>CM023487.1:41912218-42392217 GCA_013339685.2 Hyalomma asiaticum | reverse complement strand
TCGTTGGGTACCGTACACACACCCCTGAGTAAGGTACTGATTCCAATAGCCAAAGCCTACTGTAGAGTCGCCCCGCTACGGTGGTCTAGTGGCTATGGTACTCGGCTCCTGATGCGATGGTCGAGGGGTCGAATCCCGGCTGCGGCGGCTGCATTTCGATGTTGGCGAAATGTTGAGGCCCGTGCGCTGTGCGATGTCAGTGCACGTTAAACAACCCCAGGTGGTCAAAATTTCCGGAGCCATCCACTACGGCGTCTCTCATTATCAGAGCTGGTTTTGGGATGTTAAACCCACATAACAACAACCGTAGAGTCTTGGACGCCCTGCATCCACTGCTGTCTCTTCGCCTGTGATCAGTGATCATCATGGCTCGCTTATCAATTTTTAGGAGCTAAGCTGCTTAGGCTCGACGTAATACCGTACTTATTAGAGTTAACATTGGAGCTGTCACGCAGAGGGGAAAAGCGTACTCCCTTTTGCACTTGTCTCACTAGCGGCACTAGTGGGACAAGTGCAAGAGAGAGTACACTAGGCTCTAGAGAAAGCATAAGCAAACAAAGCAAGGAAGAAGCAAACAAAGAAGGAAGGATGGAAGGAAGAAAATAATAAGGGAGGACCGGTGGGCGCCCAAGGGAAAAGTTGATTGCGCCTGCCCTCGACCGACACCATTTCTCTTAGCACACTGGACCATAGTAATAACCGGAGTACGACGTGATATTGATAGGGATGAAGAAGAAATAAGGATAGAAAAAAAAAGCGAGAAATGTTGACGCAGAAGAGAAAAGCGGACACGAGCTGGCTTTTGGCTCACTACCAACATCCTAGTCCTCATCACACTCATACGTGACATTAATAGCGATAACTCTAACGCTACATCACAATGACAGTAAAACTTGACACCCTTTTCACGGCTCCGTTGTTCACTCAGATTTAACGGGCGCGGAACTGGCTTTATATTTTTCGAGTTTTGGCAGAGTGAAAAACAATCCATACGCCTTTGTCGAAGTGTGGTTCGCGCTCAGTAATCAAGCCAAGGAAGGTAGTCAGCATCCCTCCCGCCGAAAATCCCTCCGGTAATGAAGAACGATTGAACAGCAACAGTGGCGTCGTTTTTACATTCCACATTTCACCTCATTGACGATAAAGGTTTCCATCGTTTATGAGAGGAAACACTGTCAAATAGGTTAGAAATGCAATGCCGTTGAAGTGCCGTTGTAGGTGGATGTTAAAATTATTTCATATTAAATGAATAATATTATACCATGCGTGATATGTTTAAAGGAACATTCAGGCAGTGAAGTGACAAGCGGGACTTCGAATTATCATGTGTTCTAGGCTACTGAAAGCGCAAGCGAAAGCAAAATCTCTTAAATCTCGATTTCTTTTTTTTTTTTTTTGCAGGGCCGGTGGAACCCGAGGTACGTTTACTTGTGGTATTCATTTGCAGCTGCTATTGCCCTCGACATCGAGCATAGTCGTAGGCTGCCGGTGGACGGACGAGGCTCTCAAGCGTTCATGGGGTTAGATAATGTGTGTTTACATGAGCGCATAGGTCATCCATAGTCCCCAGGATGTTTGTTTCTTGTGTGTCGGAAGTATTAGCTGTTTTAAGACGTACTTATCCAAGTATGCAAGATATTTGCCCTTGCGCCGCAGTCTTCCCTTTTTGCTGGGACGACTGACTGCTTGTACTGAGAGCGTGCAATGTCGGAGTCACAAGTCCGGTCCCCCAGATTTATTTCAGATTAGCTGCACTCGTGTCATTGAAGCATACAACGAAATGCAGCTGTCAATCTTCTGAACTATGCTGGAATAGTCAACGTGTAAATGCTGTACAGTAGTGATACGATCTCGCGATACGTGGCTGCTATGTGGCAACAAAAACTGACTGATCTAGCTGACACAAATATCAGTCATTGTTTCACACAAAATAATAATCTGACAAATGCACTTATGTCGCGACAGAGTGATTGGTCATTGGCGTAAACAGCTTGACAGTCGCTTAACGGTTCCGTGATGAGCCTTCCTTGTGCTGAAGACATCCTTTAATTGCATACTATTTATATCACTACGGGGGACGTATTCACCTCAGAAGTGAACACTGGCACTTAGGTACTTAAACTGTTTGCCAAAATAAATAGGTAGTGTATTACACGACAACTCCACATGAGTCATCAGCCAGGCGTTTAACATACGTTCAGCGCTATTGTGGCGTCCTTTGAATAACCTAAACACACAGACCGGCGCATATTTTGTTGCACCGGTATACGTCCGGAGAAAACTCGCCGTCCACTTCATCGGCATAGCAGCCTTGCCCAGCTCAGTATTACCAAATAATCTAAGCATAGTTGACACTGAACTAATCAACTCAAGCCTAATAAGATAGGACTAGTCATGCCAACCTGATAATGCAACGACAAGTTAAGGCAAGTTTCATGAAGCCATGGCAAAACTAAGACTAATTGACAAAGCTAATTGAACTATTACTAAATGAGTCAAACAAAATTGAGTTAAACAAAGAACCTATTGCAATTTAAGCGAAGTATGATTAATCTAAGCCTAATAGCGTGGAATATGAATAAGTTGACAAGCATAATAAGTAACCGTAATTGACGCAAGCCCAATCCTAAGACCACATGGGCTTTATCTCAGTAAATTTGAATTTTCTCAGTCATGGTCACGCTAAAACCCACACTTCTCGCTCTCAAAAGCTTTGCTAATAAGCCTGTGACAAAAATTATGATCATGATCAAGCGGTGCTGTGCTCACGGAGTTTGACGTCTGCCGCTCAATAGGAGGCCATGATTCGATTAACTGAGCTGGTGAACTGCCCTGCATTTCATCGAACATACAACACAAAGAGAGATGATATATATGCGTGTAATTGGTCGCACAGGATACGCACGCTGTTACCTCAACTGAAGGCGAAGCAAGAGCCTTTTTTGTTTCCGTAGCCAGTTGTGGAAAACCAGCCAGAACTCAATACTGAGCTGGTTTACTCAAGTAAAATCATGCAATTCCACCATTATAGTCAAAACATAACTGAACTATGGCCAAAGGAAAAAATGGAGACGGAAAGGCCAAGCAGGTGAGGCTTCGATGCTGGGTGATTACAGTGCCCGTGTATTGACAGGTTATGCGTCTTTCACATGTAATAAGAACGTCCTGCATTTTCCAAGCGCTAACGTTGGGATAAAGCATCTCTATATACCTCTAACATATCACACCGTTGCGTCGCTGTGCGTAATTTAATGCATGCACGCTTACAGCCACCCATCCACACTAACGCTATAGGGTGTGCTGCCCCGTAGAGGTCAATCTTGCGGTCAATACCTAGAAGTCCATGTTGAAGACCGCACAGCAGTTATTAGTCGTTAATTAGAGAAGCAATCTTGAGCGGACGAGTTCTACGTGCTTCAATTTAAACTATGTCATTGAATTACACGCAACATAAGTTATTATTGCGTCTGCTTGGGTTGAAACTGTGCGAGATTGCACAGGCGTACCCTAATTTTGTATTTATACACTGTGTTCACTTCTCGTGGGGGTGGGTAGACTAATGTATATGTTAGTCTTATTTATTTATGTAGTGTAATTATAGTGCTTTACTACAAAGATTAACATGATGACAGCACCTGACACCGCTCTTCATGAAGCGATGCTTCGCTCCTGGAAGTTGACTTTTTGCAAGTAGCCTAAGCACATTTACTTCTCCAGGGAAACGGTACAAAACTCTTTTCCAAGTTTTGCCCTAAAAGTACTCTACAGCATTCCACGTGCGCAAGCTTCAATGAATATTTACAATATTGAATCCCTTGTAACGTTTCTTAGAGGCATTCCCTGTTTTTCAGCGTTTTCAACGATCTGTTCATTTCTTCCAGAGACGTGAATGTAACGATCGCCGAAATACGCCATAGAAAAGAAGACGTAACCTTGACAGGTGAGATTCAACATCATAATTATAGCACTTCCTCATAAACAAAAGGACTCTGTGATAAATATTACGGGAGTTGTGGAGCGAAAAAGTGCCAAATGATGCCCATGTCTTCAAAACTTCATGAGATGCACTCTTTACCATACATAGGTCATGTAGTGGTTGTCTAATCAATTTTATCGGTAAGGCCGCTGGATGCTGCTTCGGGGGTGAGAAAAGTGGCCAGCTAAATAGTGCTCGGAGGTCATCGCCCGCGTGACCGACTGCGGCCCCATTGATGAAGGCATCAAGCAAGATTGCAATGGAGCCCATGGACTGCCTCCGCAGTGCCCCTGCCCCGCGGGTAACCCTTGCTGAGGTTCAACGAAATAACGAAACACTTCTATCTGTCAAGACGGGTATTCCCCCTCCCACACCCTGCCTTTTGTTGAGCGAGGGCAGTTACCGTTAGACTATTACAAGGCCGTGCGTGTCCTAACCCTGCGGCTGTTCTTGCCATATACCCTGAACGGTATCCCACTGCGGACTGCCCTGCTTGTGCTCTATTAGCAACACTGCACCATGTGTTATGGGAATGTGAAGCCATCGGCTCCGCCTTGAGTGAGGTCAGGTGGGCAGCGCTTTTTCGCAGCCCCGGACTCCATGACCAAACCCTGGCCGTCCAGAGTGCCCGCGAACGGGCCGCCAAGCTCGGCTTGGCGGTCCCTACGTGGGACTAGCCGGGTGGCCCGCGGTCTCCCCTGCGTCTTCTCTGGACCCAAATAAAGTTTGCATCAATCAATCAATCACTCGGAAGTTTAGTCGGGAGTCTGCGCGGATGTCGATAGTGCATTATGGCAAAATTCTGCTCTGTTTCCCTTTAACGTAACAGTTCTTTGGCTTAGCTCACGCTTTTAAGGGCGCCATTAGCTTGAGTGGCTTGACACACCTCTCACAGGATTGCCATCGTAAGGGCACCGGTCGAGCAGTTTTATGCTCTTTAAGATTAGACATCGCGAAGCTCGTGAAGTCAACCTCTCCAAATAAGCGATCCGTCCGGCGGAAGGCCAAGGTGTCAGTTATCGCTGTGAGCCTCCCGGTGATGTCATACTGAATAATTATCTCCTTGGTGACAGCGGTCAGCGGGCATGGGTCGATTAAAGAAACTTGCACTGCTTAAGCTTCGCCTAAGTGTGGAAACCTAATGCGCGAGCGACACCTGAATGATCTTTACGCAAATAGTCTTCCCGCAAGTAACCTACCTGGAGTCTGTAAAGGTGGCGCTGCGCGGGTGTAGCGCAGTTAATACGGTCGAAATGCTGGAAAAGTTGCCTGTATTCGTGTTTCTCGTAACCCAGTTATGTTCGCTCGTACATTCACTGAGCAATCCGAGCTATCTTGCGTTTGGGTTATAGTGTGGGGATCGCCACTAGAGGGACGCAGAGAGAGGACGACGACGTTGTGATTGGGCAGTGCGTGGTGCGCGCTAGTGCTAGCCTGGGCGAGAGCTCGGCTGGACGCCGGCGGACGCGGCTGGGCGCGACGGGCGTGAGCTGGCTGGCTGGCCGGGGCTGGGTGCTACGGGCCGAGACGCGCCACTCTTCTTCCACGGTAGTTAGGTAGTAGTTTACAATCTTCCTCGCTAATTGTTTGAGAAATTAACTTTTGTTAACGCATCTGCGACAAGTGCTGGTCGGCTGCCTGGTCGGGTACTTAGATATGATCGTTAGGGGCAACGACGACAGCGCCTAGGCATGGTACCGACACTGACAATGAAATTGCTGCGGGATGCAAGGGATCCTTGTTTCTGCACAGTTCCACTTGTCAGTATGCTACCATGCTCAAGATTCGAAGTATGTCACTGTAGGAATGACTACAGTTCTCATTGCACATCTCACTGCAGTGACATAAATGTCTCAGTGCAGCGAATACACCACCGACCTCCGAAAAAATCGACATCGGCGGCGCAGTGAAGTTAGAAGGTCAACACTACAATACAAACGACGGCAATGGAGGAGACTGGTTAGAATGCCCCGTAAATGGCGACACGTTCCAAGCAGTTTTGCTACGGCGCCCAGACATACCAAACCAACTCGCACGGGCATCAAGCCGCACGAACGAAAACCACGGCTCCCGCCACTTCCATCGTCCGACTACAAGGTGGTTTTCGTATTCGAGACGGCCTCGACTTCAGCAATGGGCATCTTATTGCGTCGTCTAGTGACAGGGCAAACTGCCCACACCACAGGAACCGAATCTGATGCACTTACACTCAGAATCCGCAGGGAAGAGAGAATAGCTCTGCGAATACCCCAGAATAGGAGCTCCGGGAACATATTCGGCGGATCACTGTGCTTCAACTTGATGGCCAGGAATACCAAGTATCCGCATATATTGCAGCGGCTTGTATGCCCCGCAAGAGAGTTGTCATAGCCATCGACAGTGAGACTCCCTCAGAAGGGGTTATGCCTAATGTACGCTCCCTGCAACTCCCCATTTTCTACGCTCGATTGCTAGGCGATTGGGCAGCTGCTTTCATCACCTTTGATGGGCTACAAGTTCTAAGAACTTATTATCATGGCGGAGAACTTTTGTGTCATCTTACAGACCACTGTCTCAGGTATGCAGCACCGGCCTCAAAATGGGACAGAGGGCGCATCTTACCCACGCTGGTGAGCGCCTGTTGCAAGAACCGATATGCTTTGGTTAACCACCCACTAACAGCAAACTGAGAGGCTGAAAGCACCGCCAGCTGCCACTCATACAAACCTAGACCATAGCAGATCACCCCGAAGATGAACGGAATCGAAGAAACAAGACATATCCACGGACAAGTCCAGGTTAAGTTCTCCGATCCTACCGTGCGCAAAGGCGCCCAAGCAGGACTGGCATGCTGTTGCTGCAGGTGACCACGGGACTGAACCAATGTCAACCACTGACACGCTGGACTCAGAGAGGAGCGCGAGGAAAGCTTCCATGAAAGGCCCAGGAACAAGTCTCGGGAAAGTGAGCTGGGAAGGGGGGCTTTCAAACCCTCCCTACTTAGCTTCTTGCACTGCTATCAACTTTCTACCTCTTACAACAACCGCAAGTAGCAGATATGCCGAGCAGGTTAGTCTCACAAACAACTTCACTAATAACGGGCAGGTGCAATAAATGATTAATGACATAGCGCGAACCCTTGGGCACAGGATGAGGATGTCAGTCAAGTAAATGACAGCCGCTCTCCGGCCCTAATTACACCATCTAAAAACCGAATGTTAGCCAGATGGAGAGCGCCTGAGCAGAAAATGAAACGCTACAGATAACAATTCCAACAATTCAAATAGACTTTCCTGCAATATTGGTGGCAACTTAAGGAAGAGGTCGAGAACGCCCTGCAACTCACGTTCACTGAACTGACCCACGAATACGAGACGAGGTTACGCAAGCTGTGTCGTACAACACCTACCTCAGCAAAGCCCGGGTTAATAGGCTCGAGGCTAGGTGATATCCGCACGCATCCATAGGCACGCCCGTCGTCCCAGGACAACACGCAACAAAGCGTGGCTAGACAACTCAAGGCAGCGCAGGCGCAATCAATCCACTGGCAATGGAACTTTCGCAGTCTCCCCCATAAATGCGAATATGTTACGCCGTTCATGCAGTCACAGTCACACACCAGATATACTACCACTACAAGAAACATACGTTAAGCCTAAGCTCGCAGGATACATAGGTTTGTGTACGAAGAGTCTAGGAAAATTCGAATTAAAACATCTACACTAGTATTAAAGAAACAGCACTTGAACACAGATAGCTCTGAACGTATGCCTCACGTATTCACGGAAATCATCTTTCTGGATAGGATGAACTCCAGCTCCTTTGCCCTCAACATTTAGAACTTCCCTGAGGAAAGGCCGGATTTCTTCGACAGACTCTTCAAATAAGCACTACAGGAAGCCAAACAGCGGTTGTTTATCGTAGAGAATTTCAATGCAGCGAACCCGACATGAGATTACATAAGCACTGATACGAAGGGCCTACTAATGGCACTCACAATCGAACAACAAGGCTTCACCATTCTGACAGAAAATACCCAAAGAATAAGGACTAGCAATATCGTAACTCGAGGCACCTGTCCTCACCTCACGTTGATCAGTGGTATCAGGTACCGCGGATGGCATGACCTAGATGAAACGCCCCACAGTGACCCCAACATCATAGAAACAGGGTTAACAACAGTGCGAATAACGCTTAGGGAACGTTATATATGGATAGCGTATTGGGACAAGTCCCGAAAACTACGTGAGCAACGAAGCATCAGGAGGTCTGCCACATCTTATGGGAAAGCTGAAGCCCGTCGGGAATAGATCCAGTAAATTTTGGTAGATTCGCGTGGGACAAGGAAAGCCATCCATATGTCACCACAATACCATGACGTCGGCAGGTACCTATTAGACCTCTGAAAAGCTTGTCACAGCCTACGAAGAAGGTGATGAAAGCAAAGGCACAATCGAAAGCTCAAACAACCGATAGCTGCCATACGAGCCTCGGCGGAAAGGTACGCTACCAAATCGCTACCGAATTAATGAAAGATGATTAGAATAATGTGATGAAACCCAGGGTACCCTGGGCATGCCAAGAACATGGGTACTCCTCAAAAGCGTCATGGATCGTAATCAAACCAAATGAACGACCGACAAAATAATTCAAGAAATCTTGAGATAAGCCATCATACTGAATATTTGGGCTTGTTGGTACATCATATTCAAGCATTTGTTTTAGCGCAAATTCGGCACACGGACGTAGGACACACATAACGCCCAACTTCCAGCAACAATTTTAGGGGCGAAGCTCCTTAAGCTGTGGGTCGGTTGTCACGCGTATCGTGTAACCTAGACAACTCTCAATGCCATGCAACGCCATGCAACGACGGGAGGCTCGTGTTCGCCCTCGGCGCGTGCCTCCCGGCGCGCGAGCTCTCTCACTCTTCCATCTGCTGTCTTGTGAGAGAGAGAGAGAGAGAGACAGAGAGAGACAGAGAGAGAGAGAGAGAGCGAAAGGCGCGCGTTGACTATGGAAACGCTCTTTCTTAGATGAACGCTCTACCAGCTCGCAAAAAAGGAGAACGCGCCCTCACCCGCGAGAACAACGTTGGCGTCTTCTAGCGATGTTCTTGACTGACAAATACCGACTGCTCGCGCTGGAGAACCGTTCACCGGCCACCCATATATATATATATATATATATATATATATATATATATATATATATATATATATATATATATATAGGCACTGGATCTTCACTTGCAATGAAGTGCCGGTGGGAGATTTCACTTGTGCCTAGTTGAATCATTAGGATTCGTAGCGTGAGTGTTAACTAAATTAATCCGGAACTCGGCACGATCTACGATGAACCTCCCGAGCTTAGCCCACTCATCATCATTCACTCCGTGGATATGCTGTGAAATTTCTTATTTTCCGAACCTGCGCCACTTTTGCACCCGTTCTCCATGAATCACGCCTCTACTGAGAAATAAAATAAAGGTGGCATGCTTGAATAACGTAGCCGGAGAATACAGTAATCAAAATTCATGTTTGACGCATTCACAAGAACTGCAATTCTTTACTAGACAGTAACAGAGATAATTTGCAAGCATATGCGTCACGAGCTCTTTTTGTCTGTACCGCTTATCTCTTAATTAAAAGGACGTTGATTCGGATTTCCTTGTCGCTATATTAATCAGAGTATTTTTAACAGAAGGCACCCACTCACTCGCCACACACCATCCAGCTCAGACTTGATAACCTTATTACAGTTTTCATTGAGCCTCTCCTTCACACACTTGCTGGTTTGGCCAATGTAACTTATGCCACATGATAAAGGCGTTTGGTAGATGGCACAAGTTCTGCAGTCGACACCATTTCTTGTTCTGCGCCGCTTCCCGCACGTACCCATCCTTTCTTCTACCATATGGCCTGTTCTTATCGCATAGGCTCATTGTGTTGTCAGGATTTCCCCGCTTGCCATTTCTTCAAGTTAGGGGACAGGCGACGAAAGTCTGAGATTACAGGGAAATATTTTTTTTGTAGCCAACGCTGGCGTATTTTTCGAGAGACCACGCGATCTCAACTGCGCCTCTTGGAGCAAGGTTTCCGCATTTGACACCACTAAAAGGTTTCGATACCCTAACTCTTCTAAGTGCGTTATTTGTTGTTTAAAACTGCTTGAAATTAAGTGGGGACAAGGTCTCCTTAGCGCATTGCTCAAGCACATTTTGGTATGCCCCTTTTTATCCGTTTTGAATGAGGGGAACTGTATGTTAAATGAGCTTATTTGTACGCGGTTCGTAATACCAGCAGGTGTGGTCGTCATAAAACAGAAATCCAGATATCGAAAAAAGTATAAACCTGTCAGTTGGAACTTTGAATGTGACTTCGAGTGAACCAAGGCCAACATCAAAAGTTCTTCAAATACTTGGATACTCTACTTGAAAAATCCCAGGTGCGACGTCAACAAACACTAAGAAATCATCCACGTATTGGAATGTTCTTCATGGAGTGGTTGTGCTAAGCTATTCCGTTAAACTCAAGTCCAATTTTCCCAGGTACAGATTAGTCAGGACAGGGGCCAAAGAGCGAGCATTGTGTGTGTGTATATTTTCGCGTTCTTGGCAGATTGCCTCATAGAAATTATTTGAAAAAAAAAACACATGGTTATATCTCCGGGTTCCATGGAACGCAATGCATGTCTATTTTGAAGTCAAGTGAACTTTATTTCATTCCGTACAAAAGAAGGGAGCTGGCTAAAAAGTAGGATGCCTGACGAAGGTCTCGGCGCCCCTGTACACTCTGGCGTACGTAAACTCTACAGTCTGGCACAAAACTGAAGATATAACAATAAAATAGCAATATAAAGGCGAAATCGGCTGCACACGGATGTGTCACATAAGGCAGTTACAAGTGAAAAACAGTGTTACGGAAAAAAAACCAAAAGCTATTAAATGTCTTTTTTTCTTTTTAAACATTTTCAATCAAACAACAAACTCAAAACTTGAAGACATTTTGCTAACAACCACAGTTACCTGATAGTTTAATTTTTGTTTGCCATAGTTGCTACGCGTCTTAGGGAGCCGGTGGATTTCTTTGCGCAAGTGGGGCGTGGCGTTAGATAATGTATTGTTTTGAGTGTGTAATTTATTGACTTTAACCTGCCGCAGCAAACGGAGAAGGTAGACTTAGTTCGCCTTAAGCAAATCGTAACTGTGAAACAAGGGCAACGTGGAAAAATCTCTGCCAACCGTGGATACACCTGAAAGCTCTCTTTAGACCGGCTAGTGTTTCTGGTATCTAGCAGCCGTAGTTGTTCCCCATTATAAAATAGAATACGTCAATTTAGAGTATACAAGCGCGTAATATATTTGCAGTCTCAACCACACAGGTACTAGAATAGCTAATTTTAGAGACGGCCAACATTTACTTCAGATGGCAATTTTCTTTTGATTTATGCGTGTTCCAGGAGAGGTGCGGGTGGAGCGAGGCACCGAGAAATTTATTATATTCAACCTCATGTATATGCGTCTAAACTGATTGTTGACCTTATGAAAATCAGCAGTATTAACTGGTCTCAAAATAATATAGCAGTAGAATCTCGATTATACGAATTCGTAGGTCTCCCTACGAATTCGTATCGCGTAAAATATTCGTATCATCCCGAATTCGTATGAGCCAAAGCAAGTTAAAGCTGATCGTGAAGATGAACAAGACCTTTGCTGGGGCCAACTGCTTCTTGCTGAAAAAGTCCATGATATCCTTTTGAACATTTTTAACTTCCTGTCCCTCAAAAAAGCTGCCTGAAAGGAATAAAACCGTGCTGCGGTTTCTCACTCATGCTGCCGGTGCTCAAGGTGCGACGCAGTACATCGAGGACGTCAAGGTTTTTGCCACATTGATGGTAGGAGATCACACTCACCGGCATCTTCACCATCACTCTCGGACTCGGTATCCTTTGCCTCGTCGACCAATTCTTCGATGGATCACAGCCCACAGGTCGCTACGTTCTCGTCCGCGGTGACGAAGTCTCGCGCCGAAGCTTGAGTTTCGAGGTTATCCCAACCCTCGATGTTCAAACCGGCGTCAGAATCTTGGTTTTCTTCCGTCGGAGCCGCATCCGACTCCGCGAAAAATCCACACTTGCGAAAGGAGTTCGCGATCGTGTCCTGGGTCACATTATGCCAGGACATGGCCAAGAAATGTAACGCTGATTGATTGATTTGTGGGGTTTAACGTCCCAAAACCAGCTCTGATTATGAGAGACGCCGTAGTGGAGGGCTCCGGAAATTTTGACCACCTGGGGTTCTTTAACGTGCACTGACATCGCACAGCACACGGGCCTCAACATTTCGCCTCCATCGAAATGCAGCCGCCGCGGCCGGGATTCGATCCCGCGACCTTCGGATCTGCAGCCGAGTGCCATAACCACTAGACCACCGTGGCGGGGCAAGAAAGAAATGTAACGCGTCGAGCAGGCTAATCCGCAAGTTTTCATCCTTGCGCAAAATTTTCGCCAGAAGCCTCCGCACAAGGAATCCCTTGAAATGGTGCTTCACATTTCGGATTATACCCATATCCAGCGGCTGTAGACGGCTCGTGGTGTTTGCGGGCAGGAACCTTACTGCGACATTTCTGAAGTCGCAGTCTTTGGCATGGGCCGAACACTGGCCGACGACAAGCAAAATTTTTCTGTTTTTCGCTCCCATTTCCCGGCCCAAAGTCATAAGGAACTCGCGGCAAAAATCTGCAGTCAAAACTCTGAGTCAGTCACTCGCGTGAAGCGGTCATTTCGCGCGTTCGTATCATCCGCAACAGCTGGGGAAACTCTTCGTATAACACCAAATAACGGCGCATTTTATGCAACAAGTCCATCCAAAACAACATTAAATTTCGTATCATAGCGAAATTCGCATCAACCGTAATCGTACCATCGAGATTCTACTGTAGTTACAGAGAAATTTAGGGAAAGTATGTTACGTTTCAGCCATGACTGTAAGTTGCTCAATTACCTGCTTACGATAGCCACAGCTTGAACAAGATATCTGGTTTTAAAGAACTTGCTCGTGTCATCAGTGTAGGTAATCCTGTCATCAGAGCCTGATAGTTTGGCAATGTCACTGATAATATTAAATACAATAGTGGCCGTAGAATAGAGCCGTGCACTAAGTGCGATTCCACGCACACCATAGTGATTTAACTAAGGTAAGAGAATATTGTGCTGTACGGAGTCCAACGCCTTTCAAAAATCTAATGTTAAACCAAGAGTGTAGTGCATGAGCTCTATATTTTCCAGTATTCCATTCATAATAATAAAGTAGCGTTTGCTCTGTGGATTTTTTCTTCAGGAAGCCGAACTGGGAAACACGTATCAGGTTGTGCGTAGTAAAGAAAAAATATCCAAGTGTGCAATGAATGACTCCTTCAAATATTTTAAAAAATACTGGTAACACGGAAATAGGTCGGTAATTTGACATTTCCATTCGATTGCCACCCTTGTATATAGTACAGACTCTGTTTTTTTAAGCCATCGGGAAACACGCCAAATATAATTTTTGCATTAGCAAGATAAGACAATACACCAGCTTTTACAATCGCTAAGTGATTGACGGAAACAGATCATACATTATCATGGCCTTCAGATATAATTATTTAACTTGTTGATTAAAGTGACTATTTGCTGAGGTGAAGTGGGTGCAAACATGACCGACGTCGATAATCAAATAAGGGTGTTAATAAATGCACTGTGAGTTTCAGGTGCATCACCGAGCGGTATAGCAACAGTAACAAAGTACTTATTAAATGCACAGGCTAAATTAAAACCAGACCAGTTTCCTTCAGGTGTACTGATTTCATTCAGCATACTAACTTTTACGTTTGTTAGAGTGGCTACTTCTCTCCATAATTTATCATTTTCATTTTGTATTCTCATAAAGCGCTGGATGAAATAATTTGTTCTTGCTGTTTTTAATTCTTACAGAGTCGATTTCGACGCTTTTTATACTCCTTTAGAACGTTAGGGTCCCGATTCTGAATGAAAGAGTGGTACATTTTGTTCTTAGCGCGGATTTTCGCGTGTAAATCTTTCTTAACCCACGGTTCCAGAACTTCTTCCTGTTTAATTTTCTTGTGATTAATGGGACAACTTTGTCATAGACGTTTAAAAACATACTGGTAAACTCTAGATACGCCTTATTTACGCCACCAATATTGTATACGTTAAACCAGTTTATACTCCGAGCGACGTTTTGAAATTTGTTCAGATTTTTATCTTTCATTTCCCGCATTCTATATCTATCAACTGTAAACTTGGGTTTTCGAACTGTGGTCATCAAGCAGAAAAATTAGAATACGATCACAAATGTCCGAGCTCAGTAAGCGAGATGCAATTTTACATGGTCCAACGCTTGCAACACAAACATCTAAATGTGTGGCTGCATCAAGTGTAATTCTAGCAGACAAAATAATCTGGAACATGCTAAAGAATAAATAATAGTGTTGAAATTTGTAGTGCTGTGATCATCATGCAATAGATCCTTATTACTATCACCGATAAGTGCAAAGGGAAGACCACTAGAATTCAAATTCTCAAGCAATTTTTGAAGCAAATCAACAAACTGTCGCTTATTTTCGGTCGATGTCCTAAAAATTCTCACGAGAACTATACTGGGCAGTGACACAGACATTCCACATTGGAATTTATTTACAGATCAGTCCACAAGAACAAAGCAGGACTAGCAGCATTTTATATCAAGGCCTGCAGGTCTTCCACTGGAACGTAGTAGATTGCTATACGCGTAGTTATTGAAATGAAGCCCGTCATCACGTGCGAGCAAAAAGTGATCAAGGCGACTGCACTTGTTTTCGATACTTCTTATGTTATAATGGATGACAGAAAGTTCCTGCTGTTGCTTGCTGAATTTATCGTTGAAATATTCTCCTTTGTACAGAGAACAAGTCGCTATTTGGAACGTGGCCATGATCGTTTAAGGGAAAAATCACGTAGCTATTGCGATGTGCAATGTGTTTATTTTGGTATGCACCACGTGGGAGCCGCACCCCAGGTAGCGTTTTGTTTGGCACCCTGAAACTTCACGTCTGCAAGATCTGTAATGTTATATGGTTCGGTTTTGCCTTCGAAATCCTTCTGTATAAGTCCGTCACTGGCATCACCCAGAAAGCCAGCGAAGTCACCTCAACGTCTTTCACGCACTTTGTATGCTCGTGTTGTGTCAAACGGAGCCCTGAAGCATGTCTCCTAGAGCGCTGCTGCGACATCGTTCTATCATGTGTTAAACACTGAGAGTTTGTCCGACCGTCTCGTTATCACCCTTCTTATGGGACGCGGACTTCTTGCGGTGCGTCTGCTCTGAATTCGGCTGGGATACTGCAACCCTCCGCTAGCTCTTGTAAGTCGTGGTGCGTAGTTTTTTTGTACAGGTACTCTCTTGTGACACGTAAAATGCCACGGTGAGTCAAGCAGTGGAATATCCTAAGGCAGGGGACTCCAGTTAACTACTCTTGTTTGGAACAAGCATCTTCTAACAGAGTTAAATAAATACGTTCACTGTTACTTTCAGCATATGACCAGACACATCACATGTACTATGAGTACAAAGTTATTCACGCAAACAAGCATTGCATTATCCTTGGAAACAGCCTACCACCATTAGGAAGTAAGTGAAATCATTTCATTTTTTCTCGTATAGTTTTTGTATTACGTCGTTATTTTTTGTGTGCTGCTACTTTTCCATGGCGGTCATTCACAACACGGTCCACGTTTATCAAACCTTATTAATACATGATTGTAGCGACGTCCTGTGTACGCACATTTAGTACACAGTACTATGTGGCATTCATGTAAGTATGGTATTACGAGTACATAAAAAAACTGCATACTTTAAGTAAAGCATCTAGGGTACGTTCCAGGTGAACTTCACCGTATCGTCAACTACAATGAGGGATACTTGGTATCTAAGTATGAAGAAATTGTATCAGATAAATTTGTCTATTTTATATATTAAATCGAGTGTGTTAAGGCTTCGTTATGCCGCTTCACGCGAAACAAGCATCTGAAGCTGATTCTCTGGCTTTTTTGAAGTTTTCCTTTACCGCAATACTTGGAGATGTCTAAAATATTGGCATTAAAGAAATAAAATCTATCGTTGTAAGTAAGTGAAATCATTTCATTTTATCACGTATAGTTTATGTATTACGTCGTTATTTTTTGTGTGCTGCTACTTTTCCATGACGTTTTATTCGAGAAGTATAGTGTGGGGGCCGCGAACAGGCGAGGCCGAGAAGGAGCGGAAGGTCGGGTACTCAACTCCCCTCTCCACGTTCTCTCCTCGCCTACTTAACTCGCTCACCACGTTGAGATGGGAACGGCGAGGTGATGACAGAAACAAACTTCCAAATAGCAGTGTAGTGTGTTTTGTGCAGCGGAGCACCGAAAGCCTCGCCGTGTCAGTGAAGCGAGCAATGTTTGGTTTAAGCAAACATGTTTCAGCCACAGAGAACCTTCCGTCAATTTCGCCGCGGTTCTGGCATATTCTGCAGATCAAGGAAGTTCGCTGACCTTCCGCCATCGCTTCCTCCGCTTCTGCACAAAGACTGAGAATTCACGAAGCGTTTTGTGCGTGCTCAGTGTGCACATCGACGAAGCAGGAAATCATCTGCTCGGCTGCGAAGGCCATTCGTTAAAGAAAGGCATTGGAACTGCGTGGGACTTTCGTGAATAGTGATTAATCTTTTTCAGCTTTGAATGTGGATGTGTCATTGGGAATCCTGCACAATGAGCCCACCCGTAGAATTTAGCTCACTTGAGTGGAGCATCGATTTGTCAACATGGCAGAAGGCTTTCAGCACAAAGCTTGTCGTCTGCAAGCAAAAAAGCCTGAGGCATAAGTCGACCATTACGCGCTGGCGCATCGCAATGTAGGAGGTTTCCCATATTTTTTTTCGTTTTTAGCCGCGTGACGACAGAGCTATTAGCAACTGCTGAGGTATCTAGCACCTGTGACTGCCGCCTTCATGCGGTAAACATCGGCTTCGTGATAAAGTGAAAGTAGCGATTCCTGTTACAGCTCCCACCTGGGGGACAATCCGCTAACTCTGCAGATTTGCCAATCGCAATGTTCGGATTTCCGAACGCAGTTTGGAAAATGGTGTGAACGAAGAACGCTGAACCAGACAGGGTCCACTGCCATTTCACGATATACACGCCATATTGAATGCAGCTGACCCACCAACCATTTGCGCCATCGTCATCAAGATTCTGCCATTTTGGACAGTGGCCAGCAACTCAAGGTCCTGCAGTTGGAGTCCCTATTCGCCGCTGATAAAACCACGCGGTCGCTACCTGTGCACCGACAACAGTGAGCGAGATACGAGTAGTAGTGGTCACTCCACCTGCACAGAAGCGCACGCAACACTCAAACACCTGTTCATAAGCATCTTATGTCGTCGGAGCGTCAGTGTGACTGCGACAGCTACTACATGCCACCGAAATCGACGACTGCACCCTAGTTAATTATTGCGCCACATCAAACAGCAACTAAACTTGGCCGAAGCTGACAGAAGACTGCTTCGCGAGCTTTTCCTTCACTGGCTTCCCATCAACGTGCACATGGTCCTCGCCTCGGCTGCCAACAAAGACCTTTTACGTCTCACCGAACCCCCGGACTTAAGGAATGACAGTTGCTTCACGGCGCCACAGGCATATGCCCTCCCCCCTACCCCACTCCTATGGTGCTTCTGCGAACGAGCTCTACATACGGGTGAAGATATCCCACCTCGGCGATACCATCGCACCGATACAGGACTACAGAACACTCGAAGATCGCTGGCGTTCTGCAGTGCAATGCAGAACCTCTTGTTCCCACAAGAAGCACGCCAACGCCTCTTGCAAATGCAGCCATCATCACGGATATGCAGGGATCGAACGCGGCCAACTCTGAGGGCGACCAGTGTTGCGGACACACCAGAACGTAATTCATCAGTACTCTTGCTCACCGACCGCGATAGTTGCCTACGATTCCTCTCGAACACTAGCGTTAAGGTGAGCGTGTTGCCAGTTGAAACAAAAGGTTGGCGTGGCTTCAGAGGGTCCTCTTTTCAGGCGGCCAACAACACACTGTCACCTACGGACACGGCTCACTACCAATGAATTGATGACGGGGCAGCCGCCAGCCAGCTCTGTGGTCAAGCGCGAGGCACGCCACCAGCGGCCTTCCCGCACACGCGCACCGTTCACTTTGGCCCCAGAGCTGTTAAAAGGCGCCCGACAAAAAAATTGGCCGCTTATCTCCGTGCTTCGTTGCAAATGTCGTCGAAAGACGATAGTCTTCTACCGGCCGTACTACATGAGTCCCGGTTCATCTAAGGTTCGGCACGAGCTTCGGTACGCTCGCTTAGCTTCTCGGTCAGTGACAGTTCGCGCATCGCGCACCTCGTCTGTTTCCTGTTGCCTCTGGGCGCGCCTCGATTCACGATCTTTCGCTAGCCGCTTGGCTCGTTGCTCTGACGTTTCCTGGGCACGCTTGAGACGACGGGCATCGGCACGCCGGCGCTTCTCCGCTGCAATCTGTTTTCCCTGCGTTGTCTGGGCGTGTCTTGTAGAGTGTGTTCTATATCATCAAACGGCCATTTATGTTTTGCCTTGCCTCAGACAGCGCCCCGTCTATGTTGAATCGGCCGCATGTGGCTGGCATTGATGAAATGGAGGCCGCGCTGCGTGAGATATGGACGCCATTTGGCCATGATATCTGGAAACGCATGAAGCTTGCGTATTACGCAGAGCTACTGGTAGGTGGCAGCACCGTGTCGTCTTACCAAAGCGTAGGAAACGTCCGCATTTTCGTTC
Organism: Hyalomma asiaticum; assembly: GCA_013339685.2. Lineage (NCBI taxonomy): Eukaryota > Metazoa > Arthropoda > Arachnida > Ixodida > Ixodidae > Hyalomma > Hyalomma asiaticum. The sequence continues at coordinate 42,373,406 of CM023487.1, read as the reverse complement.
ATCAACGCAGCGTAAAAACAGTGCGGTCTTTAGAATTACATATCTATGCATTTTCGCAAATAAAGGAATACACCGCCCAATACTCACGTATTGATGTTGTGCCTCAGATATGCGTAATATTCTTTGATATAAGGGTTTCTGCGTATGAACGCAGAAACCAGATCAAGATGGGTGGTCGTTGAGGAAGGGGTTAAACTTTCGCCATTCTACTGAATCGGGTGAAAAGCAGGACAGACACACACACACACACACACACACACACAGACAGACCAAAATTTCTGTGTTGAAGTATCCCAAGAAAGACTATCGTCTTTAAAATTTAACCACATACTGGAACGGGGGATCATCAGTGCTTAGTCGAGTGCCTGTGCATCCCTACACAGCGTGGTACTTGTATCGGACGCGCGTACTGATAAGATCAGCGCGGATGCGCATCAGTGATGCGCAATATGTTCTGCGCACGCAGTCGTGCCTTTATAAGCTGTGGCTCAATAAACGTCGGCAGGATTCTTGCACTGACCATCATGCTGTCAGCGCCGTCCCTATGTCCGCTGCGCTAGTCGTACAGTACTAAAGTCAACACCGGGACACTGGCGACCATGCCAGGACTGCAGGACGTTAAACATAGCTGCGACACCAGACACGTACCCGGTTCTGCACATATACGACATCACGACAAGACTTCACGACGTCACTTCCATTAGAAGATCGACCTAATGCGGGCATATCATCAGTTAACCGGTGCCCCGGAGGCTATACGGAAGACCGCTATCGCACTGCCATTCGGACTTCAATAGCTTATCCGAAACTTGGGTCAGTCATTCAAGCGGTGCATGGATGGTGTTATACGCGGTCTCGGCTTCTGCTACGTCTATTTGGATGAATTGGTTCTCGCAAGTAGCACTCCAGAAGAGTACAGCAATAATCTGCGCATTAATCGGTCGCAGGGCTTCTTGGAACACGAATTCGTCCTGAACATGGCCAAAAGCGAGCTCGTTGTGCTGTAACTATAGTTTCTGCGACACGTCATCTCGGCATCAGAAGTTCGACCTCAGCCCGGCATGGTCGAAGTCCTTCAAGTATTTCCACATGCAACCGCACAATGCTAGCTTTAAAAATTTCCGGATTTCCTAAGCTTCTACTGTCGTTTGATTTTCCTGCTGGCCTTACATCCTCCCACTTCTCGAGAACCTGCGGGCCACCACAGCAATCTGCTCAGACACCCATCTCCTGGTCTCAAGAGCCAATGCAATCCTCCTGCAACGTCAAGGACGCCTTGGCTGCACGCCTTCAATACCCCAGGCCCGGCATTGCACAGTGTGTAGTGGTGGAGGCCTCCCATACATCTGTTAGACCTGGCTAAGAACAGCTAGTCCAGCGCCTGTTTTCATTTCTCTCGAAGATACTAAGGCCACCGAGCGCCACTGCAGCTCCTTTGGGAAGGAACTGCTGGTCGTGAATGCTACCATCCGACATTTCCAACATTTACTCGGAGGTGCGGTGTAGTTTTGCCCTCACCAACCACAAGCCACGTGCTTATGCGTTTCACTTGCTAAGTTCCTACAGGGGAGAGCACGAAGTACGGAAATTGAGCCAAATTTTATATATATCACAGTTCACGACAGATATCCGCCACGTCAAAGGCGGCGACAACGAGATAGCGGGCGTTCTCTCCACGAATTCTATCAATGCCTTTGTGCCTACCCTGCAGGTTGATTTTTTCGTCTCGGGAGCAGGTCAGCGCGAAGAAGACGAGTTAAAGCACCTATTAACGCCATGCACTGCCCGCGGTTCCCTATCTATGGATCTTAGGACAAGATTTCTGCGCCCTTTCATGCCTGCGAGCCTCTGTCGCCACAGGTTCTTGTCCTTGCACAGACTCATCCAAGGTTTAGAGGCAGTCCAAAGCTGGCGATGGCAAGATATGTTGGCCCATGCGATAACTGGGACGTGCGTCGCTGGGAACGTCACTGTGTAGCTTGAGATACAACGCCACATCTCGACAGCACTGCAAACACTTCCAACGCGTGAGTCTCGCTTTTATGATGCCCACGTGCACATCGTCGGCCCACTGCCACTCTACCACGGACAGGCTTACTTCGCTGCGTGAGCCGATTCACCCTCGGCCGGCGGATCGTGTCCTGAAAATCAAGCCGCGAGAAAGTTTCAGGTGCTCTTTTGTACGACTGCGTAGCCCGGTTTGGGGTGCCATCCACAATGAAAACTGACCGTGGCTATCAGTTCGAATCCGTCCTTTTCATTGCTCTCGGTCAGCTTAGCGAAACGTTGTGCGTACGTACAATCCCGTACCACCGCATGAGGAATGGCATAATGGTGCGCTTTCTCGATCAGCTAAAGCGTGCACTCACGGAAACCGAGGAGCACAATTTTGCAGTGGTCCTCACGCTCCACCTTTTCAGCGTCAGGTCTACTGTGAAACATGACATTGGCTGTAGCACTGCTAAGTTGATCTGGAGCCCGACACTCAGCCTGCCCATCCGTAGGTACCATCCGTAGGTACCATCCGTAGCTTGCAGTACTAAGTGGGGAGATTTGTGGTGGCCGCGAACAGGCGAGGCCGACCAACGGCGCCAGCTCGCCTAACCGGTTCTCTCGTCGCCTACTCAACTCCATCACCATGTGGAACTGGGAAGGTTGAGGACAGTAATGCTACATAAATTAAGCAACCTTTTGTAGTTTGAATTTACGCCATGCGGTTGCTTTTCTCCACTGCGGGTACTCGCGTCCCGACAGTGAACTGGTTTAGTTAAAACCAGTTCGCTCAGAATTTTAGAGTCGCGGTAAGTTCTCCGATCTATGCGCTTCGTTGAACACGTCATCCATAGAATGTGAATGGCAACCCGTGCCTACTGGATGGTTAGCAGAAATATTAGGTGTACGCCGGAGAAGTAAGCTACAAATGCTGTATCTTACGGTAGGATAAAAAAAACAGAAGAAAGTACGTAACAACCATTCGTCTTTGGTCTCTAGATGCGCGTCGGTTAACAGGATTTCAAAGAACTTGCAAGTGTAGCAGATGATCACCGTGCGGCCCACGTTGACAGGTTGTGGTGTGCACGTGAAAGTATGGTGTCGTCACGTTGACAATTCCATTCACATCAACGGGGGCTGCTGTTTGCGTTCACATCAAAGGGTCTCGTCGCCACGTGGACAGCTCTACTCTCGCCAACAGCGAATGGTGCCTTCATAAACCTGCATTCTTTACTTTATGACCCCAAAACTATCACTTGGTTCAGCAAAGTCATCTGTCAGTGGGTAACCACTGCACGCTCAAGCAACCTTGTTTGCAACTGCGATGAGTGGCTCATGAGATGCATGCTGCTTACTGGCCCACTCATCCCTCTGACAGTACGATCATCCACTTTCACCACCACTATGGTGGCATTTGTGGTGGGCATGGCATGGAAAGGGTCGGTTGTGCTTGTGCTTGTCGGAGTGCACACTTATTTCAGCTGAACTCTCCCCATTTTTCCATTTATACGCGTACAGCTTATCTACCTTCAGTGATAAATGGCAACAGCACACCAACGTATAGGACTTTACTGTGGCTAGGAGAAAATCATTACCATTTGCATCTTTTGCGATTTTCCGCGTCTTCTACGTATGCATTAGGTTCAGTAAACTCGGCGAAGGTATATAAGAAGGTGGTAATGGTTAACGGTGCATTCAAGTAAGGCTCCATTCACACCATTCACAACGGCCCTACAATTTCGCCACTTTCTCCACCTCAAAAGCGCCTATCCTGAGGAGGCTTCCCTGGATTTCAGTAGTGCGTGGTGTTGGGATTTTTGACACGATGACACGACATTACCGGGTAACAATTATTTCCGTGCACTTCTAGGAAGGATGTGCTAACTTTGTTTTACCCTTTTCTCGCCACCTTGTTGCCTGTTATCCCGCGTTGATCATAGCCATAAATTTCAAGCTCTCTTCTGGCAGACGTACAGCCGCCAACTTCTTTAACTGGAGTGCGCGAGCGGCGACCGTTTTGTGCGTCAGCGCCGCGTGGCGGAGCCAACTTGCAAAAGCTTCGAGGCTATGCGCTCGCCGACACCGCGCTCTCGGCTTCGAGCGTCGTCTGCTAGGCTGTTCTTTTTTTTCGTTAGGCACGCCCTTATCAGCTTGATGAGACGGACAGACAGCATGACTAGGAGAATTGTTTTGCTCGTATCTGGTGTTCCTAAAACGGGCGTCGATATCATGCTGATAAGGGTAAAAAAGGACAGCCTAGCAGACGACGGTCGAAGCCGAGCGCGCGGCGTCGGCGGGCGCATAGCCTCGACTCTTTTGAAAGTTGTCTGACGAACAAAGAGGTCGCCGCTCGCGTACTCCAGTTAAAGAAGTTGGCGGCTGTACATGTATTCGAAGTTTGATTCTGCTGGAGACGTCGTCTTAATGGAATAAACTCGTAGTCTCGCTCGTCTGCATTCGACAGTCTTTAAGTGCCTGTAGCCTCACTCCTCCTATAACGACGCACTGGTATTGAGAGTATGTCAGTAAATAAATAAATAAAAATAAATAAATAAAAGGAAGGAAAATTGACTCAGAATAGCCCACTATAAGTGTATAGAGCAGTGGACCACGAGCACGCTTTTGCATAGTATGGCCGTTCATTGGTGGGTGCGCGATGCTCCGTCATTCACGTTTTCTCTGTGCATTACAGTGTTCCTGCTAGATCATACGAATTCCTATCTGTTCTGCGCCAAGTTTAAACATGCGGCACCACTACCCAATTCATTCAAACGCTTTCTTTTTTTGCAGACAAAACGCAATGCACGTACTGGGTTCCCAGAAATAGTGTCAGAAGGCGCAACAGCGATTGTGACTTAACGTTCGAGGAATTTTGCTGGGATCAAGCGATTGTAGTAAACAGTAGCAACATTCACGAATGCTCTTAACCATGTAAGAGGAAATAATAAAGGAAGTCTGCTTTAAATCGTCCTTGCATTCACCATTCCAAATTGCATATGTACCTTTCTTTCTGCGAAATATAAAACGGCAGGACGTTATGGCATGGCTATGTAGGTTGCAACTAGCACAAGTACAGAGTATAAAAACATTCAATAAGTCACCAACAAATTACCATATTAAAGTTGCTTTTCTGTAACACATGCAAAAAAAACGAACTTATTTCACAGCTAGAAACATTGACTCATCTTGTTTGCTACTAATTAAACTGTCGATTTGTGCCTGAGCATTATCTGTTCGTTTCTCGATATCCCAGTCTCAGCATAACGGCGAAGTAGTCATTGCGATATTAACGAAAGGGTCATTGTATGAAGCAGGACTAGTAGCTTTAACCATGCATTCAGGTGCAGAGTCCATGAACGTGTAGCTGCAGGTAGCCCTTGGTTGTGAATTGTGGACAAGCACACAAGAGCGCTTTTCGGTCAGACCGATTTCCCTTCTGCTGAGGCTCTACGGCCACGCAGTGGAAACGCCTTCGGCTAATCTCACGCGAACAACGCGGCGACAGCAGGGCGCCATCTTGAGACCTACGTGTGGACGCCGTGCTCGGCGACGGAAGGCGGCTTGAAGATATCACGTCGCCACCTTCAAGCGCTGCGTATCGGTACCTCTCCGCTGGTGGTGTAACAAGCAGCCCGTCGGTGGCAGGCTTGTCTGAGGCACGTGTGTGGGAATCGAGAGGTGGCGCATTTGATTCAGTCAGGGCGCCTGGGACAAAAGAAAAATTTAGGAAATTTTACTTGCAGATATTGATTGACGGAGACACTTTTGCGCATACAGGATTTGGAGACGACGGCGAAAACCTTGTTAAAGTGTTCATGTGATTCCTGTCACAATAACAGTAAAAGTGCGCAGATTCCTCATCATTTTGGCCTTTACGTCGCGGAGCTACGCGACGTAAAGCCTTTACGGCGTTCCTACGAGGTAGCGGCTTTAGCTACGACGTAAAGGCTACGACGTAGCTACGTGACGATTGGCCTTTACGTCGCGTAGCTAAGTAAGAAAGGACAAACAGCAATGCCTGTGTCAGGCAGGCTGTAACACCTGCATGGACAAATCGTGCCATTTCACAGTGCTATATGAAAACGATGTAAAACAAGCAAATGCGGATTTCTTGCCCCCTCCTGACCGTGACAGGGCCCTGCAACAGTTTTCAAGAATACTTCGGAATAATATCTTTGACTGAATCTGTTACATATTGACAGAGTTACCGTGTCCGTTTAGAAGGGAATTCTAGCGTCCGAGGGTGTTGACCCGCTTCCGCCGGGACAAGCGCGCTGAAAGCTACACACAGGTTAGTGAAAACAGGAAAGAATCGAATATAGTGCGTGTAATGCCTTTGAACATTTCCTGTAACCTCTCGGCGAACTTGAGTCAGTTTGACCGTATCTATCTATCTATCTATCTATCTATCTATCTATCTATCTATCTATCTATCTATCTATCTATCTATCTATCTATCTATCTATCTATCTGTCTCTCTGTCTGTCTGTCTGTCTGTCTGTCTAGCCGCGTACGCCTCGGTGCTCGCCTTGTCGTCTCGTTCCCATAGATTACCGGGATATTATGGAGGTAGGGTATAAATATTGTCACGGACCAAATAAGAGGTAGCCTGAAGTCCACGTCTTTTCCGGAGTTCGACTAACGACGTTCTCTTCTTCTTCCACACAAAACACGTATGTGCCAGCGTCGGCGGTTCATGCATGAGGGTGTGTGCCATTACTCCAGTGTTGCCATACCTACTGATTTTTCAGTAGATCTACTGATTTTCTTACTTGTCTACTGATTCCCGGATAAAATGAAAAATCTACTGATTTTTGAGATTTCAAGTAATATCTTCGTAACTTTCGGCGTGAGCATCGCTGTGCGACGGGGACTTTGATCATTCACCTCCGAGATACAAAGCGTCAAGGAACTTAACGCGTTCTGAGTCTTGGAGGAGACTGTGCAGCATGCATTGGATAGGTGGTGCACCAAAACTCGCATCCGTAATGTCCCTCAGGCGCTTTAGCCATCCATCTTTTCATCTCTCAATGCGTGACAGTGTGTACCTTGTAGGGGGCGAGGAGGCACGGAAGCAGCTGCGCTGATCTAGTAGTCCAGAGCCTGCCAGTGCTCGGGGATGCGGAGTGGGCGATTGGGTGCGAAAGAAAAGAATTGATTTGAAAGGAGCGGCCGCCTTTGTAACACCGGGGCCCAGTCCGGTTGTCCTGTTCACCATCAGTACCAACGTTACTAGAATAAACTATTCTAGTAACGTTGGTCAGTACCCTCTCACGCCCGCTCACTTCGAGCTTTCAGTGAATTTGTAGTTTTAGTGAATTTGTTGTTTTTAGTGAACTCAACGTTACTAGAATAAACTATTCTAGTAACGTTGGTCAGTGCCCTCTCACGCCCGCTCACTTCGAGCTTTTAGTGAATTTGTAATGGGTGCTAAAGGATATGCGTGTCGAAGAAGTCTTTTAGGACCGAAGTGTTTTGATTATATGAGGTTTAACGTCCCAAAATCACGAGTTGATTATGAGAGACGCCGTAGTAGACGGCTCCGGAAATTTCGACGACCTGGGGTTTTTTAAACGTGCACTGACATCGCACGGTACACGGGCCTCAACATTTCGCCTCCATCGAAATGCAGCAGCTGCGACCGGGATGGAGGAAGGAGGAAATAATAATAATAATAATAATAATAATAATAATAATAATAATAATAATAATAATAATAATAATAATTCCTCCTTTTTTTCGAAAGACATAGGAAATGGCGATAACAAAATTGCAACTGACTAAAGCTGATGAATGCTTCGTCCGCGTGACACATAGAGTTTGATACTATAATGTGTAATAGTAAGAAACTGTGGCGTGACACAACCCCAAATGCCGTGAATGCCGCGGACGCGCCATTCGGAGTTGTGCCACGCGGATGAAGTTTAGTTCTGGTTTCGGTCGGCCGCGCTGACGAAACCAGAACTGAACGACACTACTGGGCAGCGAGCTCTAAGGCCATGTTAAAAGCTACGCAGGAATGAGCCCAGCCTACCGTATGTATTTTAGTGTTTAAATAGATTAAATTTATATATCACTATATCACTTTTGTGGATATCTACATACATACATACATACATACATACATACATACATACATACATACATACATACATACATACGTTGCACGACAGATGGCGCAACCTCATCTAGTCAATTTCATATTTCGTCGTTTTTTTGTTTACAAATGCTTCGTTCTTGCTAGGAATGGTGAACTTTTATATAAGAAAACATACCCTTTCAATCTAGGTCACTTAATATAAATTAAACTAAGTTTTATTGATCTACTGACTTTTGGGGAAATCTACTGATTTTTAGAGGGTCTGCCTACTGACTTTTTTTCTGGCCATCTGGCAGCACTGCATTACTCCGCCTTCCAAGGGTAGATAGACTTCGCATACTAGGGCTCCACATCCAACACAACGGCAAGGCTACATATACTGTCCAACTACTACGCCAACAAATTGCCCAAGTAACGCACATGATAAGGTGCATTACAAACCGCCGACATGGGCTTCTCGAAAAAGACACCCTCCGAATTGTGCAAGCTCTAGTGATTAGCAGACTCACCTACCACCTCCCCTACCATTACCTTACTCAAACCGAGACGAACAGGATGGACGCCCTCCTTCGCACGGCACTCAAGACGGCTCTGGGACTACCCCAATACACGTCAACGGAGCTCCTACTGCGACTTGGGGTCCACAACACCATCCGAGAACTGGTGGAAGGCCACCTGAACAGTCAAATTCAACGCCTCCAACGAACAAGACAAGGTACTGCTATTCTCTCCCGGTTGGGATACACCACGCCGAACAAAGCGCTACAAGAACGGAAGAACCTTGGACTTGAGATTCGAAGCAAAATTCAGGTGGCCCCGATTCCACGAAATATGCATCCTGACCGTCATAAAGGCCGGAGACGTGCAAGGGTTCAGGCTTTAATGCGCGTTCTAGGCGATGGTACACCTGATACGCCGGTCCTCTATACTGACGTGGCACGGTACCCACAAAGACAGGCCATGTGTCTTGTCGCAGTAGACAACACCGACACTCTAAGCGTTTCGGCCACGCTTAACACTAACGACAGTGCCATGGCGGAAGAGGCGGCTGTCGCTACCAGCACGGGACGAACCTACGAGAGTGGTCACTGACTCGCAAACTGCCTGCAGGAACATAGCACAAGGAATGGTGACACCGTACACACACCGTATTCTGACATCTTTACACCCCTCATTACTATACAGGGTGCGTATTGTTTGGACACCTGGACACGCCTCTCTCCATGGCAATGAACGCGCTAATGCGGTAGCCCGAGAGCTTACAAACCGGGTGCCATCGGAAGAGCTGTCCAATCCAGACGACGCACCAACAGAACCATTGAACTACGCTGACACTCTAGAACATTACAGACAAAGCCAACGTTATTTCCCCCCACCACACCATTCCCTCACCCGGGAGGAAGCTGTCGCGTGGCGGCAACTACAGACTAATTCCTTCCCATGTCTCTTCACCCTACACCTCTTTCATCCCACACAATATCCCTCATACTGTCCCTACTATGGAGCGCAGCTCACAGTATATCACTGCACGTGGGAATGCCCATGTCCACCGGGCTGTTCCCCTATCCCATCACCATCACATTCCTCCTGGGAGACTGCGCTGACCAGCTCAGCGCCGCGGGAGCAGCGTCGGCTGATCCAGCGAGCACGTGGAGTGGCGCGAGCCAATGGGGCCCTGAACTAAGGGCTCCACCCTACGAGGAAGATCCCTCATTTCATTTAAATAAATGTTTTCTCTCTCTCTTCAAGGAAAGAACGTCTCGATGCTGCAGATGAGTAAGGCCAAGTAAACTGATCTGTGGATGTAGAAAACAAGAAAAAAGCGGGACACCACAAAAACAAACAAACAAATAAACAAGAGAAAATCAGAGAATGTGCAGTCACTCGACAGTCCCGTCACCGCGCGGAAAGCGCGGTTTCAGCCTGGATACGTGCACAACTTCAGTTCGCTGCCTCTATGATCGTCCCACAGTTTTCTGTACGTGGACGACACACGACGGCCGGCACAGATCTCAGCTGTTAAGAGAAGTAACTTGAGTTTTAGTAGGTTGCGAGTGAAATGTAGACACAACAAGCACATAGACACACATGCAGAACATAGACATACATAGAACACGGACCCTCGAGGCTCCAAGCAAGCACGCTGCCACTAGGCTACGGCTGCTTCTTTCACTTGGTATACATAGCAAATAAACCGACTGCGCCAGCAGTCGTAACGATGGCACAAGCGTGACATGAAGTGTAGTTCTAATATGTCATAAGCACTATAATAGAAATACATGTCTTGCTAATATTCGGTATGCTATTATGCAGCTTTGCTCGATTCCGTAGGTGTGCTTCAACGAGCGACGCTTGTGAGAGCACATGAAGACACGCTATAGTGCATTTTTCTTTGACAAAACACATGTCTGGGCTTTGTACTAACGCGAATTCTAACTTTACATTATTCCATGAGGCACCATTCTGTTGCCACAGTGCTGTCGACGTTCCTGTTTGGCCGGTGTGAAACAGGAGCCTCCATGACTGATCATCTTGGTGTTTCTTACTCTATGTTCGAAACGTGTTGCAGGTCTCCCATGAAAAATCTTTTGAGGACATGGGGGAAAAAGGTTTACCACGAAATTTGACAAAATAAAGAAAGAACCTAACCATTCACGACCCTGACGTGGGCATTAGGCGCACCATAGCTATTTGTTATAGTCAATAATGGTGGCGCAACTGACGAGTATGTTATGTTTTTGATGCCAAAACCTATCCTAATCTTCATCGATAGCTTCGTAAATGTGGATCCTATTCTTGATGTATACGACGTGCGTAAAGCACGAGCTTTCGTGTTCTAGAGCGTTTCTTTCATTTCGTAGACAACCTCAACTTCTGGTTTTCTGGAGGCAAACGGAGGGTGTACTGCAAGGAAGACGATATCGCTGTGTGCTAGTGCCATATTACACGTTTTTCTTTCAAGGCAGAAATGCGACGAGAAAGCGTAAGAATTGCCACATAATTTTACTGTTACGATGCCGGAATTGTAGATTTAAAAATGGTCGGTATAAATCTCGGTACGCAGAGGTGTATACCAGCTACGTATTGTAACGGTACGAGAGTGAAAATAAATTGTTTTATTATGAGAGAAGCTCTTCCCTGGACTAGGTGTCACACAACTAGTCGCGATAGCGTTTTCCACACACCGGCGTGTTTTGTTCGAATACCTCTGCTATCCAACCTCAAGTGCCCGCGTATCTGCGTCGTGCGCGTGCACGAGCAAAGCCACCTAGAAAAGGCGGCTTTTCTACGAGAGACATGCGTTACGTTGCCACCGTGAAAAGAGATGAAACGTGAGACGTACCAAACGACATTCTCCGTGGCTCACTAGTTACAACGAACGTTTACTAGCAGTCTCAGCGTCATTAGTCCCCCTCCAAGTACGCATCGTCCCGATGCGCTATAGGGGGTACGAAAATGAGAAGAATCATGTCACTGCTTTTCATAGCAGAGCTTCATGCGAAATACGTGAACTGTCTCTGCAATGTCGTGCCTATGGGAGCGCCTTTGTCCGTAAGGGGTGACTTCGTAAGTGAAACGAGTTCATACGGACCAAGGTACGATTGCAGGAGCTTTTCTCACAGACCGCCGCGTCCTACTGGAGTCCAAACCCATAATATCGCCTGGCTGGTATTGAAATTGCCTGAGGTGCTCGTCGGAGTAGCCTGCGTCCTTGTCTTGCCGTTGACGTATTCGGAATTGGTATAATTGATGGGCTTTTGCTCTCTTTAGAAAGTCATCAATATCGGATGCGTCGAAGTTGCCATTATGTACTGGCAATATCAGCATCAAGTGTCGTCGTGACTGTTGATTAGTTGAAGGGGGCTGACGCGAGTGGTTTCCTGTAGGGACTTATTATAGGCGGAGATAGCGTCAGGCCACAATTGGACCCAGGTCTTATTTTCGAGGTCAATATACATATATAAAATCTCAGCAATGGTCGGCTTTACAAGTTCCGTCAACAAATTCGTGTGGGGATGGCATCCAGTGCTTTTCCTATCGTCAGCAAGCACTTCATAAGCTGAGCTATAAATGCTGCTCCTCGGTCCGTAATCAGAGCCACTGGGGCGTAACGTCGAAGAAAGATGTCATGAACAAAAACTTGGCGACTTCAGATGCCGTTCCCTGCTCAAGTCGACTAATTACAGCATATCCCGTTTGATAAACAGTCGCGAGGATGATCTACCTCTTCCCAGATGATGACGTGGGAAACGGTCCCCGAACATCCATCCCAACTGTTGGAAGAGAGCGGAGAATAAGGCCGGCGGGCTTTACAAGTGGTGATACTCGCGAAAAGTCTTCACGTAATTCTGAACTTACGCTAGTATCTAGGGCCAGTAATATCTTTAGTGAATTCTCGCGAATGTTCCGCTGCCGCCCAAGTGAGCTCAGGACGGTGCACATTGGCAGCCCTGCAATATTGCAGGCCGCATGGGTAACGGTACAACGAGCAAGAACATGTCATTGCTGAGTTCAAAGTTGCTCTTGCAGAGGCCACCACCTGGGAGGAAGAATGAAGACAATCCCCTCTAATGCACGTGGAATATCAACGTCATGCCATTTAAGATATTGTATGAGGTGGAGCAGCTCAGAGTCCGCCTGTTGAGGGTTGGCGATTTCCGACTCTCCATGACGCAGAGTGATGGGAAGTCTTCTTTTTCTGAAAGGGTAGGCTGGACTGCTTTCTCCCGGACCTGTAAGCAAGAATAACGTGATACTCTTGGCGCCTGAGGCTCCACCTTGCGATTCGTTCCGATGGGTGTTTCAGGCTTGCCAGCCAGCAAAGTGACTGGTGGTTGCTGACTGCGTGGAACGACCTGCCACAGCGTACGGTTGAATTTACTGATGTCCCAGATGACTGCCAAACATTGTTTCTAGGTCTCAGAGTAGCTTCGTCCGGCTTTTCAGAGAGTGCAGCTAGCATACCCTATCATTCCTCTTCCCCTTTTTTTCCAGTGCACTAGAACTGCGCCGAGACCGATGTTTCATCAAGCTCTTTGCACTTCTGTGTACGGGTTCTCGTCAGAATGGGCGAAGATGGGTGGTGCTTCCAAACATTCCTTTAGTTAATCTAATGCGGCCTCTTATTTAGTGTGCTAAATGAAAGGTACGCCTTGTTTCGTGATCCTTAAAAAGGTGCCGAAGTCTTCGAGACATCTTCGAGAAATCGCCTGCAGCGAGCGCGCTAGCCAAAAAAAGCGGCGCACTTCCTTTGTGCCTTAAGGCCTGGGAGATTCCGCGACCCCAGCTGTCTTCTCGGTGTCCCGGTCCGGTACCTTGTGCGCTCATCACCTGACCCAGGGAACGACGAAGCTTCGCAGATCCACCATTGCACTTCTCTGGTTAGGTCGTAAAGCCGGCCTCCTGGATCGCCTGGAGTATTAAACGTGGGCGCTCTACGTGCCGTTCCAGCGTTGCAGAGAAAACCACATCGACCAAGTACATTAAGCAAGACTGCCATTTGAGATCCCACAGGACGCCGTCCATCATTCGCGTGAGTGTTGCCGAGGCAGAGTCGACGTGCTTTGACACATATAGCCCACCCGGGGTTACAAAAGCTGTTTTTTACTATCCCATCTGTCTGCTACAATTTGCGAATTTCCGCTTTTTAAATCGAATGTGGAGAAAAATTTAGAATGTCCCAGCCTGTCCATCGCGTCATCGACTCGGGGCAATGGTATACACACGATTTTGTTACTCTGTTCAGTTTTCGGTAATAAACACAGAATCCTAATATGTAGCCTTTTTAGGGGCGAAGAGCCGTGGGATGGGGACGAACTTGCGGCGGGCGTTTTGCGGCGGCGTGACCGTGTTTTTAGAGCGGCGACCACTGGAGGCGCTGCAGTGCATATCTCGCGGGTTCGTATGAGTCACGACCTCCTCTACGCGCCGCACTAGAGGTTCCCCTAGTGGAGGCAGCGCATCCAGACAGTCTCGTCTGCTGTCGTGAGAGAAAGGGAAGGTCGAGCCTATCACTACGGAAACGCTCTTTCGGCGATGAACGCTGTACCAGCCTGCAATGAACACGAACGCGCCCTCGCCCGCGAGAGACAACGCTGACGCGGTCAGCCTCTGCTAGCGAGTTGATTGAAAGAACCGACTGCTCGCGTTGCGGAACCGTTTACCGGCCACCCCGCATATATAGGCACTGGATCTTGACCTGCAATGTAGTGCCGGTGGGAGATTTCTCTTGTGCGTAGTTGAACCATAAGGATTCGGAGCGTGCGCGCTAACTGAAAGTAATCCGAAACGCGGTACGATGTACGACGTGGGAGTGCAGGAACCTAATAAAGACCAGTAGCATAAATGACGTGTGTAAATATACACTAGCATTGTCGTTCATTTACATGCATGAGTGTGCTGTGTCACGGACGATTTATGGTGACACCGAACGATCCCCAGTGTGTCGCCCACTCCTCATGGTTCACTTCGTGGAGATGCGTGAATTTTTCTGGCAAGAGCGACCGAACATGCTCATGGCCTGTTGGACGCCTGGATGACGTCTTCCTTACTCATGTCTTGAACTTTACTATAATATCTTGTTCCTTAGGCGATACTCTGTACCGGTGCTCGTATGCAGGTGGGGTGACTTCGTACGTTATGATATGGTGTCAAACCATTGCGTGCGCGGCGCACTTGATGAAGTAGACAGGCATTCTTCAAAAGCATTTATGAGGTGTTACATGATTTTGGCTGTCAATAGATGTGGGTTGACCGTAACTGATACAGCGGAGTCGTGCATGTTTTTCTCAGTCGGTCGCTCTCACTCCAGGCTACATGAGCTTCTCACTGCAGTAATGAAGTGCATAATGGTTCTGTCTCTCGGCGACATGACGAAGTTCACTGCCGAAATTTGTCAGCAATACATTGGCATACCTGTCAAGTAAGCAAAACTGTTCTATATTGTCGAATGTCAGTGTGTCTAGAGGAGCTGTAGCAATCGAGTTCCAAGAAGCGCACCAACGAGGTTCAGACAGGGTAACGTGAGTCATTTATTTGGAGCAACTCTCGCTTTACTGAGTAACTGCTACTTCAAAAACTCAGGTATTTTAACTTCGACCCTAACCTCCTCGGGTGAATTAGGGGGTTCCTTTTCGACGGTTTAGAATTTCTTAATGCTAACGGGCATAATTCATCCTTTACTAACATACATTCCGGAGTGCCACATGGCTGCATCCTCGGACCTCTGTTATTCTTAATCTATATTTATGATCTTCCCTCGGTTGTTTCATCGCGCATCCTTCTTTCCGCCGATGACTGCTTAATTTTTCGCGAAATTAAAAGGAATAGCGACGCTAACGCTCTCCAATGCAACCAATCTGCTCTATCTAATTGGGTTACCAAATGACAAATGGAGTTTAATGTGAAGAAATTGTAAATTATGCAAGTCACCCGGAACCATGACAACGGCCCTCCTTCCTACCTTGTCAACGATGCTCCATTAGGATCTGTCACATCGTATGAATACTTAGGTGTCCACATCTCATGTAATCTAAATTGGACAGTGCACAGAGAATACATCATCAACAACTCAACCACATGCTAGGAAATCTACGCCGCAACTTTTCCGCCGTTCCCTCTTCTGTTAAACTAATGCTTTAGAAAACGCTAATCAGACCAAAGCTGGAATACGCTGCCTCTGAGTGAGACCTTATGCAAGCAATAGTAACCACTGCTTTAGAACTCGTTCAAACTAATTAGGCTCGTTTCATTCTCTCTAACCACAATCGACTGCTAGCATATCAGCCATGAAAGCCGTCCTTTCTCTTCCATCTTTAAGTACCCGCCGAAAAATCGGCCGCTTGAAATTCTTTCATAAGATATACTATCATTCATCTCTCCACGATTCTTTCATTCTTCACCCGCAGTACATGTCCCAGCGCATCGAGAATCGTCACAAAGTACGTGTTGCATTCTCAAAAACGAAAACATTCTCGGAATCATTTTTACACCGCACCGCGATTGAGTGGTACCACCTTCCCGCGGAAATCGCATCAATCAGCGACAATCAACATTTTCGCGAAGCATTAGCTAACGTGGTTCAAATAAAAGCCTGTTTTACCTGATTGTTATAGTTGACTAACTGTATTTGGTTTAATTTATGTATGTATATTTTTTGTTGCCACCCCCCTGTAATGGCTTTGGCCGTCAGGGGTAAAATGAAAAATAGAAGTAAATAAATAAATAAATAGAACATTTCCACACCTGTTTTTGACTCTGAGGTGTGCTACACCTCTATATGCACAGGGGCAAGCATGTGTGAAGATGACGAGTTGGAAGCTGTGGAGTTGGGCTGATGTCGATAAGTTGATTCGTTGCAATACGGAGATCTTCGAGATGATTTTAACAGTCTCTGGAAGAACACTCTCGCAGTCAAGGCCTCGAACCAACGCCTTCTGAAGGAGTACCTTAACTGGAATGGTGAATGCTGTCAGCAATCCGAAGGGGTCGAAAATTCGTGATGATGTCTGCAGCACAGTTCTTTTGGTAGCGGTTCCCGCGTTTGACTTCTGTAAGCGAGTCAAAGTTAACTGATATGGTGTCGTCAGTGTAATTCCATGACAGTCGAAGAACTTTCGCAGTGGTAATAGTTTCTTCCGCATGTTAGATTTGTCTGTCCCTCACCACAATGCTGTTGGTAGCCCACTTCTGCATCCTGATACCTGCTATCTCCGTTATGGACATTGTCTCTTCGTAAAGGTGAAAGCCTCCTCTGTTATTGTGGCGCCAAAAATTGAATCATCAACGTAGAAACTTGCTTTGATCTTTTCAGCAGCTTTTTATAATTAAGTTGAACACGACCAAAATGGTATTTCAACGTAGCCGATAGCAGAAAGGGGCTTGCGGCGGTGCCGAACGGAACTCCAGTCATTCTCATCTCTTTCATTTTTGGTAGTGGCTTCCTTGCAGACGGTAGGACATCAAACCATATGATGACGCATTAAAACGCATTAATTAAACCTCCTCAGTGAAATATCTCGCGTTATTGGCGTAAACACCTGTTTTGTCAAAAGTACGTCGCATTTTACGTCGCTAGTAGTACGTCACAAATGTGCAAATTGTGCCAGCCGCCCTGCGAGAGGTAGCGTAAGCGTGTATTTATGCGCTGCAGGGCTATCAATACACGCATAAACAGGAGGGCCTGTTATAATTCTGGTACACGAAGGAGAACTTATAAGCAGTACGTACGAGGCGAATAAGGCGTACTTCATTCATTTATTGAGAGCACAAATGTCCCATTTGAGATATTACACTGGGGGGGGCAAAGATTAGTCGATGATGGTTTGGATGAATTCTTTGAAAGATGCATGACAGGACTGATGCACCGCATCGGCAGGAGGACGATTCCAATTATTTTAAGGGTATTTAATAATAGAATAAATAAAATCATAGCATGGTTTGGCTTGAAAAACTTCATAATAATGTCCTGAGGCCGGTGCCTCAGCACACAGCAGGCCGCACCCACGACGGGACAGTCGGGCCGCGGCCGACCGCAGCATTGTGGGCCCTCTGGACAGCCCAAAGTTGCGACTGTATGTCCGGACTCCTCAGCGCCGAGCACCACTTGCTGGCCCATGCTGTGCCACGTACCGAGGGGCACTCCCACAGAAAGTAGTTTAAGGTGGCTAAGCCACCACATTTAGTACTTGAGTTAAGTAATCATCAGGATAAAGCTTGTGGAGAAAGGCGGCGTTAGGATAAAATTACGTTTGAAGCAATCTCAATGTCAGCACCTGAGCCTTTGACTTCCTACCTGGAGGAGCATAAACTCTCCTCGAGTAATTTCATTATAAGTAGTTGGTTGATCCCTATTTACCAATCCTCTAGGTTGACTAAGAGGTCCTCCATGGTCGCGGACAGCTAACCCCTGGAGTGGGCCAAATCACTGAGATTCATAATGCCTTCTCCCATGGATCCCATATGAGCAGGGAATCATGTTAGAGTATGCGTTAATAAGTGACTTCTCACCGAGCATGGCGTTGGTCTCTCTGCACAGAGCGCCAAAACTGAAAGCCCGGATGGCTGCACTACAACCACTATATATGTGGTTCTAGTGCAGAACCACTATATATGAAGTCAGTGGGGTACGGGTTCTAGGACAGGGTTAGCTGAAACGAAGAGGTTGAGGAAGGAGTCCAATTATCCCACTACTTCCGGCATCAGCGCTCATAACTGCTGCAAGATTTAGGAGAAGGGCGATAAGGCAGGAATCTAGTAATTCCTTATTGACTAATCTTAATGACTATCGATACCTCTTATTCCCTTGGAATAGAAATGCCTTCCTCTACAGAAAACTAGAAGTTATCTTTACGCAACTACGTTGTCGCATTCCAAAACTAAACATTTATATGCACAGAGCTGGTCCGGCCCCATCGCCTCTGTGTCCATATTGCGGCGAAGACGAATCTATCGAACATTATTTCTTAAAATGCACTCGGTTATCCTCATTAAGAAAACACACATTAGAAGACTGCTCTCATAGGTTTGGGTTGGATTCACCGTGTCTAATATTCTATCTTTGGGAGCCTCCTCATTAGGATATTGCCACGGGCATGTGTGCTCTACTGTTTCAAAATCATAATTGATTCAGGCAGGTTTTTTTCATAAATTCGTACTCTTCACTGTTAATTTCACCCTGATTATTCGATTCTAATTGGTATTCCATAGTACCTCAGGTTTAACTATTTCGACTTCTGACGTCTTGGCCAATCGCCCAGGGTGGGTATGTGCCAGAATTGAGAGAAACAACAACAACGACGACAAAATAGCGTAGTTGGAAGCCATGTCTCTGGATAAAGCGGTGTTTCATGCATATTTTAGTCGTGTTGGAGTTGTGTACTTGACATTTAGTGGCAAGCGGTGGGATCGACGACATGTCTCGCCCCAACAACGAACTGCTAAGCGCTGCCCTTATGGATATCTTGGAAAGGTTTGACCATAAATGGTAGGCCATGATAGAACAATTGACCACTACCACACCCAAAGATCAGAAGTGTTCCACTACAGCCGTGTGTAAGCTTCCCGAGGCGTCTGATCACCCTGGGTGCCAGGAACACACCTACGATTTCGACGCCCATGTGCAGAACGAGGATAAGTGTGAGGTGTTTGAAGACAGAGGGGACGTCTACGACAAGCTTCTACAGAGAAACGATGCAAGCAAGGAGTGTGAAAACAAAGGAAACAAAGACTAATGAACTTCTCGAGCGCACAAAACACACCATCAAAGACGTCATTTCTTCCTACGTGTTCAGCACACATGATGACTGGGATGATAACGTCGCTGCTGCGGTTTTTGCTCCAAACACATCGAAGCAGGAAGTCACTCGCGAAATGCCATTTCAGCTGCTCGACAGGAGGACGCCAAGATTACCACAAGAACACCTTCTTCGTTTAGACGCATCTTTTCAAGAACGCTCCGCTGTAGTGGTCTTCAGCGAGACCTAGCAACAGGCTAGCCTCCGAGCTCGACTCGCAATACTGCATCACCAGGAGCACTACAACCAGTCTTCTCCGCAAAGTCGTGCTAGCTCTTTCGAACCGGGAGATATTAAACGACTGTACAGCCGTTACAGCATAATGTCATTTATTGTCACTGTACCATTATTCTTGCATTCTATCTTTTTTTATTTCAAACGTTTGCATCTTCGGGATGTGCAGTTTTTCTAACTATATGGGTGCATTTTGATTTCTTGTGCATTTCCCTGTAATATTCATTTCGCTGTATCTGTGCATTTTGTATCTTCTTATCTTTATTTTCCTATGTACCGATGCTTTTATACCTTATCAAGTTGTATAAGTTGTATAAGTTGTATCATGTATTACTTATACCTAGTGGTACTAGTTATATTTTTATTCCCTGCTGCCTCTACGGTCCCCCAGGTCCCTTCAAGCTGTTTTTCAACAGCTTTGTGCCTAGGGAACCCCCAACATATTGTGTTGGAAATAAATTAAAGTTTCAAGTTTCAAGTCATGGTACGTTGCGCACCACGTTTACCTCGACACTGCGATAAGTTCTTACCCCGGTTTACTGGCCCCTTCATTATGGTTGAAGCTTTAGGACCCGTGACATTTCGTTTAGCCTTTACTCCAGAACTTGGTGGCATCTTTATATATACATATATATATATATATATATATATATATATATATATATATATATATATATACATATATGGTGATTGTCGCTATAGGGAAGGGACTAGGCTGGACGCAGGAGCCGTGGATTGAGTGATTGCGGGCGGAGATGAGGCCATCTCCCAAAATTAGATCCCCATCAGCACTTCCAGTGAACCATTCTCGTGGGAGGAGACGGGTGGCCCGTTTTGAAGTTCTCAGCTTCTATATGCACCTCGCTGGGAGTGCATGATCTCCAGCCACGCGAGCAGATGAGCCATTGCGGGCAACCGCGAAAAGAGGCGAGCAGCTACATCAGCTCGCCTGAGGTTCGCACAGCAAAAGCCATGGTGTCGGCCGACGAGCAAGCCGACCCAGCGACGCAGCACGCTGTTGTAGACATCTCGGCGAAATACAAAGGCGGCAGCGACGCCAAGACAGAGCAGCTACCGCGGAAGTTGACCTCGGCTCAGAAGTACAGGAATGATGTGAAAAAGTTAAGAGGATGGACCAAATGTCAAGGACAGAATTCAGAATAATCTCAAATAGGCGGCTGTGACGATGGCAACGGTTATAATGACGACGAACATGGCGTCTACCCTGGAGAGGGCTACATCGAGGAGGGGAACGGGGTCAATAAGAAGACGCTCCTGTCTACACCCTGCTTTCGTCGACTATAAAGTTTATTGGTAGATCAAGTTTCTAAGCTTCAGTAGAGGAAACGGCATTTTGATTTATATGCGTGAAGCAGCTGCGGAAGTTCTAGAAAACTTTCATAGTGCTCCGTTCATCCAGTGATACTCAGAATATACTTAAATGCTAACACGTGTAAAATAGCTGCTCAAGAATTTCTTTTTCGCGGGATTAATTGTTCGATACCCTCCTGTCATTTTCATCCGGGTGCATTTTGCAAATCTGTTGTAACGTCATGAAGAATTCTACTTTCGACATCTCTGTATTGTCATTCATTCTCCAAGCGGCCTAATGTTTTCTAAAAACTTGAATGTCACGAAACTTCTTTCTCTCTTCGAAAGAGGCGATGTCGGAGCGTGCCCATTAAACCTCAATCCGAGTACATCCGACTACATGAGCGGATTGGGAATGGGAAGATGATATAACCTGATTGGATGACATAACAACGCTATTACTTGCAAAGGTGCACCTCACCAAAAGTTAACCAAAGAAATTCACAGTATATCCACGGAGTGAATGATGATGAGTGGGCGAAGCTCGGGAGGTTCATCGTAGATCGTGCCGAGTTCCGGATTAATTTAGTTAACGTGCACGCTACGAATCCTTATGTTTCAACTACGCACAAGTGAAATCTCCCACCGGCACTTCATTGCAAGTCAAGATCCAGTGCATATATATATATGTATATATATATATATATATATGTATATATATATGGGTAGCCGGTGAACGGTTCTCCAGCGCGAGCAGTCGATATTTCTCAATGAAGAAACTCGCTAGAAGACGCTGCCTGCGCCAACGTTGTCTCTCGCGGGTGAGGGCGCGTCCTCCATCTTTGCGAGCTCGTAGAGCGTTCATCTAAGAAAGAGCGTTTCCATAGTCAACGCGGGCCTTTCGCTCTCTCTCTCTCTCTCTCTCTCTGTCTCTCTCACACAGGACAGCAGATGGAAGAGTGAGAGAGCTCGCGCGCCGGGAGGCTCGCGCTCGCCCGGCGTTGCATGGCGTTGCATGGTATTGTGAGTGGTGTAGGTTACACGATACTACGATACGTTACAACCGACCCACAGCTTAAGGAGCTTCGCCCCTGAAAAATCACCGCCCAAGCACTCCGTACAAATGGTTAATCAGCGAAGCTGAAATGTGCGGCCCCGAAGCCAAAGTGCAGCTGGAGAAACTTTCGCCGAAAGCTGGCGTTCGCCCCGGCGAACGCGCTCCGGCAATCATCACGTCGACGCTGTTATGCCCGCAACGCCGCTTCTTCGGCGCGCCGTTGTTGCAAGCGTTTGACATCGCGAGCTAACTCGACGGCGTGGTTTGCTGGATCCGCCCGCCTTAGCCATTTGGAAGCTCTCAGTCGAAACTGATGCACGTGAGCTCTGCGCCATGGCTGCGACGGGATGGACGACGTCACTCACGGCCCGGCCAATGGCGAGCGAGCTTGGGTACGACGCTCAGAACGACGTAACTGATAGCACAGCCAATGGAGACCGCTCGTGACACAGATGCCGAGCGGTTTTTCGTTTCTCCTAGCCATATACAGCTTTCGCTGTAAAAGGAGTCTGGCCGAAAGGCAGCAGTTACAGACCAGAACTTATGCGAACCCGGCGACGCCGCACATCATTTACCCACACCTACGGAAGACAGACGAATGCTAAAACTAGAATTCTGCAGCTACTCGGGAACACATACTATGGTAGTGTCGAGGTACTACAAGCTGTCATCGGGATGCAGCCTCTAGCGATCGCTTCCGAGCGTGCTGGGAAGCTGAGTTGCTGGGCTCTGCCCTTGCAGATCATCTTTGAGTTGAGGAAGCCGCCAGGCCTCAAGAACTCTTGGGCGATAGTTAGACGGACTTTTCAACGGTGCCAGCAATGGCAAGACTTTTCAGTGTAGTCCTCTGACTGACTGACTGACTGACTGACTGACTGACTGACTGACTGACTGACTGACTGACGAATGAAACTCACAAAGCACGAATAAAACTCATATCAAGCGTTAACTGTTATCCAGCTAACATTGCTTGCCATTCTATATTACATAGTGGTAGAACAACAGCTGGTACACTTTTTTAATATCAAGAGTGCTTTCCTACTCTTCAAGATTCTTTTGCTGCCTCTTGCCAGGGAAGGCACTTTTAAATGCGGGAGGCGACCGTGTCAAATCACCACATAAACCCAGATGTTCTACGACATTTTCTCCTAGTTCTTGACACAAGCACCGCGAAAATGCTGTCAAGTGTGGTTTGCTGCATCGGTCATGAGTGGTGTTGCATTCCGCACTTGCTACATGAAACTAAAGAAAATGATTCGGCATGCATGAGCCGCGAGTGGGAAACGTCACAGGCCGTATGTTCGGATTAACGCCTCACGGGCCGACACGAAGGTCGACTATATTGAAGAGAGAAACAAGCCGCGTTACACTCAAGCTCTTAGTGAACATTATACGATTCGGTAAAGAGTGTTGGACAGTACAGACTTGGCCAATCTACAATACGCGATGACGTTACAACAGAT
Source organism: Hyalomma asiaticum (assembly GCA_013339685.2). NCBI lineage: Eukaryota > Metazoa > Arthropoda > Arachnida > Ixodida > Ixodidae > Hyalomma > Hyalomma asiaticum. Next base: position 42,349,955 of record CM023487.1, on the reverse strand, counting down.
CTGCAAGATGCGTCCCGATGAAAATGGCAGGAGAGCATGTCACATTGGATTCCACGAAAATAAAACGGAGGAGCTAATTTGTGCATGTTAACGTTTAGCTATTTCGCAAGCACCATTACTTTCAAGACATGGGCTGAGAATGTCTTGAAACAACTTGACAGCTCTACCACGTGTACAAATCGAAAGCCGTTCTTTCGACTGAAATCCTGAACTTGGTCTAACAGCAAACTTTACACTCAACAAAAGTAGCGGCTTCATAGGCATATCCGTTTCACCTCTAATCTTAACATGAGGTCTTGCATAATTCAATGCTTTGCCGAATACTTGACGGTTGTTCTTTTGCTTAGCTGATTCTCAAATTTTCTTGAACATATTGTCATATGACACTTCTCAACTTGCATAATACGATGATTACGTGTGTGGGCAGAAATGTGTGCGTCCCTACGTTCAGTAGCAGTAACTCCTGAATGTGTAGTAGCCCCTCAGTAACAGTACCCAGCATAGGTGTGCGCGGTGCCTACTTATCCGCTCTATAACGCTACTTAAATGTTACGACGTCACAGATGTCTGCGTTTTGACAGCGAAGCTCCTATAGCTATTCGTAATTCAGGGGCCCTAACTGGCAGCGCAGGAAAAACCAGCAAAAACAAAATATATCCTTGTGCTGGGCATCGACAAAACGACCCCGGATTACGAGTCCGGCGCCCGCAGTTATCGTCGGTTAGCATAATCCAGAAAAAAATACATCGTCGGGCTCGAGCATCAAATCTACGGCAACAGGGTTACGAATCCAGCCCCCTTACTACATAAATAGTTTAGATAAACAAGTACAAAATGTTATTCAGAAGCTGGTTTGGTGTCATCAAACATGTGACCTACGAGGCCGTTCCATCTGTGGAAACGTGCACTCCGCTCATAGCATACTGGAGTGCTGTGATGATTTTGGCGATCGATTCTCAATGACGCAGCTAGATCAAGCAAAGGCTTTTGATCGCATGTCACGTCATGGTCTCTATTCTGTTCTCGAACATGCCACAGTAGGTAGAATAATCCTAGACGGTATGAGGCCTCGGTTTGGACGACGTTTATTCAACTCAGTAGGTCGGCAGGTCACCCGATGATGCCAACGCGATGGGCACAAACCCGATAATGATGATCACACACCAGCAATGAAGAAGATGCGCAGAACGCAAGGTGAGGATGGTAAAATGCAGATAATGAAGACGTGCTTAATAAACGCCCGCGCTATTTCCCCCCACGTGGAATCGGCCATCGTGGACGCGATTCAATAGATTAATGAAAGCCGCGTGAACAGTTTCATGCGGGACACGTGCACAACCTCCGTGTTGCGGCAACGGCCGTCTGTTGGGCCGTCAAGGGGAGTGACACAATAGTTGAAGGGTGAAGTCTGTTCGATGACTGTGTAGGGTCCGATGAACCGTAGCTGAAACTTGGGGCACAGACCAGGAGTACGAGGAGTCAGGAGAAGTACTTCATCACCAGGTCGGAAAGAAACGACGCGGTGGCATTCATCGTAAACAGCTTTTCAGTCGTGTTGCCTGGCTTCTGTGTTGAGGTGCGCACGCTTGCGAAACTGGGCGAGTCGTGAAACGTACTCTTCGCACGACGAAGGAGACAAACTAGCTTTAGAGCCGAAGAATAGGACGTCCAGAGCGAAGATGGGGGAGCGTCCATATGCGAGGTAAAACGGCGAGTAGCGAGTAGTTAGCTGCACGGCCGTGTTTAAGGAAAAAGTGACGAATGGCAAAAGGACATCCCAATTTGGTCTGGTTGAATGTAAACGGCGATCATGTCTGCTAAAGTGCGATGAAAGCACTCGGCCAAGCCGTTAGTCTGAGGGTGGTAGCTCGAGGTTGTCCTGTGGGTAGTGCCGGAGGCTCGGAGAACTTCGTTGAGGACTTGCGAAATGAATGCCTTTCGACGGTCGCTCAGCAATACACGAGGAGCACCATGACGTAGAATGATGGACTGCAGGACGAAGTTAGGAACCTCTGAAGCAGAGCCACTAAACACTGAATCTGTCTCAGCGTAGGGCGTCAGGTGGTCGACGGCAGTCACGATCCACCGATTGCCAGAAGCAGTGATCCGAAAGGGCCCGTAGAGGTCAATACCGACAATCTCGAATGGTGCTGCGGGGCACGGAAGTGGTTGCAATGGGCCAGCTGGAGCATACTTTGGGAGTTTCAGACGCTGTCAGGCAAAGCAGGAACCGACGTACCTCGCCACGCTTAAACAAAGGCCAGGCCAATAGAATCGCCTCCGAATTCGGTCATAGGTTTTATGAAGCCCCAGATGAGCACCTCTCAAGTCATCGTGAAAGACGTTTAGGACAGCAAGACGAAGGGATCGTGGGCGAGCTCGCACCCAGCGTTGTCCGTCAGCATGGTAAACGCGGCGATACAACACTCCATCATCCAGCTTAATGTGCTCGAGATGCCGGCGGAGGCGCGCGTTAGGTGGAGGAGAAGCCCCAGGTAGATGTTCTATGAAACATCGACAGTACGGGTCTGCCATCTGATGAGATGCGAAGAGCTGGTCGTCGTTCAAGGCACTTGGTGTATGGAGGCTAGCGACGAAGCGGTACCAGAGTCGTTCGAAGAGGTAACGCGCGAAACGGTTGCCGAAGCGTCGAGAGGAGCCGTGGGAAGTGGGCAGCGAGACGGAGCGTCGGCATCTTGGTGTTTCTTCCTGGACTTGTAAATGATGTAGAAATCATACTCTTGCAGCCGCGAAATCCAGTGACCCAAGCGTCCAGTGAAATTCTTCAGTGTAGAAAGCCAGCACAATGCGTGGTGGTCTCTCACTATTGTGAAGTGACGGCCGTGCAGATAAGGGCGAAACTTCCTGCATAGACCAGACAACGGCGAGACACTCTTGTTCCGTGATTGTATAATTCCTTTCCAAAGCGGTGAGTAGACGGCTGGCGTACGCTACGACTCAACCAGCGAGCAGCTGTCGCGTTGCAGTAGGCGAGCACTGATACAACGGCCGCTAGCTGCCGTGTGCAAGAGAGTCGGTGCGGCCTCATCAAAATGGCAAAGCACCGGTTCAGACGTAAGGGCGCCCTTCAGTCGTGTAAATGCCGATTCGCATTCTTGAGACCATACCAAGTGCACACCACTAGAGCCTGTGTAATGGGGCTGGGATGGAGGCGACATTCCGTATAAAACGGCGGAAATAAGAGGCAAGGCCGAGGAAGCTGCACAAGTCTTTTGGTCTTTCAGGGCGCGGAAACTGAAGCACCGCAGCAATCTTGTAACAGTCCGGTCGAATTACGTCCTTGCTTACGACATGGCCCATGGCTTTGCTGGCGAAACGGCATGGCCAGCAAAGGACATGGCGAGTGGATATCGCGAGTGGCAGAAGTGCATATATTTCTTTATGTTGCTATAAGAGCAATTAACACAAAGGATAGTGGCCACTGACGTTATTAATGCACCACCAAAAATACTTATACTCTACGTTTGTTTACAATACGTACCTCGTTGAAAGAGCCGCCTGGAAAAGTGGTAGCGTTTTTGCTAGGCACGTCGTTGGACCGGATTCGATTCCTATCTTCGGTCATTACAGCACGTCTGTCTCTATCTGCATGCTTGTTATAGCTGTACCTCAATTGCAAGCTACGGCAAACGGTATCACTTGCTCTTCTGGAACCAATGGAAAATCTGTATTCATATAAATATGAATGAACTTTTTTTATTGTTGATTCATATGGGCTGTAATGTTAAAATTCTGTGCCCCGCAGCGCCTGCCGTTGTTCGCCGGGCTTCCACTATAGTGTATGAGCATTACGTGATTGTATCATCGGGAATCATGAGGTGTATAATAGTTTTCTATTACTAAAGCTACTACAATTATATCATACTGGGATGTCACGATGAATCCTTAATGTTTGTCATATATTCATACCGCACCATGCCAATTTGGTTTGCACTAGGTGAATGAGACAACCACGAGAGCACGAGGCCTAGGCGGTTTGACAGACAGACAGATGGATACGATAAACGCCGCTGAATTTCGTTTAGAAATGCTTCGCATTTGAAAGGGGACAAGCTTTCTTGCGTTTCTTCTAGCACATGCTTCCCAGTTATAGCAAATACGCGGAAATGCTCCAGGTTCTGATGCAAGTGCATCCTGCCTAATCAGTCCTTTTAATATAAGTGGTTTGTTAGGTTCTAGCAGCGACTCGAAAGGACCTTGATTCAGTGCCGTTTACAAATATGTGTTGCCCGAAGTTCGGATGGCCGTGCGGACAGCTGACAGATTAGACATCTAGTCTGCAACGACATTTCCAGTTTTTTGAAGCAATGGCGATGAATACGGAAATGTTTCAAATGTCACAGAGGTCGGTGGTTTTGCAAACACAGAAGAATAAATCCACTTTCCTAGCGAACGCGACTGGAGTGTTCGGATATTAAAACCTAAAGGGTCTGGCGGAGCACATTGATAGGAGCCAATACGTGAGAATCGGCTTCACGTATCCTTGGGTGACCAGTTCACGTAGCGTGAGTTCCAGTCTCCTTATACTTGATATTTCGGATTTTTGTATCGATTGCAAAAATTTATTTGTATTAACTTTATGACACAGTTTTGCTAACGTTGTTAGTACATGTAGACGGAAAGGCTTTAGTGTTAGTACATGTAGACGGAAGGGGCTGTCTAACACTAGGAAAACATTTTCGGTTGTGGTGAAAAGATTACTCTTCACATAGGCGGAAGCGAGCATGATTATACTCCATCAAAAAGAGCGATACGTTTAAGTTGGTCCTGAAAGTCGTGAAAAAATGAGCGGTGCCACCGTGCTTGCGATGAGTGTCGATCTCCTGGTTTAAAGAAAAGCCAAGATATACTCATGCAGGTAAAATTATACTGTTTAAAAGCGGCACTGTTTCCCTTAAAATTGTATTTGGCGCACACATGTCACCGCTCTTTCACGACGAAACCTATTCATTTTTAATTAACCGAGGACACACCGAGTAACCAGTGTTGCCTTCTTGCCTACAAATAGAGAAAGAGCGACCGTGACGGGCGAGAAATTTTTTTTTAATATTACCGCCGACTTCCAAGCGAAACGACTGCGAGCTTGTACAATCTGAGTGCTGCGCTTTATATTGTGATAAATAACAAGAAATCGATGAAGGATGGTACGCAGTCCCCTTAAAGATTTCGTTCAGTCACATACAGTTCAAATTTCTCATACGCACGAATTCACATACTTGCAGGTCATCGCAGACTGTTGCAACAATTTGGCTGCGACACCTTAAACAAATAATTTTTACAGCGCAAAGGTCAGTAAGAGATAAAGCCAGACATTGGATTATTTAGCACTTTCATCTCTTTACTTTAGCCCCGCCACTGTTAGTCTAGTGCCTAGGGCACTTCGCTTCTGATCAGAAGGTCGCGCTATCACATCCGGTGGGGCGAAATGTTGAGGCCCGTGTACTGTGCTATGTCCATACACGTTACAGAACCCCAGTTGGTGAAATTTTTCGGAATTCTCCACTACGGCGTTTCTATAATCATAGGTGGTTTTGGGACGCAAAACCCCAGAAATCAATCATCACCTGTATCCTTTAGTGCAGCACGAACAATGGCAATCGAGAGAGAGACCGCGGAGAGATAAATGGTGAACGGCATGGGAATAATAACGAAAAGTTCCGAAATCTAAAGCTTTCGCTGCAATTCTATGATAAATACAAATAGAACTATGATGGTTTCCGAGTCATTTAGCGCGCTTGCATTAAGACCTTAGCAGGAAATTCTGTGAAATAGGACGGCACGGATCATCCTAGCGGGCATTGGAGAAATCTAAAATGTGCAGAAGTAAGAGAATAGCGTACATTTCATCGCTCTGTGGTCGAGATAACCGTCGATATTCAAATTATTCGCGATATCGTAAGAGAACGCTTTATTTATCTCGACAGTCGGAAATTTTCGGCTTAATTGGCATTATAAAGAACGCTGTGAAATACGTCCAATTTTTTCGACATAAGCGGTACGTCGCTAATGTTCCAGTGGTTTCCTTAATGTGATCGATACTGGTGGCGATAGTGTCCGCCGCCGCGCGTATCCGTCACCGCTATCACCTTCACTGTAAAAGAAAGTTCCTTCTTTGTGTGGATTTGAATCGAGCTCAATAGGAGTGGATTCTAATGTGGTATCTACCGTACAGCACTCATCGCTTTGTTGGGCACGCTGAGTTCTCTGCCACGATTCTGATCTCTAGGACTAGTCTTTCGGGACATTAATACGTGAACGGCACCCTATGAATCCAGGCCGTCGATGTCAAACGTCGTCGTGGTCACGCTCATTAACAAGTACTCAAAACAGGGCCAAAGCAAGCGCATAATTGATCAATGTCGGCCCATAATAAACTGGAATGGTTAAGGATAATTATGGACACATGACGATTTATGACCTAATCGCGTTTAGTGAGCGAAATACGTTAAAATATATTTTGTCCTGTCGATAGAAAGTGTTATCCGATCTCGGAGGCCGCGTACTCAGCTTGGGCATGTGTGTGCCCATACAGGAGGCTATGCAGTAAGACAGTGTTTGCGAATGATTGTCGCGTCAGAAGGAATTTTAACGAACATCTGTTAAGGAGCCAGGGCTGTCGGCGTCTAAAGTGTTCGTCGTGGCCTCGGAGAAGAAAACTCATTAGTAGCCCATTGATGTTCCAATGGGAATTGCCAGCGCATCACCGCAAGCTTCGTACGTCCCCAACATTCACGTTACAAGAGCTGTCACAATTTTTCTCGCCAGATAAAGTCTCTAGATTTTGGGCTCTTGGAAAAGAATATCCGCGTATTTATTGCCATCCACCAGCTGTGGTGTCGTCGGCATGTACAAGGTGGAAGAAGAAACTCCCAGGCGGTGTCCTCTGCGCAAGCTTGCAAATATTTTAGATGCGGAGCATCTCTTGCTCGCGGGTATGTCACGCGTCAACCGGCGTCCGCACTCACACTACACATGCGCGACTCTCCTCTCCCTTCCCTCTCTCCAGCAGCTGCTGCAATAAATAAAGCGGGTAAAGAGCGCGCGCGCGCGGCGTCCGTCCGCACTCACACTACGCATGCGCGACTCTCCTCTCCATTCCCTCTCTCCAACAGCTGCTGCAATAAATAAAGCGGGTACAGAGCGCGCGCGCGCTTCGCTTCAGTAGTATCTCCTCCTTCTCCGATGAAAGAAGTTGGTGGTGTTGTGTGATGGAAGCAACAACACTGAAAACCTGTAAACACCGCCGTTAAATGCGCCGTTGAAACTCCCAGCGATGCTCCGCATCACCCCATGGTCCCCTTCTGGGAGATGGTGTAATTTTCTTGCTGGTGTTCCATGTGTTTTTGTGCTACAATTATAAGTAGTAAGATACGGAGTCTGTGTCCTAATCGTTGTAAAAATGGCTTATCCGTGTACAAGAACTCTTTGAAATGTACCGGACCTTCAATTTTTTGCGACTATAGCAGTGTGCAATTCGGTGTCAAAAATCACTATTTCCAAAGCCCACTAAATTTACATGCAGTATTGAAGAATGAAACACTTGAAAATAGTGCGTATGTAATTCCCAATTAAAAGGAATTGGTAATAAAAGAAATGTATGTGAAGTCGATACGCTATATACTGACGCCGCTATGAGCAGGAAATTATGGGATTCCTGTATCACAAAGTCGAGAAACGCGCTTGTACATTGTTCATCGAGTGAAACACCGTACTCGAGCGCGTAGAGGCCCAGTATTTTCTCATCACACCTTTCCACTTCGAACATTGCACAGATTAGTTTTGGTACTCAATGAAACAGAGAGACTCTGTAAAGCTGCGTGATTCAAGCTGTGTGTCTGCCGCACAAATTGCGGCAGACATCACGCGACCCGAATATCATGTTTCAGTTCCTGAGCACTGTGCATCTTGGGGGCGCAGATTATACTGGCCCAAGTAACATCTCGCCGACTATCTCGAGGGAGGAAATTGATAGCCGCCATCATTGCCCATCTACCAGTAGAAAACAGGGGTAGTTTAAGTTCCAATTAACCCAGAGTGAGCCAAAACGGCCCAGCCGAGAAGCACGCAAAATTTTATCTGACATACATGGCGCGTGATGACCGTGAAGGAAAAATTACTTGCGAGGGCGCAGTAACAGAAGCAGGGCACGCTCGGTACAAACACTCCAGAATACCTGCGGTGATTGGACAAACCGAGGAAGACTGGTAAATGTTATCTCCACGAGGCTAAACAGAGATAACTTCACCTGTACCTAATTTCGACAACGGCTTATTAACGCGTTTTTATTAGGTTATAATTGATAATTCCTGTTGCTCACACTTTACGGACACGGCAAAATTACGTCGATCGTAGAAGCAGGCCAAAGTTACAGAAACTTAGGCGCCATTTTAAAAGAAGAAAGACAAAAATTGCCAAACTTGCTCCAGTAGTTTAAGGCTAGCGAAGCTCATTGGCAGTTGGCTGGTCCGGGTTTGTCTCCGACACATCAGCAATTCGTCGTGGCGCAAGGCTTCGGGAAATGTCTCTGAATGCACTGCGAGGCCCAGCGAACGATTCTGGAAGTTTCGCGCCGAGTATACCCAACGATGTTAGCGTCGAACTAAAGACGGTCACAGACGCGGCACCTTGGCTTCGGCTTTAAGCCGTCCCACCCTTTTTCTATACTACACAATACAAACTTACGCTTTTCCAGGAGCTGCTTGTATGCCACGAGAGGGCGCATGCTTTCGCGGCACGAATCTCTGCACAATCGCATAGCTTGCGAGACGCTGTGCACCGCATAAATCGATACACACTGTCTTGGTCTTCTTTGCTGCTTGAACGTCAACACTTGTGCCTTCCAGCCGCAGTTTTGCCAGTGTAGTAGTAGCCTGAGGACGTCAGAACAAGGAGAAAAAAAACGCGCATGCAAACAGCACGCGTTAGGCATTGCATAGAATTCCGCATGCACTATTAGGGACCAGAAATAATGATGATGAGAGTTTCCTGGTGACTAAGCGCGTACGACCGTCGGCATAAACAGCTTCGCTGTTAGAGAGCCTTTGCAGGTGGTCACTTAATACGTGCCATAAGTTATTCACGGGATTTAATCGCATTCAAGCCCGTCTCTGCATGCGCACATAACTGCTCGTCTCTAATTTTCCTTACAGCTGCCGACCGGGAGTTCGAAGATATATATGTGAGTATTTCCAAAAGTTTCAGCGTTTGCTGCGTGTTTCAAGCGAACAGCAGTGGTATTCTGCAGCTATCATGAAGAGGTTCGTTGAAGCAGGCGTGCTCTTCATATTAATCTGCTGGGAATGGTGCATAATAGAAGGTGAGGAAGTATTCTCTTTTTTAAGCACGAAACGATTATTGGCTAGCAAGCCGTCATATTTGTCTGTACAGAGTCATCGAAGACATTTACCACATGTCGAATCGCCTATCTCCCTCTCATTATGCGCAAAATGTCAATGGAATTGCAAAGTTTGATAAAAAATTGCAACCAGAACACAAACAAACTTGCCGTTTCTAATAGCTCAATAAGAATTGTAAGTCAATGAAGCAGTTACGCATGAATCGCGAGAGAGGGGCTATGCTATTGTTACAGGAGTCATTTCGAAAGTAATGGTGGTGGCCTATTGTAACACCGTCATCATGAACCTTCATTGGTTGCATAAGGTGCTTAGGTGCAGACCCAAATGTCGTCAGTTCGAAGCCAACCGTAGCGGTTGAATTTTTGATGGAGGCGATAGTCCTATTTTCCTAGTGAGTGTGAGAACATTGCCCTGTTTGTTACACAACCCCAGGTGATCCTAATTCCGCAGCACTCTCTCTCCTTTCAGCAGTTCCGTTCCATTTACCTCTGGCCAGCTGAACCGTGCTCCTGACAAGTGCTGCAGAACATAGGGACATTAACTTGCCCTAAGATGTCTATGCTCAATAAAAACATTCTGTTCTTATGCCAGACGCACCTGCAGGAACTTTACCAAAAATGCGCTGTGTTTGCACATCTTTTCAGTAACATCGCTTCATGCATCAGAGGAGTTTAAATTGCTGTGTCCTTTAAAGATGGGTATATTTCGACCATTCAATCCCGTAAAATGTGCACGTGAAATTCACAAACCACAGAAAATGTGCATTTTGGCCCACATTCACAGGCACCATGTAGTGCTCCTATTAAAAATCGAACTTATATTTGTGTAAAAAGCAAATAACATGTTCTTTTAACGACGAAACTTTTATCGTTACATCTGTTGTTTTAAGCAACGAAGTCATTTTTGAAGTTTACCCTTTATGGAAATCTTACCATTTACCAGTTAGGTAGCTTTGCCGCATGGCACATCGGCACAATGAACTCCAAGCTGGCTTCAAACAACATTCTCCATGCTTCTCACCACTTGCACAGCTAGTGGACACTTTCCGGTCGTGTAATTTACATGAAAAATTGAAATCGTCCTAAACAACTCGTGGCAAAGCGATACACTACAGTGACATATGTGGTCAAGTGGCAGCGGTTCGGTGACAACGCAAAGTAGCGCTTTCACAATGACAGTTAATTTCCTTCGGGAGAGCCAAAAGCCTCCAGATGGAAGTAACTATGTCAAAATATTGCGGGCATTAAGGAAAACCACATTTACACTGTCATGACGACATGCTGAACAGGAATGGCGCACCTAGGGGCAGTGGTCATCCTTAAGACAAACTCCAATTTTCAGGTAATTTGCAGCGACCGAAAATTGCCTGCTAGGTATGAAAGTGACCAGAAGCATCGAAAATATTGCGCAAATACAATTTGTAACGCAGTGTGCTCAAGTGCAACGGGGTAAAGCTACCATACAGGAAAATGATTACTATTCCTTGAAGGGTAAACTTCAAAAAATATTTTCTTTCCAAAAAAAATTGTAATGAAAAAACTTGCCTTGTTAGAAGAACGTATTGTGTGCTTTTAATTGAAAGGTAAGTTGCATTTTTAATAAGAGCGGCGCGTGGTGCACATTGCCTGTAAATGTGAACCGAAATTCACATGTTCTGAATTTTGAGCTTCACGTGCAGATTTTACGGGCTAAAATGGCCCCAATATATCTTTCGCCCAGAAGTTTTTCCCCCCTTTGTAAAGTACACAGCAATTGAAATACATCTGACATATGGAGCAATGTTACTGGAAAAAAAGAACGCGCAATCACAGTGCGCTTTGGTGTAGTTTCTGGAAGCGTGTGCGGCATAAAAATATAATGATTTTATTTAGCCTTGAGCACGTCTAACTAACATCTTTTTTAACACATTGACTGTATTTGGTATTTCTCGAATGAACGGTGATCTCGAAATAAATTGTCCTTCGATGACCACTCAAACAACATTCTCCACAATTGTCAAGCCTCCTTCGTGCGAAAAATTTTTTTGGTTTGAAATATTCCAAGGATTGACTACATTTGATGTAGGAAAACACAGAGCTTTTTCCTGTTAAGTACATTTGATGTGTTATCCAAAATGGCTGGGTCGTTAAGCATGGAATGACCGAGGAGATATTACATAGTAGGCGCTGGTTGGCGATGCGATCTGAAGACATTTCGCAACTGCAGGTGCAACGGAACAGTAGGGTGCGTCCGCTTCCAGTGCGTGGCATATCGAGAGGCAATGAGATAGAAGACAAATCTATCAGGAGTGAAGCGACTAGTGCATCTAATTAAAATGAGGCCAAAATAGGGGAATGAAAAAAAGAATATCCGTAATAAAATACATTGCGCTTGGAGGATCTATTTTTATCGATAATCAACGTTGGCTAAGGTGTCTTCGCGAATTAGATTACTATAATTATTTATATAATTTGTAAGCGTTACTGTAAGGGGAAAACTAAATGTCTGTGTTTCTGCCTCTGTATACGTTCAGCAGCGGAAACTCACTCTGTCCCTTAGGCAATACTGACTGACTAGGCCTGCGGGTACACATTGTCGCCTTTTTGGATTTTACTTTCCCACTTGTAGAGCCGCTTGACTTACTGTGTCATTTATATTTGCTGAATGCCTACACGTTTCATCATTCTCAAGTCCTTTCCCAGACAACAGGACATGTCAGCATGGTGATCTTTATTCCATTCTCTTCTCTTCAGCATGCAAAACCAACGAGCGCCAGATCGAATGCGAACGTCGTGGTCATGGACAGATCCCCGGAGATCTGTGCCCAGGTGTTGAACGTTGGAACTGCAATAGAGTCAAACATAGATGTATGTGCATTGAAGGGACGTTCCAGAGGTCGGACGGCTCCTGTGTGCCATTCAGAGAATGCAGTAAGTATCTAAAAATGAGGTATAGCCCCTACTGTCGAACTTATGGGGCAGGGATGCATGCTACGTCTAGCACGCGGCAAATAAAAAGCGCGATAATGTCCTTCCGTGCTCTTGTAACTGTGTCATTGCTGAGAGGGGTATGGTGGCTCTACCCCGAATTTGGCTCGCAAGGTCGATTGCGGGCACAAACATACTGGACGGAATACTGGAAGCAGCGTGGATACGTGTAAATGCGCCGGATGCCTTCTGGGGGTTCGCAGAGCTTAAGTCTACAAAAGCTTTGTGTTCAAGATTTTCAAGACTCCAGAGAGTGAAATTAGCGTGCACTGTTCCAGTCGAAATGAGAAAACAAACGTCGTAAAACAACAAACACCTTTTTTTTTTCAATGCGGCATAAGCAGAGGCTAAACATTCTCTGCTAAGAAGGCATGTTGCTGATAACTGATTCTTACATAATGGAAGTAAGGTGATCAAAATTGTTTGAACATCAAAAACCAAGAAAGAATCAATGCAAATGGGAGATAAAACACAACGCGAAGAAAACCGGCATGTCGATGTAGAGGAGGCGCTGGCATAGCTACTACCGAATAAATAGATTTACTTTAGTTGCGCAATGGAATGTCTGTACGCGTACCTCATGGGAACAAAATATTGCCTTCTTTCCGACTGGAAAGGTGAATCGTGGTTCTGCATACGTCGAATTCGGTAACGGACAATAAATCGTAAGACTGAGTTTCTATGGCAATGATGCAGCAATATTAACGGCACCAGACGCTGCTTGTACTACACGAGTAGGTACATTAGCGTTCGCATGGGGCAGTTCCTGTAAGCTCACGCAATTTTGACCTGCGAATGTATATTTTTGTCTTCGGTCTAGTTTTTGCATCGCTACAGATCGCTTTGCCAACTTGGCTCACAAAACGCTGTCATTCACGCGCGCGAAAAGTTTTTGTCTAACGGAATACCAGTAAATATGCTATAAAATACTTTGAGATAAGCGTATGCGGCACTGGCATTATGCCAGTTGACTCTACACTTGTAGCATACAGTAGTGTCGTACCGTCTAGAGCGATGACTAGAGTACTGAAAGATATGAGAGTCAAATCAAAGATGTCTTTTTCACCTCTGTCTACACTCTTTGGCATTCTTAAGGCCCGTTCAATACGTACCGTCGTAAAAGAGCTACTATGCGAGCGCCCGAATATTCTAGTACAATCGCTTAGGTCTTCGCTTATGTCTCTTTGGGCTGCAGTGAAACGGCATCACGAATTGCACAGTGGAGCAAGGCAACGCGAAATGCATGGCTGATGTTTCAGCACATGCGTTTTCATGAAGCTGCAACACACTGATCGCACCCCTCCCCTTGCCGCATGTATCCTGCCTACCCACACTCATGTCTCCCTAGCCCGCGAGCCACTAGCACATGGTTAATTTAGCATTGTTAATTTAGCATTGTTTGTTAATTTAGCATTGCTTTCATTCTCTCTTTTTTTTTCATCGATGCTGCATCGCAGACTTAACTAGACTCATGACGGACTACAATGTGGATGCGGTGAGTCATATTCAGTTTCTCCTACTTCTTTTGGCATCACCTTCCGAGAGCATCTTTGGTGTTTCGAGAACGTACGTAAAAATGGAAGCTTCATATGGAGCGAGAATAGGTAGCGATATAATAATAAGCCAGTGGTATAGTGCCGTGTGGTCAGTCTTTATGCACAGCGCCTACATAGGGTAGGCAGCTGTAGGTTATTTTTATGTCGCACTGGATGTTGTTCGATGCAAGGATTGCAACCCTTCCGGAATTCAAACGATCCCGCTGCAGAAAACCCACTCTTCTATTTGTTGCTGGTACCCTTGTTAACGTGCCCAAAATACCGAGAGAAGCAAAATTCGAGAACTTCCACGCGTTGAAAACTGTCGAACGTTGTAGGTGTGCGTGGAACCTTCCAGGTGAAAGGTATTTCATCTCTTGATTTATCTCGTACTTGTGCGCACATGTGCCGTACCTTGGTTTATTGCAATTATTTCCGGTCCCTATGAAAAGTGCCAGTACCTTACCCGGTATTTTAAAATGAAAGTTACATAGCCTCGTTCATATAGGCTTGTGCTTATATATTAATTTTCGAAAAATTTTTAGTGGTGTGCATATACACAGTGTTTTCACCTAAAATTGTCTCTAGAACAGATTCACATGCTTGCAGGCAAGTTACCATTCTGCAAACATCGGTGTAATAATTTATTCTTGGGGTTTACATCCGACGACCAGGATTCGGTTATGAGAGACGCCGCAGTGCAGGACTCCGGAAATTTCCACCACCTAGCGTTCTTTACCGTGCACTGACATCGACAGCACACAGACCTCCACATTTCGCCTCCATCGAAATGTAGCAGCTGCTGCGAGGATGTGATCCCGCGACCTTCGGCTGAGCAGGGAATGCCACATCCAGTAGACTACCGTGGCGGGGCAACATGGAGTGTATGACGTAATGGATCATGACACTTGTCTTGGGACAGCTGCGGCCCGCCCAGCCACGTAAACTATCTTTCAATAATTAATTTACTAATTTGTGCTTACCTTCGTGATGACCACTATGACAAGTGTTGGACCTATTGGTCCTTCAACTGCGGCGCAATTGCCATTGAGCGAATTACACGCTCCTTGCTCGGATGAAAACCTTTAATGAATGAAAAAAAATCGACGGCGGTCGACCCGGCGCTACCGGGAGAGCAAAAGTACGATCGCGGAGATCACAAAACTGTAACGATTACTATAGTCTTCTGCTACCACGGTTTATGCTGAGGAAGTAACAACTACAACAACAATGACGATGACAAGAGCTACTACTGCTACTGCTGCTGCTACTACTACTACTACTACTACTACTACTACTACTACTACTACTACTACTACTACTACTACTACTACTACTTCCTCGCGATTTCCACTGACGTTGGTGTTTAGTTGCCTCAGTAGCTCGACAGGCAACCACAGCAGCACAAAACCGATGATGATGATCACACATCGGGATAAAGAAGGCACACAAAACGCATTGCTATGGTGGTAAAAGACAGATGACGAATACGTGCGTAATAATAGCGCCCAGCATAGCCGCTACGTCCACGTAGCGGCTATGCTGGGCGCCATTCGAGGCATTGGTGAATGCCGAGTGAGAAGTTTCATGCACGAGACGTGCACAACGCCGGTGTTGAGGCAACGGCCGTCTGTGGGGGCGTTAAGGGGAGTGACGCGATAGTCTACAGGTGGAGCCTGTTCCATGTCGATGTATGGTCCGACCAACCGTGGCTGAAGTTTGCGGCACAGACCAGGCGTACAAAAAGGAGTCAGCAGCAGTATTTCATGACCAGGTCCGAAAGAAAGGACGCGGTGTCGTTCATCGTAAATAGTCTTCCGGTGGTGTTGCCTGTCCTCTGCATTGAAGTGCCCACGGTGGCGACACTGGGCGAGACATGAAACGTACTCTTTGCACAAGAAAAGAGACGAACTAGCTTTAGAGCTGAAGAATAAGGCTTCCTGAGCGAAAGCGCGGAAGCGTCCATGTATGAGGTTAAACGGCGAGCAGAGAGTCCTTCGCTGCAGGGCCGAGTTGTAGGCGAAGGAGCCGAATCGCAAAAGGACATCACAATTTCTATGGTTTGGATGAATGTAGACGGCGATCGTGTCTGCTAAAGTGTGATGAAAGCGCTGGGTTAGGCCGTTAGTTTGAAGGTGGTAGCTTGAATATGTCTCGTGTGTAGTAGCGGAGGCTCCAAGAACTCCGTTGAGGACTTGCGAAAGGAATACCTTTGCACGGTCGCTCAGAAGTACATGAGGGACACCATGACGTAGAATGATGGATGGTCAAACGAAGTTAGCAACCTCTGAAGCAGAGGCACAAAACACGGAACTGTCTCAATATAGCGCATGAGGTGGCCGTCAGCAGTCACGATCCACCAAATCCCAGAAGCAGTGATTGGAAGGGGCCCGTAGAGGCCAATACCGACAATCTCGAATGGTGCAGTGGGGCATGGAAGTAGTTGTAATGGGTCAGCAGGCGCAGACTTTGGGAGTTGGGGACGCTGGCTGGCATAGCAGGAGCCGACGTACCTCGCAACGATTCAAGGAAGGTCATACCAATAGAAACAACTCCGAATTCAATCATAGGTTTTATGAAACTCAGGCGGCCAGATGTCAAGGAATCTTGAAAGGTGTTGACCACAGGAACACGAAGGGATCGTGGTAGAACTCGTACCCAGCCTTGTGCGTCAGGGTGGTAAGTGCGACGACACAACCCTCCGTTGTCCAGCTTGATGTGAGCGAGTTGTCGGCGGAGGCACACGTTAGGTGGAGTTGAAGCCCCAGTTAGGTTATCTATGAGACGGTGACTGCAAGTGCAGCCGACGAGATGCGAACGGCTGGTCTTCGCCTAAAGGCACTTGGTACATGAATGCCACGGACGAAATGGTACGAGGGTCGTTTGAAGAGGTGACGTGCGAAGCGCTTCCCGAGGCGTCGAGCATAGCCGTAGGAAGTGGGCCGCAAGACGCAGCGTCGGCAGTCTTGATGTTTCTTGACAGACATGTAAATGATCTTGAAGTCATACTCTTGCAGCCATAAAATCGAGCGACCCAGGCGTCCAATCAAGTTCCTCAGTCTGGAAAGTCAGCACAAGCCGTGGTGGTCTGTCACTATTGTGAAATGGCGGCCGTGCTCATTGGGGCGAAGTTTCTGTATCGGTGAGGCAGTGGCCAGAAACTCTTCGCGTGTTTGCATAGCTCTTTTCGGAAGAGGTGAGAACATGGCTAGCGTACGCGACGACCCTCTCGTGCGAAGACTTATCGCGTTGCAGTAGAACAGCACCGATGCCGTGGCTGACAGCATCCGCGTGCAAGAGTCGCTGTGGCCTCCTCAGATAGGCAAAGGTACGGTTCAGACGTATGGGTGCCCTTCAATCGTGTGAATGCCGATTCGCATTCTTCAGACAATAGAGTAGGCATAATACCGCATAGTAGACTGTGTAATGGAGCTGCGATGGAGGCGAAGTTCTGTTAGAGACAACGGAAATAAGTGGCAAGGCTGAGGAAGTTGCGCATGTCTTTGGGCCTTTCAGGGTACGAAAAGTGAAGCACCGCAGCAGCCTTGTCAGGGTACAGACGTATTCCTTCCTTTCCGACGATGTGACCAAGGATCGTCATTGCTTTGTTGGCGAAACGGCATTTTTTGGTGTTCAGCTGATGACCTTCGCGGGCGAGGCTTGTGGGAGCTTCATGTAATCTTCGGAGATGCTGAGAAAACGTCGACGAAAAACTGGCCATGATGTCCAAGTAGCAATGGAAGTTGTTCCATTTCGCGTCACGCAGCATGGTGCCGATCATGCGTTCCACACTTGCAGGCGTCTTGCATAGCCCGAAGGGCATTGAGTTAAACTCGTATAGCCCATCTGGTGTCGCAAATGCCGTTTTTTCTTTATCTTCCTCTTGTACGGGGATCTGCCAGTAGAGAGAGCGCAGGTCGTGGTTCGAAAAGTATTCCGCGCCTTGGGGGAATCAAGGGCGTCTGCATTTCGCGGCATAGGGCATACGTCTTTCCGAGCGATCTATTGAGCACCCAGGTATACGACGCAAATGCGCACTGAACCACCTTTCTTGCGTATGAAAACAACAGGGGATGACCAAGAACTGGACTAGGGGCGAGTTATCTTGCGTTCTAACATGTTCTTCGATTATTAACATGTTCTTCGATTATTTTCTGCTCTGCTAGAGAGACACGGTACGCATGGCACCACACGGTACATGTTGTTGTTGTTGTTTTGTGGGGTTTAACGTCCCAAAACCACCTATCATTATGAGAGACACCGTAGTGCAGGGCTACGGGAATTCCGACCACCTAGGGTTCTTCAACGTGCACTGACATCGCACAGCACACGGGCCTTAACATTTCGCCTCCATCGAAATGCAGCCGCCGCGGCCGGGATTCGATCCCACGAGGTACTCGGATCAGCAGCCGAGTACCTTAGCCACTAGATCACAGTGGCGGGGCCACACGGTACATGTGTCAGCTGTTTTAATGCGGTGCTCGTCGACGGTAGTTTGGCCAAGTGTTGTTGAATAGACGTCGAAAGAATTAGCGTGCTTTTTGAACAACTCAAGCAACTTTTGCGCTTGCGCAGCTGTCATGTCAGTGCTGATAACCGCTGTAAGGTAGGCAGCAGAAGAATATTCGTGAGGTGGAGGACCCCCAGTATAGACCGGTTGAAGCGGCAGGGCGTGCACAGGCTCCATATCGGCAATGAGCGCTACTGCTGTGTCTCGCAGATGTACAATTTCCTCAAGAGTTTTGTTGGTGGCAGTGACTAGGGCAGATCTATGGCGCAACCGAACACTTGGCGAAAATGTTATGCCTTTAATAAGGCTGTTGGAAGTCGGGAAAAACAAGGAAATATAACGGCCGATGTTTATGGGCCTGAGGGCAACAATGTGTGTCGTCCTGTGGTTAGTTTCGTATCCTGAGCAGCGATCAGCCTAAAGGGCTGGGGGTGTGCTTCAAGAAGCATGTAGTCCGTTTCACTGAGGTGCACCATATGGCGCCCACAGCAAATGGCGGCAAACGCAAAGACAGCAAATGCCACCCCAGAATTAGTTGGAGGAAGTACTCGGACGGCAGAGCTAAATCGATATGACGAACGATGTCGTTGGTGAGTGCGCACTCTGTGGACATAGGCGAATGCCGAATAGGAGTGCCTTGGACCGCGACCAGCGTAGGAGTTGTAAGGCGTGAAAACTTTGCTGAGGCTGGAACACAAATGAGCCTAAATGACAGAACATGTAGCACCGGTGTCCACCAAAGCATCGCCGCGCATTCATTCTACACCTAACAGATCATGTTGGCGGGTGCACTGCTGGAATTTGAGTCCACTCCGTGCATACAGTTCTTACTACGAAAACTGCGTCGCCTATTTTGCGGAACGGACGCTGGAGGTGAATTTGGCCTGCCGAAGCGGAGACAAGGGCTGGCGGAAGGGCGACGGTGGTCGGCGTCTGGCCGAACGCTAGGTACCCCCTCGTGTTTGAGTAGAAGCGGGTGGCGATGTAGAGCGGCACGGTGGTGAATGGTAACGCTTGCCTTGGAGACGGCCCGTAATTGTCGGCAGGGAAATCACGCTCACGGAAGGCGAAACCATGATGTTCGTCCTGGTGGCATTTGAGGTAAAAACGTGATAGGTGTCCACGATAGCCGCAGTAATAGCATGTAGGCCGAGGCGGACACCGCGGCGTGATGTAAAGAGGATGCGGCATACTGGGAGATCGCGCGCTCACATGGACCGATTAAGTTTCAGTTGGTATAGACTGAAAGGTGACCGGTTGCGCAGTAGCAACCGGCGAGTAAGTTGTGGCCGGTAACACAGAAGTGGCGTTGCCAGGTGGTTTGGCAGCGATATGCGCGTAGGCTGGTAGCGTGTGGTGTACAGGAGTGTGTACTACCGCAGAGCTGTTACGTCAGGCGAGGCTGCACCGCACGGCTGACTAGAAAACGCGGAAGGTGACTGCAAGCCAATTGCTTGCAGCTCTTTGCGTGTGAGCGTGATATATGGACTCGCAGCTTATGGCCCACTGTAGGGCGAACTTCGTCAACGTCAGGTTGCAGGCCAGCAGATTCCAAATCGTCGTGGCGCTGTAAAGTGGTAGCGACGTCAGCAGCGGTAATGGATTCTTGGCGGAGAAGGATATGAAGGCTATGGGTCCGACGCCTTTTAGATTGTGGCTCATCCTGTCAGACTCAGACATTGAGGAATTGACACATCAGCAGAGCGCATGGATATCCTCGATGTCAAAGGCATACGACTCTCCCAGGTTTTTTGGGACCATCGACACTCCTTGGCTGAAGTTGACGGGACGGCCGGTGTGACGAACACTAGCGCAGCTGCTTTTTGAAGCGATCCCAGTCAGTGGAATCGACATCATATTTGTAGAACCATGTATTCGCAGTACGGCTGGGACGTGACCGAGCTTGAGAGGACCATTCCACTGATTTGCGGAACTTACTCTCTCGTAATTGTCGAGCCAGTTTTCTACGTCTTCCCCTTGTATACAAGCGAAGAGATGGGGACCGCATTGGTGGATGTTCATAATCAATTAGAGAAAGGCTTGCTACGATGCTGGGTCAGCGGCCGGAAAGGCATCGGGCGGCTCGTCTTCAGACATGGTGGCAGACAGCCGGTGTAAGCGGCGACCGGAACCAAGCTCCAGGGAGAGGACATTGGGGGTAGAGGAGCGGGCATCACACAGTCACCTCCACTACGTCTGACGTCTGGTTTCGACGACGTTTATTCCCCTCAGTTGCTCGGGAGCTAACCGCAGCGGCACGAAGCCGATGAAGGAGATAAGCGAAATGCATTGGGTGATGACGGTAAAATACTAATGACAAAGGCACGCCTAATAAGTGCCCACACCACTACTACCACTTACTAATTACCACCACTAATACAACAAAAACTACTACTACAACAACAAAAACTACTACTACTACAACTTCTTACTATTGCTAATACTACTTATAAGACGACACTGAGACAGCGCTGTAGAAATAAATACGGCTCACAGACTGACGCAAAATTTTTCAATGCCGCTCCTGCAGAGGAATTGTAGCCATTCAGCTAAGAAGTATATCAAATAATCCTTGTCTGCAATGTACTATATCTGCACAGTGCAGATATAGTGAATTAGCGAGTTTTCTAGGACTATTTTGTCATGATGCTGCATTCATTGCTGTTCCTAGAGACATTTGAGAACCATCTGCTGAGGCAGCTTAGCGGTTAGGACGCTGGCTTTCGAAGCTCGAGGTCTGTGGTACGCTGCGTGGTAGCGGCGGTTAACTGTGTCCCTTACCCGACGAACGCGGGTTTAACCACCGCCGCTAGCGGTGACATTTCGATAAAGGTTGTGGGGCCGCGTCCCGCTCGACGCCATGTTTTTGCACGAAATGCCTCGCACCCCCCCCTTCCCAGCTGGACGGGGCGGCGGCCCGCCCGCTTCGCCCATGTGGTTTTAACATAGGCTGCCGTTGGGCAGCGAGAAATTCCCAGAATGTTTACGCGTTCTGGCGTTTCTGGTTTTGGAGATGCCTCGGGAGAACTCGCTGGGTCTTGGAGAGGTACGCACGTACTTTTGTGGCCCTCCGGCCGACCAGGCCTTCGGTCGGATGGCGTGCCTCTGCAAGCTCCAGTGACCCACGGCAGCGGCCGGCGATCTGCGCCCATCTACGTATGTTCCTTTCTTTCTATTTTCCTTTTCTTGGGGCGCGGTCGCGGGTGCGCTGGCCGGGGTTAGGCTCTCCTTCCCTGCATGGTCTTTGTGTATTTTTGTGTGTTATTGTGTGTTCGCGTGTTGTTCCTTGTTACTGTCCTTTGTGTTCGTGTGTGTTCGCGTTCTGTTAATCGTTATTGTCCTTTCGTTTATATTTAATTCGATCTTTATTCGGCCTTGTTATTGTTTGTATTATTTTAACGTTTATTAAATCACCATGCTGGGAGAGTTGCGCCTAATGTTCTCCTCCTTTGCCGCGTGCGACGGTTCGCGCCGCCCTGCCTCGAGTCGGGCCGCGGGTCGACGCGCGCGGCAGCGCGGCGATGGCATGGCTGAGATAGCTAGCGCGCGAACGCGACGACCTCATTCTCTGCTCGTTGAGTGCTCGAACCCACTGCAGGGGGTTGCTAGCGGCGATGCCGCTGCTAGCAGTAGTTAATTAGTAGAGAGTAACCCCTACAAGGTGAAGTGCTTGAGACACCTCCACTGTGCGATGTCCGTGCGCAAAATACTTCTGGTGACCGAAATTTGTGAAATAGATTTAATGTGGTGTGACTTTAGGCAAATAATACCAAAAGCCACGTCAATTCGGCCAGCAGTGACCAAGTAGCTATTATCACATTACAGTATCCACAGGTGCTCATGTAGTTCGAGCTTAGCCCCCTTTTCACGAAATTTCTTTGGCCTATGGGAACAGTGCGGTTGCGGTATAATGCTATGCAATTATTTTTGTTTTGTTTTGCTTTTCAACAAACGTATTTTGTGTCTGTGTCATCGCTGGCGCATAACGCTTGTTCGGCCTACGTGAAGCTTCTTAAATTTTTCCATTGCTGTCTTAATTTTGCATGCATGACGCGTGCATTTGATAGCATTCAAGGTCGTACGAGTGCGTCACCGGCAGTAGTAGAATGTACCCAAACGCGTGTATAGAAGCCTGCACATTTTTAATGCTGACCAGTTTTTTCGATAGTGCTCGCCTCTACAGATGCGGAGTGAGAGCGGTGTTCTTGGATAGGCACCGATTCATTCATTAATGGTTCGTGTTCTGCGTCCACAACGGACAACTCCGACGTGTCAATAGACTTGCATTATAACTGCAGATGCCTTTGGAGCGTACTATTGAAGTGTCACGAACCGGCCACTTTAGGCATTCTTCGATTCCAGTTCGCAACGGCTTTTATAAATAGTTGCGTACTTTCTCGTTGTGTTATCTGTTCCAGCGCGGTGTCTACTGCGTCACGTGTTATACCAGTGCATGACGCTCACGGAGGATGTTAGCATTTTCAAAGCATGTATCGCTAAAATGCTTATCCTCAGCGAAGCACATCAATTATCTCACTGCTGTTGTAGCTGAATACTTTAAAAGAGAAATAAATAAATTAGGAAGACGCATTTGACCACCCTCCGGTGATGTTTAATACTCTCCTGTGTGAAATTCATGAGCGTATATTTTCTCTTATGAGCAGGTGCTCAGTCAGCCGCAAGACCTCGTCATGGTGGGCGCGTCATCAGAGCTAGTTGACCCGAATTCGCTGAAATGCTTTGTGGCGGAGGATCTCGGTGTTGTACATGGCTACTACTACCGACGCGTGAAGTACAAAAAATTAAATTGGGTGAGTTCGCTATTGTCTTGCAAATAATTAAGGACGGTTTTAAATGCCTATAAGGCTTAACTGTCTCGCCTTGTTCGTCGTGACTGTCGCTCCTATCGCGTGCTCTTCCTTCCGGCCGAAAATAGCGAAGCGCCAGAGAGGGCGCCACCACCTCACCGAGCATGGCATTCCTGTCCTCACCGCTGTTTTCCGACGCACAAGGAGAATCACTGGGTTACGCGTGCCACGCGCTTTCTCAGCTTTCACAGTAGTGAAGCTGCTTAGCTGTCCCCTCTCTCTCACATGGGCGGCAGGGCGGTCGCTCCCCTTTTTCATTCGTGTGAGGCTTAGACTTGAAAGTACTCTTGGAGAATCGTGGCGTGCTCGTTACAAGCGATCCTTTAAGCGCGTGTGTGTGCGCTTTTATGTGTGTATTTGTGTTCTTGCGTGTGTGTGTGTGCGTGAGCTCCTGCGCTAAAGAACGACGCCCGAGGACATTGCAGTCGACTAACAAATCCCGAAGCTCCATAAGCTGTCGCAATGTCGGTCTGACGCGGACAAACACATTTATTCCATACACGGGCCATTAAAGATCCCAGACGTACTTTTCATTACTCTAATAGCTCTGTCACGCCGGCACTTTCAAGGTGCTTTCAATTAAAGCTTCTTTGCAAGGAGCGGACGCGGGGTCACACGGGCGCGCGGAGGGAGGATTAGTTATAAGGAGCTTCGAGCTGAGGGAGTTCGAGTTTGTCCCTTGATGCTCTAAAGGACTGCCCTCGATCTCAGGTGGCGGACGACTGAAAAAGACGTTTTACCTTGGAGATAACACAATGTGTTTTATTTATGAAAAGTACGTTTCACAGTATCTCAGAAATATAAACGCTAAAGGTTTTGCTCATAGACAGTCTGTCATATGTGCCTGACGTGCCTTGGGACCGTGGCCGTGCCTCGGGCCGTGGCCGCCTCGCTACCACGGCCCCAGGCACATCAACGTTCCACCTCACAATGAACGCATTCAGCAAGGAATCAAGACGTCACCAATGAGCATCGGTGAATGACTTGGAAGCTGGTGTGTCTTCTCATTGGCACCGAGCAGTTCACATCAAACGCAGTGAGTGAGTGAGTAGCAACTTTATTCGTAGAAGGGGCGAGGGGTGATGGAGGCTAAGCCACATAGTCTGCAAGGCTGTGCCTGGCCCCTAAGATGCACGTGCGCGCACATTGGTGGTAGAGGACTGCACGATCCAGATGCCGATAGTTCTGCCACAGGAGGTGCTCCGTAAATTACAACAGAGCTCCAATTTATACGTGCCACGTCAAGTAACATCTGCAGTGGATTGGCTTTCCCTCCTTATTCTCCGTAGCCGGCGGCATCAGCGCTCAAGGGCGCCCCAGATGGAACAACTAGGTTCTCCTGAAGCCGTTAAATACGATACACAATATTGCTCTTGCGGGTGGCGACCAGCCCACAGTATAGAACGCACCTACCGTTTTCTTCAGGAAAATGGAACTGCATTTGTAGCTTTAAGTGAGGTTTTCGCAGCGCAACGTAAAAGCGACGTAGCTCGTTTAAGACGTACTGATGGGCAAGTTCGCTTATCATTATAGCTCATGGCGAATGACAAAGCACATCACACGCAAGGACGGCGATAAAGAAAAAGTGTGATACATACAGATACACCGTGTGCGTCTTTCGTGTCTTTTGTGTCTTCTCATTTTAACCGGTGTGTGCGACCATGTTATGTGATGTAGCTCCTTTTTATGACAAAAATATATGCAGATATCCAACTGTGCAAATAGTAAACGAGGAGGAACTCATGAACAAGTCATCGTATTAGTGACCTGCCACAGACTTACAGGATGTGTTCGATGGGTCTTAGCAATTTTTAACAGTTAAGCTACATAGGGTCGACGTAAATGCTTACTTAGTGGCTCTAACAGTGGAGCTGTCATAAAGAGGAGAAAAGTAGACTCTCCTCTTGCACTTGTCCCACTAACGCCACTGCTGCATAGCAGTATGCAAAGGACTCTATAAAGAGACATAAGCAAACAAATCAAGAAAGAAGCAAGGAAAAAAGGAACGAAGGAAAGAAGAAAAAATAAAGGAAGGCCGGATGGCGCAGAAGGGAAAAGTGGATTGCACCTGCCCTCGAACTACACCATTGCTCTTAGCACAGTGCTGCACGAAAGTGTTAGTAATAATAGCAGTGCGACATGATACTGACAGTGAAGAAATAGAAATAAGGCGAGAAAGAAAGCAAGAAACGTTTCGATTGACGCAGAAGGGAAAGTGGACACGAGCTGGCCTTTGGCTCACTACCAACACCCTTGCCCTCAGACACTGATACACAATATTCATAGCGGCAACACTAATGCTATGTGACTGTGACAGTAAGACCTGAGACCCTTTCAAGGGGCTTCGCTGTTTACTAAGATTTCACAGGAGTGGAACTGGCTTTCCATTTTTCGAGCTAGCCTCGCCAGAGAAAAAAAATGCAAACTTCATAGGCCTTTCACGAGGTGTGCTTTGCACTATGTGATCTAGCCAAGGAACGTAGTCAGCAACCCAACCACCGAAAATTTCTGCGGTATTGAAGAACGATTCAACAGTGACCGTGGCGTCGCTTTTACACTCCACATTTCACCTTATTCATGCTAGAGGTGCGCATCGCGCATGGGAGGTAACATTGTCAAAAAGCTTTGGAATGCGATGTCGTTCAAGTGCCATTCTAGGCGGATGTGAAAATCATTTCATATTAAATGAGTGATATTAAACCATGTGTGATACGTTAAAAGGATCATTCACGCAGTGAAGTGACAAGCAGGCATTTAAATTACCATGTCACTGAGCCTATTGAGAGTGCAAGCGATAGCAATATCTCTAATTACTCGTTTTTTTCTTTTCAGGGCTATTGGGAGACGATGTAAGTGTTTCTATGGTATTCTTTTGCAGCTGCTATTGCCCTCGACATAGAGAATAGTCGGCGCCGGTCTCTATGTTGCTCTCAAGTGTGGATGGGTTCACATGAGAGCGTAGGTCATGCATAGTCCCCAGGAAGTTTGTTCCTTGCGTTGCGGCAGTGTTAGCTGTTTGCGGAGATTATTAGCAAAGTATACAAAATATTTGCCCTTGCGCCGCAGTCTTCCCTATTTGTTGGGATGACTGACTGGTTGTGCTGAGAGCGTGAGATTTCGGAGTCACATGCCCGCTCCGCCACAATATATTCAGATTAGCTGCACCCGTGTCATCGATGCATACGACAAAGTGCAGCTGTGAATCCTCTGAACTATGTTGAAACCGTCAACGTGTAAATGCTATACTGTAGTGATACCATATCGCGATACGTAGTTGTTTTGTGGCAGTACATATGAGCTGATTGAGCTGACACAAACATCACCCAGTGTTAGACAAAAAATAATAATCTGACAGATGCGCTTATTTCGCGACATACAGGGCTTGTTCATCAGAGTATAACAGCTTGAATGTGGATTAGCGGTTCCAGGAGGAGCATTCATCGTTCTGAAAACATGCTTTTATTGTACAGTATTTCTGCCGCTACGGAGGAAGTGTGCACCCCAGAAGGGAACTGTGGCACTTAGTTACTTAAACTGTTCGCCAATATGAATAAATAGTGTTTTACACGACAACTAGGCATGACGCAGCGGCCAGGCGTTTAACGTACGTTGAGCGCTATTATGGCGTCGTTACAATAACCTAAACACACCCAGTCCGGCGCAGAGCTTTTTCTTGCACCGGTCTACGTCCGAGGAAAACTCGCGGAGCACCGTGTCGCCATAGCAACCATGCCCAGCTAAATATAGTCAAATAATCTAATCATAGTTGACACTAAAATAATTAAATCAAGCCTATTATGCTAGGATAGATCATGCTACATGACAATGCAACGACAACTTAAGCCAAGTTTCATTAAGCCATGCTGAAACTAAGTATACTGGTTCACAAACATAATGGAACTATTACTAAATGAGTCACGTGAAACACCAGGTTAATCGCTATCAAAAAAATTCCTTAATAAGCGTCTGGCAAACATTGTGATTGCGATCAAGCGGTGCTGCAGTCACGATCAATAAGGCCGCTTAATAAGAGGCCGTGAGTCGACTAATTGAGCTCGTTAAGTGCCTTGGATTTCATCGAAGATGCAACACAAAGAGAGGTGATATATATGCGTGTAAGTGTTCGCGCAGGGTACACTAGCTGCTACTTCAATTCAACCCCAAGTAAGAGCTTTTTTATTTCCGTAGCCAGTTGTGAAAAACGATCGGGAACTCAGTACTGAACTATATTTCACTCACGTAAAATCATGTAATTCCAGCATTGTAGGCAAAACAGAACTTAAGTATAGACCAACAAAAAGGAAGAGAGACGGAAATGCAAAGCAGGTGAGGCTTTGATGCTGGGTGATTACGGTGCCCCTGTAAAGGCAGATTACGTTTCTTACATATGTTATAAGAACGTCCGGCGTTCTCCAAGCGCTAAGGTATCGAACCAGCATCTCTACATGCCTCTAACATATCTCAACGTCGCGTCGCTGAGCACATTTGCATACACGCTGACGACCGTATATCCAAACGAACGCAGTGACGGTGCTGCCCCCTATAAGTCGATCTGTTGGCCAATACCTAGAAGTGTGTGTTGAAGTCCGCACAACAGTTATTAGTCGCAAATTAGAGAAGCAATCTTCAGCGGGCGAGTTGTACAGACTTCTATTTAAATTATGACATTTAATTACACGCAACGGCAGTTATTATTGCGCCTGCTTGGGTTGAAATTGTGCGACATCGCACAAGCGTAGCCTGATCTTGTACTTACACACCGTCGAAGTTCACGATTCGTAGGGACGGGGAGACTAATGAACATGGTAGCTCTATTTATTTATGGTGTGTAATTATGGTGCTTTACTAGAACGATTAACATTAATACCATGACAGTGCCTGACACCGCTCTTACTGAAGCGATGCTGCGCTCCTGAAGTTGACTTTTTTGCAAATAGTCTAAGCACATTTATATCTCCAGGGAAACAACATTTGTATCCCCAGAGAAACGAAACAAAAAGCTCGTTCTTCTATAAAAAAATAAGAAGACTTCAGCGTTGAACTTCCACAAGTTTCAATGAACATTTGCAATATTTAATCCCATGTAACGTTTCTTCCAGGCTTTGCCTGTTTTTCAGCGTTTTCAACAATCTCTTCATTTCTTCCAGAGAGCAGAACATGGTGTTCTCCGGAATACAGTATGCAATAGGCAACGTAACCTTGACAGGTGAGATTTATCATCATAATCACACCACTGCCTCATAAACCAAACAACCCTGTGATCAATATTACGAGAGTTGTAGAAGCAACAAAATGCCATGGTCCATGGTTTCAAAAGTTCATGACTTAGCACTCTTTACGGTACATAGGCCATGTTGCGATCATCTAATCTATTTAATCGGCATGGCCGCTGCAGGTAGCTTCTGGGCGGAAAAATGGCCAGCTAAATAGCGCTCGAACTTCAAGGCCCGCGTGGCTTACTGTGGCACCACTGATGAAGGCATCAAGATTGTAACGGAGCCAATGGCCACTCGGAAGTTTACTCGCTAGTCTGTGTGTCTGTAGATAGTGCAGGGTGGCAAAGTTCCTTGGCTTAGCTCTTGCTTTTAAGGGTAGCACTAGCTTCAGTGACTCGACACACCTCAGGCTGGCTTGCCATCATAAGGGCACAGGTCGCACAAACTTTTATACTCTAAGATTAGACACGGGCAAGCACGTGAAGTCAGACACTGCGAATAAGCGATCCATCAGGCGGATGACAGAGATGACAGTAATCGCTGTGAACTATCCGGTGATATCATATTGAATAATTTTCTTCTTGCTGACAGTGGTACGCGGACATGACTTCATGAAAAAAAAACTGGAACTGCTTAAGCTTCCTCTAAGAGTGGAGTGCTAATGCGAGAATAACATCTGAATGATCTTTACGCAAATAGCCTACCCGCAGGTAACCTCCCTCGAGTCTCTACAGGTGGCGCTGCCCGGGTGTACCGCTGTTAATACGGTCCAAATGCAGGAAAAGTGGCTTGTGCTCGTAACACAATTGTGTTCTCTCGTACATTCACTGAACAATCCGAGCTATACTGCGTTTGCTTTGTAGTTAAGCTGTAGTTTACAATCTTCTTCACTAATTTTATCAGAAATTAACTTTTGTTAACGCATCTGGGCCGACTGCTTGTCGACTACCTTATGGGGTATGTAGATATGATTTTTACCGGCAGGGACGTCGGCGCCTGCGCATGGAGCCGACACTGACAAAGCAGTTTCTGCGGGACGAGAAGGAGCCTTATTTCTGCTCAGTGCCGCTAGTCACAATGTTGTTTGTTGTTTTGTGGGGTTTTACGTCCCAAAACCAGTTTTGATTATGAGAGACGCCGTAGTGGAGGGCTCCGGAAATTTCGACCACCTGGGGTTCTTTAACGTGCACTGACATCGCACGGCACACGGGCCTCAACATTTCGCCTCCATCGAAATGCAGCCGCCGCAGCCGGGATTCGATCCCGCGACCCTCGGATCAGCAGCCGAGTACCTTAGCCACTAGACCACCGTGGCGGGGCCTAGTGACAATGCTACCATGCTCACAACGAAAACGGAGGAGACTGTTTCACAGTGAAACGTAAACGACGACACACTGCAAGCCATATGGCCAAACCAATGGCACGGCCATCAAGCCACATGAATGAAGAGCACGGCTCCCGCCAGTTCATCGTCCGAATAGGAGATTACTTTTCGTCTTGGAGACGGCCTCGACTTCAGCAATGGGCACTGTCATTGCGTCGCCCGAGTGATAGGGCATACTGCCCACACCACAGGAACCGAATCTGATGCACTTACACCCAGCATTCGCAGGCAGCAGATAGTAGCTGCGCGACTACGCCAAAATAGGAGCTCAGGGAACGTATTCGGTGGACCACTGTGCTTCAACTTGGCGGCTAGGAATACCGAGTATCCGCATGTATTAAAGCGGCTGACATGTCCTACAAGGGAGTTGTCATAGGAATTCGAGATTTAGACTCCCTCACACGAGGCTATGCCTAATTTACGCTCTCCGCAACTCCCTATTCTTTACGGTCGCATGCTGGGCGACTGGCAGCTGCTTTGATCACCTTTTATGATCTAAATGTTTCAAGAACTTATTACTAGTGCGGGGAACTTCTGTGACATCCTGCAGACCACTGTCTCAGACATGCAGCATCTGCCTCAGAACACGACAGAGAGCTTACGTCGGCCCCATGCTGGTGAGTGCCCGCTGCAAGAACTGTGCATGTGGAAACACACCGTAGGACAATCAGTGCCAAGCGAGGCGTGTGCTTTGTAGAGGCGATCAGCCCGTTCCAGACCCGCGTCGCCGAGCCATGTAGCGCAGGCCCTTTATTAAATCGCACCCCCTGCGTAAAGCCGGCAACATCAGTAAAGGTCACAACACTGGTGCTGCCGATATGCTTCGGTTAACCACCCACCAACCGCAAACTGAGGGGCTGAAAGCATCGCCAGCTGCCACACATATAAACCTAGACCATAGCCGATTACCCCGAAGATGAACGAAATCGAAGAAACAAGACAAATCCAGGGACAAGTCTAGGTCAAGTTCTCGGAGCCTCCCGCGCGCAAAGGCGTCCAAATATGACTGTCATGCAATTGCTGAAGGTGACCATGGGACTGAACTAATGTCAACCACTGACAAGCTGTGCTCAGAGAGGAGCGCGAGCAAAGCTTTCATGCAGGGTCCAGGAACAAGTCTCGGGAAAGTGAGTTGGGAAGGGCGGCTCTCAAACCCTTCCTCCTTAGCTTCTTGCACTGCTATCAACTTTCCACCTCTTGCAACAACCGCAGTTAGCACAAGTGGTGAGCAGGTTAATCTCACAAATAACTTCGCTACTAGCGGGCAATTGCAAGAAATGATTAATGACATAGCCCGAGCGCTTGGGTACAAGATGACGTCAGTCAGCGAAGTGGCAACTGCTCTCCGGCTGGAATTACACCCGCTCTGCTCTCGTTTGTCTCGTTAATTCGCCCGGTGTAGTGTTTGCGGACTTATCGACATGATTGTACACCAACTGGCCCGTTTATCCATCCCTCAGGATTTACAATATCTAAAAAGCGAGTTTTAGCCAGATAGAGAGCGCCTGAGCAGGGAAATGCAACGCGACAGTGAACGCAAAGAGAGTTTCCAGCAAGATTGATGGCAACTTAAGGAAGAGATCAAAAGTGCCCTCCAGCTGATTTTCACTGAACTCACACACGAATACAGGCAATCAGGCAATTCAGGCACGAGCTTGATAAAGAGCTTAATCATGAGGTGCCTCATAAATTCAGGCACCATATGATAAACGCCTTCCGTAAATGACACAAGATCTGCAGTCGACACTATTACTTCTTCTGGGCCGCTTCCCGCACCCATCCTTTCTTGTACCATATGCCCGCATGGGCTCATTTTATTGTTAAGATTTAAGAAGAACACGTGAACACATCAGTAAAACTTGAAGAAATGGCACGTCAACACGTGCCATTTCCTCAAGTTATGTGACAGACGACGAAATAGTGGGGTTGCAGAGAAATTTTTTCTTTCTAACTGACTCTGCCGTAGTTTTCGAGAGACCACGCTCCCTCAACTGCGCCTCTCGGAGCCAGGTTTCCACATTTGGCACCATCAAAAGCTTTGGATACCCAAGGGCTTCTAAGTGCGTTCACTGTTGTTCAAAACTGCTCGACATTAAGTGGGGCCAAGATTTCCTCAGCGCATTGCTCAAACATAGTTTGGGTATGCCCCTTTTTATCAGTTTTTAATTAGGAGAACTGTATGTTAAAGTGGCTTATTGGTACGCGGTTCGCAATTCCAGCAGGTGTAGTCGTCGTAAAACAGAAATCATAAGATCGAGTCAACGTATACACCTCTCAGTTGGCACATTAAATGTCACTTCGAGGGAAGTTTGACAAACATGAGACGTTCTTTAAATACGTTCACACTCTATTTTAAGAATCTCAGGTGTGCAGTCAAGAAACACTGAGAAATCATCCACGTATTGCAATGTTCTTTATGCAGTGGTTGCGATAAGCTTTTCTGTTAAACTCTGGCTCAATTTTCCCAGGTACAGATTAGTCGGGACAGGGGCCGAACATTGAGCACTGTGTGTGCGTATATTTCGCATTCTCGCCAGACTGCCTCATAAAAATTGTTTTTTAACATGTTGTTATGTCTCTGGGTTCCATGGAAGCCTAATGTGTCTCTTTTGTAGTGAAGTGAAGTGAACTTTATTTCATTTCGCACAAAAGGAGGAAGCCGTGGCTAAAGGCCGGAATGCCTGACGAAGGGCTCGGCTCCACATGTACCATCTGGCATAAGTAAACGCATCGAGATAACTCAAACTATACCAATAAAATACCAATATAAATGCAAAATGAGCTGCACTCGCAGGTGTCACATGATGCGGTGACGTGAAAACCGGTGTTACACAAAACAAAAACCAGAAGCTGTTAAATATTTCTTTGTTCCCTTTCAGGGGCAAAGCTCCTTAAGCTGGGGGTCGGTTGTCACGCGTCGTATCGTGTAACCAACACCACTCACAATACCATGCAACGCCATGCAACGCCGGGAGGCTAGCGCTCGCCCTCGGCGCGTGCCTCCCGGCGCGCGAGCTCTCTCACTCTTCCATCTGCTGTCTTGTGTGAGAGAGAGAGAGAGCGAAAGGCGCGCGCGTTGACTATGGAAACGCTCTTTCTTAGATGATCGCTCTACCAGCTCGCAAAGGAGGAGAACGCGCCCTCACCCGCGAGAGACAGCATTGCCCGCAGGCAGCGTCTTCTAGCGACTTTCTTGATTGAGAAATACCGACTGCTCGCGCTGGACAACCGTTCACCGGCCACCCATATATATATATATATATATATATATATATATATATATATATATATATATATATATATATATATATATAGGCACTGGATCTTTACTTGCAATGAAGTGCCGGTGGGAGATTTCACTTGTGCGTAGTTGAACCATAAGGATTCGTAGCGTGCGCGTTAACTAAGTTAATCCGGAACTCGGCACGATCTACGATCAACCTCCCGAGCTTCGCCCACTCATCGTCATTCACTCCGTGGATATGCTGTGAATTTTTTTAAACACTTTTCAGTCAAACATGAAACTAAACATCTGACGACATTTTACTAATAGTCATATTTCCACTTATTCGTGTAAATGAGTGAGAACGCGTGCGTATATTTATACACGCGTTGTCATTTATACTCCTTGTCTTTATGAAGTTCCTCCGCTCCCATGTCGGGGATCATGCCGAGTTCCGGATTAATTTAGTTAACGCGCATGCTGAGAATCCTTATGGTTGAACTACGCGCAAGAGAAATATCACAGGGGCACTGCATGGCAGGTCAAGATCCAGTGCCTATATATATGAAGTGGCCGGTGAACGGTTGTGCCGCGCGAGCAGTCGGTTTTTGAATAAAGGAACTCGCTAGCAGACGTTGCCTGCGTCAGCGTTGTCTCTTGCGGGCGAGAGTGCGTTCTCGTTCCTTGCGAGCTCGTAAAGCGTTCATCGAAGAAAGAGCGTTTCCGTAGTCAACGCGCGTCGTTCGCTCTCTCTCACGACAGCTGATGGCACTACAAGGGCTGCAGAAAGTAGCGTACTTTCCTTAACTGAACCATCATCAGATGACACTGCCTTGGTGCACAGCCTTCGGGATCGGCCCATACACGCACACATACCGTCTGACTGCACTCATGACTGCAGCTGTCAAAAAGAGATCGCGCGCCGAGAGCGAGTGCGAGCGTGGCTACGACTCGACAACGGACAAGCCTCGACCTTAAGGAGCTTCTTCCCTAAAATCACGTAGCTACTCTGATATGAAATATGCTTATCTTGATATGCGCAACGTGGCAGTAGCCCCCGCGGTAGTGTGATAAAGCGCGTGCTCATTTGGCACGCCTGAACCTTCACGTCTGCAAGGTCTGTAATGTTTTATGGTTCGGCTTCGCCTTCGAAATCTTCCTGTATGAGTCCGTCACTGGAAACACCAAGAAAGACAGCGAAGCCTGCTCTACGTCTTTCTCGCACGTTGTATGCGCTTGTTGTTGTGCAAACCGCAGCCGTGAAGCGTGTCTCCTTGCGGGCTTCTGCGTGACCGTTACATCATGTGCTAAACGCTGAGTTTCTCCATGCGTGTCTGTTTTATTCCCTTCTTCTGGGACGTGGACTTGTCCTTGCGGTGCGTCTGCTGTGAATACGGCGCGGCTAATGCTACCCTTCCCTAGCTCTTGTAAGTCGTGGTGCGCAGTTTGTTGTGTAGAGGCACTCTCATGTGACACGCGCAATCACACGGTGAGTCAAGCAATGGAACATTCGAAGGCAGGTGATTCCAGCTAAGTACTGTTCTTTGCTAAAAGCATGCTTTAACAGGGGTCAATAAACACCTTCGCTGTCACTTTCAGCATATGACCAGGAACATCACAAGGAGTATTCGTTCAAAATTGTTTACGCCAACGAGAATTGCCTCATCCTTGGAAAGAGCCTACCGCACGAAGGACGTAAGCGAAATCGCTTTATTTTTTCATGTATATAATTTATAAATAAGTCGTTATTATTCTGTGTGCTGCTACATTTCCGTGGCTGTCATTCACACACGAACCACGTTTATCAAACCTTCTTTATGCACCATTATAGCGACGTGCTCTTCAAGCGCAATTAGCACACAGTACTATGTGGAATTCATGTAAGTATGGTATTAAAAGCCTAAATTTCATAGAATCATGCGTGCTTTCAGTAGAGCATCTACGCGACGTGTCAGGTCAACTTCACCGTATCAACTACAAGGAAATTATTTCATATATTGCGTCAGATAGATTTCTGTGCTTTATATATTAAATCGACTGCTTTAGGACTCCGTTATGCCGCTTCATGCGAATGAAGCCTCTGAAGCTGATTTTCTGGCTTTTTAGATGCGGAGCATCTCTTGCTCGCGGGTATGTCACGCGTCAATCGCCGTCCGCACTCACACTACGCATGCGTGACTCTCCTCTCCCTTCCCTCTCTCTAACAGCTGCTGCAATAAATAAAGTGGGTAGAGAGCGCGCGCGCGCTTCTTTTCAGTAGTATCTCCTCCTTCTCCGATGAAAGAAGTTGGTGGTTTTGTGTGATGGAAGCAACAGTTCCGTCAGCGAGTGTGTTGACGCAAGTACGCATCAGTATCAACCCATACTCTGACAACGGTCACGCGATGCGTGGTAACAAACCAAATTAACAACGTAACACGCAAGGTTCACCGCACAGGTAACACCGAAAACGGCAAACCTGTAAACGCCGCCGTTAAATGCACCGTTGAAACTCCCAGCGATGCTCCGCATCATCCCATGCTCCCCTTCGGGGAGATGGTGTAATTTTTTGCAGTTATTCTTTACTCCGATACTTGGAGACGTGTAAGATATTGACAATAAAAAAATTTATGTATCGTTGAAACGAGCGTGTTATGTGTTGTTCGAGAAGGATAGTGTGAGGGCCGCGAACAGGCGAGGCTGAGAAGGAGCGGAAGCTCGCCTAATCAACTCCCCTCTCCAGGTTCTCTCCTCCCCTACTGAACTCCCTCACCTCGTTGAGATGAGAAGGGGGAGGTGATTTAACAAAAAAATAATGAACTGTAGACCGTTGGGACTCACGCCGTCCGCTTGCTTTCTTGAATCATACCAGCTCTTGAATCATACCAGAATCATACCAGCTCATACCATTCAGCTCTTGAATCATAGCAGCTACCAAACCCTCCATACGGCAAATGTATCAAAATGTGAACATGCCCATGGCCAAAACTGCGAAAGTTAGCAGATTTCCCCGCCATCTGTGGAGCACCGAAAGCTCCGCTATGTCAGTGAAGCGAGCAATGTTTGATTTAGCTGACGATGTTGCAACCAGAGAGAACCACCCGTCAATTTCGCCGCGGTTGTGGCGTATTCTACAGAACAAGCAAATTCGCTGACCTTGCGCTATCGTTTCTTCCGCTTCTGCACGACCACTGAGAATTCACGAAGCATTTTGTGCTTGCTCCATGTGCACATGAAATAAGCAGGAAATCGTCTGTTCGGCTGCGAAGGCCGCTGGTTAAAGAACAAAAAAGGCATTCGAACAGCTGACGACTTTCGGTGAATAATGATTAATTTATTTTCAGTTTTGAATGGTGATGTGTCATTCGGAATTCTGCACAAAGAGCCCACCAGTAGAACTTAGCTCACATGACTGGAGCGTCGATTTGTCAACATAGCCGAGGGCTTTCAGCGAAAAAGCGCAAGGCGTAGGTCGACCATTACGTGCAGGCGCATCGCAATGTAGAACGTTTGTCATAATTTTTCGTTTTTAGCCAAGTGATAACAGAGCTATTAGCGATGGTTGCGGCACGCTAGCTCTTGTGATTGCCACTTTCATGCGGTAAACATCGACCCATTGAAAGTAGCGTCTCAAGTTACTGCTGGCAGCTAGTGCACAATCCCCTAACCTCCGCAGATTTTCCCATTCGCATGTGCGGATTTCGGAACGCAGTTTGGCTAGTGTTCTGAATAAAGAACGCTGAACTGGATGGGGTCTACTGCATTTTCAAGATGGAGACATCGTACAGAACGCAGCCGACGCACCAGCCATTTTCGCCATCGACATCAAGCTTCTGCTGTTTCGGGCAGTGTATCCGCAAATCTTGGTCCTGCAAAATGCCGCTCGACGTATCACCCTAGACCTAAAAAACCACGCAGTCGCTACACGTCCACCGACAACAGCGAGCGAGATACGAGTTCTAGTGGTCGCCCCACCTATAGAGAACGCCCACGCAACACTCAAGCACCGGCTCTGCTCATAAGCGTCTTATATCGTCGGAGCTCAGTGTGACTGGGACGGCTACTACAAGCCGCCCAAATCGACGACTGCACCCCCAGTCAATTATGGCGCCACATAAACCAGCTACTAAATGTGGCCGATGCTGACAGAAGACTGCTTCGCGAGCCTTTCCTTCACCGGCTTCCCATCAACGTGCCCGTGGTCCTCGCCTGGGCTGCCGACAAAGACCTTTCTCATCTTACACAACTCCAGGACTTTCAGGGGTGACAGGTCGCGGCGCTACAGAATATGTTGCCCCCCCCCCCCCTCTTTTCCCACTATCCAGATGCTTCTGCCAACATGCTCTAGGACTTGCCGGAGAAGATATCCCATCTCGGCGATGCCATCGGAACGATAGAGGCCTACAGAACACGCGAAGAGCACTGGTGTTCTGCAGCGCAACCTGTTGTTCCCACCAGAAACACGGCAACGCTGCTCGCAAATGCATCCATCCTCGCGATTACGCGGCAGTCGAATGCGGCTGACTCTAAGAGCGACCATTGTTGCGGACACACCAGAACATCACCGATCAGTATTTTTCCTCAGAGACTGCGGTAGTTGCCAACGATTCCTCTCGGACACTAGCCTAAAGGTGAGCGTGCTGCCTGTTGCAACAACAGGTCGCCGTGTCGCCAGAGCGTCCTCTCTTCAGGCGGCCAACAACACCGCTATGTCACCTATGGACACGGCTCGCTACCGATGAATTTAGGCTGCAATAGAACGTTTCCATGGGTTTTCATTTTGGCAGAAGGGAAGGCTGCCATCGTGGGTAGAGGCTTTCTTCGACGTTTCGGCCGTCTGGTCAGTTTGCGTAACAGGCTCCTCGAGGACCCCGTGTAGCAGGCAACACTGCAACATACCCTTTGAAACACCCTCCGCTCAGGCCCACTTTGTTCAGGTAGCCTGGCGCCGAACATCGCCCGCATTCCGCACGTATTTTCCGAGCTGACGAGGCAGCCGCCAGCCGGCTCTGCGGCCGTACATTTGCGCATTAATCCGACGGGTTAGTGGAGCACGGGGTCGTCGTGAACATGGCCAAATGCGAGCTTTGGGTGCTGCAACTATCGGTCCTGCGACACACCATGTCGCCATCACAAGATCGACTTGAGCCCTGCATGGTCGAGGCCGTTCAAGTATTTCCGCAATGTACCACACCGCGCCACCTTTGAAATTTCTTGGATTGGTAAGCTTCTACCATTGTATCATTTCTCCACAGCGCTTGCATTCTACTACTTCACGAAGACCTATGGGCCACCACAGCAAATTGCCCAGACACCCTCTCCTAGTCGCAAGATCCAACGCAAGCCTCCTGCAATGTCAAGGACGCCTTCGCTGCACGCCTTCAGTACAGCAGGTCCGGCGTCCTGGAGTGAATACTGGTGGATGCCTCCGATACACCTGTTGGGGCTGTCTTACAACAGCTAGTTTGGGAGTCCGGCGCCCGAGTTCGTTTCTCTCGAGGATACTACTCCCCACCGAGCTCCGCTACAGTACGTATGGGAAGGTACTGCTGGCCGTGCATGCTACCATCGGACATTTCGGCAATTTCCTGGGAGGTGCAGCTTTCTGTCCTCACCGATGACGAGCCGCTTGCTTATCCGTCGCACTGGCTAAGCAAGTTAATTGAGGCAATTTTCCTATTAATATCAGAGTTCACGACAGACATCTGCCACTTCAAAGGCTGCGACAACGAGGTACGGGCGCTCTCTCCCTGAATCCTGTAAACGGATTCGTGCCTACCCTGCAGGTTGATTTTTCCGTCTTGGCAAGCAGCTCACCGTGAATACAACGCGCTAAAGAACCTATTAACCGCAGGTACTGCACGCAGATCCCTACCTCCGTATCTTAGGACAAGATGTGCTGCGCCCGTTCATGCCTGCGAACCTCCGTCGCAACAGGCTTCAGTCCTTGCACAGACTGACTCATCCAGGGTTTTTGGAAGCACTCCAAAACTGGGACGGCAGGATTTCTTGGCCCATGTGTCTATCGGGACGTGCGACGCTGGCCACGTGAATGTGTAGCTTGAGATACAGTACCGCACCTCGGTAGCACTTCGAACACTTCCAACACGTGACTATCGCATTGATCATGTCCACCTGCGCATCGTCGGCCCACTGCCCAGTTCCACGGGCAGGCTTACTTACTCCCCTGCCTGAACAGATTCACCGCCCGGCGGCAGGTCTTCCTATCGCGAAAATCAAGCCGCGAGAAAGTTTCAGGTGCTCTCCTGTACGACTGGGCAGCTCGCTTCGGGATGCCGTCCACGATTAAAGCGGACTGCGGCTAACAGTTCAGACCCGTCCTTCTCATTGCTATCGGTGAGCTCATGGAAACGTCGTGCCTACGTACAACGCCATACCGCCCCATGATGGTGCGCTTTCATCGTGAGCTGAAGGGCGCACTCACGGCAACCGATGAACATAAATTGGCGGAGGCCCTGCCGCTCGCCATTTCAGCATCAGGACCACTGTAAAACATGACATTGGCTGCAGCGACCAAAGTTAGCACGACACTCTGCCTGCCCGTAGAGTTCCTTACGCACGGCTCCGAGGAGCCATCCATAGCTTGCAGTAGCTACGCACTACGCTTAGGCGATTTCACCAGCAAACTTCTCGCGGTACTTCCGCTACTTTCAGAGTCGCATGTGGGGCAGGTCAACCTGCAGCTCACGTGATGCTCATACGCGTTCGTGCGAGAGAACGCTGTTAGGTGACTTCTTCAGCAGCCCTACTATGGGCTGATTAGTGTCTTCCGCTGCAGGGATAAACATTTCGTCATCAATGGATGGGGTCGTTAGGGATTTGTGCCGTTGGATTCGCATTAGGCCAGCACACATGAACAGCGAAGATGCAGTGGTGTCTCGCCATTGTAAATGTCGCAAGCACCCCTCAGCTAAAACGTCAGCTTGAGATACCGAGGTAATCCCTATGTTTAGGCACAGCGGACGGCCCTCAAGAGCGCCTTGTCATCTGGACTTTTCAGCCCTTTCGACAACTCAGTGGGGAGTGTTTTGGTGAACAGATGTTCCCTCGGCTTACGCATAGCGAAGCCGATCTCAAGAGCACCTCGCCTGGACCGTTCAATCCGTTCACAACTCACTAATCGGGCGTTTTAGATAGGAGGCGAGGCCGAGAAAGAGCGGCAGCTCGCCTAACCCGTTCTCTCACTGCTTACTCAACTCCCTCACCGCGTAGAAATGGGAATGGCGAGAACTGTAAAGCTAAAAGAATAAAGCAACCATTTATGAGTTGGGATTTATGCCGTGCGGTTACTTTTCTCTTCCGCGCTTACTCGCGTTCCAGCAGTCAATTGGTTCAACGTGAGTCTACTCTTTTAACGTAATAAGTTCTCGAATCATTATGCTTCGGTGGACACGTCATCCATAAAATGCGAATGGCAAGAACTGCCTAGAAGACGGTTAGGAAAAATGTATGTGTGCGCCGGACAAGTAAGCTAAAAACGCTGTATCTTATGGTTGGATAAAAAAATGAGAAGGACGTACGTAACAAGTTCTTGAGCATCTGGAGAGAGAGAGTGAGAAAGGGAAAGGAAAGACAGGGGGTTAATAAGAGTAGATCTCCGGTTGGCTACCCAGTACTGGGGAAGGGGAAAGGGGAATGAAATAGGGAAAGAAGACAAGCGAGTTGAGGACATATCACCATCACTGTCACTTGTCAGGACTCTTTCACAATCGGTCAACAAGTCCTGTTTGTCGAAGAAATCGTATCAATGCCCTGACAGCCATTCGCCTTGAAGACTTTGTAGTCCAGTGTCTTAAAATCTTGTATTCAGTAAACGGGTGGTTGTCCAGTAGACCAAGCGTGGCTGAAAGGGTTGCTCTTTGGGTGTGGAAGCGGGGGCATTCGCAGACAAGATGTGCGATTGTTTAGCTGCACCCACAGTGTTCGCATTTAGGGCTCTGAGCCATTCCAATGGTCAAGAAGTATGCATTGGAGAAGGCTATTTCAAGCCATAGGCGCACAACGCGGGGTCGAGTCATGGCGCGAGAACACAGTTGGGATGCGTACTTGCAGGTTAGGGTCTTATGCATGAAGCCTTGCGCTTGAAGTCGGATGTGTTTCACAGGTCGACGTGCTATTTTTCGAAGCTCTCGCTGCGCCGGACCTGCAGAACGGAATGGCGACACACCTGGGGCTGTCCTGAGCAGACCCGGCCGCCATGGATTTGGACTCATGATATAACTATCGTCCTTCGTCTTCGTTGTATATATGCAAGTTAGTTAACAGGATTCCAAACGCTTGCAGACGTACCATATTGTCACCGTGGGGCTCACGTTCACGAGTTACCGTTTGCGGTCTCGATGTGAAAATGTCGTGTCGTCAAGTGGACAATTATATTCGTATCAATGGTGAATGATAAATTTATGCACCCGCATTCTTCTTTGCTTTACGACTCCGAAGCTATCACTGGGTACTACAAAACCATCGCTCAGTCGGTAATCATTGCGCGCGGGAGCAACCGGCCTATTCAGCTGTGATGAGTGCGTCATGAGGTGCGTAAATGGTTAATGACCCACTAAGCGCTCCACTTCACAGTACGGTCATGCACCTGAACCACCACTATGGGGGCCTTCGTGCTAGGCATGGGATGAACAGGGTCGGTTGTGCTCTTTGCCTGTCTGAATGCAGAGTTCATCTGAACTCGCTCAATTTCCCATGTATACTAGTAGAGTTTCCTACCTTCGATGGTGATTTATAAGGAGCAGCAATGGACAACAGCATGTCAACACAGGAATCTACTGTTGCTCGGAGAGAACACCTACCATGTGCATTTTTTGGGGTTTTCGGCGTCTACATATGCATCACCGGTAGTAAGCTCGCCGTAGGTGTATACGAAGGCGATACTGGTTAAGACGAATTAACAGTGCATTCAAGTGAGGCTCTATGCAAACATCCACAACGGCCCTACATTTTCGCCAACTTCTCCACCTCAAAAGCACCCATCTTTATGGTAGATTTCAGTCGATTTCCGTAGTGTGCGATGTTGGGGTTTTGAACACGGCGACACAACACTACCGGTTAACAATTGTTTCTGTGCAGTACTAGTAAGTTTGTTCTAACTTTGCGTTACCCTTTTCTCGCCACTTTGTTGCCTCTTATTCCGCGTTAATCATTGCAATAAATTTCAAGCGCCCTTCAGGCAGACCAACATGTATTTAAAGTTTTATTGTGCCGGAGACGTTGTCCTAATGGAATAAACTCGC
This sequence comes from Hyalomma asiaticum, assembly GCA_013339685.2. NCBI lineage: Eukaryota > Metazoa > Arthropoda > Arachnida > Ixodida > Ixodidae > Hyalomma > Hyalomma asiaticum. Next base: position 42,307,634 of record CM023487.1, on the reverse strand, counting down.
TGTTTCGATAGTCAGCAACTCTGCTCACATTTCATTCGACCGCCCTTAACTGCTTGTAACTTCACTCCTCCTGTAACGACGCAATGGCATTGAGTGTGCAAGTAAGTAAGCAAGTAAGTAACTAAATAAATGAAATTAATGCAATTCAACTTAGAAATGCTCCAATATAAGTGCACACAGCAGCGGACCACGAGCGCGCTTTTGCTTCGCATGCCCGTTCATTTCAGAGCGCGCGGTGCTCCGTAACTCATGTTCTCCCTGTCCATTGCAGTGTTTCTGCTAGATCAGACGAATGGCTATCTGTTCTGCGCCGAGTTTCAACACGCGGCATCACTGTCATAATTCATTCAAAGACTTTATTTTTTGCAGACACAACGGAATGCATGTACTGGGTTCCTAAAAGTGCTGTCGGAAACCGCCACTGGGAATGTGACTACACGTTCGACAAATTTTGCTATTGGCAAGCGATTTTAGTAAACAGTAGTAACATTGACCAATGCTATTAACCATGTAAAAGGAAATAATAAAAGAGGCCTTCTTGAAATCGTCTGTCCATTCAGCATGTTTAATTGCGTATGTACCTTCTTTTCCTGCAAAATAGAAAACAGTAAGTCGTTCAGGCAAGGCTATGAATGATGTAGCGAGCACAAGTGCAGAATATAACAACGCTGAATAAATTAGCAAAAAATTAACATAGTCAAAGCTGCTTTTCTGAAATACATTCATAATAGCGAATTTATTTCGCAGCTAGAAATATTGATTCCTCTTGTTCACTAATTCAACTGGTGATTTGTGCCTGCACATTTTTTGTTGCTTTCTCAATATCCCAGTTTCACGAGAACGGCAAAGTATTCAGTGCGACAGCAACGAGCGGGTTACTATACGAAGCAAGACTAGTACCTTTAACCAGGCGTTGAGGAGAAGTGTGCAAAACATGCAGATGCAGGTTGCCCTTGGTTGTGGAGTGTGGACAAGCACACAAGAGCGTTTTTTGTTCAAAGTGACTTCCCTTTTGCTGAAGATTTACGGTCACGCAGTGCAAACACCTTCGGCGAACCACGCAAGCAACGCGGGACGGCACGGCGCCATATTGGAAGCTACGTCTGGAAGCCATGCTCGCCGACGGAAAGCTGCTTGAAGGTATCACGTCGTCACCTTCAAGCGCTGCGTATCGGTACCTCTCCGCCGGCTTGTCTGAGGCACGTGTGTGGGTATCGAGAGTTGACGCATTTAATTCAGTCAGGGCCCCAGGCAAAAAATTTTTCTTTAGTATGCTTTACTTGCAGATATTGATTTATGTAGGTACTTAAGCATATACAGGGCCTGACTGCGGGAAAAGCCTGCTAAAATGTTCATGTGTTTCCTGTCGCAATAACAACGAAATTGCTCAGATTCCTCATCACACACATATTGACCTTTACAGCACTATCTGCATACGATAGAAATCTGTAGGGGAATTCTTGTCCCTCCTCACCGTGACCGGGCCCTGCAACAGTTCTCAAAGATATTTTGGAATAACATTATTCACTGAATCTGCTATATATCAGCAGAGTTACAGTCTTCATTCAGAAGGTAATTCAAGCGTCTCAGGTTGCTGACCCCGTTTCCGTTGCCACAAGCGCACTGAAAGCTACACAGAGGCAAGTGAAAACACTACACCTAGATAACTGCACATTATGAAATATATTTCATTCTTCGTTTCTCTTTTGAGGGCCTTTCTGTGTCCCCTTCCTGTTCTTACGTTTCTTAAAGAGAGTATTCACTTCACAAAGGTGATTTCTTTCTGCGAATTTCACTAGCATCTCTCTGCTGTTCCTATCACCTTCAGCTCAGTTCCCGACTGCCTGTTCTCTTAGTTTCTTTCCTATTTTCGGATTTAACCCTCCACCCCTTCACAATCGTATATTGTGTGTTCCAGACGCAGCTGGGCAGAAGCACAGCCGTCAAGTATTCGTCTGAGCATTGATTAAAACAAGGCCACATGTTAAGGCTGGAGTGAAATGGATACCGGTATCAAGTAGCTACTTTGGCTCATTATAAAGCTTGTTGTTAGACCTAGTTCAGAACTTCAGTGGAGAAAACGGTGTTTTGACTTATATACGTGAAGGAGCTGTGAATTTGAAAACGCTCAAAGAGCTTGTTTTGAAAGTAGTTATGCTAGGATCATACCTAAGCGTTAGCATGTAAAAACAGCTGCTGGGTTTCATTTTCGTGGAATTTACTGTGTCATGGCCCCCTGCTATTTTCATCAGCGTGCGTTTTCCAGAACTCTCGTAATGTCACCGTGTATTGTACTTCGGGCAATTGTGTACTGTCCCTCTTTCCCGAATGGTGTACTGTTTATTAAGAACTTTAATGTCACGCAACTTTTTTTCTCTCCAAAAGAGTTGAGCTCCGAGTCGGCCCATTACACGTTAATCTGAGCACACGATATCCTATGACGATTCTCACTCGCGCATAATGCGTGCCGAATCGTTTTCTTCAGTTTCGCGTAGTGAGTGGGGCATGTAACGCCAGTCATCATCAATACGGCAAACCACACTTCGCGCCATTCTCACTGTGCATTTGTAAAGACCAGGCAGATACTTTCTTGGAATATCTTGCTTTAACGTGCTGTATTGACAAGGTCGCCTCTCACATTTAAAAATTCCTACCACGGCCAGACGCGGGAAAAGGACCTTGAACAGTCAGAAAGCACTGTTGAGATTCCAAAAAAGAAGCGTACCAGCTGTCGTTCTACCACTCTGGAATATAGTAGAATGACAAGCAATGTAACTTCGTAATAATCAATGCTTCTTATGAGTTTTATTTGTGTTACTGTGAGATTGATTCGTAAGTCAGTCGATCAGTTAAAGAACTTTATTAAAATGTCCTGCGACTGGTGGGACGGGCCAAGGCTCCGCGTAAGTAGCGGTCAGGGGTTCTTGAGCCCTGGCGGCTTCCTCGGCCCCCAGGGCAGCCCAAAAATCATCTGCAAGGGCAGGGCTTAGCAACACAGATTCCCAGCCCGCACGTAGGCGATCGCTACAGGCTGCATTCCGATTACAGTTGTTAGTCCCTCGACACTCTCAGAATATGTGTTCCGGAGTAACTCTATATCCACAGTTCTGGTATTTTTCTGTGTTCCGTAGGTCTGGGAAATGATGTGTGGCATCGCCGAGTTAGGATAGGTTCTGGTCTGTAACTGCTGCTTTTCGCCAGACTGTATAGGTTTTGGTGAGACGATGGGAAAGCGCACCTTTGCAATTTGTAGCGTTGTGTGATGTCATTGAATCAGGTCACGCGATCTTCCCACTCCCAACCCGCTCCATCTTCTCTCCCGGGAGACGCCACTGTGCCGACCATACCATCGGCCGTGAGTCGGTCGGTAAGCCATCCAACGAGCCACGTCATTCACGGTCTTATCATTGCCGCCTCCTGGCGCGAGAGAGGTTTGAGCGGGCGTCCACAGTAAAAAAAAAATCAACGCATATCCACAGAGTGAATGAGGATGAGTGGGTGAAGCTCCGGAGGTTCATCGGTAAAAACCGTGAATATTCCGTGAATCTTGCCCAGTACATCATCAAAGACGTGACAAACACTGTATGTATATATACAAGAATTTTTTTTATTCGTGAGCCATGATTTTCCGTTTTCGTACTGGAGCCGTGTTTTCTTCGTTGGTCGTGAGCAGTGGTGGTTACCGTTTACATAAGCCGTGGCTTCCGTTGCCACTTCATCTGTCCGCATCTGTCCGGACGGACGGACGGACGGACAGACAGACAGACAGACAGACAGACAAGCGGACGGACGGACGGAAGCTTCGCCCAACTCATCATCATTCACTCCGTGGATATGCTGTGAATCCGCAGCCGCCATCTAGCGCTCTCCTATCACACAAGAGCACGGAGCGAGCGCCTCCGCGCTATCTATTGATCAATCCACGCATCTCCACGAAGTGAACCATGACGAGTGGGCGAAGCTGGAGATCGTTCTGTGTTACCGTAAATCACCCGTGACATTTCCTACTCATGCATGTCACACACGCGATGTCATTTATGCTCCTGGTATTTATGAGATTCCTGCGCTCCCACGTCGTAGATCGTGCTGAGTTCCAGATTTATTTAGTTAACGCGCACGCTACAAATCCTTATGGTTCAACTACGCACACGTGAAATCTCCCACCGGCACTTCATTGCAAGTCAAGATCCAATGCCTATATATATATATATATATATATATATATATATATATATATATATATATATATATATATATATATATGGGTGGCTGGTGAACGGTTCTCCTGCGCGAGCAGTCGGTATTTTTCAATCAAGAAACTCGCTAGAAAACGCTCCCTGCATCAAGGTTGTCTCTTGCGAGTGAGGGCGCGTTCTCCTTCTTTGTGAGCTGGTAGAGCGTTCATCGAAGAAAGAGCGTTTCCATAGTCAACGCGCGCCTTTCGCTCTCTCTCTCTCTCTCTCACAAGACAGCAGATGGAAGAGTGAGAGAGCTCGCGCGCCGGGAGGCACGCGCCGAGGGAGAGCGCGAGCCTCCCGGCGCGCGAGCTCTGAGACCTAGAGGTGGCTACGACAACGACAACGACGCCGGACTAGCCTATGCCCTAAGGAGCTTCGCCCCTAAAAACACTTATACCTTTACTCTTTTTGCCATCCATAAGGATTCTTAGTGCCTCCTGGGAGATACGCCCGTTAGCGAAGTTTCTTACGGCCTCTTGAGAGTCACCGTCTGTTACGTCCGCTCCAGTCTACGATACTGCTAGCGCAATAGCTTCATCCTCCGCGGTCTTGATTTTCGCTGTGCGTGTCGTAACTCATGTTTTTCAGTTGTTGTCTTCGTGGTTTACAACGACAGCTGTAAAGCCTCACTTGTGTTTGTACCTAGCGACGTCTACTAAGACTGCGTCTTTACTACTGCCAAATTTTTTTTGCATTTCCAACGCTCTGCTCTCTTCCCCGCCTTTATGGTATATGTGGTGCATCTTCTTGGGTAAGGAGGAAAGGTTAAAGTTTCCTTAACGTCATGCAAGATGTTCGCTTTGGCTTCCTACTGAACTTGGTACCCAATATATGTGTTTTCTGTACCTCTTTTCTATCTTTCTTCTCGCCTTGGTCTTAGAAAGGTGTTCGTACTGCGCGATCATCTGCGCTTCAATGCTTTCGTCGATTGTGTTATGCGGACCAGCTGTAATTATTTGTACCCGTACTGATTGGTTTATTTGGTTTAATTTATTCCATTCTACAACGTACAGTATAAGGTAACGAGCTACGTATACTATCCCACGTATATACATAATTACAGACAGTAGCCCGGTTGGTAGGACTTAGGCGGAGCCGTCGTTTCCATTCGGCATAGCACTGCTCATACGACTAGCATCACCGCCAGAACTAACACTAAAAGTCACATCTAGCCCCATCCGTTCCAGGTTCTCCAACCTTCAGCCACCCAGCCCCCGATAGGGACGAAGGGCTACTTCTTAACCCTCTGCTTACATCCACCCCAAGACACCTGACGACAAATTGCAACCGTTTTCACAGTTGCCACTCCTGCATCTCTCTCCCCCATCCAGTTTATTGCACACTTGGCCCAGACAGAAGGGGTCAGTGCCGGAAACCGTGCGACTAAAAAAACATATATATAAAGCAAACGTACATGACGATGCCAGCCCCTGGACCTTTAATTGGCCTCATCTCTCCACATGGCTCCCATGTGCTTCTATACAAGAGAATGCCTCACCGCGACGCGATGCTCCCACAAACCAGCTCAACCAGTAACTTCAAGCGATGGCTGCTTCTGCCGTCCCTGCATCATGTTGAGAAGTGACCACAAAAAATTACAGCATATCCCCGGAGTGAATGATGATGAGTGGGCGAAGCTCGGGAGGTTCATCGTAGATCGTGCTGAGTTCCGGATTAATTTAGTTAACGGGCACGCTACGAATCCTCATGGTTCAACTATGCACAAGTGAAATCTCCCACCGGCACTTCATTGCAAGTCAAGATCCAGTGCCTATATATATATATATATATATATATATATATATATATATATATATATATATATATATATATATATATGGGTTGCCGGTGAACGCTTCTCCAACGCGAGCAGTCGGTATTTCTCAATCAAGAAACTCGCTAGGAGACGCTGCTTGCGCCAACGTTCTCTCTCGCGCGTGAGGGCGCGTTCTCCTTCTTTGCGAGCTGGTAGCGTTCCTCTAAGAAAGAGCGTTTCCATATCCAAAGCGCGCCTTTCGCTCTCTCTCTCTCTCTCTCTCTTTCACAAGACAGCAAAGGCACGCGCCGGGAGAGAGAGAGAGAGGCACGCGCCGGGAAGCACGCGCCGAGGGCGAGCGCGTGCCTCCCGGCACGCGGGTCACGCCTGATGCCTGACGCGTGACAAGGTTAGACTAAGAGGAGCTTCGCCCCTAAAAATTCCCCGAAGCGTTGCTCAAGGATCGAGCTAATGTTTCGCCGCGGCTGCAAACATTCCTCAAACCAGACTCCCGATTGTTGCGCTGCCGCACTTCCATCTCTGTATGACGGCTTTAACAATGGTTGGCGACCCCACCGCATGTTCCACAAGTGGCTGGGCGCTTTTGCCGGAACGGACTCCCGAGTATGAGGCTACAGTAATTTGAGTGTTTTTACGAGGACCTTTCGACATATATGTGCGTCAGCGGATATAAGAACTAAGACGCCCTATTACGCTTCGCTATATATGACTTCAATACCGCCAGACACAAAGTCAAAGAGTACGCGCCCTTCTTCCTCCTCTACGCTCGCTACCATCAAAGTTTTCTCGAAATTCTACTTCCGTTGTTGAGTACAGGAAAGACCAGTATCGCGCAAGATGTGTGTCGCCCGGCAGAAGCACAGATACTGGCCCGGCTCAGAACTCTCGTCCCACGTCTAAGCCAAGGATAATTATAAAGCTAAGCATCAGACATTCACGTTCACGACAGGTGATTTTGTATGGCTATGGACACCAGTACGAAATAAAGGACTCTGCGAAAAGCGTTTTACTAAGAATTTAGGCCCGTTCATCATTACGAAACGTTTGCACTACGTCGTAGCATAGCTGACTGCAGCGAACTGCCGCTCACGCAAGGCGCAAGTTGTTCACTTCGCAAGATTCAGGCATTGAAATCAAAGAGCGCTCTGACTTGCTCTGTGAGAAAATGTAGTGTAGCTCTGGAGGATCGTTAAAAAAGGTGGGGCGCGAGGAGCTGTGGATTGTCACCTCCATTCTGTCCCTCGACCATTGTGGACTGCTTTCGCTTTTCTCGCTCATCGTAAGTGAACTCATTACATCCGCAAAAATATAGATTGCCAGAATGAGTGCGATTCACTTTTCCGGTTTCCGATATAACAGTATGTGCTTCTAGGCCCCAAGGGTCGATCATACTTTCAGCTGGTAAACTGTTTTGAGACATGCAAGAGATCGCGTTGTGTATGAAATCGATTAGTTCCAGCCAATATTTTGAAGAAAATTTAAGACTCACCTTACAGAATGCTCAACCGCAGAGCATTAATCAATACAATACCTCATGGTAAGGCTATGAAGAAAAGCCCCTTCCTATGAAGTCGTAACTTCGGTTGAATATAAAGCTTAATGTTGGATGAAGTTGCAAGCTTCATTAGAGAAAAGAGCGCTTTTGCTATATATGAGAAACAGCTTCGAAGTTGTTAGAAGAGTGTCACAGCGTATATCGTGAAAATGGTGTTGCTTGATAGGTACTTAGAAGTTGATGTTTATGAAGCACCTCCTTCTATTTCTCATGGAATGAGCTCTTTTTTTCCATGCCCTGTCACTATAGTAGTCGGGACGCGTTTTCCAGATCTTTTCACATGTCATCACGAATTGTACCTTTGACATAGATGTGCTGTCATCCACATTTTCCGAGTCATATAACGTTCACTAAGAACATCAATGTCACGCAGCTCGTTTCCTCGAAGTAGCCGGGCTCATAGTCTGCCCAATAAAAGTTAATCCGGGTATAAGACGTCCCATGACGTTTCCTTGTCGCGGCTTGATCGTGGCGAATTATTTTCCTTATTCTTATGTAGTGACAGGAGAACGTAGGACAGGAGAACGTAGTGTCACTCGTCATCGATGAGTGATGGAACGGACTCCAATTCACTGCCTTTTCAGCGCGCCTCTCTACAGAGCTGGGCGAAATCGTTTTGAACATATCTCGGTTGACATAGTGAACTGACGCTGCCACCTCGTTTTGCGAGCCTTACGACCCCTATTTTTTCAAAATACGAGCGACACTACACCTCCCGTTGGCACCATTCTGATTATGTTCGACAGCTGGAGAAGCCGATCCCTACGTTCGCTCATTGTGCATATACACGGTTTAGGGCAGAAAAATGCAGTCTAAATAGAGGGAAATCGTTTACTGTAACGTGGAGTAAATTCATCGTTGACGCTACTCTGCTCCTCGGAGCCTACAATGGGCGAAATACTTGGAGTAAGCGAGGATTAGCTATGAACATATCAGGTAGTTCACCTCAGAACTAATTCGCTGTTGCGAGATAGAGCATAGTTATAATAGTCTAACCAGTTCGTGTAACATGTGCGATGTCACGTCCGCTATCCCCCAATGAAGTTTGCCAGGTTCATTACTCCTTCTAATATACAGCATAGGCTTGCCCACGAGTCATTCATTCTCACTTAGGCTGTGTGCTGATGACTGCGTTACCTTCCGGAATGACAAATGTTTAGATGATCATTCCGCTCTGCAAAATGATCATGACGTACCCTATAGATGGTGCGTAACTTGTAAGATGTTCTTTAGCGCCTCAATATGCAAGAATATCTTGTTTAGTCGAAAGCGCACCAACTCGGTATTCCACTGTTTCATTAAAAGCACCATAGTTTCCACTACTAGATCGTACAAATATCTCTGTGTTCACATTTACTCAGATTTCTCCTGAAAAACGCGCGAAAATTAGCGTGCCTTCCTAATGTTCGCCCCCAAGTATATTACGCCTCACTCACACGGTCACCACATCATTTTCTGATCCGTTTTCTTGGAAGCAGTTCAAAATAGGGCAGCCAGAATCATCTCATGGAACTACGGCCATAGTTCTAGCATTACCCGAAGAAAACAAGACCTTGCGTTCCAATCACAATAACATCGCCGCGTTATTGCTCCTTGAATTTGTTTTATCGCTACATTTATTGTAATAAAGTTCGCTGTTTGCTGCTTGATGTTGCTGTGCGCACATTCCGACGGATCCACAACGTACTTAGTTTCATGCCTATTCAATGTCAAACTCATCACCACTTTTTAGAGCTATTCTGCATTGGATCAGTCTTGCAGATCACATTGCATCCTTTAATAATCAGGAATGATTCCGCGTTATGCTGATTTCTCTGATTATTAATAATGGATAACGATGTTCACTTTTACATTTTTAATCTTTGTTTTATTGTTTGCCCCGCCACGGTGGTCAGGTGCTTATGGTACTCGGATGCTGATCCTAGGGTCGCGATATCCAATCCCGGCTGCGCTGGCTGCATTTCGATGAAGGTGAAACGTTAAGGGCCGTAGGCTGTGCGATGTCAGTGCACGTTAGATAAGCCCAGGTGGTCGGAATTTGCGGAGGCCTCCAGTAGGGCGTCTGTCATGATTAAATCGTGGTTTTGGGACGGAAGCCAACAGAAGTCATCAATCGTCTTGTTGATTTTTTAACTTCTTGCTGTTTGCTTGTATCCTGCTGTCTTGAGTTTACCGTTGCACCCCCCCCCCCCTCCACTTACCCTATGCCTTTTAACGGTGTGAGTTACTTTATGTTAAATAAATATATTAGACTGCCTTTTTTAACGTCAGAGAACACGCAACATAATCTGGATCCGTCTTCGGAGTCAGATTGCAAGGCTGTTGTGAACAGCTAGCTTTTCATTCAACTTCTAAAAGAACCAATACATGAAAATAAGACACTCACTATGCTCTGAAGCAACGTGAAAAAATTGGATAAGCTATAGACAACGTGCGAGAGGCGATAACTCCGAAACAGAAAGAGGTTGGTCAATAACAAAACTGAGAAGAAGCTGGCTGAGCACAAGATGATCTGCTGTGGGACGAAGTAATTAGTGAAGCAGGTGTCGACAAAGGGTGACGAACTCCGAAACCTCTAGAAGAAACAATGTGAGTATTTATGTTGCACACGAACAGCTACAAGATAATAAATCCCTGCATGACAAGAGATCACTGCGAATACTTGGCGTCGAAGTGAACTCAAGCGAGCGCATTCAGACCGTTGCTTTCAGAACGCTGGCAAACACCGGCCAATAATTTTGGCGAGATTTGACTTTCGAGAAACCTCGAAGAATTCCATCCATGTTTAACCGAATGAAGACCCAGATTTCCTAAACGCAAGATGCTTGCAAAAGAGTCCGCGTCTTTTGTAACCGACAGAGGCGCTCTGCATCAACGGTGAAGTCAGGAGGGTCAAACGCTCCACCCTATTAAAAGCGAAGCTCTTCGCTGTCGAGGTTTTCCCGGTCCTGTAGGCGATCGCTGGAGGGAAACGCCGATGCATTCTTCTCCCGGAGCCACTGCTCACATTCAGGCGCTCAGCCCATTAATACGTGACGGTGATTATGAAAAGCGTCACATAGTGCGTGATTGGGGGGCGGCAGAGAACAGCTCGCAGCGAAGTGTGCACGCGTTGTTGGTGGCTCTAGCTAGCGCGAACCCGGGCCTATTACTTCCTAGAACGCTGACAGGGCGCAGCTTACGCCGCGGCGCTCGAATAAACAAGATTGATGCATTTAGGCCCTGAGTGCGCCCGAGACACGGGCGGCTGCGACGCTGGCGCCTACAACGTGGGGAACCCACTGGGTTCCGACGAGGACCATTTTCAGAGGAGAAGCCGCGTCGGCCGTCCTGAAGCCATTACGTGACTGCTGGACTGGCTGCGCGATCCCCACCCTGGCGAAGTTCTGCGTCATCGCGGGCAACCGACAAGATAAGGTGAGTGACCGCGCTGGCTATTCCTAAATTTTCACAACCAAAGATATGTCAGCCGACGAGCAAGGCGACGCTGCGACAAAGCAAGCCGTAAGTCAGCTCTGCCAAGAACGAAGACACCAGCGATTCCGAAGTGCCCGCGGAAGCGAACCCAGGCTTTTGTGCACACAGATCATGATGCGAACAGGGAGAAGCACAGAACGGACCACAATATCAAGAAATGTGACGAAGAGCCACATGACAATTAAGAACAGAGAACCCTGACGACGATTACGGTATTGTTATTAACGCCAGTACTTCTACCGCTGGAAAAGGCTACGGCAAGGCCTGGGACGACGATGACGGAAACACTTCTTCATTGAAATTGAATGAAAACGCGAGGATCCCTATTGCGAGACTCCTGTGACAATCTCTGCGGTAGCCCGCACGCATGATTCCATTGCAGACACGACCGGCGACCACGCCGACGGGAATCTTTGAAGACGCGCGGCCATTGCCTCTCGCGCGGGAATGGATATCAGCGACCGCCGCGTTTTCGAATCGGCATAAATGTTGCTTGTATCAGCGCCTCCTCTATAGAGGAGGCGCTGCTCGTATGCATTCCGTAGCAGACGAAAAAGTGCCGACGCTACTCCAGGTGCTTCATAAAGACCGGCACTCCATCAAAAAAAAAAGAAAAAAAGATGCTGTGCGCACCTACTCTCGTGAGCAATATGAAAGGGAACACAGGAACGCGTGGCAAGCAGCCTGAAAACCAGGCATCGGCGATACGTGGCGGCAGCCGTCGAAAACAGTGGGGAGGGGAAGGCTGTTCTAACAACTGTTGGCACTCCTGCCGCGTGTTTGTACAAACTGCAGTACTTGGCATTGCACCAAGCCCTTGCGTGAGGAAAAAAAAGAATAAAAGAAAAGGAAACGAATCGCTGTATGCCACTGCGACACTTACCGCGTTTTATCTAATATCGCACGACACCATGTTATCGGTGAAATTACACAAGTTGCTGCTTTGTAGAAACTCCAGCGTTGTGGGACTGCCAACAGTTACTGGAAGAGCGCCCTCCTTTCCACTTGGTTTTTCACAGCGCCATCCGCGTATCACCCCGAGTCGATTTCGAGGCAGCTTGCCACACGTTCCTGTGTTTCCTTTCATACTGCTCACGATAGTACCTATGTCTCAGTGCTTCAGAAGACGCTGTGTGTCCGCACTACCACGTCGCAGCCCCGCGTTGGTCCGTTTGCCACTTTGCGCATCAGAAGTAGACACGGGCAGCTACAGAGGGAGGAAATGAAGACGTCGGGATGCTCACGGTCGGTAAGTGTTCTTACTTTTCAGAACAAAGCTACCGAACGCGCACTTCTGAGCTTGTCAGTAGTACTGCCGCAAACGTTACTCGGGCAGCCAGCGCATGGATGCTTGGGGGATGTCAGCGGTGTACATTACTCGATCTATGAGTTAAGACAGACTTCGGACGTCTGCAACGCACGTATACCTATTCATTGTGTAATAAACGCCTTTGAATAACGGGTGGTTCTACCGCATTGGAATTCGCGTAAAATAATTAAAGCACCCAGACGAGACAGTGCTATAGCCCCGATCTTAACTGGTATCGCAGGTGCAGCTTCGACCCCCACCTTCCTGCCTTATTAGTGGGATTTTATGGCCCGATTTGCCTTTATTGAAATGCCCGTGGTGCTTGTTAACCGATGCATCCTCTCGTCGCCATTGTAGTTTTGCATTTTAAGTGATCTCACAATACAACCTGCATTGCGGCGAAGCCATATCCCTCCTGAAATCAAAGTTATTATGTTCAGTACCACGAAATAAACGACACGAAAGGTACCTCACGGCTGTCAGCGCAGACAGCCTTTGTTCGAGCTCGAAGCGCGATTTCAGATAATATACGATGCAGTAACTTACGTCGCGTACGCTAGTTGACCGCGGCTACACAGCACTTGTGCAGTTATTTGAGGTTACATTGCTGTGCGAATGGGTACACCAAAGAAAAAAAAAATGGGCACAGATTTTAATTTCACCATAATAAAAATTGTTTTGCAGCGAAGCTTACCCCTGAGGAAACATGCAAGCTACTAAACATATGACAAGAACAGTTGATCAGCTTTCAGCACATCAGTTTTATTTCCAGTGTTGCAGTTTACAGCCCCATATAAAACTCAGAGCACCCTGATAACACCCCCAAAATGTGTTGGGACTCGAGTGACAATTGCATCATGCTATTAAAAAATGCAGCCATAGGTAGTACTCATGTGACGTCAGCGTGCACCATTTTGTAGTACGGTTTGCAGCTTCCATTGTGCTTATGGAGATAAACGGGTAAAGAAGAAGCGCAGCCTTTCATTGTGCTGGCTGTACAACAAAGTGGCGGCCTTAGTGACGTCAATGCATCCCCCGTATTTCTTGCTTAATGTATGCTGCGAATAGTTTCAATTGAAAAAGTCTTCACCATAAATAGATGAATTGGCTGGGCTCATACTCAAGCTCACTGCACAGCTACAGTTGTCTGATGAGCACAGTGAATTCATCTATCTATACCTTTACAATAACCAATCACTTGTGCTGGTTTTGTCATCCTCGTGCCAATGAGCCACTACTTTCATACCATTTGTGACATAAATTTAATCAAAGAGATGGCCATTAGCAAAATGTACAAATGAACACGATGTTGAAATCATGTGAATATGTGGTCAATGTAGGCTTTCTACAATACCTTAGTGACTCTGGATACGCTCCATTCACATCATTGCATCGGTTGAAGAGGGTTTCCTGAATTAGACTCACTCTAAAACGATTTGCCTATTTGCCTCAGTACAGAGAAGAAACAGGTACTGCTCAAATCCTACATTCATAAGTTGCCACATTACCTCAAAGGAAGTGCACAGCATTATAACATTTCCGTTGCTCAAGCCCCTAACAAGTTAAACAGCCTGCAGTAAGACTATACCAGGGTGCACAAAAATAACAAAGGTGAACATCGACTGAAGGCTATATGTATGCAGTGTTCTTGCAAATAAAAATGAGTTATTGAAATTTAGTACCGCATCTGTATGCGTTTTATGTTTCCTTGTTTCTGTGTGCTACACCTTTGACTGGAAAAGTGTGCCACGACAGCTAAGCATAAATGGTACTGCCTTCAGAATTCACCTTGTAGAAAAGCCCCGCCATGGTGATCTAGTGCCTACGGTACTCGGCTGCTGATCCGAGGGTCGCGGGATCGAATCCCGGCCGCGGCGGCTGGATTTCGACGGAGGCGAAATGTTGAGGCCCGTGTACTGTGCAATGTCAGTGCACGTTAAAGGGCGACTCCGGTGGTTTTTCCACCAAATTCTGATATCGCAGTTTTCCAGCAGTATTGACAGCCTTGAAGCAGCCGCGGTCATTTAGTTTGCTCAGAAACTCAGCAATAATTTTAAATAACCGAATGAACGATGTGTTCAAACCGAAACCGAGACGGGTAGACGCTTCGTGCAGTGTACGCGATGACGTCACAGCCTCTCCGCCATCAGAAATACGAAGCTGGTTCCAAAAGCATGAAAGTGGCGATGTCATCCAATGATGTACTCAGCTCTTCTGTACTTGACAGCGACGAATTGAGCGCTGAAGTATCGCCATTTTGCTTTAGAGGACCCGCCTGCTCAGGTAGGCAGTGTTCCAGGTAATGACGTCAGAAACACAGGGTGGCTCGCGTGGGAATCTGCTAAAAATTTTTAAAATCCATTTTTAAGAAAACTAAGTGACCTGCAGCTGCCCGGCTTGGCATAAATTATTGTCATAAATAAACGGATAATTTTTGCCTGCACATTTCTTGTTAGTTTCTCAATATCCCTGCTTTACAGGAATGGCAAAGTAATTAGTGCGACAGCAACGAATGGGTTATTATATAAAGTAAGTCTAGTATCCTTAATCAGGCTTTGAGGTGCAGTGTGCACAACGTCAAGTTTCATGTTGTCCTTGCTTGTGGAGTGTGGACAAGCATGCAGGATTCCTTTTCGTTCAGCCCGACTTTCCTTTTGCCGATGCTCTTTGGCCACGCAGCGGAAACACCTTCAGCGAACCACGCGGCGAACGCCGCGACAGCGAGCCGCCATCTTGGGAACCACGTGTAGACGCAGGCGTCGCCGACGGGATGCCGCTTGACGGTAGCACGTTGATCCCTTAAAGCGCTGCGTATCGGTAACCTTCCGCTGGCGCAGTAACAAGGAGCCCGTCCATGGCCGGCTTTTTTGAGGCACGTGTCTGGGAAGCGGGAGGTGGCGCATCTGATTCAGACAAGGTGCCTGGCAAAAAAAAAAAAAAACAATTCTTTAGGATGTTTTACTTGCGGCAGTGCATGTGCACGGCTTGACGACGACAATGCGAGCTCTATTGAAGTGTTCATGTGGTTTATGTCGCAATAACAATAAAATTTCTCAGATTGGTCACCACACACAAACTGACGTTTACGGCACTTACCTATATAAAAAAGCACAAAATGCAATGCCTCCGTGAGGCGTGCCGTAACGCCAACACGGGCCAGTCGTGCCCTTTCACAGCGCTAGCTGCAAATGATGTAATATCATAGCTGAATTATTGCCTTTGCTTAACAGTTTTCAGACATATTCTGGAATATCATCTGCAGTAAGCAACAAGGAACTCGGGGAACTCGTTTAAATGAAGCAGCGGCTTCGCTTACACCACGGTGAGCACGGTTGATGATGATGATGATGCTCCTGAAGAACTACGGCACTTACCCACCAGGGGGGATTGGCCAAGAGGTGATTACGTTTTGATTTTAAATTATTGGAAGGAACCGATAGAGAGAGAAAAGAAAAGCACGGACCACAGGAACTTCAACATCGTCTTTGTCACACAACCGCACTGGCACAGAGCTGGTGCCGACGTGCTCCGGTACAATTACTCCCCGCTCAAAAGAGAGCCAACCTGGCGACTTAAAGGGCAACTCCACTGATTTTTCGTTGTCCTCTGACCTCAGTGAAATTTTCAGTATATGTTCCCCTCGGTACGGGGATAACTTGTGCCAAGCCAGGCGATTCCAAGTCGTTTAGCTTTCCTGAAAATGAACTTTAAAAATTTTTAGCGGATTCCGAGGCGAGCCATCCTCTGTTTTTGACGTCATTACCTGCAACGCTGCTTACCCTAGGAGGCTCGGCGACTAACGCAAAATGGCGATACTTCAGTGCGCGAATCGACGCTGTCAAGTTCAGAAGGCCTAAATACATCGTTGAATGACACCGCCACTTTCAGTTTTCTGGCACCATCTCGATATTTCTGATGGCCGCAGAGTTTGACGTCATCGAATACGCTGAACGAAGAGTCGACCCGTTTCGGTTTCGGCTTGAACGTACCGCTCACTCGGTTATTTAAAATTATTGTTGCGTTTCTGGACAAAAATAAACGACCTTAGCTGCTTCATGGCTGTCAGTACAGTTCGAAAACAGCGACATCAGGAAAACCCGCCGGAGTTTCCCTTTAACGGGACGACACAACAGGAGGGTCGTAGAGCTGTTTCAGCCGTGTCACGTGAATTGTTTCCCGTCCTCAGCCGCGACGGGTCAGAAGATGGTTCGAGGGGCTCGACGACGTAATTCACTGGAGACGTCTGCTGCACGACATGGTAGGGACCTGCGTAGCTTGCCAAAAGCTTCGTTTAAAGACGGGGAATAGTGGACGGCAGTCATAGCCAACAAGCATTCCCTAGGAATAGTGGGCGGCATATGCGGAGGCGTCATGAAGAGAATTTTGGCGCCATTGATCTTGCGCCGTGAACGAGCGTGCAATTTGGCGCCACCCTTCAGCGTAAGCAGGTGCTTGTGAGACAGGGGTCGCTTCAGAAACGTCGGGGTGGCAGCGAAAGATAGTGTGCATGACGGTACACGTCGATACAGGAGAAAGACGGGAGAAAATACGATGGTACTTTGTGGCGCAGTGTTATAGGCGTGCGTGATGAAAGGCAGCACTGGATCCCAGTTGGTGTGGTCGTCGGACACGTACATTGCAATCGTGTCGGGAAGGGTACGAATGAAACTCCGTCGTGCTACTAGTTTTAGGACGGTAGGCTGAGGCGTTGCGACAGACCACGAGACATTTGTATAGAAGTGCCTCGAGGGCACTTGACCGAAAGATGCGGCCACCGTCGCCTGTTTATATGGCACCTGTTTATATGGCATTTATAGACTACGAGAAAGTGTTTTGTTCCATAGAATTACAAGCAGTTCTAGTTAGAAGCTCTGCGTCGACAATTTGTACCTGACGTACACGTGCAAACGATAAGTAACGTCTACAAAGATTGCACACTGCATTGCACGTACATGAAAAGAGCAGAAAAACTCCGATCAGAGATCAACCCGATGTTATTCACTGCATGCCTAGTACAAGTGTTCAACTTTATAGAGTGGGAGGAAAAGGGAATTCGAATAGACGGAGAATATCTCAGCAATTAATAGTTTGTAGACGACATTGTGCTCTTTAGCAATGACGTTGATGAATTTCAAAACATGACTGAGCACCTAAATCAGGAGGTCCTAACATGGACTAAACATGAATAGGCAAAAGACTAAAATTAACAACGAACCCATAGAATGTGTGAGTGAATGCGTATATTTCGCGCAGTTGTTAACAGGGACACATAACCACGATAAGGAAAATAATCTGTAGAATAGCAGTCAGATGGAGCGCATTCAGGAGACATTCCCAAATAACGAGTGCAAACTTCGCACATTCACTAAAGCGAAATTGCTTGATCGCTGCGGCGCTCATCCGGTACTAGCGTGCGCTGCAGAAACATTGAGGGTAACTAAAAATGTTGAGATGAAATTAAGAGAGAGAGAGAGATAGCGGAGATCTTATTGAACAGCAGAGATTTAGCCGGCGTTAAAATATCGCTGACATGCTACTCTGCGGGGGAGGGAGTTAGAGAGAGAAATACGAGATAGACAGAAGTACAAGATATAGTGAAAAAAAAAAAGAGAAAGAGAAATTGGGCTTTGTGTCTCTGACTGTGATGCCTAATTTGCGTCGAATGATATTTCACGTTTGCACAACCCCAGTGATGTGATAGGATGTGTTGCATGCTGGGTGAGTGATGGTGACTGACGGAGATAAAGTTAAGTCGATCGGTTGACCTAGCTATTTAAATATGTAAATAAAAGAGTCCATCGCACGTCTCTGTTGGTGGGGCAAGCTAAGGGCCTAAAAACACACTGAGTGGATAAAGGGAGCTGCGTAAGTGATTGCATGCAATGTTCCTAGAGCGCACGCTCATCATTGTACGCTCGGCACTCAAACAAAATATGCTCTACGGTTTCAGTAGAGCAACAGTTGCTGCAGTGTGCAGCGTCATATGGGAAGAAAAATGAAAGGTGTCTCTAAGATACAAAAATAGGCGTAGTGCATCAGAGAACATACGGTTGTAGCTGATATTCTTATATGCATTAAAGTAAAAAAAAAGTGCAGGGCATATCATGTGCAGCAATACAACAGATGGACAGTATGAATGACCGGACGAATACGAAGAGAAGGGGAACGCAGTGGAGGTAAGCAAAATGTTAGAGTTAGCTATGAAATTAGGAAGTTTGCGGGCATGGCAGTGGAACTAAATCGCTCAGGATAGGAAAATTTTGAAATTTTTGGGAGAGGCTTTCGTCATACAGTGGTCTTAAATGTAGACTGTTGATGATCATGATGACGAAGTGCATGTGTACTGATACACTTCGCACAAATGCGTTCATCCCATTTGTAACGCTTTGCCGATTACCACATGATTGCCGTAGGCGATTTCTTCGCTGATTGCATCGCACGACACCCGTTGTCACAGTTCGTGGGATCTGCAGGATTTTATGTTCAGGAAAGTTCCAGATGCAGCTGAGAAAAAGCGCCATCGTCAAGTGTTCGGCAGAGCATAGAATTATACATGACCCCATGGTAAGGCCAGAGTAAAAATTAGAGTCCTATGATGTCGCGATTTTCGTTGATTGTAAGGTTTGTTTTTCGGTGAAGGTTGTAAGCTTGAGTGGAAAAAGACTATTTAGACTGATATACTTTAAACAGCTGCAATGGGGCTACAAAAGCTTCACAGCGCATATTTTCAAACTGGTGTTGCTTGCAATACACTTAAGTGCGTGGAAAATAGCTCCTCCGGTTTCATGTTTGTTTTTCTTGCAGGATCAAGTCCTACATCCCCTTCTGTCATTTTCATAGGAACGCATTGTGCAGATCTGTTGTAATGCCATCGCGAGTTGTACTTTTGAGATATGTGAACTGTCACTCGTTTTTTTCCGATTGGTGTAATACTTACTAGGAATCTGAATGTCACGCAACTTGTTTCTCTCTTCGAAGTTGCCGAGATCTGAGTCTGCGAATTAAACGTCAATCCGAGTACACAACATCCTTTGACGTTTCCCAGTCGCGGTTAATAATTTAATTCGTACGGAATCATTTTCTTATACTGAACAGGGATTTAGCGTCCCCCGTCATCGATGCGACAAGCCACACTTCACTGCTTTTTCACAGGGTCTTTGTGAAGTCCCGGGAGAAAATTTTTCGAGCATTCTGGTTTACACGCTCGATTGACACGCTTGCCTATTTTTTCGCGTGTTACAGCTAACAAACGATCGGGCCCCCATTGACCGTTTCGGCCCACGACAGCGCATTGAGTTCTTACGTTAATCTGAGCGTGTTCGATAGCATGAGGATCCGATTGCTACGTTTGCTGGTTGTCCATATACATAATACAGGGCAGAAAAAAAATCTTTCTCAAGCGCTGCAAGACATCATCACTCGGCATACATGCGTCGTTGAAGCTACTGTGTTGAGTGGAGCCAACACTGGATATAAATGAAACAGAGCAAGCGAAAAAACATACGTAAATTTCAGGTCTTTCACCTTCGAGCAAATAATGACTGTACAATAGCGCATTCTTATATCACAGCTCGCGTTTAACGTGACAAAACGGCCATGATGTAATAGTTCACAACGCAGTGACGCACTCGAAACAAATTTTGACCGCCTAGAGCTGCTTAGCGTAGATAAATGTTAGAACAGGAGTGTTCTTGCTTTTCGCCACTGTGGAGATGCCACCACCGCGACTACTTATCGTCGCTATATAATCGATCTCAGGAGCGCGGCATCTTATCCGCTGGGGCACCTTGGCAGGGGTAAGCTTTCGCTCGATAATTAAATGCGATGCGTTTGCTCACTCACACTCACTCATGCTCACTCACCCTTTATTTCACACCCGACGACGAAGTGTGCGCGTGTACTGCGTGGGTCGGGTTAGTGCGCTAGTGCTGGCTGGAACTTGGGTGGATGCAGGAGCCCTGGTGTGATGGAAGTACGTCCACGATGAGCCCGGCACCACTCGCAAAGGAATACAGTCGATTCTCGACCACACACGTAGCACATAATATATACATTACTCTGAAAATAGACACGACCTAGAGGCTAACCACACAAATAACGCGACGCGAACCTGACGTAAATGCAGTCCTATAGCTACTGTTATAACGTCTATATTAGAAAAAGTCCGTGTAGCCCTGCTTCATTGGGGTGTTGTCGTTGGCGCGTCCAGGCCGAGGTAGACTGCAAAGAGTCCGTCGTCGGTGAGGTGCCGGCAATGGGGGTCCACCCATGGGATTTTTAGACCGCAGCAGCGACCCTTACATCGCAAGCCACGACAGCCTGTAGGCCGCGGTGCTCACAGCATCTCCAGAAACTGATGACGATAGCGATGGCTGGAATGTGAGCCCCAGTAGCCAGGCTGGTCGCCGCAGCAACCGAGAAGACTGCAAGCTTTCCTGCCTCCTTAGACGGCTCGCTCAGCACGGAACAAAGGCCCTTGAGGCTTTCTGCACCGGTTGCTAAGCTCGCCTGGTTCTCTGGACCCGTCGCCCAGCAGGAACGCGGGTCGTTGGCGTCGCAGTACGCCGTAGCGCTTGGTCGCAGATTGTCTGGAGCGGACATTCAGAGAGAACCAGCTGGCTTCGACGCTGCCTAGCAAGCACCACTGCATGCGCCACGTACCCCTCGGACACACTTCGTCGTGATCGCCCCTGCACGGCGAACACAAAAATGTTTCCATTTCGTCTTTGGGGCCTTAATATCATCACAACCACTGATTTAGGAAAGTTGTTGGCAACTTTTAACACGAAAGCGTTTCTTGGCTATGTTTGCGAGAGCGCAAGCCCAGCTGCCGTCCGGAAAAGCCGTACCCGGAAAACACGTCACTTCTCCCACCGGCAGTGACGCAGTCTCCAACCCTAGCCGCAGCGGCAGTCGGCAGACTCGGCACGCGCCACGCTCCGCTGGGGCACGGCCGGTCTAAACTGACTAAGTTGCCTACATGACTCCCTCATGTAGGCAATCATGTAGGCTCCCTAGACTGCAGGCGCGTGCTGCGCGCAGTCATCTAGACCGGCCGTGGCTGGAGCTACCTGCAGCGGCGTACGGCCGCGTCGCCGCATTTATTCGCTGGGTTGGCGAAAGCGCCCGCACAGTAGCGTGGCGTCGCCGTAGCAACACTCTGCGCGCGAACGCGCCTGTTAGCCCATCCTTCCTCGCCGCCATGCGTGCCCAGTTCAATCTCGAATTCAAGACGTCCACTGGGGCGGCTATCACGACGTCAAGATGTACGTGTATCGATCTCGCTTTCACCAACGACCCCATACATTTCGCGAGATGTGATGTATGTCTCCTCCTACTACGCCGATCACAAGTCCATTGCGTCTAGAAGTACGCCATCATGGGAACGATGAGAGGGTGGCGACACCGGTGATTGTCTAATGACGCCGCCCACAATGCCGCGGCGGTCACACTACGATATGCCCGAGACCTGTCTTGCGCATATTTATTTATTTATTTATTTATTTATTTATTTATTTATTTATTTATACATACTGCAGCCCGATAGGGCTATGGCAGGAGTGGGCGTGCATGAAAATATATATATATATATATATATATATATATATATATATATATACAGGATTATGCGAACATTGCAACTGAGAAGTAGAAACAAGATATGAACAGGTAAAATGAACTATAAATCATAAACGGCATTCAAAAATTCAGAAATTGGTAAACAACGAACTTCGGCAGGCAAGAAATTCCATTCTTCAATCGTGCGTGGAAAAAAAAACTGTATTTAAACGTATTAGTGCATGGATGGAATGGTCTAATGTTTGAGTAAGTCTCTCCGGTGAATGTGCCGAACACACCTTGCTACGAAGGAGCGAAACAAAACCGAAACTGACACTGAAATCAGCAAGCCGCCAAACTATTGGAGGAATAACGTGGATACTCAGAAGCCCTGCCAACGTAGTCTTTGCTGCACTGCCAAGAAAAGTTGTCACCGACTATGCTAGTACACGAAGTCGAAACGTTGAAGCCCGTGTACTGTGCGATGTCAGGGCACGTAAAAGAACTCTAGCTGGTTAAAATTTGCGGAACTCTCTGTGATATCATAAATGATTTAGGGGCGTAAACTATACTGGTATATATTGGGTAACTTTTCAAATTTAATGCAAAAAGCTTCGCGTTATAATGTTGCATGCCTTTCTTTAACTGAACAGAAAAGCAGACAACTTTTATTCTTTCAAAATAGTTTAGATGTAAGTTATTTTTCGGACTGTGCACCACTGCATACAACAAGACGGCGAGATGGGTTACTTGGTGTACATTCACATTTTAAAGCAAAAGCTTTTTAAGCGCACAGAAAACGAGGACATAAGAACTTAGAATTTGACAGGACAGTACTTAACTCACAACTAAATTTTTTTATTGAGCAGAGTAACATTCAAAAGCACAAGAGGGCCTATTGCACATGTGCAGTGAAATGGGTTCCCGCATTTCAGTTGTTTCAGACAACTGTTTGTGGGCATTGCACGTCGTGTTCGCTCAGTGTGATGCCCGTCCTTAGCATGCTGTGCTGAAGAATTGTGCGCGCGTCCCCTCACTACCAATCCGGATAAAATTAAGATAAGAAGGTCGTTACTTTTCCCGCAATCTGGGAGTTCCATATAACTTTGCACAAAGACGAAAAGTGACAAGAATCTTACATGTCGCTTTGCATGCCAGGCCCGGTGGCGTCCACGGAATTCGTCCTCTGTTTCGCTACCCCTCGTGAACGTTTGTATCCCAGGAACCTTTTCCGAATGTTGGCTGCGATTCCCCCACTTCCTATTAATCATGTCCTCGTGTTCTCTGACGCTTTATATTTTACCAAATCCGTGTGACGATGACGCTTGCAGTACAAGTAGAACAGCGTCGTGCAAAATACTTCCAAAGTGTCGAAGCAACGTGCAACTGAATAGCTTGTTCATTAAAGCTCAGAAAGTTCATACGACGACGGGTATGTCACGGCCTCTTGTGAAGAGAAATTTGCAGTCTGGCAGCCTTTACAACTTGCCACGCCTTTGAGGGTATACAAAATGGTACGTTCTGTATCGCACCCAAAGTTAAGACTGATAACAAAAAAAAAATAAATAGAAACCCATAGAAAATAACACGCGTAAGAAGAAAAAGAAACACCCGCATGTCTCACTGACATACGTGTCTTACGCAAACTGTGGAGGCCCAGCCGCATAAACATATCGAAAGGTGCGCCGTGATCATTTTCAACAGTCAGGTATCTCACGCCAACGGGAGGTATTGCAAAGTCTGCCTTGAGGGTTCTTTGGAGCACACACCAAAAGAATACCACATCGAAAAAATGAATAAATGGATGCTCAGTTTTCTACAGCTTTTTACACGAGAGGCAGTTTGTTGGCCAAGGTGTGAATATTTTCTTTTTGGCCAGCAACGTTTTGACTACTATGCTGCAAAAGTGTTATTTCAAAAACAATGACTTCGCACTAGTTTGACAGCCATCCGCTGCTTTACTCTCTTTAAAATGTCAAGTCCGGGACACCCAGAGTTCATAGATCTCTACAACATTACTAGAAGGAGATCTTTACAGAGCCGTTTTTCTTTTTGTAAAATGTGTTATATACTCCAATGAAGATCGCAACTTCAGTAATTTAAATGAATCTGTTACTTCCTTCATGTACCACCTCGATTCTACTGCAGCTTTTGGGCACAGAAGATAGAGTCATTTCAGGCAGTACAGCGCTTAGTCGCTGCTGCATTACTGAAAGCAATAAGGGGTCTTCGTAGTGCCTCAGAAACATAGAATGAGAAGCAAGTTGAGGAATAAACAAGTGGGTTGGACCAAGACCTCGCTGCTTGATAGACCGAAAATATTCGTGCGACTTACTCTCTCCCAAGTAGAAGCCCAGATAGACACAGCGAAAACACTAGATTTTCTGGACTTTCACACTAGACATGAACAGAAACTAAAATGTACAACACTTTGGCAACTAGAAAAATATTACAAACATTAGCCTTGGCAAATATTGAGAGGTTTCGTCCCTGCCACGTTCTTGCTTTCTCATTCACTACAGGAGTAATTCCGTCCCAGTATTCGGAACTCCTGTCATAATGTTGCAGTGGCACGCCTAGGTACTTCGAAGGAACAACTCTCCACTGTAGGCTAGCGAAAGATGAAGGCGTGATGTCCCCACGGCCATGTCCAAATCCAACACTCTTTGCTGAGTTGATTGGCTCATCTGTTTGTTGATAAAATTTTATTGCAATATTTGTTACCTCTTGAGCACTCTCATGATCCCTGCAAAAGACAATGTCATACGCGTACGCCATTATTCTGAAAAGAGTTCATTGGAGTTTGTAATCAAGACGTTTACTCTTAGCGATGATTCAACAGAATGCTTCAAGGCAAACCGCAAAAAGTAAGGATGACATCAATAACTGCTACCTTATGGATCACAGAATAGGCAGAGCTTCACTCTTATTCTTAATTACACAATTCTGACAGAGCAACTGCTCTAAACCATCTTAAGCCCCTCTAGGATCACACTACTTAAGTTCCCCTGTTCGAGAATAGAACAGAGGCCACCATGTCACACGCGGTCAAATGTATTTTATTGGTATAGCTGTGTCATCGCGACTCAATCGTCAAAAACATCGCAGCACTCCAGAATGCTGCGAGCGATCTGAACATTTGCGCAGATGGAACGGCCCCGAAAGCCGCATGTTAGATGGCAGCCAGCGAGCTCCTGAATAAGATTGTGTACTTGTTTATCTAGTATTTCCATGCAGTTAAGGGGGCGGATTCGTAACCCTGTGGTAGTGGGTTCGCTACCCCCGCCCAACGACATATTTTTGTCTGATTCATTCTACCGTAGAAAACCTTGTCTAAAAGCTTGCCTCGCACGGAGCCAATGATGTCTGAGCGCGCCACGCTCGTAACATGGGGATTGTAGGTTCGATTTCCCAGCCCAACGCCATATTTTATTTTAGCCCTGGTTTTTCCTGCGATGCGAGTTACGACGCTCGAATGACGAATATGTATAACAGCTTCGCTCTTAAAACGTAGACATCTGTGATGTCGTAGCATTTAAGTAGCCTTGGCGACCGGATAAGTACACACCACGCACAGCTACACTGCGTACTGTTACTGAGGGACTGCTACACGCTCACGATCTACAGTTACTGAAAGCGGAAAGGGGGATCTTTTTGGACACTGACTCAGTGACCTCATGCAAGTTCATAACTGTCGAGCGACTATATTTTCAAGAAAGTTACAGACGCAGCTGAGCAAAAGCACAACCGTCAAGTGTTTCACAGAGCAGTACAATACCTCATGTTAAGCCTAGAGTGAAAAGGTTGATTATAGATCAAGTCGCTACTTTGGTTGATTATAAAGTTTGTTGTTAGACCAAGTTCAATCGACGGTCTGACTTGCATATGTGAAACAGCTTTGAAGTTGTTACAAAACTTTCACAGCGCATTTCTCGAACTTAGTGATAGTTGGAACATACTTAAACATTACCATTTACGAAATAGCTGCTCCGTTTTATTTTCGTGGAAACCACTGTGACATGTAATGTTTTCGTGGTATCTACTTTGTCTGTTCTAATGTCATCGCTAAATGTACTTTAGACATCTCGGTAGTGTCATTCACTTTTTCTGAATGGTGTAATGTTTACTAAGAACCTGAATGTCACGCAACTTGTTTCTCTCTTCAATGTAGTCGAGCTCCGAGTCGACCCATTTGACGTTAATTTGAGCACACGGACATCCTATGACGTTTCCCTCTTGAGGCTTATGCGTGCCGAATCATTTTGTTGTTTATTTTGATGTAGTGATTGAGGCATGTGGCGTCACACTTCGCGGCCTTTTCACTGGGCCTTTGGAAAGTCCTGGGAGAAATTTTGGAACGTTTTGGTTTATGTATTAGATGAACACGGTCGCCTCTTTTTTTCTTCTTTTTATGTGTTAGGACCACACTTCTCTAAAAAACGATAGGGCTGTCTCTACCGTCTGGGTCAACGACGCCACATCTCGCGTTCACGTTCGCAAGAGTGTGTTCTCTAGCAGAAACAGCCAATCGCTACGCTCGATGGTTTGACATATATACAACATAGGGCACAAAAAAACTTTGGAGAAGCTTGCACTACTGGAGAAAGGCTAGCGAAGCTGATGGGTGCTCTCAACTAGGAGATGTGGGACAATGGAGAGGTGCCACGCGAATGGAAAGAAGCTGAAATTATGTTAATACCAAAGCCTGGGAAGCCAAAAACTCGCAAAGCTTCAAATCCGTACCTCTCACACCATGTATGAAAAACTGTTCAAAAAAGTCACTCAAACGTAATTGGGTTCAAACATTGAGACACACCGAAATTTCTCAATTTCCGCGTTCGGCTTCAAACGGCACGTGGCTGCGCAGGACGTCTTCCTACTCCTCAAGGAAAAAGCGCTCAATCCCCCAAACAGGAGCACGAACAGGTTTATCGTTGCCTACGACATCAAAAAGCTTTTGACACCATCTCTCACGCAACAATACTCGAGGAGCTAGGAAACGTAGGATGCGGAAAAAAAACGTACTGTGGGCGCTTATTAACCACGTCTTCATCACCTGTATTTTACTATCATCACCATGCGCTTTGCGTATCTTCTTCATTGCTGATGTGTGATCACCACCATCAGGTTTTTGCCCATGGGGTTGGCATCACCGGGTGACCTGCCGAGCTTCTGAGGAGAATAAACGTCATCCAAAGCGAGGCCTCGTATTTGGTGGAGGTGCGCGCGTGGTCGAGGAACTACATAGCCTCTTTCCTAATGAATCGAATAGACGCAATCGGCACGAACTCGACGAAGTCAATGTTAACGCAAATGCCCAGCCGCGGAAACCCACACGGCTCTTTTTTATTTCTAGTGGTCTTCAACATGGGAATGCGAAAGCTTGCCCTATCTTTGGAGGAGGAGCCCGGAATAGGTCACGCAACATGCGTGGACGACATAACGTTATGGACATCCAAAGGATCCACTGGTAAAAAGCAAGATATCCTTCAAAGAACAATCGACCAAGTGTAAAGTTTTTTCGATAAATGCAGGCATGCGGTGCGCACCAGAAAACTCAAAATATGTGAGACTAAAAGCCAAATATTCCAAAAACGCGCAACGGCCTTAAATATTCCTCAAACTCCATAGTGAACCCATCCGCGAGGTGCAAAGGCTGAGGGTCCTCAGCATGTGAATTCAAAATAATGACACGATTGACACACTTAGAAAAAAATTCACAGCACATCCACGGAGTGAATCATGATGAGTGGGCGAAGCTCCGGAGATTCATCGTAGATCGTGTCAGAGAAGACCATGACGTTCAGGACGAACGCGGCCACCAGTGCGATAACGCGGCAGCAGCTTGAGAATTCAGAGTTTGTGGACGATCTGCTCAACCGCGATCTTGGATTCATGCGACGAGCACGAGCCGCCGCGGCCCTCCGCGCTCGCCGCTCCGCTTCGTCCATGCCCACCAACGATCCGACACGTACGGCGACGATCCAGGAGACTGAGAGAGGCACTCGTTCCCCGCGCACCCAGGCACAGTCCGCACAGCAGCCAATCGGAGAGCAGCTGCACCGCCAACGCCATCTAGCGTACCTTCACCCAACCGCCATATTGTACGCATGTCTATGGGACAGCGCCCTCTCGGAAACGAGACGAGAAATGGCGATGACGACACAGAATGCGTACAGCGCCATCTAGTGTATCGTCACCCAACTGCAGTTTGCATGCATCTCTATGGTACAGCGCCATCTATTGTACGCTATTGTATGCTAAGGGAGACGCTACTGGCTACGCAGGACGCATCGACAACCGAGAACCGCCCAGGTGATGCCATAAGGAGCTTCGCCCCTAAAACGACCGCGAACATAGCGCGCATGATAGATCGAGTCAAGCGACAAAGACAAAGCTTCAGGGAGGACGAGACCTTACGCCTTGTGCACGCTTTTGTAATAAGCAGAATAACCTACAGTCTTTCCTTTCAAAAACTAACCCATAACGAAACAGCCCAAATTGACGCAATGATAAGAACGGTGTACCAAGTAACGATTGGCTTGCACACCAACGCTACCATTAAAGTAGTTGAGGCGCTACGGCTGTACAATACCTACGAGGAACTCACGTCCGCAGTTCTGATATCACAAAGGGGAAGTGAAATTCTACGGAACAAGGCAGAGCTCAAGTTCAGTTGAACGTGCAAACCAGCCCAAAAGGACGACGGACGGAAGAGAGAAGAGACACACACAACGGCTGGACTAACAACTGTGCTTTATTAACAAAAACTATCTTGCAGGAAAACGAGGAGAGCATGCGCCGACCAAACAACCACATACACCGCGTCACTTCTCCTTTCTGTCCGTCGTCCTTTCGGGCTGGGTTACACGTTCAACAGTATGTACCAACTGACCCAGATTTCAACACTTCTCAACTTCAGCACGTTGGCTAATGCCTCTTTAAGACTACAATACGCTAGTGAGGAGACAACATTGTTACGCAGCACCATTAGAACCAAGATTATCACGTCTCCCATCCCTAAGAACATGAGCGAGTATCACCCGGCAGGCGACATGCCAGGTCCCAGGCGCTACAAAAAGTTTATGGTGATAACCCAACCGCCTTCTACGCAGACGCCTGCAGATTACACGGGAAATGCTACACCACTGTGGCAACAAGCGGCGCTGAAACTATTACGGCGTCGATAAAGATCCCTCAGTTAGTACGGCCGAAGAGGCTACGGTTGCTATGGCGATCAAATGCGCAGAACAGCGGAATGACTAGGCTCTTGTGATTACTGACTTACAATCCGCTTGCCGTGTGTTTCAAGCAGGGCCATCCCAAGGGCGCCATTACGAATTATTGGCAACCACCTACAAAATTCGCAAGAAATAACCTGGTGCCCCGCGCAAGCGGGGCACCAGGTTATTTCTTGCGAGGGAGCACCAGGCACCGGGGCACCAGAAATAACCTGGTGCCCCGCGCAAGCGGGGCTGGAGGGAAATGAGAGGGCCAACCGGCTTGCTCGAGAAATAAGAATCCGAGCACCGGCCGCCACCCTAGCGGAACCCCCCATGACTCCACGCCACATACTCTAGAACCAGAGAGGCGGACGACAAAAGTACAGCTGTCCCCATCCGGAGCTTACTGGAGAACAGGCGTCGAATACAAGATCGGCGTCGAATACAAACGAACACGAACACTAACTTACAAAGGAAACGGCACATAAATCTTACCATGTCCGAGGCCTCCTGTCCGAGGTGTGAAGCACCGGCAACTCTCGCCCACATTACGTGGGAATGAGAATCGCGGCCACAAGAAATTAATTCTCCCCTTCTGGGGACAACACCCTGAAGACGGCAGTGGGAGGTCTTGCTAGCATGCTAGCAAATCAGGCCTCCCATTGCCTGCAGGGATCTGGAGAGCCAGTTGGCTCTGCTCGACGAAGCCCAGCGAGCCGCAAAGAGCAGTGGCGCCCTGGACTGAGGACCCAACCCACTTAGCGAGAAACCTCGCATGCAATAAGTCTTTTTCTTCTTCTTCTTGGCTAATCCGGGTTTGTCTCCCGCACAAACGCGTTTCGTCGTGGTCTGAGGCTATGGGAAACGCCTGCGGGAAACGCCCAGAGGACGCCTCTTAAAGATGAGCACCGAGCTCACCGTAAAATGCGAACCAGACGCGCCACGTGTTGCCTCGGGTTGCCACCGTCCCACGCAATGTGCACGCCTATGGTATTCTAAAAGCTGCTTGCACACCTCAAGATGACCCATGCTCTTGTGGCGCGAAGTTATGCACATAGGCATAGCTCTGCAAGGCGGTGTGCACCGGACAAATCGACGCACACTGTCGTTGTTCTTGTTTGTCCTTCGATACATTGGTGCAGTTATCTTCTTTTCTTTGTCTTTTTCTTCGACTTGCGCATACAACACCTGCGATGGTCAGCCGCAGTTTTGCGAGTGTACTAGTGGGATGAGGGCATCAACGAAAGAGAAGAAACGCACGTGCGAACGCCGAACATCCTGTATTGCATAGAAGTTTATTCGATTCTGATTGGTATTCCATAGTACCTCAGCTTAACTATTTCAACTTCTACATCTTGGCCAATACCCCAGGGTGGGTATGTGCGAGACTTGAAGGAAACAACAACAACAACGACAACAAGTACACGCACCCTCTTGACGATGAGAGCTAATGATGACGATAGTTTTTTTTTTTTTTTGCACTGGCAAAGACTTTATGCGAGCCTGAAGCGTCTCGCATTTAAATATTCCTACCGCGGCAAGAGGCGGCAAAAGGACCATGAATTATCGGAATGCACTGTAGACATTAAAAGAAGAAGCCTACCAGCTGCTGATCTACCATTACATATTCATCATATATCATGGTACAATTACAAGCAATGGAACCTCGATAACAGCTAACGTTTGACATAAGTTTAATCGTGTTACTTCATGCGCCAATTTTTTCGTCATTTTTCTCGGAAAGCATTTTACAACCACGCGCGCAAAGCACGCGCTCTCCAGGAGTGGGCCTCATATTGGCTACATGACCTCATATTGGGCCTTAACTTTCTTTCCGCCCATTCAGCCTTAACTGACTGTTGCTCAGGTATCCTTCACCTCGACCTTCCTCTTCAACCAGATGCCCCAAAAGTGCCCGTCAGCCACTTAAGCCACACAACTTTTGTTTGTCTACCGCCGTGAGTCGTCACAAACGTGTGTTTGTCATCGACGCTATCCGTTCCTGGCGGAGACTACATCGTTACTCCTGTGCCCCACGTACTACTGACGCGAAGTGTTGCTGTTTTGCATGTTGTCGCCACAATCACCGAGAACTGTCTGCTGCTTCCGCTCCTGAATTTTGACCTGGTTCCCCAAGAGTTGCCCAAAAGAGAGACGTCCCTTGCTCTACTGGCTCCTGCAACCGACCATGACGTCGAGGTTGTCACCATAACTAAGCCATGCTCCAGCTCATGATTCACGGAAACCAGCTTCTGACAACAGCATTTTTCGGAGAATGATTGGTTGAGATCTTCTGCCCAACCAGGCTGACTCTCTCTGTCGAGTTTTGGCTTCCTATGGCGACATTTTTGACATCCTTGGGCCAGACTAGGTCGTTACCCAATGGTGGACCCCGCCCTAAAACACTTTCGAGCTAAAAATGTGGCCATTTTAGGACAGAGGCAAACTAAAGTGTGCCTTCTGACACAGCGCATGAAAGTTGTTCGTCCATGCTTCTCGCGCTGCCCAGCGTACGTCGGCTGTCACGTTTTGCTTGTGATGCAGGTAGACATTTTAACAGCTAAGCACTTTAAGGTGGTCGAGGTCGACTCGTAGCGAGGATATGCATTAAAGAGCGTAGCTGTCATGCAGAGGAGAAAATCGGATACGCGCTGGGCGTTGAGGCACTACCAATACCGGTACATTGTAGTCAATTATGCGAATGCATATATATAAAGAGAGAAACAAACAAAAAATGAAGCAAACAATACAGATAAATAAATAAAAGCCTCAACAAGCGCAGAGGGAAAATCACACCCGTGTTTGCCGTGACTCACTACCCAACTCCTGCCCTGAGCCCATTGCTACATGATAGCTATAGCAGTGACAGTGCTATATCACAGTGCTACGTAACTTGACATACTACTCCAGTGTAGCTGTTTCCTCAGATTTCAGAGGCGTGAAACTGTCAACGCTTTTTCTTCTATTTTCTCTGTGTTTCATTTTTCTCTCTGCAACGTATCACTATAGTAATTGATTTTCTCTTTCTGTTTCATGCGACTGGGGTGAGCCTACTTTTGTAGTTGTGGAGCGGACAGGGGAAACTTATTCGTTGAATATGACTGTGACGAATGTCCGGGAAAGCGCAGTTCCTAAAGATCAGGTCGAGATAGACAGACGCCTTCGGATACATAAGGGGATCGTAGACGCCAGAATATGTCAGAAGCTGACGTTTCTTGCACACGTGGTCTCCTTGTACGCAGTTTCGTTTTCCATTAAAAAAATTTCGGCAAATTTCAGCGAAGCATTTATCGAGGAAGTTGTGTATACCGAATTGCGTGCCATTCAGCCAAGCGTTGCGCGTGAAGCCATTGGGAAAATTTGTATAGCCGGCGTGGGCCTGCCAGGTACGCCGGCAGTGCACTGTTATGCGGCAGTGTTGTCCACGTTGGTTTACGGATGTTTGTTTTCTGCAAAAGAAACGCACGCTACTGTGCGCTAGTGTGCACATCAGAAGCGCCGTTTGTTGAAGCATTGATGTGTAGTCGACAAAAGGTAAAAAATATGGCATCCCGTGTGACCATTAGTACACATGTAATCTTTCCTATGTAGCAACAGCAAACAACACTATACAGATGCTACCACACCAGCTACTGATGCGACAGGTTTGTTTGTAATATTCCACGTGTGGTGAGAGTCGCCGTGGAGAGCGGTAGCGTGCTTGCTGGTCTCCTTGTTCGACTGCGTTCGATTCCTAACTTCAGCTAATAGAGCAAGGTTGTCTGCCTCTGTGTGCTTATTACTTCTACACTTCAATTGCAAGCTACAGCAGAGGGTATCACTTTCTGTCGTTTAACCAACGAAAAGTGTGTTCTCATCTAACTAGAGTGTCTGTTTTTGTTACTCCTTGATTCATATAGCCTGGAATGTCAAAATTAAATCATCTGAAGCGCATACCTGCTTTCCCCGGGCCTAGCACTCTCGGGTGTGAGCGACAGGTGATCACACTATTGTGAATTGTGACTCGTACGACAATTATATCGTGCTGAGATGTCAAGACTATTTATTCGTGTTTGTCATGCTTTCATGCCCTACCATGCCAATGTTGGTGTTTACCAGGGGAAAGAAATGACCATGATAGCATCGAGCCGTAGCCGGCTTACGCACCGACTGACAGACGGACGGATGGATGGACTTACAGCCGGTTCGATGGATGCCGCGAAGTTGGATGATTTTTGCGTAGAAATGCTTCGTAATTAACGGGGCGAAGCTTCTACGTTGAATCCAAGGAATCGTCACTCAATTTGCATAAAATGTACTTATCCTTTCCGTATTTCGCTGAAGTGAACATAACAGCGTGCATCCCACCTACAAACTTGAATGATCTGTCCAGACACATAGACCGAGCTGCTGATGGACAGATTGATGGCCACAGCCAAAGTTACAGTATGTTCCTAGAAATGCTTCGGATTTAAAAGGGAAGAAACTTTCTCGCATTGTGTGCATATTATTTGCAGCTAAAGCTAGTACCCGACAGCACTAGCAGGCAAGTACGTACACAATGAATACGGTTTTTAATATGACAAGTGGGTTGGCGGATATTAGTAGCGGCTGGAAGCATTGACGCTACAGTCTTGTTGACGTACAATGCCCTTGGTTTCGACATGATGCGGAACGCTGACTGGTAAAACGTCGTGTCCACAACGACATTTCAATTCTTTCCTACGTTAGCGAAGCGTGTTATGACGTTTTAAAATGTCACAGAGATCCCTGCTTTACAGCTATAGGCTTAAAAACTCCTCTCAAACCAATGCAAAGCCCGCATTCGGTTATGACGTTGAACCCAGAAGAGTCGCTCTGAGCACATTAATAAGAGTCAATGCAAGATAATTTATTGCCCGTATCCTCGTGTGAGTGGATTCTGGACCGTGAGTTCTAATTCTCCTTTTTTTCTAAGGTGCTCTTGCTTTTTATGAATCTAAGTTCATCTGATATGTGTAATTTAGATGATTGCTACTGTTGGTACCGTACTACAGGTGAAACGGCGCGAAATATCTCCTTGATTGACACGCAGTTTTTTTTTTTTTACAGCGAAAGCTGGCTGTAGTTGTCCGCCGGCGTCGCCGGTGTCCGTAATCATTATCGCGCCAATTTTTTAGAAAAAAAAGAGGCAGGCCTGAGCGGAACCACAGCACAGTAACAGCGTAAGCTGGAGGGCCGACGTTCTTAGAAGCCATTTTAAACGCTTGAGGAAACTAGTGCAAGTAGAAGTGGTAGGTATCCCCTGCGCCATAACTCTTATCATTACACCAAGTAGGGAAGTACCCACTACGGCATAATTACCGCGGCATTGCAACATGCAAATCTGTACAACTGCACATCTTTGAGAGTCTCTTGGCGTCGTTTTCACGAGAACGAACCGAACTCTCGGCCCAGAGTCGACGGCGAGCTGCGGTTTCGGCTTCTCTGTGTCTGTTGTGTCCGAAGAGGCCTTGCTGCAGCCGCGTGCGTAGCTTTGCGATTCGCTTCTTCAGGAGCGGTCCGCAGCTTACGAGGAGGCGCCATCAGGTATATCGAAGAGCCAAGTCTGGTTGCTGCCGGGGCAGCGCACGTCGCCTACCGCGTGACGCATGACACGATACTACATAACTGCTTAAAGGGCAGCCCTTCGTAATAATGATGACGGAAAAGTTGAAGAAGGTTGTTTCGGAATGATGATGTTGATGATGCCACTCTAATGGGTGGAGAGCTACGAAGCATGCACCCCTGTGTTCTTTCAAATGATTCCTCGAACTCGTTATACAGTCAACTTTCCGCGACGTGTAGTGGCGTATTATTATCCTGCCACGTAACATCACATTTGTTAATGAGATTCCTCGGCAGATGCTATGCCTGTTTAGGTCTTTTAGCGAAGATTTTTCAAGCACAGGCGTAGATAGATAGATAGATAGATAGATAGATAGATAGATAGATAGATAGATAGATAGATAGATAGATAGATAGATAGATAGATAGATAGATAGATAGATAGATAGATAGATAGATAGATAGATACTGAAGTTCGGCAAGAAATTCTTCCTATTTAAAAGCGCTTAGTTACGCGTTCATTTTAGGTTATAATTGTCCGTCTTCGGTTCTCGCACCTTCTGTACCCATCCGCTCCACGGACATTGTATAAAAGAAATCCAACAGCACAGAAATTCATGTGGTATGGCGAGTACTTCTCGTGCAGTTTTAGGATAGCAGAGAAGCATTAGCTCTGTTTTCTTTCATAACGATCCTAAAAGTTATACGGCCTTTAGCCTTACTCAAGCCATGCAGGCCTGTCAGCTAACGGGTAGTCATTTCAAACTCCTTACAGGTTCGCAACAGAAGTTCAAAGATATATCTAAGCCCTCTAAAAAGCCTCACCATTCTTCGTTGTTATAAACTACCAGCAGCGATATTCTGCAACAAGTATGATGAGATTTATTGAAGGAGCCACCCTCGTCATATTAATCTGCTCTCAATGGTGGATCGTCCAAGGTGAGGAGCTTCTTGTATATCAAGGGCAAAACAATTGGATACCTTGGAAGCCCTCTTATTTTTCTGCAGGTGGTCATTGAAGATGACTATTTTTTCCTGGAATCACCTGTCTTGAATTTCCCGCAAAACTATAGACGGTTCTGCGAAGTGCGCTACAAAATTAGGGTGAGAAACGCAAAAACAAGCTGATGTTTTTAACAGTTCAATAATAATTACAAGTGAACACCACACTCGCTGAGCAACCCGGATAGTGGGGACAGAGTTTTATTCCAGGGGTGTTTTAGGAAGTGCATGGTGGCCTGTGACTTAGTTCAGGTGCACGTGACCATCGCGGTGGACTTGCGTGGCAAGCGTTATTCCGAAAGCGATGCTGGCTCACCGTGGTGGTGTTGTGGTAATTGTGTTTTATTTATTTTGTTTACATTTATAAATACTGCGATCTTTCATTTGAACGAGCATGGCAGAGGGGAAAAATGTTCGAGTTGGTAGGTGCACCCAACAAACAGTCAAGGTACAATGAATAAATTACTACAATGTATGCACAGGCCTGTGGTTCAAAGGCACTTATTACAATAAACGTACAGAGTAGCATAGTATCCAAATAAATACAATAAAGCGGATTATACCATGCAATAAGAAACAATGGCATAAGTGAGCCTGCTTTCAAACGATGACAATGTGTGATGACATACGACAGCATTTCCAAGCTTATTCCATTCATTAATGGAATTCATTTTACGGAAAAACGAGCACTTCTAGTAGTTAATCCGTGCAAAGAGAGGCGTTCTCACTTTACTGTATCACTCCAAAGCCAAAAGACAGACATTCAAACGCGGCTGAGGAGGTGGAATTCTCTGTAGAAGCCAATATTTGCAATGCTCACGTCAGTGGCGCACCAAGCTGACGTCAGGTGGACCCCCATAAGGATTTCGTGGATATTAAACTGGCCACAACCTTCTTGTTCTGCGGTGCTAGCGTGATTCCTTATGTGTTGGCAAGAAATCAGAACTGCGACTGTGGATGTTTCCTCCATCAGTGAACAAGGTGGAGCATCAGCTCCAGTATAATTCGGATACTTTTTTGAGAGGCTCGACCTCTTCGTGAAAGATAACGGTCAAGCACCCAAGACAAGCCATACGCGTGAAATGATCGCCCACAGTGTACGTATTTCAGCTGCGCGAAGCTTTCTGAAGCCACGCAGGCAATCGAGGCAATATTCTTACCTTTTATGTTGAAATTTGCGCTCCTTCGTTTGTCCATATTATCCGTCGGTGTTTTTTGTAGTACATGGAACCCATGACTGCGTGGGGAGCCGCGCGAACTCGTGGTAGGCGTCCGCTCTTGGACTTGAATAGTACGAGGACCTTCGCAATAAGGAGCTGACACTTTGAAACAAGCTGCTTTTTCCTTTGTTACAAGCGCTAATTCGCAGATATCCGAGTTGACATGCTCGCTTCCACAGCCGGCGTTGCCGGGTTTGCGCCGGAGCGTCCAGAAACTGGCGGGTACTAGGTGGCCAGTCTCGAATGCTACGCCATCCGCCTTCAGAGCTTTTTTTTTTGTTTTTGTTTTCTGTATTTTGTTGACAGATGACAACACATCGCTTTTCTTGTTTGATATTTTGACACCAGGCGGTGATACAGTGAGTCAGAAGAAGGAA
The DNA here is from genome assembly GCA_013339685.2 of Hyalomma asiaticum. Lineage (NCBI taxonomy): Eukaryota > Metazoa > Arthropoda > Arachnida > Ixodida > Ixodidae > Hyalomma > Hyalomma asiaticum. The sequence goes on along the minus strand of CM023487.1, from coordinate 42,270,333 downwards.
CAGAATATGTAGCGCTATCTAGTGGATGTTTCTAAGCACACTGATGTCGTCCGGGTCTCGCAACTCTTTACGCGAATGAAAACACCGAAATAATGTCCGCGAACTTAGTCGCTGACGCCGCTCTCCAAGAGAGTGCTGGGATCATTATATGCCGCAATTCATGGAGAGTTGCGCTTAGTTTGCCCTCTCGTAATGCTGCGTGAAGGAGGTTCTTAGGGACGACGCGAACACGTAAGGGAACAATGGCGGCTAAAATGTATCTTATGAAGAGCGGGATGTTGTAGTCCTATTAATAAGACCGATGAAGCTGTTTAAGCGAACCAAGAACGGCGAGTTCGTCGACAGTTGGACATTAGTTGTCCGACAGATAAATTTACTCTTCACACCTACCATTCAAAGGATTGAAATAATTCTCCTGCGCCGATGCTCCCAGAAACCAAACAGTCACTACGAATTCGCATTGTTGTGAACTGATGATTTGCGGAGCCGCATCGTATGCACACACGGAATTAAGCTGCCACAGAGGCGTGGGCATACCGTTACATTCAGGAACATTATGGTGTGCTTCGTACCTTGCAAGCACAAATTTATGACTAATCACATTACACTTTTCAATTACTTGTGACGCTTAGTGGTAGTAATGAGGCCTCTATGTGAAAACTGCAGCGTAAGAACGACAGGCAATCAAATCCAGCTAGGGTACGTTGCTCGGAGTGGTATGATCAACGAGACGTTCAAATGGTTCAAACTGAGACAGCAACGATTACATAGCAGACGTCGGTGAGCGACGTGATCGAAAGACGCCCTAGAGCGACATTTTGCCACCGCAGCTGTGGCAAAATGGTAGGAGGGCGTCGCCTTCCAGTTCGGGTTATCGGGAGGCAATGAGATCGAAAATAAATCCACGAAAGTTAAGTGACTACCTTTTTTTAATCATACTGATGGAAACATGCGGGAAGGAAAAAGGGATATCCGCGATAAAAAACAAAGAAGATTGAGCCTCTAAGGCTCTCTGTTTATCCAACTCATTAGGTCTCGGCTATACGAGTCAGGTGCAAAGTTGAATGAGTTGGTGATTTTCGATCGTTCCGTTTGGTGATCGAAAGCCCTCTTGTGTCTGTCTTAAAGTGCGACTACTTCACCAAACCGTATGGCTGCATAGACCATGTTGACGAGCCAGTTCCATATAAGTGTTAATATAATTTGCAAGTGTGACTGACAAAGAAAAAAGTGTGTTTCTTTCTCCTTCTTCATTCAGGAGCAGATACTCATTCTGTCACTAAGTGAACGATCGTTAACCATGCCCCGCTGCGTTTTCTCGTCTTTCTGCTAACTTCTTTCTCACCTGAATGTCGCGGGACTTTGGTATTCGTCATCCTTTTTTACCACTTTCATGTCCTTGCCCGAACGAGAAGACATGTCACCATGCCGATGCCTATTCAATTCTACTCTCCACAGCGTGCAAACACAACGAGCGCCGTACCTATTGCGCACGCAACGGGATGCTCGAGGGAGATCTGTGCCCAGGAGTTCAACGTTGGAAATGCGGTGTTATTAGACAGCGATGTAGGTGCATTGAAGGCACCTACCAGAGGTGGGACGAAGCCTGCGTGCCACTGAGAGAGTGCGGTAAGTAAAAGGCCGATATTGCGTCCAATAAATGTTGGTCCGCCGCGGTGGTGTAGTGCTTACGGTACTCGGCTGCCACCCAAAAAACGCGGGTTCGTACCCGGCCGCGGCGGTCGCATTTTCGACGGAGCCGAAAATGCCAGATGCCCGTGTACTGTGCGTTGTCAGCGCACGTTAAAGAACCCCAGGTGGTCTAAATTTCTGGAGCCCTCCACTACGGCCTTTCTCTCCTCTCTACCTCTTTCGCTCCCTTTTCCCTACCCCTAAGGACGCTTTAGCCGTGCTCCCTACATGGGCTGCAGAAATTAGCGTCCTTTCCTAACCAAACCACAATCATCCTCATCATCATTATAGTTGATATTATAGCGAAAGGGATGGAGGTTATGGCTAGCACGGGCCGAATGTTATAAGGCGCGGTAATGTGATTCTGCGGTCGCTTAGCCGTATGATCCGAAACAGGCATCGCAGATTGATCCCAATTTTAGATGCTAAGATCGGTGGCAGGTGCAACATTCTGGCTATCCGCTGTCCTCTGGTCTACCTTTTTCCTTTTTCGTTTGTTAGCACTGGAAATGTATTCCAAGACAAGCAACCTCGACTAACCACCCGTAGAACCGTGGATGTGTGTAGTAATGTGAAGGGTACGTAGCTGCACAATGGACTATCCGTACTTGTACCTCTTGGAGCGACTGCACTCTAATTCCGGCTGCAAAGGTGAATCTTGGCAGAACATACGTGGCATTGAATTATGGAGGTAGGACTCGTAAGCCTGTGTTTTCAATGGTGACTAAAAGCCAAATTGACCAATACTACTCGTTGCTTGTACTACACGAGTAGATAGAGTAGGCTTCGCGCGACGTACTTCCTAAAAGCTCGTGTAGTTTCTGTCGCGCGCACTTTTGTGTATCTTTGTCTGCACCATACTTCTTTATCAGTAATGTTTAAGTTTCCGCTTTTTAGCTTTCCCTATTTTAATGTTTTCGTTTTCTATTACCACACATGTCTAATATTTTAGTATAAAGGAATACCCGTTTACCCGCGATAAAATATTTCTTCATAAACTTCCTTGAAGTCCCTTGGGGAATTACTACCGTATCCTCAGCACTATAGTCACCGATGACTACACTGCTGAAAGACTTGAGAGTGAGTGGAGAACGTTTTTACCGCTGCATCTGTACGTACTGTTGGCTTTCTTTAGTGCCCATTCAGTACGTGTCATTGTAAAAGAGCTGGCACCTCAGTGCTCTGACACAAGTACTTAGCTCTTCATTTGTGTCGCCGTCAGCTTCAGTAAAGTGATTCGCCCTCGATGTATCGGAAGTGGACAGCACAAAATGCACGGGTGATCTCTGCACACATGCTATTGCCTGAGGTTGCAACATGCCCCGCAGTATGCGACCTACGGCTGTGTACACGTTTCATACTTTTAGTAATACCTGAAGCACATTCTGCGCGATCTCCCACAATACCTTCGCTGCCACCAGCGTTTACGATAGATATATATATATTCGCGCGTTAACAGCGAAAAGCATGGTCATTTCTGCAATATTTGTTTCTCTTTTCCTCAGTTCAGTTGCACCGCTCTCTTTCTGCTACATTTCCTACGTACCACTGTTCACGTCACTAATACAGTAACTACCTCCACCTGGTTCTCCACGTATATGCATACTGGTGTAAGCTAATTGGATCGTTAATTGATATTTCTTTTCATTCTTTCTTTTTCTTCGTCGGTGCTGCGCTGCAAACTCAAATACAGTCTTCAGAGGCTTCGATCTTAACCGGGTAAGTTATATTTACCATCGTACCGCGTCCTTTAGCATGGTCAAGATCCAGCGCCTATATATATGGCGTGGACGGTGAACGCTTGTGCAGCGCGAGCAGTCGGTTCTTTTTTTTTTTCGATCAAACACTTTTTGCTGCCTAAAGCACTTCCTAACTATGGTAAAATGACAGCCTCATTTCGCGCCGTTAAAGTCTGGAATTCTCTTCCTTATTCCATCAAAATATCGCATTCTCTCGCTGCATTTAAAAAGTCATTAAAACAGTATCTATTAGACAAGTAATCTATCTTCATATCAATCATTCATAGTACTCCGTATCGCTAAGATGTCTCTTGTCACACAGTTGCTACTTTTGGGAGCTTTTCTTACATATTCATAGGTTCAGTGTTGCTTCCCGTGTTTATTTTTGGTTTTGTTCATTTCTTAGCGTGTTTAAATTTGTATAGTTTTATGTACCTTCAACTTCTAAATCATTTCTCTTGTAATAATATTTAACGTCGTAAAATTGTGAACCAGGTTCCCATGTTGGTTAGGTTTTATACTGCTTTACCATGATCTGTATTTCTCTGCTCATTTTCTCTTAATTTCGTCTACTTCAATCATGTACAGAGGGTCCCGGTACTGTCTTCTAACCTTGGTACCCTCTTCTGCATATTATATTTGTGTAATCTTATGCTTTTGCAAATGAAAATAAACTTGACTTGACCTTCCAAGAGACTGCATAAAAAAATTCTTGCATCTCTACGAAGTGGGAGGCCTAGGCCCGGCCACCTAAACCTGCTGGTTTCCAAAATAAAGTTCATTCCTCCTCCTCCTCTACGAAGTGAACCATGACGAGTTGGCGAAGCACTGGTGATAGTTCGGTGTTACCGTAAACCACCCGTGACATTGCCCACTCACGCACGTAAATGAGTGACAACGCATGTGTATTTACACACGCGTTGTCATTTATGCTCCTGGCCTTTATGAGGTTCCTGCCCTAACATGTCACAGATCGTGCCGAGTTGCGGATTACTTTTAGTTAACGCGCACGCTGCGAATCCTTAGGGTTCAACTACGCACAAGAGAAATCTTCCACCAGCACTACATTGCAGGTCAATATCCAGCGCCTATATGTATGGCGTGGACGATGAACGCTTGTGCAGCGCGAGCAGTCGGTTCTTTTTTTTTTTTTCGATCAAGAAACTCGCTAGTAGACGCTGCCTGCGTCAGCGTTGTCTCTCGCGGGCGAGGGCGCGTCCTCGTTTCTTGACAGCTTGGGCCACCTGTTGCGCATGCGCAGTGGGGGTGTGGACAGCGCACGGACAGAACGGGCTCGAACATAAGCTACTTGGCATCTAAAATTCGAAATTTCGCAAGGACTGGGGTCTCAGATCTGCGTTTTCTGATTTCTCTCCGTAGTTGGTGCGTAGGGAACGCACGTAAAATAGAAGGCGTCATATGCCATGGTAATAAGTGGGGATTTATAAATAAGTCAGTGGTGTCAAATGTTGAGAAAAGAGTATTCATTTTTATAAGGAAAATTAGAGAGAGTTGTATTGTGGTATGGACAAAACACAGAGAACAAAGGGGCATCATAGCATAAGGACGCGCGTCCGTCAACTACTCTCTCCGCTGGAACCCAGACACGCAGACACACACTTACGCAGTCGGTCCTATCCTGCCGACGTAACTGCCCATCACCGCCTCGATGAGAGCACAACAGAATGATTTGTACGCACTGCTCTGGGTGTGCGTCACAGCAGGGGGGGGGGGGGAGGGGAACGTTACCGAACCCGCTGGGGTGGGGCCGTCTGCATCTATGCAGACGAAGGTGTCGAACTCGCCTTCGTGTAAAGGCGCGTGGACTGCGAAACTCGTGGTCCAAACTTCAATAAGCACGAAAATGGAAGCGGAAATGCAACAAGTGGTGCAGTGACACGAAGTGGATTTTTCTGCACTGCGCCGACGTACGGTGGGGCAATTTAGGTTACTTTTTAATCCCACTGGATGCTGCATGGTGCAAGTATTAGGATTATAGGAGAGTGTCACATGGCACACGCTCTTGTATTCGATCCCGGGACGTTTTCAATGGGCCAAAATAGGCCATGTATGCGAAAATTTAGTCAGTTCCTCCCGCGAGAATCGTCGAACAGCGAAGCTGCTGATCGCACCTTCGAAGTGAAACGTATTGTGTTTGCAGTTTTAATTAAAATGATTTCTTTTGCTGGCTTTTTGTTTTTAGTTCCCAGCTCCTCAAAGCGACTATTGACGCCGACAGCTGTGGCGCACCGACAACCAGGGGAGCAGCCGCGTAGCCGTTCTATTCCTGACGTAGCCGTTCCGTCTAACGTCCAAGGATGCGCGAAAAGCCGTGACGTGCAAGTAACGTCTACGCACAGATCATGCGCATACAAAAGGCACAACTTTTAGCATCGCCATAGGGCGACACGTTTCGAAAAAGAAATCCAGCTGACACCTCTGTCAGATGAATCGGTTTAACACGAGAAGGAAATGTCTTCAAAGAAGCAGTTTAATGGTTATTGTACATCAAGGTGAACTTCCCCATTGCTATCAGTGTTTCGCTGGTACGAGGCCTTTTGACGTGCATGAACTCACTCTGGATAATACCAACCAATACCAACCCCATGGACATCTATTACCATGACCAACCCCTTTTGGTAACTGCAGTTTACGTAAGATCGGTCCATAGTAAATGACGCGCGACAAAAGAATCAATCGTGTTTACTTCCGCCAAAACGACCCATCAAAGCCGTTGCCGTACTTTGGCACTTAATTAACGCTGTAGTTTTTATGTTTCCATCATGCTCGAAGAGTAGTCGGCGGGAAAACACCATCTACGCTGAAAGGTGGCCAGCCCTCTACCACTGCGCTATCGGTGCACGTGCTCGAAGCTGGGCGAAGGCGGCTTATATTTTTGCTTACCTCGTTTCTTTTCCCTTCGATGTGCTTCACCGGCTCCGCGCCTGCACACTGAGGCACACTTTGGAAGGGTGACGCCAACCAGGAGAAACGAAGTGGAGCCACAGTGCTTCACTTCGTCTGACAAAGACAACAAGTGTGTTCCTTTCTCCATAATTCGCAAGCCGCTTTCCACAAATATGGCCCTCCCCCACGGTATCGCCTCCACAAATGTTCCGAAAACTGTCAAAAATTGATGCGAAAACACGCCAATTAGCGCCTGTCAGTAACGCGGGCCGCCAATATAAAAGTGGTCATATGGGGCGGCGTATGAACCTTTCTTCAGACCGACCCTTCATGGTGGTCAGGGGCCATGGTACCGGCTGCTGATCCGAGGGTCGTGGGATCGAATCCCACCCGCAGCGGCTGTGCAGAGGCCGTGACGGGCGTTACGGCAGAGGCTCGTGTACTGTGCGATGTCAGTGCACGTTAAGGAACTTTAGGTGGTCGAAACTGCCGGAGCCCTCCAGTACGGCGTCTCTCCTAGTCATAGCTGGTTTTGGGACGTAAAAACCCAGAAATCAAGCAACCTTTGTTCAGCGTATTTGGACATCCTCAATCCACTCTAAAGGTCAATCCGTTGGTGTTTACATGCCCGTAGTACCCGTGGCATGAATGTGCGCTCTAATAAAAGAACGCCCGGAAGCAGTACAGTGAGCGGGGCGCCGAGCTCCCTGTCCACCACTGCCAAGATTGCGACGGCTCGCTTCACTCGGACGAGCGCTCCTACCCCTCCAGCAAATTCTATATATCGTCTTTGATGCTGACGGCGTTTCACAATCGAGGTGGCGCCGCGCGCGACCAGAGGTCACACACATCGTGCGCCTGAAACCTCCCCGTGCTCGCTAACCGACTGTTAAACTACATTTCTTACTTCGTTTGTACGTTGTGTTCTCACCATCGGAACGACGTTTTTTCAGAGGGGCGCCGTCCTTTCTGAAATCTTTGATCTGGTTTTCGACGGACATATCAGTTGCGCCAGGGCTTTGCACACGTCATGCCTGGGTATACGTGGAGCCTTTAAATGTTTCCTATTCTTTAATGTAACTTTCCATGCACGACGCGTAAGGTTGTTTGATTACATTCCAGATCCGACATGATACATGTAAAAAAAAAAAAAAACTAAGCATTTTGCAGGTGATACCTGTCATCCACGACGGGGATAATGCTTGCCTCTGGCGTTGTGCAGTGAGAACTAGCTGTCTTCTTTTAAGGGCGCAGTTCCGCCTATTATGAGTTCCACCTTCAGTTGTTCGTGTTCTGCGTAGCTAATTGTTACGCCCACGCGACAATATAGCTCTTGTCTTAGTGTCTAGCTGCAGGGCGATATCTGGAAGTGTGACGAGCAGCCTCGCCTTAAAATAGCTCGAAGCATCGCTTGCTTCCGGCTCGCAAAAGCTACTTGTAGTCGGTGCATAAACTTCCTGCACGTTCCGACGGTTTCTAAAACACAAGTATTGAAGTATAGCTAGCGAAGTTGATATAGCCTTCGCTCACCGTAATCAAAGAGCGCTAACAATTTAGAAAGCGGCGCTTCATTAGCGTTTCTGAGTGATGCTCATTGGTGATCAGTACATATCCTTATGAATTTCGCATCGAATTTTATTTTATGAACAGTTGCTCGGTCACAATCAAGTCCTAGTCATGGTGGGCGTTACAACAAAATTATTTGACCAGAATTCCATGAGATGCTTTCTGTCGAAGTGGCACCGTGCTGGAAATCGTTACAACGGATACGTCAGTTATCAACAAAAAAACGAGGTGAGTTGCCGAAAAGAACCATATGTTTCTTTCCTGTAAGATCGAGTCGCACTTAGAGAATTCTCGCGTGCCGCTATAAGTGGTCCATTAGGTGTGTGTGTGTGTGTGTGTGTGTGTGTGTGTGTGTGTGTGTGTGTGTGTGTGTGTGTGTGTGTGTGTGTGTTTACTGACGGCCATCGAATGACGAAACCCCGTAAGTGGTCCCGGTGATTTAATGGCAATGGCACTAGGCTTCTCATCCGAGGGTCACGGCATCGAATCCCGGCCGCGCAGCTGCATTTTGATGGAGGCGAAACGTTGAGGTCCCTGTGCTGTGCGATTTTAGCGCACGTTACAGGACCTTGCGTGGTCGCAATTTTCGAATCTCTTCACTACGCGGCACCACTCTTAATCATATCTTGTTTCGGGACGTACATCCGCAGACATCATGTCTGATTGATTCATTGCTAAGCAGTTTGGACGAGCTATTATTCGTCGAAACGTGCATTTATTCATTGGTAACATTTGCACGTAAAACGTGGCCCTCTGCATGATTTTTCTTGAAAACATTTTTGAATTGGGCAAGCAATAATTAAGCATATCGGTACGTGTCATGCCAGTTTTCTTATTTCAAAAAGCACTTCATTTAATGAAAACTGCTCCGGTTTTACGTGCCACATCGCGATACGATTATTAGGCACGCTGTATTTCAGAGCTTCGTAAATTCTGACCACTTGCGTTTCTTTCGAATGCACTGAAAACGTACAGTACACATTATCCTAGAATTTCCGCATCCATCGATACGCGCCTGCTGCGTGCGTTACGGAACCTCGTGGTGCCTGATTAAGGTTGCGGATATTTACGTAACCATTTATGCTTGGCAATTCAACAGCTTTTCGAGCATTTACTCGAATTTTCATTTGTATACAGTGCTTTTCGAGCATAATTCCGTTTGTATGCTGTCAAAATGAGCGTTACCTTAAAGCAGGTTTGTTTGGGCACACTTCCACTGAGTTTTGCGCAGGAAGCCTAGTAAGGATGTCGCACGAAAAAATTCTAACTCGGAGCTACAACTCACAAATACAGCCAATTTGCTCGGGCTGTACTTGCACAGGGTCGATGCTCAAGCAGGCTGGAAAGTAGTTTACAGAAACACTAATGGTGCATGCCGAATTCTTTTCAAATTTGACGATAGGTACCTTAGTGCCAGAACACGAAATAAAAAATGAAGATTTGTCCCAGTGCGTCTTGATAGAGACCGCAAGCGTTCTTATAGCATAATATAGCGAAGTAAAGCGTTTGGCATATGGCATGTTTACTTTGTGCGCAGAAGTGGCGATCACTAATGGACGCTGTCCTCGTCTAAAAATGTGTTGCCCTAATTCACAACACAAGGATTATAGGCCAGTAGCACACCCACGGGGGCGAAATGTTCAGGCCCGTGTACTGTGCGATGTCAGTACACGTTAAAGAACCCCGGGTGGCCGAAATACCGAAGCTCTCCATTACAGAATCTCTGATAATCGTGTAGTGGTTTTGAGATGGTGCCCTATATATAGACGTTAAACCCCAAAAGTCAACCATTATACTTTCATGCGTGAGGGTCACTGGTAATGGCGTTAGCACACGTATCGCCTACACATAGAGGGTTTAAAACGGAATGTTCGCTATGGTTGTTGCGGAAGCAGGGGCAAAATGTTACGATGCAGTAATACTTTTTTCTTTAAGAAAAAACACATTGAATGCAAGACTCAAAGGACAGTACGGCCGTAAGTGCGATATCACGAATGCCAGAATGTAGGTACGTTACTTATTATTCGGTGCGTTACTTATTATTCAGCCCACCTCCACTGGCATTAAGTTCCTTTCCGTCATTCCCTTCCTTTCGTAGGCTGCTCATCCAGCTCATCTCGCATAATATACCGAGTGTATACATGCCGTTAAAATGCATGTGAAATTCAAGCGATGCCGCGATGGGTAATCATTGTAGGTGTAGTTTCCAGTTTCGCTCGCAAGCCACCTTCACATCGTGGAATAGAGCTCCAATTTCTTTATCACTCTCGTTTTGCCAGAGGAAATAAAAACACTTCATACACCCCTCGAGGACTTCTTTGGCCTAAATATCCTAGCCGAGGACATAGTCATGACCCCCTTCACCGAAAATGCTTCCAGTATTGAGGAGCGATTGAACAGCAACAGTGGCGTCCTTTTTAAACTGCATGTATCTCCTGATTAAGTACAAAAATCGCGGGTTTCTCACCGCTGGAAGCACCGAGTCAAGCAGGTTAGAAATAAAATTTGGTTTAAGTGCACTTGCATATGAATGTAAACATCGTTTCATACTAAGTGAGAGATGGTACACCATGCGTGCTATGTTTAAAGGAACGTTTACCTGTGCTAATAAAGGGTGTCTGCCTCTTCTTCGCTACAGGATATAATTTCTCGCAAAGCGAAGTGACATGGTTGAATAAGAATTACCATGTTTTCTTGATTACGGTAAAGCCTTTTGAGATGCAAGCGTAGCGAAATCTCTTAATGCTCCATCTCTTTTTCAGGGTCGATGGGTCAGGAGGTACGTATTTCTATGGTATTTATTTTATTGCGATAGCAATTATATGGACAATCTCGGCTGGTTTTTGCCGTCCCCGTCACCGCCGCCGTCATGCACCGTATATGTATAAGTATGTATATATATATATATATATATATATATATATATATATATATATATATATATATATAAAACTCCCAAAGAATAATAATTCGGATAAATGCTTCCGATGCGCGGAATGGAACCAGGAACCCCTCACTCCGCAGTGCGTGGCGCTAACCACTACGCCACAAAGATCAGATCCTTCAGGGAGCTAACGGCGAGCCTTATATACACACCCTTTACCGTTGGCAGGACTCAGAGACGGCAGGCGCTTATAAGCGTTGCTTCCTTACCAGCGAGATGGCGCGAGGAGCGCAACGGGCGCATTTAGAAGTCGTCGGGCAGCTCGCTCGCTTCTATTTGCGCAGGGAGAACCTTGCCCTTCCGCTGTCTGCTCGCGCGGTTGTCTCGTGTTGAGAGGAAGAGAGATGTTTCGAGCTTTCACCGTGATGCCGCCGCTGATGTTACGGGAGCGTCCGAAAGTCACTCGAGCTCAAGGGACGCCGCTAAACGAACAAACAGAAGATGAGCGTGAACTATCAAGTGTCACAGCTCGACACTTGAAGTACGCTAGTTTGCTTCGCTGCTTCGGCCGCCTTTGCAACAGGAGCGCTTTTAAAACTGAGAGTATCCATTGTGACTGCTCATTCGCGCTCGTTGGGTGTATATCTGTGTGTTCGTTTCGTGCGTGCTTCACTTGATAGTTCGCGCTCATCTTCTGTTTGGTCATTTAGTGGCCTCCCCTAGCATTGTATGTGTAGCTTTGTGACGCACAACATAAAAAGCCCTTCGTACCAGCACGCGCTGCCCACGGGAGGCGCTCACTTAGCAAGTGCATGTTTGCTACAGTTAATATTGCTCCTGAAGCTGCGAGCCTCACTTCATATAGCACTACAGTGTCTTGCTATCGCATTAATTGCTTCGCCCTTGCGGCAAAGCTGTGACTTTTATTGATAACTTCTATTGGCATCGAGGTCGAAGAGAGTCGGCGCCTAGCTGCGGACGGACGAAGCTCCCAAGTGCGGATGTCTCTTCGCTTCGTCTGCTAGCCATTGCGCATTTGCATACGCCCGTGCGTCATCAATGGCCTCCGCCATGTTCGTTCCTTGTGAGCAGTGTTAAATTTTTCCGTGTGTCCTTATCGAAGTATATAAAGGCCTTTGTCCTTGGGCAGCAGTCTTCCTTATTTGCTAGGATTACCGAGTGTGCGTCGAGGCATAGAGTTTCCTACCAAAATATTAGAGGGAAATCTGGCGCTAGTGTCTGCGGGAGTTTTCACCGTGATGTCCGCGCTGATCCTTCAGCGCTGATCCCTCATTTCGTTTAAATAAATGTTTACTCTCTCCCTCTCTCTATGGGAGTTGCAAACAAGGCGTTGAGCCAGCATGGGAATGATGGGTATAACATGGATTTGCTAGTCTTCGTTCTTCTGGCTTCATATGGCGTTCCACTTCAAAAAATAGGTCGTTTAGACAAGATAGTTCACTAAAACGGAAGATTTAGGAATAACTACGTACGTGCGCAGACACTAGTTGCTTTATCGCGGTTATGAAAATACTGAACAGTCAGAAATTTAGCAAAATTGTGCGATACGGCAATGTTGCCTCCTTTACTTGTGCCCAGATTTAGCGGTGTCCATGAATGTTTAAGTTCCAGATATAGTTGTGTTCGAACTTAAAATACAAATTTTTGCTCTTGTAAGTGACGTGCTAACGTTTTCAGGTATGTAAAAGGTAGGTGCGTCTTCTAAATCTGACAAACGTGTTTTCACTCACTTCTATAAGCTTCTATGAGCCCCAAAGCTTGCTCCAAACTTAGCGTAAACAAACACGGCGGCGCCCGTCGAAGAGACCACTCTCGCCCAGGAAGAAACTGAGCTGATTTCTGGTTAAGTGATGACTTTATCAATCAATAAATGGTGGAGTAGGACATCGCTTCCTTCAATCTCACGCGTACGACAGAACGATGGAGATTGCGAGAAAATTAATTGCCACTGCACACTTTAAATAACAGGTTTAAAGGGTAAGCTTATGAAAGGAAAATGCGTTTATTAACCTTCAATTTTTCCTTATCGCAGCTTGCTTTTTGGCCACCTTGGCGCTGCATGCGCAACACGCAAGGAGCGAGCGCAAAACCCATTTTGAAAACTCGTACATCCTACGTGCACACGCACACGTTTGCACAGGCAAAGCACACGCAAAGCACTCTGGGGTCCCAAACTTGTGGCCCCTATTCGAAAACTCCCTATCCCGGCCGCGGCGGCTGCATTTAGATGGCGGCGGAAATGCCAGAGGGCCGCGTACTATGCGATGTCAGTGCACGTTAAAGAACTCCGTGTGGTGGAAATTTCCAGAGCCCTCCACTACGGTGTCTCTCATAATCATATCGTGATTTTGGGACGTAAAACTTCTGAAAATCAATCAGTGTATTACACTAGAAGCATGCGTGACACAGCAGCCCGGCATTTAATATAGGTTGAGGGTTCTTGAGCGTCGCTAGCATGAGGGCAAATAGCGCACATTTTTGTTGCGCCGGTCTTTATCTACGTCCTCAGAAAACTCACCGAGCCGCGCGTAGCCATAGCAGCTACGCACAGCTATGCACAGTCAGATAATGTAAGCGCAGCCATGATAAATAAAGCGAGCCAAGTCTAATTATGCTGGGGCTAAATATACCAAGCCCAATCAAGCGAACAGTAATTAAGGAAAGTTTAAGCTTAATAATTGAATACAAACATGCTAATACAAGTCAAACATGAAGGATAAATTACAAGTCTAAAAGAGCTATTACTAATTGAGCCAACTATCATTAGGCAAAGCCTAATTAAGTCAAGTATGAATTAGTTGACTTGCCTAATAAGCAAATACTATATGACAAGCCTAAGAACTAAAGCTAACTGAGTCAAGCACAGTGGGTCTTTGCCGCTGTTTTTGTGTCAAGCTCATGTAAGTAATCAGGCGAAAAAAGGCACGTTTATCTTTGCTGAACATTTTACTGAAAGCGTGTGCCATACATTATGATGGTGAGCGAGTCATGTTCCACTGATGTAGTTTTGAAAAACTGAGCTGTTTAGGTGACGTGCATTCCATGAAAGATGCAAACAAGAAAGGGATGGTATATATACCTATAAGTGGTCGTGTAGGTTAGACATGCTGCTAGTTCAACCGAACGCGAAGTAACAGCCTTCTTTCCTTTGTACAGCCAATTGTGACGAACGTGTGAGAACGTAATACTACATCTCACTCAAGTAACGCCATGCAATTACAACACTGCAGACAATACGCAACTGTATTACGGCGAAAGAAAAAAATGGCCGCACACTCCTTGCTTCGCTGCAAATGAATTCGAAAGACGCCTTTGATACGTGACACCCTTTCTCCTGCCTCTCCCACGCCTCAGGCTCTTCCCCTCCACTCTCCGTCCTTCCATAATTGATGCAATTGGGGGTTTGATGAATTTAAGTTTCCCGCGTTCGACCTGCTGTCGCGCTCACTGTTTGCTTAAAGCCGGCTACGGAGCCGCAGCTTCTGTGGGCTTGTTCTTAACGTGCAGCGTCTCTTCTACAGTATTGCTAATGCGTTGGTTTTCATTTACTAACGTAAAAACCAGTGCAATGTGTATTCTTAAATGAACTGCGCGAATCACGCTTACGTACGTATATATTTCGCCTCATATAGGCCTGCGGTTTCCTTTGCTCTGTAAAATGTTGACCTTTATGACCCTGTGGATTCAGTACTTGGTGGTTTTGGCCGGCCGGTTGAATCGAGTGACAGACGGACACAAAGTTTTGTAGTGTGAGCTACACTTGCCGAGGTTGAGCAGTTTTGCGTGGCCCTTGGAGAGCCGTGCTGCGCATGCGCAAGGAGCAGTGACGTCACACGGCGCACAGCTGGCGCGTCGGAGACACCGCCGCGCGCTCCTCGCTGGTCTGCGCGTTGCGGATGAGTGACGTCATAGCCGCCGCAGACGGACTGGCGCCGGCGCACGCCCAGCTGTGCGCCTGGCCACCAAGCCGACCTTGTGGCAATATAGAAGGAACAAGACGTTGCGCAAAAATAAATATACAATATACATGTGTCACATGATGCGTATACCGTGTGTGCGTCATTAAAGCAGCAATCAGCATGATAATGAAGCTTATCCTAGACAACCAGGAAAGCTACGAATAATCACCTGAACCTTCGCCCCCGCTGTTTATAACCTGGCATAGCCGAGCTAAGCCACTGCCCAATTTTTTCACGTTTACGTAGCACAGGAGTTTCGCCTTTTAAAACAAAGGGGGAAATGCTGAGGGTGTCAAAATGCGAGGCGGGGTCACGCTAGTGCTCCGTAGAATGGCAGATTACGCTTCTTTCGCATCTAATAAGAACGTTCTTGCATGCTGCAAGCACTAACGTGACAGTGGAGCACGTTACGTTACCTGTGACTGCAGTCAACGCTTTCATTTAGCTAACATTTGCCTCAAACCGCTCACAACGCTGCGTCGCTGTGTAAACTGCAGTGCACGCCGACGACCGCCGATCCACACCATCGCGGTGACAGTGCCGCCTATATGTGGATCTCGTGGCCAATAAGTATAATTGAAGACCGCGCAACAGTTGTCATTCGTAAACTACAGAGGCTGCTTTGAGCGGGCCAGCCGTGCGGGCTCGCTTTAAGTTATATCATTTAATAACACGCAACAGAAGTTATTGTGCCAAATGAGTTCGGCAGAAACCCGCAAGGTGGAGTAACGTTTAAGCAAGGGGAAGTTAGAATTCACCTGTTTGTAATACAAGGCTCAAGGAAAGTCATACAGATTTCACATAAATGAAAACTTATTAGTTTCCGAAAAACATATGCTGGTCTGGGGTTCGAGCCCTGGACCAACGCTTGTCCCGGGCACTCGCTCTGCCGGGCGCTCGCTCTGCTATCGATTGAAAGCGCGAGAGCCAGTGCATCGACAACTCGAAGCACGAGGGCATGAATATGGTGAATTAGTTCTGTGGAAACCCGCAAGGTGGAATACTTTTATGTAAGGGAAAATTAGCATCTGCCTGTCTGTAGCTCAAGGCTACAAGGAAACCCACACGTAATTCATTTCTGAGGAATTCGTATGGATTTCATGTAGCTTTGTTCTACAAATGTGTGGGTGCTAATTTTCTTATCCAGAAGTTCTTATAGTATGTGCTTGGGTTTCAATTGTTCGTGATTGCACAAGCGTAGCCTGCTTTCAGTTTTATTTGTACGCCGTGTGAATTCACAGTTCCTAGGTACGAGTAGACTGACGTATCTTGTAGCCGCATTGACGCGTCGCGAGTAATCATACTGTTTTACTCGCACGATAACATTAGGACAGCTCCTGACACCGCCCATCATAAAGCGATGCTGCGCTCGTGGATGTTGGCTTTTTGATAATAATCTAAGCACTTTTATATATCCAGCGAAACATAATTCTCTCGCAAATTCTGTGTGCTAAAGAATTACAAGGCTATTTATAGCCTTCTAATTCTATTTATAGCCGTGTAGGTGCGCAACCTTCATAATCATTTACAATATTTAATACCATATGGCGTTTACTCCAGATATTTCCTGTTTATCATTATTTTCAACGATCTGTTCATTCCTTGCAGATGGCATAGTATGACGATCACCACGAAGGATTATGGACAAGGAAGCATAACAGTGAACGGTGAGATTTCACGTAGTAACAGCGTCGTTTCTGCTATGTCAAAGAAGTCTGTGGTGTGTATTGCAGGAGAGGAGGAGCTAGAGAATAGCATATGATGCACTTCATATCAGTTTTATTATTCGTACTGTTTACTACACTATAGTTCGCGGAGAGGTAGTTGAATGAGTCTTATAGGAAAGGCTGTTCCACGTTGCTTCGGAGCCCGCAAAAAATGACCATCTAAATAGACAGTGCGAGCACGAGTGGTGCTCGAAATCCATGGCTGGCGTAACTAACTATCAAAATTGACGAAAGCTTCAGGCAAGGATACAACGTAGCCGGTGAAGCCTCGGAATAGAGCTTTCGGCGCGAAATTTAATAGAAATGAAACTTTAACCGGCGTTTCCTCTTCTAATTTTGAACCCACGATGGAGAAATAAACGACAATACAATTGCTCAGGAACGGTGTATCAGTATGGACTGATTCACTGTTTCCCTTTAGTGTTCCTTTAAATGGACATAAAAAGAAACACTAATGTAATTTATAGTGTTTTCCACTGGCGGATCTGGAGCGGTGTACCGAATCCACGACAGAGCAACAAAATCCGTCGCGGAGCGATCCGATCTCCATCGGCCAGCGAAAAATAAACTCGCTCCGGCAGGGATTACAGCAGAAGTGGTCGCACGCATCCGGTTGCCCATGTTGCTAACCTCACCTTAGACCTCGCACAAAAGTCTGCATACCTCTTCCTCCGAGTACGCGTGTACTACTTCTTCGACGTAGTCGAGCATTTTGGGGCGTTTGCACGGGGACTCTGGAAACAGCTCCTTAAATATTTCGTACAGCATGTACGACTCTTCGCTACTACTGCTGCTGCTGCTTTCCGACGTAGAACTCTTGCTGTCACTCAGAGCGAGGAGCAGTCCCCTGTAGTGTCGAACGACGCCATTCCAAAATACGTAAACAAATGCCCATGGTTATCAGACAGCGCTTCATAAAAAAAAAACGCTGAAAAAAATCGCCGTGCTCGGCTGACTCGAAAATGACGACACCGTATAGCTGGAGTCCCGGCAGAATCCGGCTCTCCGAGATGGATCAACGCGGAGCGCTCCGTCGCGGAGCAAGTTGCCCCAAATCGCCCAGTGGAACATGTGAACATGCTCGGGATCCGCCAGTGGAATTCAAGTTCTCGGCCGCGGAGCTAGGAAACTTGCTCCAGGTCCGCCAGTGGAATTCACTATTAGGCTCACAAATTATTCTTCAAAAACTCTATTCAGGCGAATTTCTTCTTATATTATTGAAAGAGAAGATCAAGGTCAAAGTTCTCTCTTTGAATTCTGGGCCAAGATACCGAGGAAACGCCGCCACAACCCCATTCGATCTCTTCGCATTCCTGCCAAATTGCCCCATAAAATTGCTTGAAACGCAGTGTCATATTTTCCGGGTTCCTTAGGACAATATGACCCGGAGCAATATCTCCAGGTTCCTTAGGACATAGTGTATCTCTTTTGCCTACGAATAATCATGTGCGCTTTGTTAGAGGCCGTTAAAGATTATGGCGTGAGTCATATTAGTACGGGAACCTTCGAGCAGGTGTCGCCATTTGTGTCTTCTATTTACGCATTTTCTAGCTTAGCCGTCATCTCGTACGCGCAAGAGCTGTGCCTTCGGTAGTGTGAAAAGGTGAGTTACGAATGCGAGGGAAATCGTTTTTCCCCTTTCAGTCCCATTAAGTGCGTCGTATATTTATTCTGCAACGTTACAGAAACGGTGTCAAACGCTAAATGCGCCGAGGCATCGCAAAGGTTCCTGCTCTTTTTGGAGGAAAACCTTGAGGTATTTGCAGTGATAATGAGCGTGCCCAGCGCAACTTCAAGGCTGTCTTGATGTTTATATGTGGAGAAGGTGACAGTTTTAGATCCTGGGTCTCTAATGTGTGTGATGTGCCGCGACGACTACTGCGCGTAGTACGAATCTGCGTAGAAAACGCGTACAGTGACTCCTTGTACTAAACCATCGTCACCTGCCATCACACCTTCCACTCGCTGTCCATATTTCCCTTAGCACTGTGCGGAGTAGCACGCTAGAGGCTGCCCTCTAGTCCGGCCTCTCCTCGTTTTAATTTATTAAACGCTATCTTCTTCCTCTTCTTCGGAAAGATAGGTCATTATGCGACTTAATATTGGCGCTCACGTTATTTCACAGGTGCTAGTTTTATCACCGAGAAAAGGTGCGCTATAGTGCGTATCTCAGGCGCCATTTCCTATGGAGTCCACGAAAGCCCAGGGCATATTGAGTCATAATGCTACGTTGTTCCCTACCTTGCTATAAAAGTAGTTAACAGACACTAAAACATCAAATGACGTTAGCCAAGAATAAGCACCGCAGCTGCTGATGCAATAGCTTTATTTTGGTAGGTACCGCGTGGGAACTGCCGCCGTGGTCGCATAATAGCGTACTCGTTTGGCACCTCTGAAACTTCACCTCTGCAAAGCTCAACAATTTTATAGGATTCCGTCACGGCTTCGAAATCCTTCTCGCACTTTCTATACACTTCTGTCAACGGGAGCCTTGAAGCGGTCTCTGTGCCTTTTGCGAGGTCGCTGCACCATGTGCCAAACACTGGCAGTTTCTCCATGCGTGTCGCTTTCATTCTCCTGTGGGTCGTAGACTCCTCCTTGCAGTGCTTACGGTGCTTGCGGCGCGTCTGCTGGCGAATACGGCGCGGCTAATGCAACCAGCCGCTACAGTCGTGGCGCACAGTTTTATACAGGCACTCCTTTGTGACAGCGTGCTATGCCAAGGCGAGTCAAACAATGCAAAATCTAGGGCAGGGGATACCAGTTGACTGCTCTTCTTTGGAAAAAGCATGCTTTAACAGAGACAAATAAATACGTTCGCTCTCACTTTCAGCCTATAACCAGACAGATGGCAAGACGCATGAGTTCTACCTTATTCACGCAGACATGAAATGCATTATCCTTGGAGAGCGTCTACCAGCACAAGGAAGTAAGCGAAATCATTTCATTTTCTTCACGTACATTTTATATACGCGTAATTACGTCTTTCATTTACTGTGTGCTGTTACTATGTGGGGCCGTCATTCACAACAAGCACTATGTTTTTCAAAGGGAATTAATGCATGATTATGGCGACGTTCTGTTGACGCGCTATTTGTACACAGTACTAGGCGGCATTCGTGTAAGTGTGGCATTTAGAGGGCTCACCAGTGCGAGCGCCCATGGAGAAGACATGGGCGTTTTCAGATGCTCTAGCGTGCGCAAATGTGGCCTGATCTACACAGGGTTGGCTGTATTGCTTTCTTTCGTAGCCTATGGAAGAAATGTGTGGACAGATTATTTACTGAAGCTTTCAGTTTTTTTATTGCAAATTACAGGCAAATGTCGAGAAAAATCGCATTATTTAACGTCTCGCTGTATGTTGTCGTGTGCCGAAATAAATGAGCTAGATATCTAAACTTCGTCCGCAACGTTCCTCCCTTTATCTTTCCTCATTCTTACGGCACAGCTTCCATGAAATGCAAGTTTTTTGCAGGCTCGGGTCGCGTTGCGTACACCTTCAGCGTGATTTTAAAATTCGCGCCAATATTTAGTGGCGCGACGCGGCTCCACCTGGTTAGAGTAACGTAGTGTTGACTAGCTGGTGACCCTACACACTACCGCCAACCTCTCATACGGGTGCACCCGTATGGGAGGTTACTCGGTTACTCGCATCTTGCAGAGAAATCGACGCGATGACCGAGTTTGAACGAACTTGGGTATTCTGTATGCTTTTTTTTGGGGGGGTGGGGTGTTCTGTATTGCTTCTTTCGTTCCCCTTTCTGCGCTTTTACGCCTTCGTCGAGCTTCCCACACAAAACCTTTCTTCCACGTTAGCACAGTATTTCGGCTACCGGTGTCGACTCCAAACAGTTGGAACGACCCCAATCGCAGGTTTGACCGTTCCCAAGCATTCATATGCGGTTGCAGTGAAAAAGAAAAGAAGGGGTCCAGTGGCCGATTCTGCCGCAGAGGTTGAGGCTTGCTTCCGCAAGGAGTTCCACAACTAGTCTGTTTCCAGAGTTCCGTGCAGCACTGTGGAAGCTACAGGCCCGTCAGAAAGGCAAACACGTGTTAGACGTATCCCTCCGCACCATGGCATCTGCCAGTCCTGAACCGTGCATTGCCAGGAGAACCTTGGAAAGAGGAGGAGGACTGAGTGAGGCCCCTATTGGCAGGAGTGGCTCGTAGGTGCGTGTCCGAACAATGACATTTTGTCTCGCTTTGGAAGAATTCGGCGCTGATGCCTCGTGGCCTCGGCTCTGCTGCGCGGAACTCGTGAAACAGACCATAGTGCAATTTTTCCTTTCCTAAGAACCACCTCTCTCTCTCGCTCTCCAAAACAGGGCAGGGGGGCTTTTGTCGGTGCGCACCTGGAATGTGTTGTTTGTTCTGGCTAAAAGTGCTGGTCAGTGGAGGGACGTAGCTGGACTTGTGGGATGTTGCTAGTGCTGAGGAGCTGATTGTCCCGAATTTATTATTGGAGAATCGTAGAAATGTCCCGTAATATATATATATGTCCACTTCATCATGAAATAAAAGAGCCGACGCGAAATCGCATTGATCTTTTAGCTAACATTTCCGACCGCGGCACCGGTCTTGTCTTTTAAAGTCACCCAGAAACATTGCACAGACACACGCATATATATATATATATATATATATATATATATATATATATATATGTGTGTGTGTGTGTGTGTGTGTGTGTGTGTGTGTGTGTGTAGGTATGAGACGTAGCATTTCAATATTTCATTTATTCGTCGACGTTTCGGTCAGAGCCTGACCTTTCAGGTCAGGCTCTGACCGAAACGTCGACGAATAAATGAAATGTTATTGAAGTGCTACGTCTCATACCTACATTCATGCGACAGCCGAAGCTACCTACTTCGGCAAACTATATATATATATATGAGAAAAGAAGCGGGTACACGAACGAAAAAGTCAATATTTTTATGCCCACGGACATTATAGTATTGCTTTTTCATTCCTGTACCCGCTTCCTTTCTTATACGTGCCGGACCCACTGAAGTTTCTCTTTATATATATATATATATATATATATATATATATATATATATATATAGCTTGAAGGAGAAATTCGATGGGTCCGGGTATTTTCTATATTGAAAGAACTTGCAGGAAGCACACATTGAAAAGGAAGATATTTTACTAACGCCGTGGCACGGCCGAAACGTTAGTGAAATATCTTCCTTTTCAATGTGTGCTTCTTGCAAGTTCCTTCAATATATATATATATATATATATATATATATATATATATATATAAATCGTCTAATGGTTATCAAGCACGCAGCACTCAAGACGATGTCAGGCGAAGTGTTTATTAGGCGAACTTGTGCCCAGCAAAACAAAGCCAATCACACTGCAAAGCAATGGTGGCGTGAACAGTCGTCGGTCGACAGAAAGACTGACAAGCCACGTAATGCGCCGGCTTTCGCGTCCTGGTGAAATTTACACACCTATAACTTCAGTCCTTTTTTTGTGGTATGTAAGTGTTGCCGTCTATGGGCAAAAAAGTTCAAATTGGATTGGCTTTGCATCTGGTGAGCCCTCAAAAGAGCCTATAGTATATAAGAACTACCTGCTGTAAGTGGCACATCTAGGGGATGGGCCAGGTCAACTTCACCGTATCATGAACTACAAACTGGGATATTTAATTTCTAAGTATGAAGCCATTGCGTGGCATAAATTTGTATATGTTATATATTAAATGGACTGTTTTAAGGCTGCGTTATGCCGCTTCCTGCGAATCAGGCATCTGAAACTCTGTTGATTTTGTGGCTTTTTTGAAGACCGCTTATTTTGTGATTACCCACTTACAGTTCTTTGCCCCAATACTTGGAGGCACTTGAAATATTAACAATAAAGTAAGAAAAATTACCGTTGCAACGAGCGTGTTGTGTTTTATTCAAGAAGGATAGCGTGGGGGCAGCGAACAGGCCACGCCGATAAGCAGCGGAATCTCGCCTAACCGGTTCTCTCTTCGCCTACGCAACTCCCTCACCGCTTGTCGATTGAAGGGCGAGGTGATTGAAGAGAATATAAAAAGCAGTTGACATTTGAGATTCACGTCGTTCGATTGCTTTCCTCTACCGCGCATACTCGCGTCCCAAAAGTGTGACCCCGACGGGGTCTGCTGCCATTTCTTCTAGACACCTTAACGTAGCTGACGCACCAGCCATTTCCGGGGTCGACATCAAACTCCCGCAAACCCACTACGGTCGTCCACCTTAAACGCCATCGTAGCCTTTACAGTTGGAATGACACGGAGAGGGTGGGTTGCGTTGTGTGCCTCCCTGACTGCACAGTTATTTCAGGTGAACTCGCCCCGCTTTCCGCATGTATGTGCGTACAGTTCCCTACCCTAAGCGAGGATTGATAAGGAGCAGCAATGCACCACAGCACATCAACACAGGAGTCAGCTGTGGTTGGGAGAAGACGCCTACTATGTGCACGTTTTGCAATTTTAGGCGTCCTTTTCATATCCATTTCGAATAGTAAACTGGCCGCTCGTGTATCACCAGTCGGGACTGGTTAAGCCAAATTGACAGTGCATTCAAGTCAGGCTCACGACATCACCGACCATGTCGCTGCCTTGTCCCCACCTTGCCCACCACAAAAACGCCCATTGTGATGGCGGGTTTCGTAGAGTTCGGTAGTGAGCGATGCTAGGATTTTCAATGGGGTGACACAAGGTTACGAGGTCACATTTCTTTGTGTGCTGTTCTAGTAAGGATGTGCTAACTTCGTGTTGCCCTTTTTTCGCTACCTTGTTCTCTGTCATGCCGCGTTCATCTTAGCCTCAAATTTAAAGGGCTTTTCTGGCAGACCACCATGCCCTTAAACTGTGCTTGGACCGAAGAAGCTGTGTGAACCAAATAAACTCTCCACCTCGATTGTCAACCACTGCGCTTATATTTCATTTGAGTGCCCTCATGTGCTTGTAGCCTCACTCCTCCTATAACGCCGCAATGCCATTGACAGTAAGTAATTAAAGAAATAAACAAATAAATAATTAACAATGAAATACAATTCGAATTACAAATGGTCCACTATGCGGGGAGACAGTAGTGGACCAGGAGAACGCGTCCTCTTTAGCACGCCCGTTCACTGCAAAGCATGCAACGCTCCGTCATTCACGTTCTCCGTGTGCACCGCATTGTTTCTGCTAGATCAGGTGAATTCCTATCTGTTATGTGTCAGATTTCAACCCGTGGCATCAATATCATAATACGTTGAAATTCTCTACTTTTTGCAGACAAGACGAAATGTTTGTACTGGGTACCCTGGTGGGCTGCCCCAAATCGCAACTGGCAATGTGACTTCATATTCGACGCATTTTGCTGGGCGCAAGCAATCGTAGTAAAAAGTGTAAAGGATGACCAATGTAATTAGCTGTGTAAAAGGAAATAATGAAAAGAACAAGTGTTCTTCAAATCGTTCTTCCATTCACCATGTCAAATTGCATATGTACAGTTATATCTTCAATATACAAAGTGGTAAATTGTTCACGCTAGGGCATGACCAATGTGACAAGCGCAAGGAAAGATTATAACATTCAATAAATCCGAAATAAATTGCCGTATCAACGTTGCTTTTCTATAACATGCCCAAAGGCCTCTTGTTTTCACAGCCTCAAACATGCATTTCACGGCCTCAAACTTAGTTGTTACTAAAACGACCCGCGATTTGTGCCTCCAGATCTCTTGGTGGTATCTTAAATTCTCCCTTCCGTCAGAAGGGCAAAGCAATACATGTGATAGCAAGGAACAGATTATCATACTAAGCAAGACTAGCGGCTTTAATCAGGTGTTGAGGTTAGGTGTGCAAAATGTGCAGCTGCAAGTTGTCCTTGCTTGTGGAGTGCGGACAAGCATGAAAGAGCACTTTTCGTTAGTCGCGACTTAACTTTTGCCGAGGATCTTCGGCCCCGCAATGGAAACACCTTCAAAGAGCGACATGGCCTAGAGCACTGCACGGGCCGGCTTTTTCCGGCCCGGGCCCGGCCCGGCCCGAAAACGCCGAGCTCCGGCCCGGGCCCGAAAGGTTTAGGCCCGGCCCGACCCGGCCCGGCCCGGCCCAATTCAACCAATTATTCTTTGAGCATAAACAAGGCACTGTCCAATCTTCTCCTATAGGGAAGATACCAGCCGCACTCAAGATAGTTTCCGGAGAGTGTTGTGAAAACATATAACAGTGTCACGATTTGCACTGGTACTGTGTTTACCTTCGGTTAATTACACCTGTACCACTTGAGCGAAAGAATTGCAGGGAGTTATATGAGGAGGCATAGCTGGCTGTCTCATGCACGCTGTGCTAACGGTGCAATGTTCTAATTTCTTTTCAAAGAACGACTACATCATACAACGCCAACATAAAGTGGAAAAACGGCGGACATTTATAATTGGCTTTACTGTAATTGCTGGGACTATTGAGTAAATAGCGCAGAACTTATCCTGCAAACTGAATTCGTTTCTTGCACAATGCAACGAGAGAGAGAAAAAAACGCGCTCTAACTACTCCTGGCAGCATTCGCCAGGCTGAGTAGCGTTATTAAACCTGTCGTTTCGACTCCTCGGTAGGCAACTGTCTCCAACGTACGCTACATTTTCGTGCTACAAAGAAGGGAGTCCTCTCCCGCACCTTTGTTCGCCGAACCACCGCCACCGCAGTGCCATAGATCTGTCAAAGCAAGCCACACACGTTAGCGAGCGACATACCGTCCTCGCTATTCGCTTTAGATGCCTATCTCGTCGCCTTTGTTTGACCGTCCTCGGTCTTTGAAAGTGTTATACTTTAAATCAAGACCGGACTAAGGGCTTCCGAAACAACTGCTTATTAGAGCGCCCAACTGAACGAGCCGCTTCGAACGCGGCGGGTCTGGTGTCCGGAGCGTGATCCAACGCAATGACTGCAATCGGGAGAGTTGGTTGCCGCCGAGGGCCAGAGACCTCGGTGCGAACAGGGGAGCGAAGTCTGACTGTCTGTGGCTCGCAGTCGTGGTTGTAGTCTTGCAGCTGGCGGCTGTGACGGTGGAGGCGACGTGTGACAGAAAGGAAAAAGCGGTGACTGCGATGGGCAGGAAAAGGCGGAAAGTAGAGCAAAAGCAAACTTCTGAGAGGAGTAGCGCCCACGTGGAAGGACACTTCACGCGGATCTCGCATATTCTATTGCTTCAGTATAGGCTTCATTTCAGAAGGTGTCAACAGCTCCGTCAATAAAATAAGTTATGTGTTCCATCATATGAATGAACTTGGGCCCTTCTGCTTTTGTTTCAACATGTAGGGTGTTAAGCATCTCAAGGGCGGCACAGAATACTTAGTCTATGCCTCTGTATATAGCTTCCACAAAACCTGTATTACCCACTATAATCAACTTATGTTAGCGCACGCACCGAGCTACCCGCGCCACGATTTTGGATCGTGGTACACTTAACACGCGACGGTGATACCGCAGCCGATAAAAGTAAACAGAAAAGTAGCGCACATGTCGCACACCAACTTAGCGAATCTACCTAACAAATTCTACTCGTGCGGGGGAACCTTGCTTTCTTACCACAAACATTGAGGTCATTGACGCTTTGGTTCACGGAGCAGTGGAGCTCTACGAACGGGAATTGCTGGGTGCCCGTGCTACGCACGTCCTGGGGTTTCACAGCAGCCGAGCTGCCATACGTTTCTTTTTTACTAGAGGAGGGGTTCATGTCTCCCGTTTTGATGTGTGTTACTTAACCGCTAAAATCTAACAGCGGCAGAAGTTCGAAGGCAGATGGAAGCTTGAAGGAATGAAAAATTCGTCCACACGGGGTGTCTCTGGAGCCCTTAGATATTTGTGCGGTAAAGGGTGCCAATACACACGCATTTTACAAAGTGTACTGCAGTAAATCATATTGATTATCACCTTCCTTAGGTGCTTGCTCACTTCTGTCTCGGGAGCGCGTCCACGTTTTTGAGCGCCATGTGAACACTTGTGCTCCGACGAATGAAGAAACTTATGAATTACTGACGAAGTGTGACGAAGACAAAGGTGGCCGTGAGAATCAGCAAATACACACTCGATGTAATGAGAATCCGAGTTAAATGCTAGTTCTGACTCCCTAATTGCCAAATAATAAATATTTGCAACTGTCTTGCTAGCACAAAAATCAGCAACATCTGCGTGGATCGGCGACCCTGTGACAAGTCACTTCTCTTCTTGCGCTTAAACTGGTCGCGTTGACCAGTCTAAAGAGTCACGAAGGCGGAAGCAGGCGAGGCGGGCATGGGAGCGTAGCTGCATACTCAAAATGTTTCCCATGATACCGATGAGTACATCTTATATGCACTAATCTGGGCAGTGTACCGTTGCCTCGCACTTCTCGCAGTGCTGCCTGACTACCACTTCTTTCGATACATGGTACGCAATAACGTATTTCACTGAATATAATGGCGGGAACATGTATGAGGCAGTTTCCCGAAATTACATGTAACATACTGATGGAGGCAAAATGCTAGACTTCTTGTATCGTGAGATTTCAGTGCACGCTAATGCACTTCAGGTGGTCTAAATTACCCGGAGCCTTCCACTACGCCGTCTCACATAGCCTGACTATAGGTTCGGGACGTTAAATCCCAAAAAACAATAAAGCCAAAAAGCATACACGCGCCATTACTGACACGTATGAGACCCGGACCTGATTCGGGCCTGACCCAGGCCCGGGCCCTGCCCGGGCCCGAAGCTCATGGGCCCGAGCCCTGCCCGGGCCCGATCCAACAATTACTTACCCGGCCCGACCCGGCCCGCGGGCCGGGCCGGGCCCGGGCTTTCGGGCCGGCCCGGGCCCGTGCAGTGCTCTAACATGGCCAACACGGCGACAGCGCGGCGTCATCTTGAGAACTATGTGTGGACGCCAGCCCGCGCCGATGGAAGGCCGCTTGAAGGTGTCATGTTGCCATGTGCCATGTACAGCGCCTGTTGCCATGTGCAGGCTTATCCGTGGTCGGCTTGTCTGAGGCACGTGTCGGGAATCGAGAGGTGGCGCATTTGATTTAGTCTGGGCGCATGGCAAAAAAAAATTTTTTAGGATGTTTTTCTGGCAGATATTGATTTCTTTAGATACTTATGCATATGCAGGGCTTGACGGCGATGGCGAAAGGCCTATTGAAGTGTTGATGTAATTCCTTTCGCAATAACAATCAATTTGCGCAGATTGATCATCATGCTCATACTGACCCTCACGTCGCGTAGCTAAATAACAAATGACAAAATGCAGTGCATGCGTTTGGCGGGCCGTAACGCCAACGCGGAACAATCGTGCCATTTTAGGGCGCTAGCTGCAAGCGATGTAAAACTATAACGAAATTCTTGCCCTTCGAGGCGGTATAGAGCCTGCAACAATCTCCCAAGATGTCATCGAGTGACATCATTGAGTGAATATGTTAGGTGTTTGCGGAGTTGCCGTATCGACTTTTAGGGGAATTGTACTGTCCAAGGGTGTTGGCCCTCCTTTCATCGCGACGAGTGCGCTGAAAGCTGCACCAAAGCGCACTGCTCCGGCTTTAGATGGGGTTACCGTGAGCCTCATTAAAGAATTAGGACAGAACACTAAAGAAGCACTATTGAAAGCCGTAGAAAAATGCTTACAGGAGAGGCAAATACAGGAGAGTTAGCGAAAAAGTAGACTGAACTTAATCTATAAAGGCAAGGGGGAAAAGAATAGCATTCGCTCGTACAGACCGCTAACCATTACATCGGTACTATACAGGTTGGCTACGCAAGCAATAAAATTGAAAATAGAAACTTGGGCAGAACGTAACAATATTTTCGGGGAACTGCAGAATAAGTTTCGAGTAGACAGGCGGTTAGATGATAACCTATTTGTTCTTACTCAGTGTAAAGAAATATCTAAAATAGAAGGCAGGCCCTTGTATGAGGCTTTTGTAGACATCACTGTGGCGTATGACAGTGTTAATCAGGAAATATCGTGGGAAATATTGGAAGGAAGCAAATATACGGCTCTAAGAGAACTGACAACAAAGAACGTAAAGCGAAAAGTAAGAGAGGCGGAGAAGATTTACTGGATGGCAGCGACGGAAAAAAACCGACTCCGAATAACTACCGAAAGGGCATAAACTAAATAAAGAGGGAGGCATTTTATGATAATTCAAGAGGAAGCGCTGTACTGTTTGAAGCGAGATCGGGCTGCCGTAGAAGGCGTAGTTATAAAGCGAAATACAGTAAAGAAGAAGAAAAATGCACATGCTGTGAGGAAGATAGGGAAATCACGGACCATGTTGTGATTGCATGCGGAAACGTCCACCCACGTGCACGTTTGGGCACTACCCTACATGAAGCTTTGGGTTCTAGGGAGATCAATGGAAAGCTGAACGTGCCCGCGCTTGAAATAAGTAAGAGACGGTTAGAATACTGGTGGCAGAGGACGGACAAAAATAATTATAGAGAAAAAAATCACAGCATATTCACGGGGTGAATGATGATGACTGGGGCGAAGCTCCGGAAGGAGTCATCGCTAAACCGTGAAACTCTTCCGTGGAATTCGCCCCACAATTAAATGTGAAACACTTGAGTAAATGTCATCAAACTATTATAACATCTCGCATCTTTCATCATCAACTACAAGTACCGCCATCTAGTTTTACAACATCTCGCGCATGCTACGAATCCTCACGGTTCAACTATGCACAATGCACAAGTGAAATCTCGCACCGGCACTTCATTGCAAGTCAAGATGCAGTGCATGCGAAATGTTGAGGCCCGTGTGCTGTGCGATGTCAGTGCACGTTAAAGAACCCCAGGTGGTCGAAATTTCCGGAGCCCTCCACTACGGCGTCTCTCATAATCAGAACTGGTTTTGGGACGTTAAACCCCACAAATCAATCAAGATGCAGTGCATATATATATATATATATATATATATATATATATATATATATATATATATATATATATATATGGGTTGCCGGTGAACGCTTCTCCAACGCGAGCAGTCGGTATTTCTCAATCAAGAAACTCGCTAGGAGACGCTGCCTGCGCCAACGTTGTCTCTCGCGGGCGAGCGCGCGCCGGGAGCCACGCGCCCGCCCTCGGTGCGTGCGTGCCTCCCGGCAGGCACGCGCCGGTGGCTACCTACTGCTAGGGACGCACGACCCACGCCTTAAGGAGCTTCGCCCCTAAAATAAGGACTTTCTGCCATAAGGGGCAGAGAACTGGGCTATGAACTTACGTTTTTGCTATAGTATGATCGATTTAATTGAAGTACATTTAAAAGGCACGAGGCCAACGTAAAGAGAGAGTGGAAAAAGTTCTTAAATATTTTACGAGCCCCGTGGCCCACATGTCACTGCCCCGTTACAAAGGGGACGCTCATAGCAACCATCCATCCAGGTGAGGAGAAAGGGACGAGAAGTCAGGCTAGCGCACGTCATGAGCTTGAACATTTTCTCTAATCTTTTTTCTTTGAACGTGTTTGCTCACGCGCGATAGCGGCATGCTTGCGGCAACGGTCATGCCGGGTCCGGCATGCTTCCGGCCCCGTGACATCTACAGTCCTTCCATAATTGTGAGGTTTTCGCAGTGCATATCAAAATATAGCGTAGTTTTTTGTAATAGCGAACGCTTTTCAGGTGTATTTGGAAATCCAACTGCCAATTGGCTGCTGCATATCGTGCAATAATATTCGGCTGACATGTTTATGGGAGCCTCGGCGACTGATCAGCGCCGTGTTTTTATACTTTGTTCAGAAAGTGCTGCGGGCTTGCACTAAGAATCCTCCCGAAGACATTGTGAAGAGATTTACCACGAAATTCAACAAAAAAAGACAGTTGCATCCCTCATTTTTATTTCCAAAATCAGCTTGGAGAAGTGGGAATTTTTTTCAATAGGTATCACGACAGCGATGTCGCGACATGAACAACAATAATCAGTCCTAACAATAATTAACAAGAAGGAGTCACAATAATAAATCATTTCACTATAGGCGATTGCATCGCTGATTGCTTCGCACGACACCGTTTCACACAGTTCGTGGGGTCCGCAGAATCTTATTTTCAGGAAAGTTCCAGACACAGCTGATACAAAGTGCAACCGTCAAGTGTTCGGCAGAGCATAGAATTGTACATGGCCTCATGTTAAAGTCAGAGTGACAAGGGTAGTCCAATAATGTCAGCATTATCGTTGATTATAAAGTTTATAAAGTTTATTTTGAGATGAAGTTTGTAGGCTTGAGTGGAAAAATATACATTAAACAGCTGTAATGGTGCTACAAAAGTTTCACAGCGCATGTTTTCAAACTGGTGTGGCTTGCAATACACTTAAGTGCGTGGAAAATAGCTTCTCCGGTTACATGTTTGTTTTTCTTGCAGGATCAAGTCCTCCATGCACTTCTGTCATTTTCATAGGAACGCATTTTGCAGGTCTGTTGTAATGCCATCGCGAATTGTACTTTTGAGATCTCTGAACTGTCATTCGTTTTTTCTGATTGGTGCAATACTAAGAATCTGAATGTCACGCAACTTATTTCTCTTTTCGAAGTTGCCGAGATCTGAGTCTGCGCATTAAACGTCAATCTGAGTACACAACATCCTTTGACGTTTCCCAGTCGCGGTTAATAATTTAATTCGTGCGGAATCATTTTCTTGTAGTGAACGGGGATTTTAGCGTCCCCCGTCATCGATGCGACAAACCACACTTCACAGCCTTTTCACAGGGCCTTTGTGAAGTCCCAGGAGAAAATTTTTCGGGCGTTGTGGTTCACACGTTCGACTGACACGCTTGCCTATTTTTTCGCCTGTTACAGCCACTCTTTTTCTAACAAGCGATCGGCCCACCATTGACCGTTTCGGCCCATGACAGCGCATTTCGCTTTCACGTTGATCTGAGCGTGTTCGATAGCATGAGGATCCGATCGCTACGTTTGCTGGTTGTCCATATTGTTACGGGGAACTTTTATTAAGCGAGGGGCAGCCTACAGTCGCCCCGACAAAACTGCTCAGAGCGCACCAGCTGTAAGGGCACCTCCAGCCTGTGCCCCACTTCAACGTCTTCATCGTCGTCGTAGCTATGCTGTGACATGACCCCCCCCCCCCCCCCCCCCCCGGTGCTGGCGTGTATTAAAATGGCGCATCAGAATTGTACGGCTTGAGGCGCGAAACATGCACGATGTCACTGCGTGGTGTAGCAGTTGAGGAGAGGGGCGATACTGGAGATATATCATAGGTGACGGGAGTCACCTGGCGTAGGACGCGGTAAGGTCCGACGTAGCGTGACATGAGCTTCTCGCAGAGACCAACACGACGAGATGGGAGCCACAGGAGTACGAGGGAGCCCGAAGTAAAATCGATGTCTCGGTGCCGACGATCGTAGAGGGCTTTCTGCGTCGTCTGGGAGGATGAGAGCCTAGCGCGGGCTAATGTGTGTGCGATGAGCGCACGGGTGATGGCATCATAAGCGTAGGAGGTGGTGGACGCCGGATCAGAAGGCAGGAGGGTGTCGAAAGGTACTAAGGGACTTCGGCCGTAGAGCAGGTAAAACAGCGAGTACCCGGCAGTTTCATGACGCGAGGAGTTATAAGCGAAAGTGACGAATGGCAGAGCGATGTCCCAGTCTTTGTGGTCATCGGAAACGTACATTGAAAGCATATCGGTCAGTGTGCGGTTGAACCGTTCGGTAAGTCCGTTAGTCTGCGGGTGGTATGATGTGGAGAAGTTATGCCGAGTAGCGCATGATCGCAGGAGGTCGTCTACCACGCGAGAGAGGAAGCAGCGGCCACGGTCTGTGAGTATGTGCCTAGGAGCACCATGCTGGAGGATGATATCATATAGCAAGAAATCGGCTACGTCGGTTGCACAGCTGGTCGGAAGAGCTCGCGTAATTGCGTATCGTGTAGTGTAGTCAGTGGCAACTGCAATCCATTTGTTTCCTTGCGTGGAAGTTGGGAAAGGGCCAAGCAAGTCAAGGCCTATTCCATGGAACGGCTCGGATGGAACTTGAATAGGCTGAAGGAGGCCAGCAGGTCGAGTCGTATGTTTCTTTCGAAGTTGACACAGGTCACAAGATGCAACGTAACGACGAACAGAACGATAGAGACCCTTCCAGAAAAACCGTCGTCGTATGCGGTCGTATGTTCTAGAGATGCCCAAATGTCCAGAAGTTGGGGCATCGTGAAATTCAACAAGTACATCCTTGCGCAGATGATGCGGAACAACGACAAGAAGTTCGGCTCCATCGGGGTGCATGTTGCGACGATACAAGACGTTGTCTTGGAGTAAAAACATCTTGAGTGAAGAATCGGTGGAGCCGGACTGAAGACGGTCGATGAGGGAGGATAAGGTTGGATCTTTACGTTGCTCATCAGCCACATGAAGGAAGTCTGTTATGACTAATACACAGGCGTCGGCGTCAGGGCCGCTGGAGTTCGGTGGATCAACGGGATGGCGTGATAAGCAATCGGCGTCATTGTGTGGCTTGCCAGATTTGTAGACTACCGTAAACGTGAACTCCTCTAGTCGCAGTGCCCAACGGTCGAGTCTCCCGGTGGGGTCCTTAAGTGTGGACAGCCAGCAGAGCGCATAATGGTCAGTTAAGACTACAAACGAGCATCCATATAGGTACGGACGAAATCTCGCGACGGCCCACACGAGGGCTAGGCATTCCCGTTCCGTAATAGAATAGTTCTGTTCAGATTGGGAAAGAAGACGACTAGCGTACGCTATCACACGATTTGAGCCATTCGGTACTTAAGCGAGGATAGCACCAATGCCATGACCACTTGCGTCTGTGCGGAACTCGGTTCTGGCGTTTGGGTCAAAATGTGCGAGCACTGGTGGCGATGTGAGAGCAGAAATGAGTGACGCGAAGGAAGCCGGTGGAGCTGCGCTCCAGGTAAACGGCACATCCTTTTTGAGGAGTTCCGTGAGGGGTCGAGCTATGTCTGCAAAGTTGAGGACCAAGTGGCGGAAGTAAGAGCATAGCCCAAGAAAGCTGCGTACCTCTTTGGTAGAACGCGGAACCAGAAAATTTCGAACCGCACGGAATTTGTCAGGGTCGGGTTGCACACCAGTAGCGTCAACAAGGTGACCAAGCAATTTTATCTGACGGCGTACAAAGGTGCACTTGGACGAATTAAGCTGGAGGTCAGCCCGTCGAAATACGTCAAGAATGGCCGAAAGACGAGGTAGGTGACTTTTAAAAGTGGGAACGAAAACGATGACGTCATCTAGGTAACAAAGGCATGTCGACCATTTAAGACCACGTAGCAGAGAGTCCATCATTCTTTCAAAAGTGGCAGGAGCATTACACAACCCAAATAGCATGACCTTAAGTTGGTAGAGGCCGTCGGGTGTGATGAACGCGGTTTTCTCGCGGTCGCGGTCGTCGACAGCAATCCGCCTTTTGCATGTCTGTGTGGCTCCCTCTCGCGGACACGGCATGAAACAATCTGTACGGCGTCGCGCCGAACCTGTCGTGCGCTACCCCAGCGTTTCTTTATGGCACAACATGGTCGGGCAGCGACAAACGCAGTGAGCGTCCCGGTTATTTTCGATTTGAAACGCTGTACGAATTTCTGGGAGGCCTTTCCGGCATGGTGAACACTTAAAGCGAAAAGGGCCGACCATGGGAAAGCCTTGGGTGTCTAAAAACGTCGCAAAATGCCGCCCGAAAGGGAAAGGCGTGCAAGCGAGCAGGCGCCGCTCGCTTGCGTCCGGTTTGTTTGAGACAGCGTGCGTAAACGAAAAAGGGGTGGGGGGTGACTTTTCGTGAAAGCGCACGGCACCTAGCTGCCCCTGCATCCAGCACAGCCCGTGGGCCTGCCTCCCACAACGGCCAATGTGTCGGTGGCAGTCGCCGTCACTTCTCCCGCTACGAGTGCCGTGAGTCACGGCTACTCGACGAAGACGACGCAAAAAGCGCGGTTACACGGAAGCACCGCTCGATTCTCATCGACGTTCGGTTGAAGAGCGGCATTGTATGCCACTATGCTAAGGGCAAGCTTTCTGGAAAAAAAAAGGGAAGAAAAGAAAAAGAAGCGGCATGCTCTTAGTTCAACGACATAGCCCACACCGATTTTGGGAACGCAGCACGAAAGCACCCGGGATCGACACCTGTAGGGCGTGCATGCAGTGCGACACAGGTCAATCCCCTAAAAAGCAAGTAATGCACTGCTGTGCCCAAGGTCACGCTGTCTGCACAAGAAATGCGGGGATCGCTTTTGCTGACTTTTTGTGTTTCGTTATTTGTTGTTTTTCTATACGTCCCCTCTCCGTTTCTCCCTTCTAAAATAAAGCAGTCGTCCTGGTGCGCTGACAGTGAACGGACGTGTCGTGCCTTTTTCAACTCTCCGAAGTTTCTCTCCGATTAAGCTTACAGAGAGATAGCTAGAGGTCAATCGGCATAAGGTTTGCTGCCAGTAGTGCTTGTTCAAGTCACGGAGCACCAGCATACCTGGCCGGAGTCATGAACGGATGTACAACGAGGCCAGGATCAATGAAAACACCAATAGGGTCAAAAAACTTAGCAGTTTGACGAGGCTCCTACCCCTCTATTCTTGGCATGAAGACTTTGCAGAGTACAAGTACTAAAAATAAGTTTTAGAATAAGTTCATAAATCACAGAAAGACCAGTCTTTACCACAAACAGTTACATGCTTATACAAAAAAGTAAGGAAAACGGCATACATTCAAATGTTTGTAAGAGGCTGACAAGATGACAGAAATATTTAACATATAATGAGTGTACAACAAAGAAGGTTCAAAAGATTTAAGTGGAAGCTTTACAACCGGAAGCTTTAAGACCCGAAAAAAAAGAAAAAAGGCAGAAAAAAGAGAAATGTCACACATTTACACGGAATCAACTGGAAGCCACTATTTCGAATGAGAAGGTTTTAAGGTGTTCTTTAGACACGTCACAGACAGAAATGCTTGTAGTTATCTATTATTTTTACACAGCAGGCATGCTGTGCTCGAGTCTCTTTGAACCATGATTGGTGCAGCAAAAATGTTCATACCAGCAGGCCCTTTACCTAATATTATAATCTGATGTGTCGTTTTCCTAAGATTGCATACTTTAATAAAGCATGCATTACTTGATGGCAGGCTTTGCTTGTATCTCATTTCATACTTAGTTTCGACAGCCGCCCCATCTTCCTTGCGTGTGGTTACGCTGGACACTGCCCACGTTCAGCCGCCACGAATGCAGCCGCCTTGAGTCGTATCATCTGTCACCGGCCGGTCTAGCATCCCGTATTACAAGCCACCTCCGCCTATGTTCCTTCCGTTACGGCCAGCTCCATCGACCCGCCGTTAACTGTCTCCCCGGCGACGCTCCTTTTCCCCCATTCGGCCACCTGTGGTGGCACGAGAACAG
Source organism: Hyalomma asiaticum (assembly GCA_013339685.2). Classification (NCBI taxonomy): domain Eukaryota; kingdom Metazoa; phylum Arthropoda; class Arachnida; order Ixodida; family Ixodidae; genus Hyalomma; species Hyalomma asiaticum. Next base: position 42,234,476 of record CM023487.1, on the reverse strand, counting down.
GGAAACTTCGGCATTTACTACGAAAAGCGAGGACGACACTTTCTGGGTAGTGCCTCCGTACAGCTTGCGCCCAAGGTATTCATCCTACAGCGGTATGCACAGCCCGCGTCGCATTCAGAACACTGTGTACGCGGTCGAATTCATTATACTATCTGCGTGGCCTCACGCCGGCATCCTGAGATGGGAGTTTCTTTCCCGCCACGAATCTGTCATTCATTGCGCTCGAGCTGAAATAGAACTCTCGCCTTTCTTTTAATCCCCTTCCCTGTCCCTAAAGAAAGCAGCATGCCCGCGGTTATATAAACGCCGGCAAAAATCCGTCTTTTTTCAATAAGGATCCTCTCTATCTCGCCTTTCTCAGATTTCGCGCGGCGTGTGAACCATCGGCTTCGCGAAAGGTACTCGACAGAGACAGTAGCACAGTGCCTCCAAACTCGTCAACTGCTGTGTCTGTCTACTGCGCTGGTGTCACGGATCCCATTGCACTGCTTTCACCATGTGACCGCGTTTGCACTAAGAAAGGGCTGCCGGTGCGTTTTGCGACCGTCGAAGTCACTCAGGGCCGCACTGCTGTTTTCGTAAGCAATCCATCCTCGTACGTAGTAGCGTCAATGCGAGGGCAATGTCTCGACCCAGCGGAACCCTTCGAACGTGCACAAGTCATGGACGTGCTTAATAGACCGATCTCACCGCGTGATCTGCGCATGCGCGAGTTTCCAGCAGCGGCGCCGCCGCCATCTTAGTTGTAGTTCTCAAAGCACAGCTGTTACGGCTGTGCGTGCTGCATGCTATAAGTTTATTGGCGTTTTTCACGTATCCCTGGCGGGGACGACGATTCAACGCGTAAGAAAACGATGTCCGAACCTCCTGTGGCAGTGTTTCATTTAAATTTGTCACGCGATGTAGCGCTGTTAGAGAGAAAAAAAAAAGAAGTTGGAATGTAAAGGTGCGACCTGGTCACGATCTCGTCGTTAGTCCGTGCGCCCGTGTCGCTTCGAATTGATGTTACCCGTATTCGCTTAATTACTCGCAATAAAAGAAAAGATAAAGACGTCTCAGGGCACGTATCGTACAGAGATGGAACGCCAAGAGCGCGGAATGGTGACAACTGAAAGACTCAGTCGAAGGAACGATTTTGCTGTTGCTTTGTCAAAGCAAAACTTCGCATGCACAGTGTGTTGTTAGTACAGGGCTTAGTACAGCATGTGAATGGGTGGAAAACGATCGCGATGAAGAGGTTAAAGGCGCGTCCACCTTAGCGGAACGATGACCTGCCGCGCACCGTTAGCGAAAGCTTACGGGCCGCTGCTAATATCGCGAACGACAAGCAGTTCCTGCTGCATAAAGTACGGATGAGTCGGTCAGTAACTCTGGCGACAGGTGCAAAACGACGAAAAAGCGGCGGCCCGCTCTGCCCGCCGCCCTCACACCCGAAGGCTCGGCGCCGATGTCCTTACCGCTTCAAAACTGCATCAACATAAACTCAGTAGGCGCGCGACCTTATGCAGGCCGCTCGCGCACATAAGATGGCATGTTTTGTCACTGGTATTTACTCTTTAACTTGTGCTCGCAGTAAAATCACACATTGAAAACCGAAACACCGGCGGCACCGATGGTTGCTATTGGTGCCGGCGTGGCGTATCAATAGCCCTGCGCAGCCTGAAGTATGCGCTAAGCAGGGCTTGTGTCAGATCTTTCGTTCACGTTGATGCTTGACTGTCGTTATCGCTCGCAAGAGGTTAAGCATTTTCTAGCGAGCGCACAATTTTGTCCAGAACACAAGCTGTATCCACTCCGACGCCGTTGGCGGAGATCGCCCGGCAATGTGATCATGAACTCGCTATGAATCGTTGCGGTCACTGATCGGTCCGTCCGTGATGTGCTTGAGCTGTTATGACGCTGTAGGGCATTGCTAAAGTGTCATGCATAAAAAACACAAAATTCACAAACAGTGCTGAACAAGCCGTATGCCTTACGAGCCGGTCTGTCCGACGCACCAATTCCTGCCGGAGCTTCACATTCTTCGCCAATACAAGAAAAACCGAAGCGATTTTGTTTCAGGCTGTTCTTGTAGCATCCTGGCACACAGGAGGTAAAACCAACCATCACAACTCTTCAAAATAAGGCCGATAAAGCTCGTTAACGCCGCTCGTCGATGCACCAGCCATGCATTTGAGCGTACGGCGACCGCGGGGAGTACTACAAGTTCCGGCATGCACTGCGGCAGCGGTGGCGCGGTGAAACAGCGCGGTGAGATCGGTCTATTGCACGCACTGTCATAGTTCCAGTAGGCTCGGTGCTGTTTCTACGTCTGATTCGTCGACCACCGATATATTTGATTCCTCCATTCCTGCAAACTTACGACGGTGCAGCGTTAACGACATCTGTGCCGGGTTCAGGAATTTTTTTTTTTTTTGATGTCGCGTAACTTCGCTTGGCCGTACATTGACTGTTACGGATCGCATCAACACTGGCGCCCTTCCACCTCCGCGACAACATCCATACCGTGTATCTCCTGCCGAAGGTCGCGTAGTCAATGAGCAAGTCGATGACATGCTTCGATGCAATGTGATTCGGCCTTCAAACAGCCCCTTGGCGTCTCCTGTCATTCATGTTGCAAAAAGAACTATTCGGTGCGGTTCTACGGGGACCACCAATCACTCAGCAAAATCACCCTTAAGTGCGTTGATCCACTACTGCGAATTCACAAGGTGACAGCCAGCAAGGAGCAGATTTCTTTTCATCTCTGAACTTGCGGCCACAGCGCTGCCAAGCACCTATGAGTAATGAAGCTTGACCGAAGACTGCGTTTGTAACGCTCGACGACTTGTCATTCCGTTTGGGCTGTATACAGTGCCCGCGACCATTCAGCGCATGATGGATGCCGTTCTGCACAACTTCAACTGGCACACTTTCTTGTGCAATGTCGACGACATCGTCGTGTTCGTTCCTGAGATCTCCACGCATTTTCAACGCTTGCGGCATATTTAACGCGTTTGATAAATGCAGACCTACAATTAAATCTGAAGAGGCCCCGGTTTACCACAAGGCAGCTAAAAATACTGCCCAAAGGAGGAATCCCTCCCGATCCAGCCAATCTTCGTGCCGCGGCCGAGTTCTCCAAAACCACATCTGTCAAGGAAATGCGTAGTTTCGTAGAACTGTGGTCCTATTTTCGACGCGTCATTCGGAGCGTAGCCGCAATCATATCGCCGCTAACGAAGGTGCTCTGAAGTAACGGGCCCCTCAATGCGTGGTCAGCAGAGTGTGATGACGCTTTCGCATAGCTCCGCCGTTTGGTGACATCTGCTGTCATATAGAGAGCAGACGTCGACAAACGTCCACAAAACCGTCAATAAAAACATTTTTTTTCTGCCGTCTGCTGTTATTTCGACACGCGACGCCGAAAAGCTGTCATTTAGACAGCTTCACGATGTCGCGCGGCCCCTCATTGGCGATCACAGCAACGATACAGTAACAATATACTAACACGCTCAAGAATACCTCAACACTCAACATGAAGGTATTTTCTCTCGGGCGTTGTTCGAAGAACACAGCAAAATGCCTCACAAGTTTAGAGACTATCCATCCTGCTTCTATATGCATGGCACATCATCGTTAGCTGCTCTCCGACATTTGCGAAAGTCTGCAAGAAGTCTGTGCGATAGCAGCTTGCAATTCCCTCGCGTATCACCGGAAGAACAAACTCACCTACGGGAAGACGTTTCTTCAATCAGAGCCTCAAGTGGGGGACTGAATTCTGCACGAAGCAACCTGGCACCCCAACCACTGCAAACTCAGCATGTTAAAGAAAGGGCCATGCAGGATCCTGCGACAGATCTCTCCTGTAAACAACGAGACCGACTGCAGCGTGTCACGTGTGTCCACTCGACCGTAGTCTTCCCGCGTTGTCAATGTGGGAAGATTACGACGATACCACCCTCCCTTCTATCTACGCCTTCTTAGGAGGTAGGGGGAGCATGTGACAAACTGTGCAGAGACAGTTCTGAGCAGTTATGAATGAAGACGCGCACGAAGTGTGGAAGAAACAGGGTTTCGTACGACCACAATGTCTTCTAAGTTACATATATAGGTTGTGATGACTAACTAGTTGTTGGCTACAAAGGCGCTCTGGAGCTCGCGCTCGGCGAGCGGGCAACAGAAAAAGGAAAAGACGTGCGGGAATAGAACAGCCTGGCCCAGGAACGTACGCTGTCTGTGTCTCGTTTATTCCTGACAATGGTGCAGCCGAGCACAAGAAAGGGTTAGCGTGGACACCGATCTTGTTGTGGGCTCCGCACGGCCTCGTGGGTCCTCGGAACGGCGGTTTTTGTGGCTACGGAACGCCGTCCACGCTTCATAGGCAAGAAAACCGCCTGGCTGCTGTTGCAGCCACTACCCAACACGCCATCCGGAAATGGCGTCCAGGCATCTTCGGGTGATCAATGGCGCGAATGCTTTCATCCGGAAATACCGCATCAAGGTGAGACAGGCCGTGGAGCTTTCTAGCCCGGAAATGCCCTGCACACTCCCTATGGCGTCACTATGCGGCCAGAACTGTGAGAGCAGCAGAGCTGCAGAGGCATGCTCTGTATGCTCCCTTATTTAATTATCCCAACGTCATGAAGGCTGCTGCGGTCGCAGACTCTGCCGAAGTCATACGCGCTGGCTCGTCGGCCGACTCGCCCGACTGCGTCGCTGAGCTCATGAGCGCCCTCGCGCAATTCCCACACTAACTCTGTTGCTTGGCGTCCCTGAGCTCCGGGTTTGCGGCCCAACTCGCACCAGGTGCGCGGGAACTACCCGAGTTCCGTTACTTTGACATCGACACTGACGTGTGGTTGGAACGCAGGCAGCACAGCATTGGACCGACCTTCGCGCAACGTTGGAAACATGGGACAAGATATTGGAACTACATTGGATTTCTGGGCCCATGCTACACGTTAAACTAGATTAGCGCAATGTTGGATACCAGTCATCTAACGTTGGAAAAATTGGGAAAAATGGCTTTGGCCAACATAGTCCATCATTTGTATATTGAATATTGGTAAGCTTGTACAAACAATGGCAGCTCGAACCGCTTTTTCCAGCCTTTATTGATGGCTGTTCCATCATTTTTTGCCAGCATTCCTCATTAGATGAGCCAGCATATCTTGCCAGATTTCTTTATTGGCTGATCCCATATTTTCCCCACCTTTTTATTGGCTGTTACATCAACTTCCAGCGTTAGCATGGACGCACTTAAATTTGTTTTGACGAGGTTTCTGGCTCTAGCCAAAAAGCAAGAATATCCAGTAAATTATGGGAGTAACAATAGCTTTCTTTTGTACTTAGTAGGCATATATGTATTGACAGCTCGGGAAATGAATTATTTTATATTCACGCTTCGTGGTCATGACGACAACATAAAACAGACATAAATGGTTCATGCACATTTATGTTAATGTCGAGACGTATCTTTCGAACAAATACACTCATACATATAAACGAAATGTCTTCTTTGTGACATACAGAGGCAAACATTGGCGTCCACTCTTGCTCCCCTTGGCCTGCGACGGATGTCGGTTGATGCCATTCTGCAGTGTCGGCCACACAAGACATTGCAACTGAAGTTGACAAAGGCGCTGCTGCACTTTTTAAAGACGACGGACTTGCACAAACGACTTTAACAGCGATGTGTGATGTCACGTACCATGCAGGTGCCACTGACTCTGACAATGTGCTATATGTGCACCCTCTCTCTCTCTCTTCCTCTTTCCTTTCACCTTTCAATCTCCCCCGTCCCCTTCCCCTCGTGCAGGGTAGCATACCGGTTGTCCTACACTGGTTAACCTCCCTGCCTTTCCCTCTCTATTTTTTCCTTCCTTTTCTTTTTGTGACCCATTTTATTTTTGCGTTTAGAGACATGAGAAGGGATTGAAAAGAAAGTTCTGATAAAAGCAACAAATAAATATTCACTCTAAGTTTGAACTCCACTGCATCTGATCAGCCTCGAGAAAACTAAGCGCATGGGCAGTATAAGCAAAAAGAAGGGGCTCATGAAAACATACGCCAAAAACTATGCAACACGTTATGGTTTACTTGCTTATTAAATTGTGGAGCAGCTGAAGCTTGAAAGATTCCTTAAGCAATTCTGTGAAACAGTTGAATTGCAGAAATTAAACACTTTCTTAAGTAAAACAACATAAGTGAATGTTAGGATACGGGGATATGTTACTGCATGCAGAATCCGGAATGGAGGGTATGTCGGGACAAACCAGCGACTTTTAAAGAACTGAAAACCAGGAACAAGAAATGACTGTTAAAGAGAAAAAGAAAACATGCCTTTCACGCAATACAAAAAATCCACGCATATCCACGGAGTGAATGATGATGAGTGGGCGAAGCTCCGGAAGTTCATCGTAGATTGTGCCGAGTTCCGGATTAATTTAGTTAACGCGCACGCTACGAATCCTTATGGTTCAACTACGCACAAGTGAAATCTCCCCCCGGCACTTCATTGCAAGTCAAGATCCAGTGCCTATATATATATGTGGGTGGCCGATCAACGGTTCTCCAGCGCGAGCACTCAGATCATGAGTCAGATCATGAGTCAGTTGAGTCAGATCATGATGCATTATGACGTTTGTGAAAAATCCAAGGAATTTCACTGCTTGTCAGTTGTTTCCGTTCATAGACTTTCCTACTAAATCACTAGAGGGAAATCTGGCGTTCATATTCTTCTGGACACGCATTCTTCTGGAAATCTGGACCCGCATTCTTCTTTGCTTTATGGCCTGCAGACTACCGCTGGGTGGTGCGAAATCATTTCTGAGTAGGTTACCACTGTGAGAAGGAGCAACCGAGATTTTCAACTGGGGTGAGTGGCTCGGTAGATGCATAAATGGCTACGGACCAACTCATTTCTCGACTGCCCTGTACAGTCATCCATCTTAACCACCATCGTTGCCTTTTTAGTGGGCATGGCAAGGAGAGAGTGGGCTGTGTTGTGTACCTAGCTGAATGCACAGTTCTTTCTGCTGAACTCGCCCCCTATGCCATGTATGCACGTACAATTCACTACTCTCAACGGTGATTTATGAGCAGTGGCAATGCACAACAGCACCTCAACACAAGAGTCTACTGTGGTTCCGACAAAATGTGTACTATGTGCATCTATTGCGATTTTCGGTGTCCTCTTCGTATCTATTACCAGTAGTCAAATAGCCGCGGATGTATCAGAAAGCGGGACTGGTGGAGCCAGATTAACAGTGCATTCAAGTGAGGCTCACGACATCGTCCACTGCGGCCCTATATAGTGCCCACCTTGCCTACCTCAAAAGCGTCCATCATAATGGTGGCTGTCTTGGATTTCGGTACTGGGCGATGATGGCATTTTCAACAAGGCCATTTTAGCACGACATTACGGGCACCCAATTGCTTCAATAATGTTCTGTTCAGGCCGCGGTAACAATGTGTCATTATTTCCTCGCTACCGTATTATCTGTCATCCCGCGTTGATCACAGTCTCAAATTTCAAGTGCACTTCTGGCAGACGAACATGTATTTTATATGCCGAAGACGTCGTCCGAATGAAATCGAATTGCCGCCTCCATCGTCTGCAACAACGGTCATATTTCTTTCAAAACTACACTGTACTCTAAACTGCTCGTGTACTCTCTGATGTCTAGTGCACGTTAAAGAACCTCAGGTGGCTGAAATTTCAGGAGAACTCCAATGCGGCGTTTCTCGTAATAGCATGGTTTTCCAACGTAAAGCCCGAGAGATTAATCAAGACGGCCCTAATGTTCTTGTAAATTCACTCCGCCCTCTCACGCCGCAAAGGTATTGAGATTAGATAAGTAATTAGGCACATATATAAAAAATAAATAAACAGAATAATACTAGACTTAGAAATTTTCCATTATAAGGGTCCACTGGAGTGGACCGCGAGCACTCTTTACGTTTGGCTCACCCGTTCACTGCAAAGCACGCGTCGCTCCGCCATTCCCGTTCTCCGTGTGCATTGCGGTGTTTCCGCTACGTTAGACGAATTTCTATCTCTTCTACATTAAATTTAAAAGCTTGGTATCACTACCCTAATTTATTCAAAGGCGTTCTTTTTTGCAGACAAGACGAAATGCTTGTACTGGGTTGCCAGAAGTGCTGTCGGAAATTGCAACTGGATATGTGACTTCACGTTCGACGCAATTTCCCGGGCTCAAGCGATTGTAGTAAACCGTACGAACATTCACGAATGTAATTAGTCGTTTAAATAAAAATAGTGCAAGAACAAGTATTCTTCAAGTCGTCCTTCCATTTGGCATGTCAAATTGCATATGTACAGTTTTTTTTTCCACAAAATACACAATGGTAAGATGTTCCCGCAAGGGTATGACGAATGTAATGAGCGCAAGTACTGAATGTAGCATATTGAATAAATTAGAAATAAATTACCATTCAAAGCGGCTCTTCTGCAACACATGCGAAAAAAAAACTTATTTCGCTGCAAGAAACATGTGCTCCTCTTGTTTGTCAGTAAATAAACTGATGATTTTTGCCTACACGTCTTTTGTTTGGTGGTCACTAACCCTGTTTTACAAGAATGGCAAAGTGATTAGTACGACAGCAACGGATGCGTAGCAACGAAAGTCTAGTGCGACAGCAACGAAAGTCTAGTAGCCTTAATTAGGCGTTGAGGTGCAGTGTGCACAACGTCCAGTTGCATGTTGTCCTTGCTTGTGGAGTGTGGACAAGCATGCAAGATTGCTTTTCGTTCAGCCCGACTTTCCTTTTGCCGATGCTCTTTGCCCACGCAGTGGAAACACCTGCAGCGAACCACGCGGCGAACGCCGCGACAGCGAGCCGCTATCTTGGGAACCACGTGTAGACACGCAGGCGTCGCCGACGGGAGGCCGCTTGACGGTAGCACGTTGATCCCTTAAAGCACTGCATATCGGTAACCTTCCGCTGGCGCAGTAACTAGGAGCCCGTCCATGGCCGGCTTATTTGAGGCACGTGTCTGGGAAGCGGGAGGTCGCGCATCTGATTCAGACAAGGTGCCTGGCAAAAAAAAGCAATTCTTCAGGATGTTTTACTTGCGGTAATGCATATGCACGGCTTGACGGCGACAGTGAGAGCTCTATTGAAGTGTTCATGTGATTTATGTCGCAATAACAATAAAATGGCGCAGATTGATCATCACACACACATTGACCTTTACGTCGCTTACATATATAAAGAAGGACAAAATGCAATGCCTGCGCCAGGCGGGCCGTAACGCCAACACGGACCAATCGTGTCCTTTCACAGCACTAGCTGCAAATGATGTAAAATTATAGCTGGATTATTGCCTTTGCTTAACAGTTGTCAGACATATTCTGGAATAACATCTGCAGTAAGCAACAAGGAACTCGGGGAACTCGTTTAACTGAAGGAGCGGCTTCGTTTACAACACGCTGAGCACGGACCACACGAACTTCAACGCCGCCTTTGTCACACAACCACAATGGCACAGAGCTGGTGCCGACGTGATCCGGTACAATCACTCCCCGCTCAGAAGAGAGCCAACCTGGCGACTTAAAGGACAACTCCAGTGATTTTTGTTTTCCTCTGACCTCAGTGGAATTTTCAGTATATGTTCTCCTCGGTACGGGAATAACTTGCGCCAAGCCAGGCGATTGCAAGTCGTTTAGTTTTCCTGAAAATGAACATTAAAAATTTTTAGCGCCCAGGTGACTGTTTTTGAGGTCATTACCTGCAACGCTGCTTACCCGAGGAGGCTCGCCGTCTGACGCAAAATGGCGATACTTCGGTGCTCAAATTGTCGCTATCAAGTTCAGAAGGCCTAAATAAATTGTTGGATGACACCGCCACTTTCAGTTTTCTGGCACCAGCTCGATATTTCTGGTGGCGGGCAGAGTTTGACGTCATCGAATACGCTGAACGAAGAGTCTACCCGTTTCAGTTTCGGCTTGAACGCACCGCTGATTCGGTTATTTAAAATTATTGTTGCGTTTCTCGACAAAAATAAATGACCTTAGCTTCTTCACGGCTGTCAGGAGAGTTCGAAAACAGCGACATCAGAATACGGTAGGAAAATCCGCCGGAGTTTCCCTTTAAGGGGACGATACAACAGGAGCGTCGTAGCGCTTTTTCAGCCGTGTCACGTGAATTGTTTCCCGTCCTCGGCGGCGACGGGTCAGAAGATGGTTCGAGGGGCTCGACGACGTAATTCACTGGAGACGTCTGCTGCACGACACAGTAGGGACCTGCGTAGCCTGCCAAGAGCTTTGTTTAAAGACGGGGAAGCCCCGCCACGGTGGTCCAGTGGCTATGGTACTCGGCTGCAGACCCGAGGTTCGCGGGATCGAATCCCGGCCGCGGCCGCTGCATTTCGATAGAGGTGAAATGTTGAGGCCCGTGTGCTGTGCGATGTCCGTGCACGTTAAAGAACCCCAGGCGGTCGAAATTTCCGGAAGCCCTCCACTACGGTATCTCTCATAATCATAGGTGGTTTCGGGACGTTAAAGCCTACATAACAACAACAACAACAAAGACGGTGAATAGTGGACGGCACTCATAGCCAAACAGCATTCGCGAGGAATAGTGGGCGGCATATGCGGAGGCGTCATGAAGAGAATTTTGGCGCCATTGATCTTGCGCCGTGAACGAGCATGCAATTTGGCGCCACTCTTCAGCGTGAGCGGGTGCTTGTGAAACAGGGGTCGCTTCAGAAACGTCGGTGTGGCAGGGAAAGATAGTGTGCATGACGGTTCGCGTCGATACAGGAGAAAGACGGAAGAAAATACGATGGTACTTTGTTGCGCAGTGTTATAGGCGTGCGTGATGAAAGGCAGCACTGTATCCCGGTTGGTGCGGTCGTCGGACACGTACATTGCAATCGTGTCGGGACGGGTACGAATGAAACTCCGTCGTGCCACTAGTTTGAGGACGGTAGGCTGAGGCGTTGCGACAGACCACGAGACATTTGTCTAGAAGTGCCTCGAGGGCACTTGACCGAAAGATGAGACCACCGTCGCCTGTTTATATGGCACCTGTTTATATGGCATTTATAGACTACGGGAAAGTGTTTTGTTCCATACAATTTTTGCAAGCAGTTCTAGTTAGAAGCTCTGCGTCGACAATTTGTACCTGACGTACACGTGCAAACGATAAGTAACGTCTACAAAGATTGCACACTGCACTGCACGTACATGAAAAGAGCAGAAAAACTCCGATCAGAGATCAACCCGATGTTATTCACTGCATGCCCAGAACAAGTGTTCAACTTTATAGAGTGGGAGAAAAAGGGAATTCGAATAGACGGAGAATATCTCAGCAATTTATAGTTTGCAGACGACATTGGGCTCTTTAGCAATGACGTTGATGAATTTCAAAACATGATTGAGCACCTCAATCAGGAGGTCCTAACATGGACTAAACATGAATAGGCAAAAGACTAAAAGTTAACAACGAACCTATAGAATGTGTGAGTGAATGCGTATATCTCGCGCAGTTAACAGGGACACATAACCACGATCAAGAAAATACTCTGTAGAATAGCAGTCAGATGGAGCGCATTCAGGAGACATTCCCAAATAACGAGTGAAAACTTCGCACATTCACTAAAGCGAAATTCCTTGATCGCTGCAGCGCTCATCCGGTACTAGCGTGCGCTGCAGAAACATTGAGGGTAACTAAAAATGTGGAGATGAAATTAAGAGAGAGAGATGACGGGTGGAATGCAGGGAGGTTAACCGGGAGGGAAATATCCAAGATGAAATTAAGGAGCACGCAGCTTCATATGGGAAGAAAAATGAAAGGTGTCTCTAAGATACAAAAATAGGCGTAGTGCATCAGAGAACATACGGTTGTAGCTGATATTCTTATATGCATTAAAGTAAAAAAAAGTGCAGGGCATATCATGTGCAGCAATACAAAAGATGGACAGTATGAATGACCGGACGAATACGGAGAGAAGGGGAACGCAGTGGAGGTAAGCAAAATCTTAGAGGTAGCTATGAAATTAGGAAGTTTGCGGGCATGCAGTGGAACTAAATCGCTCAGGATAGGAAAAGTTTGAAATTTTTGGGAGAGGCTTTCGTCATACAGTGGTCTTAAATGTAGACTGTTGATGATCATGATGACGAAGTGCATGTGTACTGATACACTTCGCACAAATGCGTTCATCCCATTTGTAACGCTTTGCCGATTACCACATGATTGCCGTAGGCGATTTCATCGCTGATTGCATGGAACGACACCGGTTGCCACTGTTCGTGGGGTCCACAGGATTTTATTTTCAGGAAAGTTCCAGATGCAGCTGAGAAAAAGCGCCATCGTCAAGTGTTCGGCAGAGCATAGAATTATACATGACCCCATGGTAAGGCCAGAGTAAAAAGGATAGTCCTATGATGTCGCGATTTTCGTTGATTGTAAGGTTTGTTTTTCGATGAAGGTTGTAAGCTTGAGTGGAAAAAGCGATATTTAGACTGATATACGTTAAACAGCTGCAATGGGGCTACAAAAGTTTCACAGCGCATATTTTCAAACTGGTGTTGCTTGCAATACAATTAAGTGCGTGGAAAATAGCTCCTCCGGTTTCATGTTTGTTTTTCTTGCAGGATCAAGTCCTCCATGCTTCTGTCATTTTCATAGGAACGCATTGTGCAGATCTTCTGTAATGCCATCGCGAATTGTACTTTCGAGATCTGTGAACTGTCTTTCATTTTTTTTCCGATTGGTGTAATACTTACTAGGAATCCGAATGTCGCGCAACTTGTTTCTCTCTTCGAAGTTGACGAGATCTGAGTCTGCGCATTAAACGTCAATCCGAGTACACAACATCCTTTGACGTTTCCCAGTCACGGTTAATAATTTAATTCGTACGGAATCATTTTCTTGTAGTGAACGGGGATTTTGGCGTCCCCCGTCATCGATGCGACAAGCCACACTTCACAGCTTTTTCACAGGGCCTTTGTGAAGTCCCGAGAGAAAACTTTTCGAGCATTCTGGTTTACATGCTCGATTGACACGCTTGCCTATTTTTTTGCGTGTTACAGCTAACAAACTATCGGGCCCCCATTGACCGTTTCGGCCCACGACAGCGCATTGAGTTTTCACGTTAACCTGAGCGTGTTCGGTAGCATGAGGATCCGATTGCTACGTTTGCTGGCTGTCCATATACATAATACAGGGCAGAAAAATAATCTTTCTCCAGCGCTGGAAGACATCATCACTCGGCATAGACGCGCACTCACAACATGTACTGGATAAAGGTCGACAGCTGGGGTAACAATGCTTGAGGGGCCGTGGGAATGAAATAGCATATTGAACATTTATGGCTCCTTGCACATGCTTTGACACGCAAGTAGCCAGCCTCGGTAGAACTTTTTGTGTTTGCTTGCATCTAAAGTGCACTTTTTTTCGGAGGTAACGACCCCGAAAATTGCCTGTGCGAAAGGTCAAGTACAAAGCTACTGTTTTGAGTGGAGCCAACATTGGGTATAAATGAAACAGGGAAAGCGAAAAAACATACGTAAATTTCAGATCTTTCACCTTCGAGCAAATAATGACTGTACAATAGCGCATTCTTATAATCACAGTTCGCGTTTAACGTGACAAAACGGCCATCATGTAATAGCTCACGACGCAGTGACGCACTCGAAACAAATTTCGACGGCCTAGCGCTGCTTAGCGTAGATAAATGTTATAACAGGAGTGTTCTTGCGTTTCGCAACTGTGGAGATGCCACCGCCGCGGCTACTTATCGTCGCTATATAATCGGTCTCAGGAGCGTGGCACCTTCTCCGCTGGGGCACCTTGGCAGGGGTAAGCTTTCGCTCGATGATTAAATGCGATGCGTCTGCTCACTCACACTCACTCATGCTCACTCACCCTTTATTTCACAGCCGACGACGAAGTGTGCGCGTGTACTGCGTGGGTAGGGTTAGTGCGCTAGCGCTTGCTCGAACTTGGGTGGATGCAGGAGCCCTGGTGTGATGGAAGTACGTCCACGATGAGCCCGGGATCACTCTCAATACAGTCGATTCCGACCATAAACGTAGCACACAATATATACATTTGTCTGAAAATAGACACGACCTGCAGGCTAACCACACAGATAACGTGATGCTAACCTGAAGTAAATGCAGTCCTACGGCTACTGTTATAACGTCTGTATTAGAAAAAGTCTGTGTAGCCATGCTTCATTGGGTGTTGTCGTTGGCCCGTCCAGGCCGAGGTAGACTGCAAAGAGTCCGTCGTCGGTGAGGTGCCGGCAATGTCGGTCCACCCATGGGATTGTTAGACCGCAGCAGCGACCCTTACATCGCAAGCCACGACAGCCTGCAGGCCGCCGTGCTCACATCATCTCCACAAACTGTGATGACGACAGCGATGGCTGGAATGTGAGCCCCAGTGGCCAGGCTGGTCGACGCAGCAATCGAGAAGACTGCAAGCTTTCCTGGCCTCCTTAGACGGCTCGCTCAGCACGGAACACAGGCCCTTGACGCTTTCTGCTCCGGTTTCTAAGCTCGCCTGGTTCTCTGGACCCGTCGCCCAGCAGGAACGCAGGTCCTTGGCGTTGCCAGTACGCCGTAGCGCTTAGTCGCAGATTGTCTGGAGCAGGACATTCAGAGAGAACTGACTGGCTTCAACGCTACCTAGCAAGCACCACTGCATGCGCCACGTACCGCTCGGACACACTTCGTCGTGATCGCCCCTGCACGGCGAACACAAAAATGTTTCCATTTCGTCTTTCGGGCCTTAATATCATCACAACCACTGATTTAAGAAAGTTGTTCGCAACTTTTAACACGAAAGCGTTTCTTGGATATGTTTGCGAGAGCGCGAGCCCAGCTGCCGTCCGCAAATGCCGTACCCGGAAAACACGTCACTTCTCCCACCGGCAGTGACGCCGTCGCTAACCCTAGCCGCAGCGGCATTCGGTAGACTCGGCACGCGCCACGCTCCGCTGGGGCACGGCCGGGCTAGACTGCACTAAGGAGCCTACATAACTGCCTACATGAGGCAGTCATGTAGGCTACTGTTACGTCCGAGACATCGGAGACGGAGCGGCACCACCAGAAACTCGTCAACGCAGGTGTCGCTATTGAAAAACGAGTCGGAACGAGCCGAGTGCCGGTAACGATTTGCTCGTTACCTCCGGCCGGGGGTGCCGAATGACCACCGGAAGGCGTCCAGATGCGCCATCGTATGGTCCGGCTGCGTACGTGTCACCTCGGCCACATTTGAAGAAAAAGGGGGAGGTCCACAACCTTCTTCCCCTTCGGACCTTCAACCTCGGATTGGAGGAGAAGCATCAACTGGGCCCTCCCAAGAAGGCGTCGCCGGACGACGCGACCTATTTAATCCACGGGAGAACCCCGGGATCGGGGGATTTGATTGACATTCGGCCATAAGCTACCATGCTGTAAATAAATGTAAATATTCTCATCTTCTCAAACCAACTCCTCGTACTCTTCCCTCCTGCCCCATGGACTCCTGGCCTGAAGGCGACACGAGTCCACGACAAATGGTGGCAGCGATAAACCACGACAAGCGGTGGCAGCGGTGAGATCGCGACAACTGGTGGCAGCGGTGGGATCGCGACAACTGGCTGGCAAGCGGTGGGATGAACCACGACGACGGATGGCGAGCGGGGTGATGAACCGGAGGCTTCATGGAGAAAGGACCGGCCGAAAGCCCTAGGAACTGGAAGACGGCGGGATCCTCGTAGCGTACCACGACTGCACGGTGTTGGGTGAGTGCCTGGCTTTGTGCTTGAGAGTCATCGTGTCTTTTAGCCTAGGACCGTTAAAAGCTCGATCGTACAACTGCCTAGAATTGTGGTAGTGCGTATCTCAGCAGAAAGCAGCTTTCAAAGGGATGTTAGCAAGCTGCTGAAGGCCACCCATATACGTTTGTGGAAAAGTGCAGAATTATTGGTAGTGGACGTGAGGAAGTGAAAAGGGAGCTTGAGATTGGTTATTGATGTTGTTGAAAGGATAGGTGCAGAGGAGGAAGAGTTACGTAGGATTAGGAGTTGACTGAGGGATTAAGAAAGTGATTAAGAAATTGGAAAAGGGTAGAGAAGAATTAGGGAACCTGGGACTGCTAGTGGGGGCTTTCGTTAATTCTGTAGAATTTACCAGGCTTCAATTTCTCTAGGACCAGAATTGAAACGCTGGTGGGGTTGATTTCTACATTTTTTCGAAAGCCGAGTGAAAGTTTAAAGCAGTCACCATGGATTTGACGAGTTTGACGAAAGCTAGCCTGTTGATGCTGTGTGAGGAGTTTGATCTGGATGTAGATGAAGACTTGCCTGAATCGCAAATTCAAAACCTTATTGTAGAAAGTGGTAGCGATCCGGAGGACATTGAACATTTCGGAACCTTAATTCTAATTAATCAGGAAAGGGAAATAAAGCAATGAATTGAGGACGAAAGGCGCAGGCAAGAGTTGAAATTTTTGAATGAGGAGATTGAAAGGCCAGAGCGTCAACGCAAGGAAAATCAGCGAAGTATAGAGGTATCTGCGGAAGTAGCGCACGAAAGGTGCGAATCGGTAGCGTGTGCGGTGGAGGTCAGAGCCGATGAAAGGGCTAGCGCACGTGAGAGTAGCAGCGTGTTGACAAGCGAAGTGAAAGTGGCTGATGAACATGCCGCAGTGACGGTGGATGCCACTGAAGGCCGAAAAAAATGCGACGAAGTATCGTGCCGATGGGATGAAAGAGAAGCACCTAGAGAGGTTGTGGACGATTTGGCACGAATACAAAATGAGGACGTCGTGACGGTGTATCTTGCATGCGATGTCCAAGGTGATTTCGACACGTCATGCAAGAATACCAGTGAAAGGCCAGGAGAGCGCAGTGAAGCGCAATGTGAGCAGCAGGTTGCATTTGAGGAACGCGATGAGGTATCGTGCCGATGGAACGAGAGTGAAGCACCGAGGAAGGTTGCGGACGATTTGGTACGGATACAAAGGGAATATGTCGCGACGGTAGATCCTGCATGCCGCGTCCAAGGTAATTTCGACTCGCTAGGCAGGACTACCAGTGAAGGGCCAGCAGGGTGCAGTGAAGCACAATGTGAGGAGGAGGTTGCAGTCAAGGGTAACTCCCAGGTATGCGAGCTAAGTAGCTTAGGAGCAGGCAGCTGCAACTTTCCTAAGTGTTTGAAGCTGTCCGCCAGTCAGGAGAGTGAAGGAACAGATGATTTAGCTGAAAATCATTTTGACTGCGTGGATCAGCCAGCTAGCGAGAGCATTAATGTTGCACAGGTGCATGAAAAGGAAGCGAAGGGCTCCGAAATGCCCAGAAGGAAGCGGCATAGGCCGAAAAGACGCCGTAGAGAAAGGAACGCCGCACAGAGCGTGCGAGGTTTCAAGGTGGGCTTCAAACGAAGAAGCACAAAAATGAGAAAGGTGTGGTTGTCACCCAAGACAAATCGGCGCAGAATACATCCGAGCCGCCGAACGAAGGGGGGAAGAAAAGCGCGCTCTGCGCGGACGCGGTCCGAGGGCCGGTTGCAGTTATCTTCCCGTCCTCTTCACGGTGTAGAATTGTCGCGGCGGGTGTGCGCGGTCAGGGGTCATCGCGAGACCATCGAACAATGCGACCACGGTAGCGCAGGCAAGGCGATGGCGAGGAGAGTGGCGCTGTGCGGAGAATCGAACAGGTGTCTCGCGTTTTGCGTTTCCTGTTCAAAAAAAGCGTTCCGAGCGCGACCACCGCGAGTACGTCTCAAAAATGGGAAACAGACCGAGGCTTTTCAACGGAAGACTTGTTTGGAAGACATTCTTGTTTGTTTGTTTATTTTACCCTTGCGAAGTAATGTTTATCCCCACGTGTAGTCTGAGATTTGCTTTTGTAGCTTTCTTGTTGATGTTAGATTGAATTTCGTGAACTGCAGCTTTTGTTGAGCCGATAGTGAGTGTGAAGGCGAAGTGGAAAGTGAGAAAGCGAGTTGTTTGTTGAAAGGTTACAGTCATGTATGAGACTGAATGGTTTGCGATGTGTTTCAGAGATCGAGTTTGAGGAATCATATGACCGCAAATGTTTTGAAAGAGTAGTGTTTGAATTGTAGTGTCGGAACGAGCCGAGTGCCGGTAACGATTTGCTCGTTACCTCCGGCCGGAGGTGGCGAATGACCACCGGAAGGCGTCCAGATGCGCCATCGTATGGTCCGGCTGCGTACGTGTCACCTCGGCCACATTTGAAGAAAAAGGGGGAGGTCCACAACCTTCTTCCCCTTCGGACCTTCAACCTCGGATTGGAGGAGAAGCATCAACTGGGCCCTCCCAAGAAGGCGTCGCCGGACGACGCGACCTATTTAATCCACGGGAGAACCCCGGGATCGGGGGATTTGATTGAGCATTCGGCCATAAGCTACCATGCTGTAAATAAATGTAAATATTCTCATCTTCTCAAACCAACTCCTCGTACTCTTCCCTCCTGCCCCATGGACTCCTGGCCTGAAGGCGACACGAGTCCACGACAAATGGTGGCAGCGATAAACCACGACAAGCGGTGGCAGCGGTGGGATCAGCGACAACCTGGTGGCAGTGGTGGGATCGCAACACTACCTAGACTGCAGGCGCGCGCTGCGCGCAGTCGTCTAGGCCGGCCGTGGCTGGAGCTACCTGCAGCGGCGTACGGCCGCGCCGCCGCATTTATCCGCTGGGTTGGCGAAAGCGCCCGCACAGCAGCGGGGCGTCGCCGTAGCAACACTCGGCGCGAAACGCGCCAGTTTGCCCATCCTTCCTCGACGCCATGCGTGCCCAGTTCAATCTCAAATTTAAGACGCCCGCTGGGGCCATCACGACGTCGAGATGCACGTTTATCGATCTCGCATAAACCGACGACCCCATACATTTCGCGAGATGTGATGTATGTCTCCTCCCACTACGTCGATCACAAGTCCATTGCGTCTAGAAGTACGCCATTATGGGAACGATAAGAGGGTGGCGACACCGGTGATTCTCTAATGACGCCACCCACAATGCCGCGGCGGTCACACTACGATATGCCCGAGACCTGCCTTGCGCATATTTATTTATTTATTTATTTATTTATTTATTTATTTATTTATTTATTTATACATACTGCAGCCCGATAGGGCTATGGCAGGAGTGGGCGTGTGTGAAAGAAATATATATATATATATATATATATATATATATATATATATATATATTTCTTTCACGCACGCCACCCACAATGCCGCGGCGGTCGCACTACGATATGCCCGAGACCTGCCTTGCGCATATTTATTTATTTATTTATTTATTTACTTATTTATTTATACATACTGCAGCCCGATAGGGCTATGGCAGGAGTGGGCGTGCGTGAAAGAAATATATATATATATATATATATATATATATATATATATATATATATATATATATATATATATATATAGCGAACATTGCAACTGAGAAGTAGAAACAAGATATGAACAGGTAAAATGAACCATACATCATTAACGGCATTCAAAATTTCAGCAATTGGTACACAACGAACTTCGGCAGGCAACAAATTCCATTCTTCAATCGTGCGTGAAAAAAAAACTGTATTTAAACGTATTAGTGCGTGGATGGAATGGTCTAATGTTTGAGACATCATAAGCTCTGATATTTTCATGTATTGCCTGGACGACGAAATAGAAGAGGACATGTTAAGTGTCCGCACCACTTCGATAACATCAAATAATGTAAGTAAACACAATACGGCCTCCCACATTGCCTCATTCTTTATAACACAACTAGGCAACACCAGTGTGCAGTACACCTCCTCAACAACGATCTAGCGAAAAGAACGCTTTCGCTTTGTCATCTCATAAGAATATTCTTAGAGATTGAACTTTTTTGCGGCGTGGAGAAGAGGCGGGAAAATCTCACGTAGTCCTACAACACTCACTAAAGCTCGAGTTGTGCGTCTAGACAGCCATATCGCATTGCGCGAAACGAAGAAAATGTCTGTGCGCTATAGCACTTCCGAAGTTCGCACAACACTTATACACGGCTGACGTTCTGAGTCCCTTAAGTGACACTATCTGATCTTGTTTTCATGTTTCTACATAACTAGCTCAGTAGCCTGATAAAGTAATTCTGACTTTGCAATTGCGTCTAGAATTTCAGTTATCACGTTTTGTACAATTTTAGGCAATTGGAATTGAGCGAATTCCTACGGTACATCTAGAGTACCGTAAAGTTTTAAGGCAGCAGGCACTCCTCAATCTCATTCTCTCGTGAATGGTGTGCATATATTCCCTCATATTCACGGCATTATCCACTTTCTTACAAGCAATGTTCCGCAGAACGATGACTCGCTAACCTTACATCAGCTGAGATCTGCGTACTGACTGGTGTAGGGGAAACAAGCTGGTGTGAAATTTGGCCGCTTGACGGTTCTTTATTCGCTTCCGATAGACTATAGCCGACTGCGGTTCTGACGAAGACCGACTGACGTTCGTCATATTTATTCAACATTTTGATGTGGCATATTTTTTTCCCACCTACGGCCAAAACATGGGCGACCTCATTCTTCCGCTCGACAACATCAAATGCATCTTTCCATTGCATTAGGAATAGGTTAGAGGCTGTAGGCAGGAGAAGTACTTTGACCTTTAACTTCCGCGGGCGGCTTCAGGTCATATTAAGTATTTTTCTTTTTGCGCGGGATTTCTTCATCTCATCATGGATAACATCGCATGTCTCCTCAAGCCGGTTTCAAAGGCCGACTAGATAAGTGTAGGTGGTTTGAGTTCTATCGTCAATATCCTAGCTTTGCTTCAGAACCGTTTCAGAACCGCCAGGGGTCGTCGCGCGTGCCGACCATAAATGAGCGGAAAGGCGAGGAGACCAGGCTTGCTTCCGGCATTTCCTTGTAGGCGAATAGAAGTGGAGCGAGGTACCTCTTCCAGGATCGTGTTTTTTCGTGACACATCCTTTTGAGCCCGTTGTTCAGGTTTCCCTTAAAGTGCTCAACGAGCCCGTTCGCCATGACACGGTAGGGGGTCGTTCAAATAAACGTGATTGAAATGAGACAGGGATGAGTGGAGTGGATCAGAGAAGAGAGAGGTGTAGCTGATATCGTTATATGAACCGCACAAGAGAAAAGTGGACCTGGGTAGGGCATATCATGTGGAGATTAGACAGCATAGGGACAATAAGAGTGGTGGAATGGATACCAAGGGAGGGGAAACGCCACGCAGTCACGCAAATGGTTAGATGCAGCGATGGAATTAAGAAGTTCGCGGTCATAAACTGGAACGAATTCGCTCGCTATAGGGCAAATACGAAATGCTTGGGAGTGGCCTTCGTCCTGCAGTGGAATTAAAAAGAGGCTGATGATGATGACGATGATGATGAAGCATACATCTACTGATGCAATTTGCACGAATGCGTTCGTCCTCCTCGTAACAATTAACTGATTGCAATAACATTCGCCATACGCGATTTCTTAGCTCCCTGCTTCGCATGACACAAACTCGTACAGTTCGAGGCATCTGGGCATTTTATATCGAAGAAAGTTCAAGACGCAGATGAGAAAAAGCGCAACCGTCAAGCGTTCGGCAGAGCATTGAAATATACAAAACATCGTGGTAAGGCTCAAGTGAACAGGATATTCTTGTGAAGTCGCAACTTTCGTGTTATAAAGTTTGTGATTAGATGGAGTCTGTAAGCTTGAGTGGAAGAAATGCTTTGAATGAAAAACGTGAAACGTCTGTTAAGGCGCTTCAAAACTTTCATCGCACATGTTTCGAAATTGGTCATGCTTGGAACGTAAGTAAAAGTAGCGCGTGCAAAAGTGCACGCACGCCATCCCTTTCGACACTTCTGAACTGTCGTTCATCTTCTCCGCTTGGTGTAATGTTTACTAAAAACTTGCATGTCACGCAAC
The DNA here is from genome assembly GCA_013339685.2 of Hyalomma asiaticum. Lineage (NCBI taxonomy): Eukaryota > Metazoa > Arthropoda > Arachnida > Ixodida > Ixodidae > Hyalomma > Hyalomma asiaticum. Next base: position 42,212,587 of record CM023487.1, on the reverse strand, counting down.
TTGTTTCGCTTCGAAGTTGCTGAGCTCTGAGTCGGTGCATTAAACGTAAATCCGGGTACATGAAAGCCTTTCACGTTGCCCAGTCGCGGCTGATACGTATTGAATCATTTTCTTGTAGCGAATATGAATCTTAGTGTCCCTAATCATCGATGCGACAAAAAAAAAATTCACAGCATATCCACGGAGTGAATGATGATGAGTGGGCGAAGCTCCGGATGTTCATCGTAGATCGTGCCTAGTTCCGGATTAATTTAGTTAACGCGCCCGCTACGAATCCTTATGGTTCAACTACACACAAGTGAAATCTCCCACCGGCACTTCATTGCAAGTCAAGATCCAGTGCATATATATATATATATATATATATGGGTGGCCGGTGAACGGTTCTCCAGCGTGAGCAGTCGGCATTTTTCAATCAAGAAACAAGCTTGACGCTGCCTGCGTCAAGCTTGTCTTTCGCGGGTGAGGGCGCGTTCTCCTTCTTTGCGAGCTGGTACAGTGTTCATCGAAGAAACAGCGTTTCCATAGTCAATGCGCGCCTTTCGCTCTCTCTTTCTCTGTCCGCCGCGGTGGTGTAGTGGTTACGGTACTCGGCTGCCACCCAAAAAACGCGGGTTCGATCCTGGCCGCGGCAGGTCGCAGTTTTCGATGGAGGCGAAAATGCCAGAGGCCCGTGTACTGTGCGTTGTCAGTGCACGTTAAAGAACCCCAGGTGGTCTAAGTTTCCGGAGCCCTCCACTACGGCCTTTCTCTCCTCTCTATCTCTTTCACTCCCTTTCCCCCATCCCCACAGACGCTTAGCCGTGCTCCCTACATGGGCTGCAGAAATTAGCGTCCTTTCCTAACCGAACCACAATCAACCAATCAATCTCTTTCTCTGTCTCTCACAAGACAGCAGAGGGAAGAATGAGAGAGCTCGCGCGCCGGGAGGCACGCGCCTGAGGGCGGGCGCGAGCCTCCCGGCGCGCGAGCTCTCGAGCGCGAGCCTCCCGGCGGCGCGAGGTGGCTACATACATACATACTCCTACTACTACTACTACTACTACTACTACTACTACTACTACAGAGGAGGGAACGACCCACACCCTCAGGAGCTTCGCCCCTAAACTACCTCACAGCCATTTCACTGGGCCGTAGTAAAGACCTGGGAGATTTTCAAACATCGTAATTTAATTGTTCGATTGACACAGTCGCCGGACGATGGAGCCACTATTGACCGTTTGAGTCTATGACACCGCATTTCGCTTCCACGTTATTCTGAGTGTGTTCGATAGCGCGAGTAGCCGATCCCTGTGTTTGCTGGTTGGCCATATATAAAATATAACGCAGAAAAATGCTCTCAACCCAGGAAACACGATTACCCTAAATCGGAATACATGTGGTGTTGAGATAACAGTGCTGCGTGTAGCTTACACTTTGTATAAATAAAGCGGAGAAAATGAAAAACATGTGTAAATAAAAAGTAATTCAGCTTCGAGTAAATAATCAATGCGCAATAGCGCATAGTTATAGTCACAGCTTGGGTTTAACGAGGCAAAACGACCATGCTGTTATAATTCATGACGCAGTGACGGGCTGGGAAGAAATTTTGAACACCTAGAGCTGCTTATCCTACACCTTAAACACGAGTGTTCCTTCGTTCCGCCCATGTAAAGATGCCACCGCCGCAGCTAGCAATCGTAGCTACCCCAGGCAGCACGCCAACACAGGACTGATGTAGGCGTGAAGTCGGCAAATCGCGCTCGCGCTACTTTCACCCACATCTGCCCCATGACGGCCAGCCAGAATGGCTCCACTGTGGCGAAGCCACCATGGGTCGAACTTGGCCAGCCAGAGTGGGCGGAATTTGGCCAGCCAGAGTGGGCGAAATTTCGCCAGCCAGAATGGGTCAGATTAGGCTAGGTAGAATTGGCTGATGTTGCGGGCATTCAGGCTTTTTTGGCGTGTTGTCGGCCCCGCCGACATGGGGAAACCCCTTGCGCGACCGTTCACAGCGGTTATGGTGTTTCTAGTGTTTACCCCACATGTATCACGCCATTTGGATTACAAATATTTTTATTTTTGTGTTTTGAAGGCACTATGTGTGTTTTGTGTTTTTGTGTTTGAAGGGCTATGAAGGCACTATGAAGTGGACCAACTGTAGTTTGTGTAAATGTGCCTATCATGCATACCTGAAAGCTCTATTAACACAGTAGTAAGTGGGGCTAAGTGGATCCTCTGTACTTCCTATTAATGCGTTCTAAACAGAACAAATAACACAACAACAGAGGTTTATAAAGAAAAGCACTATTCCATTTATTTTGCGGACTTTGAATTGATAATATGCTATTCTCGTGTTGCACCGTCGTAGTGGAAAAGCTTCGGCAAGGGTATAACCTGCGGGAAAAGGCGTGAAAAGTTAGCACAGCTTTGGAGCACATCAGCACAATACTATCATTGTATGCAACTTATCTGCGAGTTATGAACAAACGCAGAAATTCAAGAAATGTCAGAAACATCTCATAATCGGGCACTAATTTAGAAATAACAAAAGAAAGATCCTTTTAACTATATAATGAATCTATACTCGATATTCAACCCCCAGATCATTGGCTTTCGCGTCGCTTTAGATACCCAAGGGGGAAAAGAAACGTGAGTAAAGGTTGAGGTTGCAAAGCAACTATGAAAGCGGCACATTAGTTGAAATAGGTGCATTTTGCATTATAATAAATTTAATATTGTTGGCATAAATCGGAAGAGGAAAACATGTAGATGTGAGCTAACACGACACACAACAGATCCCGGATGGGGTCTTTACTCAAAAAAATTGGCAGATCCTACGTGCAGTGGGAATCAAGGAAATGCGAAGCACACATCAGGAACGTAAAATGGATTCGCATTGTTGTCTCGCTATACCGAGTTTGGTGCATATGAAGTTAACGAAACGGGCACAACAGCACCAAGACTGTGGCATGTAAACCATGCCGCTCATACACGCATGTCATGATTCTGAAGTTATGACTTGTCATTTACGTTCGTCATGCAGTCGTGTTGTGCCATAGCAATTTTGGTATACATCCATTTAAAGAAACGAGTGGCATGTAGATCATGTCGCTAACGACATGAATGTCACGATTTTCATGCTATGACCTGTCATTTATGATCGTCATGCAGTCATGTTGTGCCAAACCAATTTTCGTATAGGCTCCGTGCAGTCGAGTTTTCCATGTGCGACATCAGCGCCAGAATGCACTGCCTGGCGAATAGAAGAAGTAAAATTGGGCAGACTGTGACAGGGAAATACGCGAACGCGATGCGCGTCTCCAACTCTATAACAGCAGCGACCGCCCGTCCCACCTTGATGACGATGATGAAATAAACGTTTATTTCTGAGACAGTTTCTGAGCGTGCAAGCTCAGGGCCACCCTTGGTGGGAGGGTACCTTATTCCAGGAACCCTCTGGCCGCAATCGCATCCCGGGCCCTGGTGACGAGCCGTCGTTGGTCGTCCAAGTCCCGGGTGGAGATTCTGGCCTCCCACGTGTCGGCGAGGAGGTTGATGTCTGCGGGCGCGGCGGGCTTGCTAGCGCCGTCTGCCTGGCGCCACGGGCACTCGAGTAGTAGGTGCGCTAGTGTGTCTGGCACATCGCAGATCGGGCAGTTGTAGGCGTAGCTCGTTGGGTAGAGGCGATGTAAGAGGATGCCGTGTGTGTACGTATTGCTCTGACGCCTTCGGAATGCGGTACTTTCCGCTTTTGTCAACTTCGGGTGAGGTGGCGGGTACACTAGTCGTCCAAGGCGGTAGTGCTGGAGGATGGCGTTATATGTCATCGGTATGCTTTCTGGCTCTGCTTCAACGTCGAACAACCGCTGCTCTTTTGAGACGTCAAGGGAGGCCCGGTTGACGTGACCGCGGGCCGCAGCATGAGCCGCTTCGTTTCCCTCGAGTCCCTCATGCCCCGGGACCCACTTTACGTAGGTGTAAGGGAGCGGATTGCGTCGGTTGTTTAGAAGCTTGACTGCTTCGACAGAAATGTGACCCCTCGTGTAGTTGCGCACTGCAGCTTGCGAGTCCGTGAAGACTACGATGTCGTCTGTACATGTAGTTGTGGCGAGTGCGATCGCCGCTTCTTCCGCCGTCTCGGCGTTTCGGACTTTTACGGTGGCGGACGCCAGCTCTTTGCCTGTTGAGTCGACGACACTCAAAGCATACGCATTCTTGTGCGGGTATCTCGCCGCGTCGACATAGCGGACATTCTTTCGTTTTATTTCCTTTGAGACGCGCGCTCCAAACCTGCGGCAAATTGTTCCAAAGGGCGAAGCCGCGAGCGTTCGTGTGGTTCGCAGCACGCCCGGAAAGCAGCTAAGGAACGCGCGCGTCGCTGTCGCCTCGGTTTCCACCGTGCGCGACTGAGCCGTCCGACGAGAGCTACGTAGCGCCCTCTGGTCAGTAGACGGAGCCCATACATCCCATTGACGAAAGGGCAGTATAGCGCCAGGACCATGGCATGTAAATCATGGCGGTCATGCCACGCGTGTCATGATTCTAATGTTATGACCGGTCATTTACGTTCGTCATGCTGTCGTGTTGTGCCATAGCAATTTTGGTATACATCCCATTAACGAAACGCCTGGCTTGTAAATCATGCCGCCCATGACATGCATGTTATCCTTTTCATGTTATGACCTGTCATTTATGTTCGTCATGCAGTCATATTGTTGCATACCAATTTTCCTACACATCCCACTAACGAAACGGCCAAGAGAGCACCAAGACCGTGGCATGTAAATCCTGTCGCTCATGACATGCATGTCATGATTTTCATGTTATGACCTGTCATTTACGTTCATGATGCAGTCATCTTGTGGCATGCCAATTTTCGTATACATCCCGTTAATGAAACGCGTGGCATGTAAATCATGTCGCCCATGGCATGCATATCCTGATTTTCATGTTGTGACCTCTCAGTCATGTTCGCCATGCAGTCATGTCGTGGCATACCAATTTTCGTATACATCCCATTAACGAGACGGCCAGAAGAGCACAAAGACCGTCGTATGTAAATCATGTCATTCATGACATGCATGTCATGATTTTCGTGTTATGACCTGTCATTTATGTTCGCCATGTAGTCATATTGTGGCATACCGTTTTTTGTATACATCCCTTTAACGAGACGACCAGGAGAGCACCAAGACTGTGACATGTAAGTCATGCCGCTCATGACACGCATGTCATGATTTTCATGTTATGACCTGCCATTTATGTTCGTCAGGCAGTCATGTTGTGCCATACCAATTTTCGCATACATCCCATTAGCGAAACGTCCAGGAGAGCCCTCAGACCATAGCATGTAAATCATGCCGCTCATGACATGCGTATCATGATTTTCATGTTATGACCTATCATTTATCTTCATCCATGTAGTCATGATGTGGCATACCAATTTTCGTAAACATCCGATTAGCGAAACGGCCAGGAGAGCACAAAATCGTAGGCGGCTCGATAGATAGATAGATAGATAGATAGATAGATAGATAGATAGATAGATAGATAGATAGATAGATAGATAGATAGATAGATAGATAGATAGATAGATAGATATGCTCAAACTCGCCGAAGTTCGCTAAGAAATGCTTCGCAATTAAGATGTCCTTAAATGATAGGTGCAAGGTGCATTATAAGCAGATGTTAGAGGAGGAACATCGTTTCAAGGCTACTTTAAAAATGCCATCGTAGTGCCGAACTGCCGCGCTTGTCCTGCACGAAGGAGGGCGTGTTCGGTATCACGTTAATTACCTTTTAAAATACGGGCAACAGAAAAATAATGTTACGAGAACTGCAAGTCACCAAGCAGTAGGTGTTTGATACAAGCACAGGATTAACTATATGAAGTAAAACTGCATTGGGACAACGTGCGTAGGCTCTTCGAAAATAAAGATGCCTACGCACCTCACGACGCAAATAATATATAAAGTGAAACCGGTGCTTTAACAACAGAACAAAATGTGCCGACGTCCCATTTTGAAAACTGGCCAGCAACTTACCGAACATTGGCATCCGCTCTGCACTCTACAGCTGTGCGACGACACTGTAGTCTCACCAAAGACGCAGGCTTGTGTTCATATACAACCGATGTCACAGTTGGGATGGGCATTGTCTTAGGGGGTACACTCGCCAAGGAATCGCACAATCCACTTGAATGATCAATAAATGCGGTACGTGATAATCGATAAACGCGTAGACAGACTGCGTGCACCCGCTGAAGTTCGTTCATACACCTTGCACGTTGGTAGCAATGCAGCCGCGACGATAGAGCGCGGAAGTTCCCCGAAAACATCGTGGTTTCCTCCTCCGAAGGCAGCAAATGTCACCGAGAGCAGGTTCAGCAGGACATTCTTTGCAAACTGTAGATGAGCACAATGGACGTGCATGGAGGGGGCCGTGACAATGGTGGTCAGCTCGGAAGGGGACGCCCCCCCCCCCCCCCCACACACCACTTTCTTTTATGTTTAGTTGCTGCTGGCTTAGCACGTGCTAGGCTACTTCTCGGCCGAACACGCGCGTTTTTCTTGCTTTCTTTTTTTGTAGTTGTCTCAAAACGTGGAAGACAGCATTTCTGCTGGGCAAACATTTTTGCACAATGGCGGGGACACCCGCCGGGACTGCATTTGTTAAGTGCAGCCTGGTGCAGCCTATTGAGTATGCTGGTATGCATGTGTTCTCTTGCCAGCTACTTGTAACACAGGATTTCGCAGAGGCTGAACCACTCACTCTAGCTCAAAACGCGAGCGAAATGCTGCACTGCACGCAACAAATGTAGCGAGGACGCACGGCGCCGCAATTCTGCTTGAATTTCTGCCATTTTCTGCAGCGCAGGAAAGACATGCACGTGCTGCCTTTCCGCACAAGTAATACTGCGATGGCTCTGTCTCTACGTGCCCTTCTTTTGCCCTTATTCGTTATAAATAAATTAGTTGTTAAATATCAGAATACGCACATGTTTGCTTATATCAACGCCATAGTCTCATACGAACGTCAGTGATAAATCCGACACACTGCACAGAGCATGCAGTCAAGCTCGATATATTCTGCCAATCTAACTAGTACAGGGTAACCGATGGCTGATGTGTAAACGAATTCGATATGTATGGAAAGAACGCACTAACGGTCGTTAAACAAAACAGCAAAAAATAAAAAAGGAGGAATTATACGCAATGCCGTGGCCATATTAAGGAATTATTACCCTATTGTATCTGCGTGGTATAAGAGAGCATGGAGGTGGAAAAGGGAGGTATAAGTTCACCCGACCAGTAGACAATTATTTTCTGTTGCAGAGCTTATGCGAGCTGCGATACATGCATTCCGCTGTACTGGAGCTGCTTTTGAAAGGAATGCACTAGTTTCGCGAACGCACTGATGAAATGTAGTGGAGGGGCACGTGGTCAACAACAGCTTGACTTAGGACGGTTGGTTTATACTGTAACCCTCACAAACATCTGAAGAAACTAGGGAACAGAAGAGAGCTTTGAAGAGAGCTTCAGTGCTTGCTTGCTGTTTTTATATAACATAAGATACGCAGATCGCCTGCACAAGAACACTGTGTGATCGCATACACTCTAGTATAACTCACCAGAAAAGCTCTCTATATATCAATTATAGTTGTGTGCATTTGTTTGCCACCTTTGAGATGAAAAATGCTTGCCATACGACTGCTCTGTATTTTTTTTTGTTCTTGCCTTTTTCGCAAATGTCGTTGTCTTGACAAGAGCATTTCCTTTGAATTTGCAATGCAAAAGGGATCTACGTATTTCATGGTGTAAAAAAACAGCTAACATCCTCTGAATATGAAGTTAGCGCTAGATCTGTTTTGTCCCCTCGCTGTCACGCTGTTAGCTCCGTATACCCTTCCTTTGCATAGGCTGCTAAATGTCAGTAGTATAACGCCGGTTGCGAGAGTTTATTTCCGTTTCAGCGCACCATAATGTCTGCGCTAGACCTTTTTTGTCCACTCGCTGTTGCACTGTTACGTCCGTATGCCTTTTTCTTCCATAGGTTGCTAAATGTCAGTAGTATAGCACCGCTTCCGACATGTTTATCTTTGTTTGGACATATCAGTGGTGCTTATGCCCACCGATGTAAGCACGAACAATTTCTGTGAATTTTAATTTTCTGACATGCGCTGTCAGATATTTTTCCACAATGCTTGTCGATCCTTCTGGCCTAATGTTAACTCTTGCGCCAGCCTGTTTCACAAAGTTCCCGCAAAACAGCCTATAGATGTATATATCAGTAGTTTCTCTATATGCATATTTTTTGTGTGCCCTGTTTATGAAAAACAAAGCGCGCGAACAGAATATTATATGCTGCTCAAAACGCACGTGCGCTATGTTACGGCACTGAAACGCGTATACATGATTATATGAAGCCCAACATCTGATTCTTACGTCGAATCTCTCAAGTGAATTTCGGTCATGCTTGTCTCGATCGGATTCAATTATTATATACAGCAGGCTTCCAAAGAGGCCTGGCCGATATCAACCATCAAAGGCTGCGGCGTAGTCGACGTTGCCTCCAGGATGGCAGAAATGACTCAATGTTTCCTGTGAAATAATCTTTCTAGGCAAATATGGCGCCAAATTCGCCATTCCTCAGACGATGCTGATGAGCGGCAAAATCGGCGCCACATTTGCCGGAGAAAGTTATCGGCTCAGCCGACGGGGGCTCTAAGGTGGCATACTTGGCAGAGTGTTGCCGATAAATGGCGTCGGCCAGCCCATATTGTCTGTAGAAAGGCGAAATCGGCGCCATAGTTGCCGTTGAAAGGCTTCGCCTCAGCAGATGTCGGCAGTAACGCGACATATACGACCCGACGTTGCCGATTACAGTCGACGGCCTGCTGGTATCGGCGGCGCAGTGGCTATAGCAGCCCGACGTTGCCAGTCATTGGCGGCGGCGTAGCCGATACTGGCTCGCTGTCGGCAACATTAGGCCGTGGATGGGCCGAAGTTTGCCGCCATAAAACCAATATCGGCCCTAAGTTGCGTGCTGCCTGGGGCATAATCGATCTCAGGAGTGTGGTACCTTATCCCCTGGGGTACCCTGGCAGGGGTAAGATTGTGCTCGATGATGAAATGCGATGCGTTTGGCGGCTAATCAAAGGCGTGTTGTACTAATCACGAGTGCTTAGCCGCACGGTTTCTCCTACACATGCTAGCTCGCTTATGACCTTACACCCAACAACGAAGGGTGTGGGTGCTCTGTGTGGCTCGGGTTGGTGTGCTAGGCCGGGCCATGACTTGTCTCGGCGAAGGAGTCCTGTACTGTGTGAGTGTGAGCCCGGACAAAGTAATCCCCCGCAATGGGGCCGCGCTGAATTACCTTGTATTTGCAAATGTTTTTATCTTTCTCCGATTCATTTATACCCAGTGTAGGCTTCACTCAGGACAGTAGCCTCAACAGCGCACATATTCCGAGTTAGGATATTCGTGTTTCCTAGATTCGGAGAGCATTTTTCTGCGTTATATTTTTCTATGGTCAACCAGCAAACGCAGGGATTGGCTTCGCGGGCTATCGAACAAACTGAAAATAATGTGATAGCGAAGTGCGGTGTTGTGGACACAAGCAGCCACTGGTGATTAGATCGTCCAGCAGAGAAAGAGTGGCTGTAACACGGGAAATGATAGACGACCGTGTCAATCGAGCGGCTCTTTCAGCACTCCAAATGAAGCATTCCGGTTGAGAAACCGCGTCGTCTGTTCACGAATTTGCAACTTCTATGTCACCATCTCTGGGGCTTCATGAGCGCAAGCCATGCGGGCATATGAGCTATCGTAGGCAGCCGACAAACTAAGGCGAGTGGAAGCGTCAGCTTACCTGAGTTCGCATAGTAACAGCCTCGGGTTCAGCTGACGAGCAAGCCGAGCCAGCGATGCGGCATGTTGATGCAGACATCTCGGCCACGGGCAAAGGGGCCAGCGGAAAGAAGATGGAGTAGATACCGCGGAAGTGGACGTCGGTAAACGTGTCCAAAGATGATGCGAAGAAGGTTCAGGAGATGGACCGGATGTCAAGCAAGAGAACGGAGAGTCATCTAAAAAGGACTACTGTGACTATGGAAACGTTGGTGATGACGACAATGCAGTGCGGAGAGGGCTATGTTGAAGGCCTCACTGAAGAAGATGCTCTGAAGGACGGTGACGAGGATGGTGATATTATTGCCCGTGTTTGGCAGTTACCCATGCCGTTTTCTGACGTGACAACCGAACATCGCGAGCAAGAACTTGGATGAAGTCCACGCTAATGTGAGTACTTGTGGGCGAAACCGGTGAAGCCTCGACGCGTCATGGTGCTCCCCCACGTAGAGGACATCAGAGAAGGCTGGTGGTGTGTTTTGTGCGACATGCCCGCCGGCTGCTTCTTGGTCGCCCTATAATGAGGTCGGCGAAGGCAAGCAAATGTAAGTGGGCTCCCGGGCTTGATTTGACACGCGGTTTCTCCAAGACCTTCAAAAGTTTAGGACCGCGGGATCTTGAAAGACCTCATGCCCGGAGGTTCGCTGTCTGGTTACTTGCTGTCTTTTTGGCACCCAACTCTCAAGGCTACACTGCTGGAGTGGGCATGGCAAGATAGCCCAGCCACCCTCGGGCCAGTGCCATGGCCTCCTCGGGCCAGAGCCGTGGCAGCCAGCTGCCATGGCACGGATGGATACTATGGCGATCACCGCCACAGCGACGAGCCGATGCCGGAGCTGGCATTGTGCTGAAGATGGTAGCGTGGCTCGAGCTAGCGTCAATCTGGGCTTAGCACTTCTCAGAACGCTGCCAGGACACTGCAGGGTTCAGCCTGCGACGCGGTGTTGGAATAAGTAAGGCCGGAGCTTGCGGGCCAGGAGTGTGGTGAAGATGGGGCCGGGTCCCACAATGGTGCGTACAATGTAAAGCCGCGGCTGCGTGCCGGGAAGGACCGTTTCGTGAGAGAAGCTACATGATACACAACCTTGCAATGTGCTGAGTCATCAAGGGAAACCGAGGAGCGTACGCGAGTGACCACGCCTGCTTTATGGCATTTCTCACAACCAAAGAAATTGCAACCGATGATCATGCCGGTATGGCAACGCAACAAAAGGACAAAGTCATCTCCGCCAAGGACGAAAGCATCAGCGGCGCAAGACGAAGTGCCCGCAAGAGCGGATCTCTGCTGAGATGTCCACAGACGACGATGTGGTGAGGGAGTTTCGAAAAACGGACCACAATGTTAAGAAAGACAATGAAAAGCCCCACGACAAGGCGAAGAGGGCGCGCAGGTCGACGACATTTGTAATGTTAATTACGGCGATGGTCTTTCGGACGGAATGGGCTAGGGTTAGTAGCGGTGCGGTGCTGATATCCTCTGTGATAGCACGGGCCCGCTGGACGAGTGCCCAGCAGACCATGGGAGGCTTCGGGAAGGATGCGTTTCCACTGCTCTGACATACAAGTGCACCGCATAATTAGTGGGAAGGAGGAAAAATAGGCAGTGGTGCATTACGACCACAGGAAGACAATGACCCAGCGAGCAAGGCAATAGAAGGTAACGATCTGTTCGTCGGGTTTGGTGGTTAGCGGTACTGTTTATTTGGTTACCGAAGACGAAACGAACCACAAAATGGCAGGATGACGGGAGGCACTGTGGAAAGACAGGATAGTAGTAGAAGTAATGATAGTGACTGGCGAAATTCTTTTGTTTTGTATAAGGGGAGTACCTTTATCACTTTCTTGTGACGTGCACCGAAGGCCGCACTGACCTTGCTTGCTACTTTGAGAATAGTGTGTGTGGTTCCACAAACTTTGCATGCCCAGCGAACACGTTTGAGTAACTTCTGGAATGTCGGTGATAATACCAGAACGCGCTGGGATGAATGTATAAACGCCGACGCATTTCTCCAAATCCGCTCTTTTCAGCGTTCAACGGCGCATGTTCCTGCCGCCCTCGTCTCACTGCGCGATTTGCTTTGCTTTGCTGGGCATAGTTTCGCCCAATAAAGAGTTCTGTCAGTGCTCTAAAGTCTGCAGCGTCCTCCATTGTGACCACAGCATGACGCCTGCTGGAGGTGTTTCTGTGTCCATGTACTAGAGAAAGCCATCGAGCCATCATCCAAGCCCACACCATCAAGAGTTCTTCAACCAGCCCCTTCGAGTTTGCCACAGGCAGCAACGTCTACTGCAGCAATACGCCACACTTCAAGACAAAGGAGAGCAAGCATGGGCTATCAAAGAAACAGCAACTGTGACGATTGCACCAGTGTCAACAAGCGACTGTGATGATGCAACAACCCAAAGAGCTGCCTAGATTTCCTGTAGGCAGCTTACGAGAACCCGGAAATCTAGTTAGACACGTACGAACGCGTCGCTTCCTTCAACAAGAGGCACCTCAAAGATAAGCTCCGTCGCGTGCAGACACTGTAGACGGAGACTCCGTATGTTGTGGCAGCATCTTATACGTCTAGACGCATAAGAATGAAAACGTGACGAGACGATCATTGCGGCGCGACCTTTCCGTCATGCCGACGGCGACATTTCTGAAGAGAAGGTGCGTCTGCTCATGCAAAGAGTCAAGCAGGAACTCTTCCCCGGACTCAAATGTAACCCACCAAAACCATCCACGACTTTCTCTCCGAGGAACCGACCATTCAGAAGACACAAATTGTGCACTCTCCAATAGACTTGGTGCTTGCCACCAGACTTGGAAGAAGCGGAAGGACTCGGCCCGGATGAGCTGCGGGCCATCATAAGGGCCATTATGGCGAGAAACACTGTCGGCTGATCCCTTTGTCTCAGCCTGAATTATCCCCCATAGATGACATTCTTCGCGAAGAAGCCCGCCGATCGCTGTCAGTTTCTGAACGGGCAGAAAAGTGGGTCACGCCGCTGTTTCCCCCGTTCCGTCGCCAATACACGCTCACTCCAGGGCAATATGCCTCGGCTATTCCGTCGCCAGCCACCATCGTCGCGGAAGCCATCGCGCCCGCCAGCTGGCCAGTTCCGCAGCCCGCAGGAAACGTATGTTTGGCGCTCTCCCGACCACCTACCGTTACTGCCAGTGTCGTGAAATGCGCCTACGTGGCTTCGCCAGGAAAGCGCCAGATCCGCAGACAGATGACCGACCAAGCGAAATCTCTCACTACTTCGCCAGAGCGCAGTGGAAACCTCAACGGCCCGCCCGCTCGCCGTCTCCCTGTTGTTACATCGCACCGCAACGACGATGAAAGCATCTCGCCTGTAGCTATAGTACACCGGCCCAACGTGGGGCCGGTCACAGCCCTTATCCGGGAAACTAAACGCAGCAACCGATGGAGGTGCGGTTGCTGCAGGACACAGGGTCAAGTTGCTCCATCGCCACCGACGACGAAGACGATTCACGAATCCTCCCGATGTGGTCTTAGCAGCTACGCCATGGTGCTAGTAAACTTGATACTCTTCCCCCGGCTTGGCCTTTACTTTGATTTCCCAGGCGTGGAACCGTATTCGCTTTTTTTCTTTGTATTCCATTGTATTTCATTTTTATATTTTGATATAGAGCATTCGTCATTGATCTTGTCTTGTATGTGATTGAATTGATCCTATTATGTGTATGGGGCAGGCAGGGCAAACTCTTTTATGCTTTATCTCAAGGCTCCACTATAACAAATCACCTAAGAAGACTATGGTCAATTTGCGGGACAGCCTAGGTAGCAAAAATGAGTGTCGAGATATCGAAGTGGCTTGGCATACATCAGCAGACAGGTGACACTAGAAGACGTTAGCACGTAACCATTCTTGGTTTCCTGTATGCATGGTTTCACGAACGGCTAAAATGTTACGTTTCGCTTCCCATTCAAGAAATGTGGATGATCGTACGCACTGTGGGAATCGGTATGCATTGCTTTTTCAGGAAACGCATGTTTCGTGCAGAAGCAGTGCACGCTATAAGCGGCGCTGATGTGGGTACCACTATTGTAGTTTATTACGGTATTCCTGCGTGAAACCTGAAACCTGAAAACCTGAAACCTGAAAATGATATCGCGAGTGGCAGCAGTACATATATATTCTCTATATTGCTGCAATTATTGCTCTTTTGAGCAATTAACAATAACACGATTGCTGTTGACCTTACGCGCGCACAACCAAAAATGATGCACTACGTTTGTTAAATTATGCATGCTGTTGGAGAGAGCCACTGGGACAAGTGGTAGCGTATTTGCTAGGCACGTCGTCGGACCGGATTCGATTCCTATCATCGGTCATTCGAGCACCTGCATCTACATACTTGTTATAGCTGCGTTTCAACTGCAAGCTACGGCAAACCGTATCATTTCCTCTTCTGTACCCAACGTAAATTGCATTCTCAACTAATTATGAATGTATTTTTTTATCATTGATGGCCATGGCGTGTAATGTTAAAATTCAGTGCGTGGTAGAGCATACCCTCGTTCAACGGGCTTCCACTAACTGGTGTGAGCCATACAGGACCGTATAATCGAGAATCGTGAGGTTTCCGGTAATAATTTTCTATTACCAGTGCTACTATAAATATATCATGGTGAGATACCAAGATTAATCCTTAACGTTCGTCATATATTCATAACCTATACTGCCAGTTTGGTTTCCACCAGGTGAATGAGACAAATAGAAGTGCACCGAGACCTATAGGCGGATTAGACAGACAGAAAGGCAAATACGATCGAAGCAGCTGAATTTCGTTTAGAAATGCTTCGCTTCGAAAGGGCAAAAACTTTCTTGGATTTCTTCTAACATATGCTTTTCAGCTAAAGCAGATACGCGGAAAAGGTCGAAGTTTTGATGCGAGTGTATGCTGTCTGAACAAGTGGGTTGGCAGGTCCTGGAAGCGACTCGAAAGGACCCCGTATCAAGGCCGATGACGAATATGTATCACCCTCAGTTCCGACGTGATGCGGACAGCTCACAGATATGACACCTAGTCAGAAACGGCATTTCGAGTTTTTCGAGCATTAGAGAAGATTACAGCAATGTTTCAAAATGTCACACGGGTTGTTGCTCTTGCACCCGCACAATATTAAAGCCACGTCCCTAGCCAACGCGACGGCAGTGTTCAGTTATTATATTGAAGCTTAAAGGGTCTGGCGCAGCACATTGGAGCAAATACGTGAGAATCCCAGTGTATCCTAGACTATTCATCCAGCGTGAGTTTTAGTCCTTGTATGCTTGATGTCTCGGATTTCTGTAACAATTACACATAATTTTTTAGGACTGAATTTAATCTAGAGTTTTGCTACTGTTGGTAGCATGGGTAGGAGGAATGGCCTTACGGGGTTGTCTACCATTACCAAGTTTTCTTTCGGTTGTGGTGAAAATGAGATCGTTCCTAATACTGACGGAAGCGAGCATGATTATAGACTCCACAAGAAAGGAGTGAGGCATTTACGTTTTCCTTAAAGTCGTGAAAATATGACCGGTGGCGCCGTCGTTGCGATGAGTGTCAATCATGGAGGTTATATATTACTTTTTCTGGAGTGGAAGCGGCCAGTCGAAAGTGAAGCCGTCGCCGCCATCTTGCTCAAGGAAAAAGTAGCAGACGACCACTTAGGCGGCGGTGCGCATAGACGGCGCGACTCTGTTTCGCGGTGTTTAAACATTAAACACTATGCATGTTTTAATAAGCATCTAAATATCTGAGGCGGCAACGGTGACTTCGTGCGTCGCTTTCGGCTGCTCAAACTGTGTTAAGAAGAAGCCTGGAAGAACATTTCACGTGTAAGTGTTTCTCACTTTCTTCCCGTACGGCTGCCCGTTTTCAGTGCATTTTGCTAAGTACAGGACAATATTAAGCGTTGGCATACTTCTATTACATCCCTACGCATGTATCAAAGTTAACCGTAAGCTTTAAATGCTTGTGAGTGCTTCGTTTTCAAATCCGTCTGCACATAATTGGCTATGGGCTCGAGTTCTGCTAAAACACACGCAAAGGTCGGATCGTCTTTGCAGTGTTCGTATACGAACTTTAGAGGAAGGGCATCTTTCCGGAGCATATTAGACGCAGTATTTGTTATCTGTACGTCTTGACGAATGCGCAAATGCAGCGAGCACGTACGGCGTGTTTCTCTGCGCTACTGGTTTCGAAAATAAAGAAAAAATTACAGCATATCCACGGAGTGAATGATGATGAGTGGGCGAAGCTCGGCATGTTCATCGTAGATCGTGCCGAGTTCCGGATTAATTTAGTTAAGGCGCACGCTACGAATCCTCATGGTTCGACTATGCACAAGTGAAATCTCCCACCGGCACTTCATTGCAAGTCAAGATCCAGTGCCTACATACATATATATATATATATATATATATATATATATATATATATATATATATATATATATATGGGTTGCCGGTGAATGCTTCTCCAACGCGAGCAGTCGGTATTTCTCAATCAAGAAACTCGCTAGGAGACGCTGCCTGCGCCAACGTTGTCTCTCGCGGGTGAGAGCGCGTTCTCCTTCTTTGCGAGCTGGTACAGCGTTCCTCTAAGAAAGAGCGTTTCCATAGCCAACGCGCGCCTTTCGCTCTCTCTCAGTCTCTCTCTCTCTCACACGTGACAGCAGAGGCACGCGCCGGGAGAGAGAGAGAGGAACGCGCCGAGGCGAACGCCGAGGGCGAGCGCGTGCCTCGCAGCACGCGGGTTACGCCTGACGACTGACACCTGACGCGTGACAAGGTTAGACTAAGACGAGCTTCGCCCCTAAAGAAATTTAAGAGCTGTGTGTAGCCTCCTGACAGAGAACATGTGATGTTCGGAGGGGTGGATGGAAAGCTTAAAACAGCCACTAGATCACCTCTGCTTTATAATGACATCGAACACCCCGACCTCCGCCTCCAGCATTTGACGAAATTCTGGTCGGGATGCATGCGTTTCGGTGCGTGTCCCGTGTAAGAAATCTCCTATGTACGCTAGTCAGAACTAAATAAGAAAGTTTTCCGAACGCACCCAACGGGTCTTGATAGCCGCGGATCTGAGAAGACTCCACAAACGCTAAGAGCAACGAACCAATTTGAAAGAGCGTACGTGGAATACGAAAAAATCCATGCGGTTAGTTAAGGCAACATGCAGAAAGCAGGCGCTGTACTCAGTGGGTTGGATACATGTTTAAATAAAGGGCACAAATGCATTTTACGTCAGCTGGCAGTCACACAGTGCCACATATTCGCGCTGTATTGCCTCACCGCATCAAAAAACCCAGTTTCTACTAACAAGCCAAGTAAGCCAGCAAGTACGATTTGTATAGAACCTCTCAGTCAGCGGCGTTCTTTTGTTTTCCTCGGCGCCTGCAGCTGAGTACGGGCGCGGGAAATTTTTTTCTCAGCTAGGAAACACCGTTAGTAATTTAATTAGCATAAGAATAAAGTTGGTTTCTGTCTCAGTATTTCATCGTGACGTTGCAAAACAAGTCGAGCGCCTATCTTAATACATTGTCGTCTATGGCGTGCCCCGGGTATTTTTCCTCTAGTGACTTGGCCGCCGCTGGCTTCACTTGGCCACATAGAGGGCTGCAGGGACTTCCACTCCGGAAGTTCAATGGAACCTCCTTGGTGTCAATCTGCGAGTGTAAATAAAAGCAAAGATTTACTAATACAGGTTAAACTATATTGCGAAAAAGCGAGAGTTCCTTGCTTGAAATTTTATATCACACACATCTGACAGCGCTCTTTCACGACGGGGAAAGATGTTCATTTTTAAATTAATGTTGCATACACCCAGTAATCAGTGTGGCCGTCGTCCTTGCAAACACAGAAAGGGTGACCATGAAGATTGAAATAATTTCGTTCTAAAAATTTCTGCCGACTTCCAAGCGAAACAACTGCAAGCTTGTACATTTCAAATGGTGCGCTTTCTATCGCAATAAAGAACCGAAAATCGATGACGGACCGTACACTGTCCCATTAAATATCCGGTTGAGCGACACACAGTCAACTTTTGTTATAGCAACGTGTTGACATACTTGTAGATGAACGCAGACTGTTGCAGACTTGCGGCTGCGACACCTTAAACTAACAATTTTTACAGCGCAAAGTTCAGTGAGGGAGAAAGCCAGACATTTGGCTCTTTAGCACTTCCTGTATACTTTAGTGCGGCAAGAACAGCATCATTACGTAAGAGGCCGCAGAGAGATAAATGGTCAACGAGATTCAAATAGTAAGGAAAATTCCGGAAATCGAACACTGTCACTGCCACTCACTCATAAATACTGACATGTCGCCTTAGAAGACGACAACGAAGTGCGCGCGCGACTGTACTGGCGCTGTGGCACGAGCGCGAGCCTGGTGTCGAACGTTGGCCAGGAGTGACTCCAACGCTTGAGCTACGCTTCTGAACTTGTTTACGTTTCCTGTACTTTAAATAAATCGTCTACAGCCACAAGCGGCTGTACAGACGTAACAGTTGGCGACGAGGAAGACTGGACTCATCGGCACTCCACCGACGTCAAGGAAACGACATGGCGACGCCTAATTTTGGTCGGCTACCCGAATTCAGCGGCAGCTCCGGCTCCTGGAGATCCTGGTATGGGAGGCTACAGTTCTTCTTCGAGGCTAACAACATTACGGACGCATCGAAGAAACGTGCTCATCTGCTAAAGCTGTGCGGGGAACAGACTTATGACATCGTCTGCGCCCTCATTCAACCCAAGCAGCCCAACCAAGTGAGCTACGAGGACATAGTCCAGATGCTCAAGGCTCACTTCGATCCAAAACCGTCTGAGGTCTTCTGCAGGGCACGATTCTAGTGACGTGACCAACAGCACGATGAAACGGTCAGTGATTACGTCACGGCGCTCAAGAAGCTAGCGGCAGATTGTAATTTTGGGACAAGCGCAGACACTGCGGCGAATCCGACAATGCTGCGTGATCGTTTCGTTTGCGGTCTTCGGAACGAGCAGGTCCCGCAACGGCTGTTCGCAAGAAAGGACTTGACGTTCAAGAAAGCTTTCGACCTCGCACTGCGAGCTGAAAACGCCGTCAAAAACCAGAAGAACGTGAAAACCGAATTTAAAGATTCACGAATCCTGCACAAGTATCTGCAAGACAGACAACCAAGGTCACTCGAGTACCTCTTCCGCAAAGAAGAAACAACGCTGTTGGCGTTGTAACGCGCAACATAATCCGGACACTTGCCAGTTCCAGACAGCCTCCTGCAACTGCTGCATGAAACGCGGACACATTGAAAAGGCCTGCCTGAAATAGCGGAAACAGGCGAAAACGAGCAATAGCATCGATATCCCCGACAAGGAACTTCGACAGCTACCTCAGCACCAGTGACGACTCAGCAGGACTCATCAGACGTGGCCCTTTACGAGCTCAACACCTTAATCGACGCGTCCAGCACGCAGAAGGTCATGACTCGGCTACGCGTACATGGCAAGACCTTGGATTTCGAAGTCGACTCGGGTGCAGCCTGCACACTCATCAGTGAGGTCACGTTCAAAGCTACGTGGACAGATGAACCACCACGGCTTCAGACTGACAACATTCTCCTACGCACATGGTCGGGACAGTCTCTTCGAGTTCTCGGATGTGCAACGGTGATTGTTACGCACAGAAACAAGACCATTACATTACCACTTGTTGTCATCAAGGGAGCAGGTTGTAACCTCCTTGGACGAAACTGGTTTCCTCATCTGGGTATACAGATCACGGGCATCAATGATGTATCCAAGGAGGTTTAAAAAAAATTCATTTTTTTTAAACCTCCTTGGATGTATCCGACGACGAACTTGTTTCGAAGCTTCTCGACAAGTACCAATCTGTATTCGACGAGGACATCTCAGGACACATCGGTCCTGCGGTACAACTAGACCTCGTGGAAGGAGCGAAACCAAAGTTCCTAAAAGCACGGCCGGTTCATTTCGCGCTGCGGTCAGCTGTAGAGGCTGAATTGGATCGACTGCAAAGTCAAGGCATAATCGAGCCAGCGCAGCATTCGGATTGGGCAACGCCTCTCGTACTGGTTCGGAAGAAAAATGGCTCGTTGCGAATATGCTGCGACAACCGTTGCACAGTGAACCAGGTATCAAAGAAGGCAAACTACCCACTTCCCACAACTGATGAAGTGCTCAGCCACTTGAGGGGATGAGGGGAGGCAAGGTCTTCAGCACCCTGGATTTGGCACAAGCGTACCAGCTACTTCACGTGACGCCAGAGACAGCAGAGGTATTGACCCTGAACAGGCTGAAAGGACTATACAAGGTCAAGAGATTGCCTTTCGGAATTTCTGCAGCTCCAGCCATTTTAGGGGCGAAGCTTCTCTTAGTCTAACCTTGTCACGCGTCAGGCGTCAGTCGTCAGGCGTCAGGCGTAACCCGCGTGCTGCGAGCAAGGAGGTTTAAAAAAAAATTCTGGAGTGGCGATTTTGTGCTAAAAGTGAAGCCGGCGGCCGCCATCTTACTCAGGGCATCGATTAACAGCATTCAAGTAGCACGAAAGTAAAAGCATTTTCCTCACGCTTCTAACACCTTTAAAGCGATCAACTTTGCTGGGCAGACAATCCTTTTTGTGCCCGTTTGTGCCACGGGTTTTTGAATGAAACATGAACGTCGAGGAAATTTGTGTGCAATATCGCGGCATTGATAGTTGTTCAATGGTAGTCTATTAAATCAAAACAGAGTGCTTTTACATTACAATTACTCTAGGGCTTACATTAGCAGGTCAAGAACGCTTGAAGTGATACTGGTTTCTTGACACTTAGGCAAGGTTTTAGGGCTGAACTAAGGGCAAACGCCGGCTTCACTTGTCGCGGTAAGGTTCAGCGGCCGCTGCCACTCCAGCATTTTTTTTAAACCTCCTTGGCTGCGAGGCACGCGCTCGCCCTCGGCGTTCGCTCGCCCTCGGCGTTCGCCTCGGCGCGTGCCTCTCTCTCCCGGCGCGTGCCTCTGCTGTCACGTGTGAGAGAGAGAGAGACTGAGAGAGAGCGAAAGGCGCGCGTTGGCTATGGAAACGCTCTTTCTTAGAGGAACGCTGTACCAGCTCGCAAAGAAGGCGAACGCGCTCTCACCCGCGAGAGACAACGTTGGCGCAGGCAGCGTCTCCTAGCGAGTTTCTTGATTGAGAAATACTGACTGCTCGCGTTGGAGAAGCGTTCACCGGCAACCCATATATATATATATATATATATATATATATATATATATATATATATATATATATATAGGCACTGGATCTTGACTTGCAATGAAGTGCCGGGGTGGGAGATATCACTTGTGCATAGTTGAACCATGAGGATTCGTAGCGTGCGCATTAACTAAATTAATCAGGAACTCGGCACGATCTACGATGAACATCCCGAGCTTCGCCCACTCATCATCATTCACTCCGTGGATATGCTGTAATTTTTTTCCACGCTTTATGGAGACTATGCTGTCTGGCATCACAGGCGTGTGCGCATACCTAGATGACGTGATCATCAGTGGGAAAGACGCCACGGAACACGCCGAGGGACTGGAAGAAGTGCTGAAGAGGCTACGGAAGTACACCCTTCGCCTCGGCAAAAACAGGTGTTGCTTTGAGGTGCGACAAGTTTCTTTTCTGGGACACCGAATCGACGAGGCAGGCGTCCACACTAACGAAGAGAAACTTCGAGCCATAACGGACGCTCCAGCACCAAACTGCAAACAAGCACTTCAATCCTTTCTTGGGGTGCTGGCTTTCTACGACAGATTCTTGAAGAACAGGGCAACAGTTGCCAGCTGTCTCTACAAGCTCCTTCAGAAGTACGCCACGTGGAGATGGGAGACAAAGCATCAAGAAGCATTTGACAAGCTTAAGGCATTGCTGCTCAGTCAGACCGTACTGGCACACTACGACGAACAGAAGGAGCTTCTTGTCTCTTGTGACGCTTCACCATATGGCATAGGAGCTGTTCTGTCTCAACGTGATGACCAGAATAGAGAGGCGCCAATCGCTTTTGCATCTCGGACGCTAGGGCCGGCAGAACGCAATTATGCTCAGTTGGACAGAGAAGGCCTTGCTGTGGTGTTTGCAGCCCACAAGTTCCACAAGTATATTGCGGGAAGAAAGGTGACTTTCGTCACTGACCACCAACCACTGCTCGGCATACTGGGTCCACAGAAGCCAACGGCTCAAGTCCTTTCTCCACGGATGACCAGATGGTGCATCAAGTTATCGGCGTATGGCTACAGCATAATCTACAGGCATGGCAAGAACCATCAAAACGCGGATGCGTTGAGCCGATTGCCATTACGAGAACGTCTCGATGAACCCTGGCCTCCTGGCGACGTACTATTGTTCGAAGCTTTATCGAGACCTCCGTTGACTGCTACCGAGATAGCACGCCTGACACAACAAGATAGCATCCTGCAGAGGTTGTACAAGGCAGTGCAGGATGGCACAATGGAGAAACTCACTGGAGAGGAGTTTGCTCCTCACCGAAGACGAGCGACCGCACTAGCATTTCATCGCAAGTGCATCACACTTGGATCCCGAGTGATCATACCGAGCTCAGCACGATCCCATGTTCTGGCACTTCTGCATGCTGGTCACAGAGGCATGGTAGCCATGAAGAACTGCGCAAGGAGCTACGTATGGTGGCCCGGAATTGACAAGGTGATCGAGGAAACGGTGCCGTCAATGCCAAGCAACGCAGAATAGCCCACCCAAAGCTCCTATTCCTACCTGGGACCGTCCCCAGACACCATGGAACACGGTGCACGTTGACTTCGCGGGGCCACTACTCGGGCGCACCTACTTGGTTGTTCTGGACGCATACACAAAGTGGGTGGAAGTCCGGCACGTGACGCAAGCAACATCCGCGGCTGTTATCGACGTGCTCCGAAGCCTCTTTGCAACGTTCGGCATTCCCCGAAAGGTCATCTCCGACAACGGAAAAGCATTCATCTCCAACGAGATGAAGCAGTTCTATGCGTCGAACGGCATACAGGCTGCAACCTCACCAGCGTACCACCCCGCAACAAACGGCCAGGCAGAACGCTATGTGGCGGAGCTGAAAAGAGCACTGCTGAGGGATGCAGACAAGTCCATACAGTGCCGACTTGCAAGACTTCTGTATAGGCAACACACGACGACACACACTGCCACAGGAATGACACCTGCGAGAGCGATGGTCGGGCGAGAATTGCTCTGCCCTCTCGATCTTCTCAAACGGGAGGCGGATAAACAAATTCCTGAAAGCCAGGAGGCATTGCCAAAATCACGCCGCTTCGCTGTAGGGGATAGAGTGCTTATCCGGCAGTTTGTGAAAAAGCCAGATTGGATTGAAGGCGAAATATTGCGCCGCGTCGGACCACGATCCTGGCTTGTAAAAAAATTCACAGCATATCCACGGGGTGAATGATGATGAGTGGGCGAAGCTCCGGAGTGAACCACCGATAAACCGTTAATCTTCCGTGTAATTCGCCCAGTCGATCATCATGTAAAGACGTCAGAAACACTGTATTCGAACGCTGGGATCTGGCGTTTAAGGGGACGCTAGCACAAACGCGTTACAAACATGCAGTACACTCTAGTAAGGGGGGAGAGGCCACAGCGTCTTACGCAGCCCCTTACACAGGCCGGAACGCGCACCGCGTTTGCCGACGCCATCACATGACTGCTGAAAGAGTATAAGGCGGAGAGGCCACAGCGTCTTACACCAGCTTCTTACACGCGCCGTAACGCGCTAGCACAAACCCATCATCATCGTTAGAAACGGACAGTCTTTCGCTCTCTCTCTCTCTCTCTTTCTGTCTCACACAAGGCAGCAGATGGAAGAGTGAGAGAGCTCGCGCGCCACCTGACGTTCCTGAAGGCAACTCGGAGGTAAACAATGGCTGCTAATGGGAATGAGAGACAGAAGAAGTCGGCTTTTAGCTGACACTTACACTTCTACTTCTACTAACGTTTCCTACTGGAACATGCCAATGGCTGCTAATGGGGAATGAGAGACAGAAGAATTCGGCTTTTAGTTAACGCGCACGCTGCGAATTTTTTATTGTTCAACAACGCACAGGAGACTCCCACCGGCACCACCTTGGAGGTCAAAGCGTAAGACTGGTTACGCACTACGACTACGACTACGACGAGGGACGAACGGGTGCCGCTTTAAGGAGCTTCGCCCCTAAAAGCGACCACGGAAAGGTTCGGCGTCACCTCAATCACATGAGGAAAACGAGTCAGACCGGACAAACAACCCAATCGCCGACAGACTGGAGCGCAGCTGACGATCTCTTGGACGCAACGCCAGAAGAGACGCCGTCGAGCTCAACTGCTCAACCGCCTGACTCGCCCGAGATGCAGGACGACACTCCCTCGCAACCGTCGACGTCACAGGCAGTGACCACTCGGCAACTGCGACCGCCAGAGGTTAGGCGACCTCCAGACCGCTATGGAGACTTCGTCTAAGGGAGGAAGAGTGACATGTTGCCTTAGAAGACGACAACGAAGTGCGCGCGCGACTGTACTGGCGCTGTGGCACGAGCGCGAGCCTGGTGTCGAACGTTGGCCAGGAGTGACTCCAACGCTTTAGCTACGCTTCTGAACTTGTTTACGTTTCCTGTACTTTAATAAACCGTCTACAGCCACAAGCAGCTGTACAGACGTAACAAATACAAATAGAATTCTAATGCTTTCCAATTCCTTTAACACACCCACATTAAATACGTTAGCAAAACACTTTGCGAAATCGTAAGACAAAGATCATCACCGCGGGCATAGCACAAATGAAAAACGTACAGCAGTTAGAGAATAGTGTACATTTTATCGCTCAATGGTCGAGTTGTAAACCGTCGTTAGAAAAATTATTCGCGATATCCTCAAAGAACTCTTCATATGTATCGGCAATAGAAAAATTTCGGCCCCGCCACGGTGGTCTAGTGGCTATGGTACTCAGCTGCAGATCCGAGGGTCGCGGGATCGAATCCCGGCTGCGGCGGCTGCATTTCGATGGAGGCGAAATGTCGAGGCCCGTGTGCTGTGCGGTGTCAGTGCACGTTAAAGAACCCCAGGTGGTCGAAATTTCCGGAGCCCTCCACTACGGCGTCTCTCATAATCAGAGCTGGTTTTGGGACGTTAAACCCCACAAAACAACAGCAATAGAAAATTTCGGCTTAATCGGCATTATATTTAACGACGTCAGCGGTACGTTGCTTATGTTCGAATGGGTTCCGTAAACTTATCGATATTGGTGGCGATGGCGTCAGTCGCCGCACATTTGCGTCACCGCTATCACCTTCAATGTAAAACAACGTCCCGGTGAGGGTTAGGATCCACCACAGTAGGCGTGACTTAATAGGAATTTGATATGACGGAACAGGCAGTGGTATCTACTGTAACACTCATTGTGTTGGCTGGGCACGTTGAGTTCTCTACCACGATTCTGATTACTAGGACAGGTCTTTCGGGACATTAATAAGTGATAATTACCTTATGAGCCCAGGCTCTCGACGTCTAACGTCTTGGTTGTCACGTTTAGAAACAGTGCTCCAAACAGGGCCAGTGCAAGTGAAGAATTAATCAAAATCAATTGAAATTACACTAACGTGATTCAGGATAATTAGGACACATGAATATTGGTGATCTAATTATATTAATTAGGCGCGATTCCTTAGAAGATGTTTGTCGTGTCAGCAATATTAACGAAATTCTCTTAAGGAACACGGCCTGTCGGCGGCAAATGTCATCATCGTGGCCTCGGTAAAGCAAGCCCTTTAGCAGCGATTGATGTTCCTGTAGGAATTACCGGCGCATCACTGCATGCTTCGCACCTCCCCAGGATACATATTAGAAGAGCTGTCACAAAAGTGTCTACGTACTTTATTGCCAGCTACCAGATGTGCTTTCGTCGACGTGGATAAGGTAGAAAAGGAAACTTCCAAGCGGCGCCCTCTGCACAAACCTGACAGTTTCTTTTACTCGCCTTGCCTTTCATTTTGCGCTACAATCATGCATAGTAAGATATGGAGGCTGTGTCCTAATTTTCGCACAAATGGCTCCTCGTTGTGCGAGAACTATGCAAATATACTGCACCTTAAATTCTTTGAGACTTTTGGCAGTGCGCGATTCGGTGTCTAAAATCACTATTTGCAAGGCCCAATAAATTCAGTGGCAACATTGAAGAAAGAAAACTTCGGAATAATGCGTATGTAATTCCTTGATAAAATTATTTGGTAGTAAAACAAATGTAAGTGAAGCCATACGACTCCATCGCGACGCCGCTAACCGTAAGTCGAGAAAGAGAAACGCGCATGCACAATGCTCAGCGAACGAAATACGATACTCAAGAGTGTGGAAGCCAATACATTTTTCATCATGGCTTTGCACTTGGGATATTTAGCTGATTAGTAGTGGTACTCAGTGAAACCCACAGACCCTGTTAAGCACTGTCGATCATTTTGGTGCCTCTGTGATGCCCCAGTGCACTCCAGGAGCACAAAATGTGCCAACCATCAGGCGATCTGAATATCGCGTTTCCATTCCTGAGCACTGTGCATCTTTCGAACATAGAACATAATAGCGCCTGTAGCCAACCAGGCATATCGCCGAGTGTGACGGGGCAGGAACTTGATTGCTGGGATTCCCTTGCTACTAGGAGTTAACAAAGGCCGCTGAATTGTAAGCGAACCCAGAGTGAGCCCAAACAGTCCAACCGAAATTTTCTCTCCCAGTGATGGCGCTTTATGAACTTGATGCAAAACTTTCGATTGTACCGTAAGAGGAGCAGGGGACGCACTCTACAAATGTTCCAGAATGGCTTCGGTGATGGGTCAAATGGAGGGACACTGATAAAGGTTATTTTCAAGGGTCTAATGAAGGATAACTTCACCTATACCTAACTTCGACAGGGGCTTCTCAGTGCGTTTATCTTAGGTTCTAATGGACAATTCCTGCTGCTCACATTTTCTGCACATGGAAGGACTACGTTGATCCTAGAAGCAGGCCACAGTAACAGTAACTTAGGCGCCATCGCGACTCTTTCTCCCTCATCTCATCTCAAAAGAAGGAAGAAATTAGCTAATCATGCACCAGTAGCTTAATACTGGTGTCACACGGGCGTTTCGGAGGCCTACGAACCGAAAGTCCATCGAAACAAAGGTCAAGTTTTAGCTGCTACACGGGTGGTTTCGATGGCCGTCGAGTCTATAACCTTTCGAGTCAACGGAGAATCCTACAACTACTTCGAGACTTCGAAGGCCGTCAAGCGACGGAAGCGGAAGCGATGCAAACTCCGAGACTTGGCGCAGGGGCAGCCCCCGCCACGGCCATATTTATGCTCTTGTATCAATAAGTAGAATCATACATAGGTGAAAAATATTGAAAATGCGCTAAGAGGCCAACGTTCTCTTTTTATTGCATTAGAGAAGGCTCCACTTAAAGTTTGTTTCTTGCCGTCGGTGCGAATAGCAAGCAACCAGTGCGAATTAGGATTCAAGCGGGTGCTTTGGTTTCCGAAATCACTCGGCGACTAAACGGCCGTTCAAAACTGCCGTGTAGCAGCGCCATAACTTATTTTGTGTTGATAGAGCTGGGAGCTTTTCAAAGGTCGTTGTCTCGAAGGACTTCCAATGTGGCCGTGTGACAAAGGCATAAGTATACCGACGCTCAATGACAGCTGGCTGTTCCGGCTTTGTCTCCGGCACACGAGAAATTCCTTGCAGTCCGAGGCTTCGGGAAACGTCTCGCAAAGCACTGCGACGCCAAGCAAACGCTTCTAAAGTTTCGCACCAAGGGCAGCCCAAAGATCTTCGTGTCGAACCGAAGACGGTGATAGCCGCGGCACTTGTGGCCCTTTCCCGTCCGCAAATATTTTCAGACTCCCGGCTAGCAGTTAAGGCTTTCGCCTCTGGAACTCTGGCCGGCCGCCCGGCATCAATTGTCTCCACTCGCAAGGAAGGCTTCCATACTATTACTTGGTTCCCCGCCCACATGGGCCATTGCCTGCACCCGCGTATCTCCAATGTCAATGAACTAGCCCATGACCGGGCACGAGGACTCACTTGCCGTGCCGGTCCTGGCAGTTTAGACGGAGGTTGCGTTGGGAGCATTAAAGATCCTTTGGTCACATTCAATCAGGGCACGACTCATTATCAGTTGTCGCGGAGGACATACCCTCTTCCTCATCCTAAGTTAACCAGGCCATACTCCATGGCCTTTCGTATGTTGCAGACGGGGTCATTTCCCTCACGCAGCAAATTTGCTCATTTTGCGGAAGGAATTGATCCGCGATGCCCTGCTTGCGGCCATGATAATAGCACACTAGATCACATGCTATGGCAGTGCACTGCGCTTACCGGCGCACGGCTCTCCTCTCAGGCGCAGTGGGAGGAATCGCTTATAAGCGGCAATCTTTTCACGCAGAAATGTGAAAAGATTGCCGGGGCGTGTGCCCGGGCGGCAGGCCACGGCTTGCCCGTCCCGGTAATCGCGCGGCCCGCAACGTAGATAGGGGTTCCCCCACCGAACGTTCTCCAGGACCTCAATAAAGTTTTAAACAACAACAACAACTTGTGGCCCTGGTTTAACGCCGTCCCAACCTTTTAGGGGCGAAGCTCCTTATGGCATCACCTGGGCGGTTCTCGGTTGTTGATGCATCCTGCGTAACCAGTAGCGTCTCCCTTAGCATACAATATATG
Source organism: Hyalomma asiaticum (assembly GCA_013339685.2). Classification (NCBI taxonomy): domain Eukaryota; kingdom Metazoa; phylum Arthropoda; class Arachnida; order Ixodida; family Ixodidae; genus Hyalomma; species Hyalomma asiaticum. The sequence goes on along the minus strand of CM023487.1, from coordinate 42,183,984 downwards.
GCGCTGTCCCATAGAGATGCACGCAAACTGCAGTTGGTTGACGATACACTAGATGGCGCTGTACGCATTCTGTGTCGTCATCTCCATTTCTCGTCTCGTTTCCGAGAGGGTGCTGTCCCATAGACATGCGTACAATATGGCGGTTGGGTGAAGGTACGCTAGATGGCGTTGGCGGTGCAGCTGCTCTCCGATTGGCTGCTGCGCGGGGAGCGCTCCTCTCATTTTCCTGGATCGTCGCCGTACGTGTCGGATCGCGCTTGGTGGACCATGGACGATGAGAAACAAATTTCGAACGTTGTGTCCGAAGCGCGCAATTGAACCAGGGCCCCTCGCTTCCGAACGCGCGGCGCTAGCCACTACGCTACGAAGCGCACATGGACACATGCACCACGATGACAATAAATACCCAACATTAACGAGACTGCGCGTTTCTAACGCGTCTGTGCTAGCGCGTTACGGCCCGTGTAAGAAGCTGGTGTAAGACGCTGTGGCCTCTCCGCCTTATACTCTCTCAGCAGTCATGTGATGGCGTCGCCAAACGCGGTGCGCATTCCGGCCTGTGTAAGGGGCTGCGTAAGACGTCTTTACATGATGATCGACTGGGCGACTTACACGGAAGGTTCACGGTTTACCGATGATTCCCTCCGGAGCTTCGCCAACTCATCATCATTCACCCCGTGGATATGCTGTGATTTTTTTTCTATACCACACAATGCATGCTTGTGGTATTCCAGGAACTTCTCGCATGCCACGAGAGGTCGAATTCTCTCGTGGCGCGAAGCTATACAAAAAATATTCATGCATCTCCGCGAAGTGAACCACGGCGAGGGGGCGAAGCACTGGGGATCGTTCGGTTTTACCGTATGTGACCCGTAAGTCAACGCGTGTGTAAACACACGCGTTGTCATTTATGCTCCTGGTATTTATAAGGTTCCTGCGCTCCCACGTCGTAGATCGTGGCGAGTTCCCGGGGATTGCATTTAGTTAATGTGCATGCTGTGAATTCTTATGGTTCAACTACGCACAAGTGAAATCTTCCACCGGCTCTACATTGCAGGTCTAGACTAGGTCTCTATATACGGGTTGGCTGGTGAACGGTTGTGCAGCACGAGCAGTCGCTTTTTTTTCAATCAAGAAACTCGCTAGCAGACGCTGCCTGCGTCAGCGCTGTCTCTCGCGGGCTAGCGCGCGTTCCCCTAAGAGAGAGAAAGCGTGCCGACAGTGAACGCAGTCTAGAGGGTGTAGTTTATAGTTGTGGCCCTCAGCGGTCTACTATCAAACTCGAGCACGCGCCGGAGTGCAACGAGCGCCGCAGAGACATCGAGTGGGCGCTCCGAGTACTAGCGGCTCGTTACAACGCGGCAGCATACAAGTCTCGACCTTAAGGAGCTTCGCCCCTAAAAGGCATAGTTTTGATAGACGCTGTGCAGGAGACAAGTCGACAGTGCGATTGCCGTCTTTGCTGCTTGCACGTGCAGCACGTGCGCGCACCAGCTACAGTTTTAGGTGTGTAGTAGTCAAGTGGTAGTAGTGGCCTAAGGACATCAGCAAGAGAAAAGAAGAGCGCGTGCGAACGCCGCACATTAGGCATTGCATATGACTGCGCGCGCACTGTTAGGGGCCAGAAATAATGTGAAGATAGTTTTGTGGTGAGTAAGGACGTACAACCCTCAGCCCAAACAGCCTCGCTGTGAACGAGCCTTTGAAGGTTGTCACTTGAGATTTGCATAAGATACTGACGGTCTTTAATCGCCTCAATCCCATCTCTGCATGCCACATAACTGCTCGTCATCTCGAACTTCTTACAGCTGCCGAGCGAAAGTTAAAGGATATATGTGAGCACTTCGAAAAGTCTCGCCGATACTGCGTGTTTTAAGCGAAGAGGAGCGATATTCTGCAGAAATCATGAAGATGTTCTATGAAGCAGGCGTGTTCTTCATATTAATCTGCTGCGAATGGTGCATGATCGAAGGTGAGGCACCTTTCTATTTCTTAAGCACGAAACGATTGCTTGCCTAGGAATCCGTCATATTTATGTGTTCAGATCAACGAAGATGTTTATTATTGCTTCAAATCGCCTATCGCTAACATTCACCGCAGAAATATCAATTCAATTGCAAAGTAGGATACAAAATTGCGTCCATAGCACAAACCAATTTGTCGTTTGTACTAACTGAAAACGATTGTAAGTGAATCAAACAGTTACTCATAAATCCGGTGAGGCGGCTATACGATTGTTACAGGCGTCATTTCGTAAGTGATAATGGTAGTCTCTTGGAAGGCCGCTATCACTAACCATCATTGGTTGGATATGGTGCTTAGGTGCAGACCCAAATGAAGGCGGATTGAAGCCAACCGGCGCGGTCGTCTTTTCTATGGAAACGATAATCCTAGCGGCCTAGTGACTGTGCAATATCGTCGCATGTTACACAACCCCAGATTATCCATATTCCCACAGCACTCTAAAACGGCTTCCCGCACCTTTCGGCACTGCCGTTCCATTTACGTCACGGCAGCTGGACACTGCTCCCGACAAAGTTCGCAGAAAATATGGACAATTAGAGCGTCCGGTAAGCTCCTATACGCAAAGCACTTTGCGTAGAGCGGAACACTGAGCACATGCGCAAATATGGCCGGCCACCGGAAGCGTATGCCATACGCTTGATCTTTCAAGTGGTGGACGCACTCTCTGTAGCCCTCAAGTCACTAACTGGTGGTTGTATGTGCCTGAGCTTTGTACCATGGGGCTTCGACGGTAGAGTATCTGTGACAATTTGGCCCAGTGGATGCCGTTTATTAGAGATAAACTCTACATACCAAAGCTGTTGGCTTAGCGAGTGGGTGCGAGAATTTCTGAAGACATAGATTGTGCGGGTATACCTTTCCTGTTTATTACATATAGCTGGCACCACTTTACTGCGACAAACAACGCTACACGCTACCCTATACCCGCTACGGAACGCGCTAAATGTCCCTAATATGGTTGCTTCCTGAACCGAATCACAACTATTGTCATTAAGTGGTCGTCATAGGCTTGTTCCTATACTTATGTGGGAGAGCGAGTAGCACGGAGGCAGAGAATGCGTAGTCCTGAAGCTGCATGGTGTTTGGGAATCCATCTTCTAAGGGAAGTGCCATGAAATGGAGGTGCTTGTGCTGTCCGAGAAACGACGGAAGCGAGAAATAATAAAGAAAACGTATTAATAGCTTGTTCCTGGAGATTCTAATCTATGATAATCTGCCCTCGCTGCTGAAACATTTCTCTGTTCACATTTCTCTGTTGCAGCCTGATACAGAAAAGCAGAACGGCTGGCTCAGAGAGCTCCGCTGTTAGGGCAGGAAGGGAACACCGTTTGTGCTAGGATGCGGTTCAAATGTAGAGGTATGAAGCACACAGCATCTACCAAACTTTCGGGTGTATCTAATAAGGGCCCTCGAGGTGTCAAGCAAGCACGCTACCGCTAGTGTAACGCTGCTTCTGCCTCCCGGTATATCGTAAATAGACCCACCGCACCAGCAGTAGCAATGGTGCTTGCGTAACGTGAATTCTATTTGTAATATCTGGTAAGGACAATGATATCAATACGTTCTGTTACTATTCCGTTTGCTATTGCGCTACTTTGCTTGATATTGTAGGAAGACGTCAGCTAACAACGCTTATGACTGCACGTCATCGTGCCGCATTGCGAATTTTTTCCGGAAAGGCAGATGTCTGTGCTTTGAACTAACGTGAGCTCCAAAGTTACATCGTACCACGATGTACCATATAGTCGCCATCGTGCTGTCGACGTTCCTGCTTCATCGAAGTTAAGAATACTCATGAGTGTGTACGTTCGCTTTGCACATAAGTCTTGACCCTGCTCGTAAAATTTGGCTGAATGCCAAACAATTCATCACAGGCAATTTCATTATTGGCTGCTTCGCATGACACCGATTCGCACATTCCGTGAGCAGGATTTTTCGCCATGTAAGTGCCGAATGCAAGGTAATGAATTTTCGGACTGGCCATAGAAAACTCTTCAGTAAGACCACACTACAGCGGGGAGTGTGCATGCACATGAGGTATTTAAGGCAAAGTATCATCTTCCTGTGATAAAGATATCGGCTTCCTGGTGTCGAAATATCAAGGTGATGTTGAGAATACTAGGAAATTTCCGTTCGCTTCTCATACGCATTCGCCCTATGTGCACGTGTGCTTTGCAAAGTAGTTTCACATGCATGGCTGTCCAAGAACGGCAAAGCCCAATTACAGCGGTCTTGGCTTGTTTTCTCGCTAAGAACAATAATGAAGGGAAGAAGCTGCAGACACTTAGACATAATTTGCCTTTAGAAAAGTGCAAATCAAGTAATGAAATGACTTGCAGTGCAGCACTGACGCACAAGCACGGCTGAGAAGGCGTGCGTCTACTGGTCACAGCAAGTATGTCCGGAGACTCACTAATCTAATCTAACATTACGCAGCGCAAGCCGGCTGAATAATGAACACGAAACATGAAAAGATCATATCGGGCATTGGACATGCGATAGCGTTGTAGAAACAGTGGGCTTTAGTCCATAGAAAAAATCTCCCCATCTCCCCATAAAGGGAACACTGAGCAGTATGCGAAGCAGCCCTGAGTCGACTTAAAGTTGTGTAAATCTTTTATTTTCTTCATCACTGTTCACGCTCCTTCCATTCGAGGTTTCCCTGATGTTCAACCGCCGGGTTGAGCTCGGGCAGGTGCTCGGGTTTCGGCGGGTAGCGGTAGCCGTTCATCATGCTCCTCGCGGGCAGTTTGCTTGCCACAAACGAATGTTTGCGTGTAAGCAAACAGCGTACTGACTGTGATCGTCGTCGGCGGCGAACTCCCGCTGCAAAACGGCGACGGCGCTGGCACAAGAGTGCTCGTTCTTGATGGTGTAGATCTTAGTCAGATTGTTATCGAACCACAAACGATCACATACCTTACAGCTGTGCCCGAACTTGTGGTCGAGAAAGCCACTCTTATAGCGCGCATCAGCGCCACCAGCCTCAGGTACCGACAACTCCGGCGCTTGCCACCGCTTGGCAGCTGCTTGGCAGCGTTTTGCGAGCCCGCGCCGCCGCAGTGCGATCTTCGTTCATCGAAGCGCACGAAAGCTGCTCTAGAAGAGAGCACGCCGGAGGGGAGTCTTCACTCAAACTAGAGTACGCGCGGGAGTGCAGCGAGCGCTCTACTGCAGAGCCATCTAGCGGGTGCTCCGAGTACTAACGGGGGCGGGCTGCACCGACGCCGGAGGGAGGCACAGGCCTTGTTCATAAGCTGCTTCGCAAATAAGGCGGGGAGACAAAGAAGCTCGGGCGTGATGACTGCCACAGCAGCTTAGTTACCCGACAAATAAATATTTGCTTGCTTCAAGCCTCTTGCTCGCACAGGTTGGTGACCTCGGGCGCCTCACACATCGGAACTACTCGTCCCGCTACATCTCTTCGATGTCATGGAACAAAACTTCCAAGAAAATGCAGCAATTTCCGTATCCACAATCAAGCATCACGAGTGCTGGCCCGCATTTAGTGAGCTATGGTTTATCCACATCGAAGCGCAGTTCCGCCGTCACCGCATCGCATCGCAGAGGGTAAAGTACGACTTTATCGTGAGTGCGCTCTGCCCACCACCACAGTTTCATCCGCAAAGTTTTGCTAGCTCCACCACCCGATGAGCCCTACGACACCCTGAAACGGCCGTTTCTACGAGGCACGACTGACTCCGACTTGCGACGCATTGAACATCTCCTATCATTGGAAGAACTTGACGACACAAAGCCGACCGAGCTGCTTCGCCGCTTGACCCAGCTACTCGGAGGCAATCCATCTTGAACGGACTCTAAAATCATGGGCGAGCACTTTCTCCAGCGTCTACCGAATCTGGTACGGATTATTTTATGCGCCTCACTGCCTGCGACGTCCATTGAAGACATTGAAGACATGGCAGACCAGATCATGGATACTTCCTATCCTTTCGTATCTGCCATAGACCGTTGTAATGCGCCAGTATCGAGTGCGTCCCAGTTACAGCAGCACTTTGACGAACTCAGCACCTGAAACGCACAGCTTCCTTCGCAGGTAGATCACCTAACTACAGAAAAAGCTGTCTTGCGCTTCTGTGCGGGTGGAGACCAGTCACGCCATCCCACGCCTAACCAAAGCCATTTTCGCTATTCAAATGCCTTTACTTGTTGGTGCCACGCCAGATACGGCACTCGCGCACGTCAGCGCCATGCACCGTGCAACTTTTAGGGGCGAAGCTCCTTAAAGCGGCACCCGTTCGTCCCTCGTCGTAGTCGTAGTAGTGCGTAACCAGTCTTACGCTTTGACCTCCAAGGTGGTGCCGGTGGGAGATTTCTCCTGTGCGTTGTTGAACAATAAAAAATTCGCAGCGTGCGCGTTAACTAAAAGCCGAATTCTTCTGTCTCTCATTCCCCATTAGCAGCCATTTCGTGCGTCCCCGATGTATGTAGTAGTAGTAGTAGTAGTAGTTAGTAGTAGGTAGCCACCGGCGCGTGCCTGCTGGAGCGCACACACGCGCCGAGGGCGAGCGCGTGGCACCTGGCGCTCGCCCTCGCCGCGAGCGCCGGGAGCCACGCGCTCCCCGGCAAACTCGACACTGCCCCGGCAAACACGAGAGACAACGTTGGCGCAGGCAGCGTCTCCTAGCGAGTTTCTTGATTGAGAAATACCGACTGCTCGCGTTGGAGAAGCGTTCACCGGCAAAACCCATATATATATATATATATATATATATATATATATATATATATATACTGGATCTTGACTTGCAATGAAGTGCCGGTGGGAGATTTCACTTGTTTGGGAAACGGTCGGGCCAGTCACTGATGATGGCAAGTGCTACCGGCCCTGCGTCAAGTCGTCTTTTCTGTCTCACTGACCGTGCAACGAAAGTTCGCTACCTCGTCGACACTGGCGCGGAAATTTGTGAGCTTCCGCCAACCTTTGACGACCCAAGACAACATCGCCACGACACGTCCTTTCTCACTGCGGTCGACGGTTCTAACATTAGGATGTACGGCCAGAGTTCAGTGACCCTTCATCTCGGACTGCAGCTTCCCTTTCGATGCCTACTCTCCGTCGCTGACCTCCGCAGCCCGATCATCGGTGCCGATTTTTGTGCGAGTTCAAGTTGGTTGTCGACCTACGCCAAGGCCGCCTTCTGGACTCCACGACCAATATGTCGGTACAAGGCATTACCACAACTGCACCGCCCTTGCGTGTTTTACTAGCACACACCCAGGTATCGGCCCCTTGGTCAAGCAGCCTACAAGAACTTCCACAGCTATTTGAACGCCCATCACCAGTTCGCCGATTCCTGCCCATTAGTATATACCCCTCCCCGCCGCTTAGCACCTGACCGCTTGAAAATTCCAAAAGAGGTATTCGATCACATGCTCGAGTTGGGTTTCGTTCGTCCTTCTCCTAGCCCTTGGGCGTCCGCTTTAAACATGTTTCCAAAGAAGACAGATGAATGGAGGTCATGCGGAGATCACTGCGCGTTATACAGTGACGATTCCCGACAGGTATGCTATTCCTCACATTCATGACTTCACTGCATCGCTGCAAGGTTGCTGCATATTCAGCAAAGTGGATCTAGTTAAAGCTTACCAACAGATTCTTGTGGAGCTTTCCGATATTCCTAAAACCACAATCATTACACCATTTGGCATGTTTGAATACGTCCGTATGCCTTTCGGTCTCCGAAATGCTGGTGAAAAATTTCAGAGGTTCGCTGACCAAGCGCTGCGCGGGCTTATGTTTCGTCTATTTAGACGACATCCTCGTTGTCAGCCGATCCACTGCGGAACATGAATCGGACCTTTGTGAGGTATTCGAATGTCTCCCTCAATACGGCCTCGTTACCAACATCTCGACGTGCGACTTTTGCGTCGATTCCCTCGATTTCCTCGGGCATCGAGTTGATGAGCGTGACATCCAGCCCGTCAAGTCATTAAAAATTACCCACAACCATCGACCAAAAAGAAATTGCGGGTTTCTGGCCTCATCAATTACCACCGCCGTTTCATTCCTCCTTGTGATTCCCTCTTGCAGTCGCTGCACAGTCTCCTCTCTAGAAAACCCCAACAAACACGTCTATATTATGGACGAATGCTGCCGAAAGTACTTTTTTGACTGCCAAAAGCGCCCTCGCTTCCGCCACTCTTCTGCGCACCTGAAACCAGACGCGCCAATTTCCATTATGGTGGACGCGTCCGACATTGCTGTTGGCGCTGTTCTTCAACAACAGCCAATGTCTTTCTTCTCAAATAAGTTGACAATGCAAGAACTCGGTCCAGCACTTTCGAACGCGAGCTCCTGGCAATCTTCCACGCAGTCCGCCATTTCCGTCACAACCTCAAGGTCGCCGGTTCTTTATTCTTACTGACCACGAGCCACTGATTTATGCCATTACTTCCAACGTTTCCACACACGCACCAAGCGAAATTTGCTAGCTGCCCTATATTGCCTGGTTCAGTGGTACCAACAATCCCGTTGCTGACGCCCTTTTACAAATTCACATCAACGCAACGCAAGAACCTCGTTCCGGCGTCGACTTCATGCTCCTACCTACTGCTCAGTGCACAGATCCCTATCTTCCGACCCTTCGAACTTCGAACTGCTCCCTGCGCTTCGAAGAGGTCTTACCACCCGGCTGCGACTATACCGTCATTTACGACGTGTCTACAGGTCGGCCTGTACCGTATGTCCCCAGTAGTTCTGACGAAGACTTTTCGACGCTCTATACTCCTTATCACACCCAGGAGTCCGAACTACACAACGTCTTGTCACCTCGCGCTACCTTTAGCCCCGTATGAATGCTTATGTCCATCGCTGGGCGCGGTCGTGTATCCAGTGTCAGCGTGTCAAGGTCAACAGACAAACTGTGAGCGCGCCGGGTCATTTTCCACGACCGGGCGTTCGTTATGGCCATGTTCACGTCGAAATTGCGGGTTCGCTACCACCTTCCGCGAAGCAACGTCATATACTAACTTGTATCCACCGATTTACCGGCTGGCCGGAAGCAACGCCGCTAAGCGACATCGCGGCAGAATCTGTCGCACAGGCTCTGGTCCGCACCTGGATCGCTCGTTATGGCGTGCCACACACCATAACGACAGACCGAGGGAGACAAGTCGAATCGTCCCTCTTTCGGGCTCTCTCCTACCTTCTAGGCATTACACACATACACACTACAGCTGACCACCCCAATTTGAACGGCATAGAGGAACGCTTCCACACTCAACTGAAGGCATCACTGCGTGCGCCAGGTTCAACAATTCCATGAACAGAGCGTCTGCCTCTGGTTCTACTAGGTCTTCGCACTGCAGTGAAAGAAGACACACTTTGCTCAACCGCACAGGTGGTTTTTGGCGGGACACTTCGCGTACCCGGCGACTTCTTTGCCTCAGAACCGACATCAACTGGGATATTCTACTATGGCTACTGCTGTACCACCGCCACTTCGTCATGATTGCAAGAGCGTTTATATGAGCCCATCATTTCTTCATACCCGCCATATCTTAATTGGTCACGGTGCTCTTCGTGCTTCATTTCAAGCACCTTACGACGGCCCATTTAAAGTCCTCAAGCGCGATCCTAAGCACTTCATTCCCCATGTTAACGGACGCGAAGAGATTATCTCTATAGACCGTTTGAAACCACCTCACGTGAACTCTGGCAACGCCATCTCATGCAAATAAACCGCTTGAAGCGATGTCTCGTTCGCTAGGGGGAGCCATGTAGTGCGCATCGGACATGCGATAGCACAGTAGTGTACAGTGCACTTCGGTCAGCAAAAAAAGAGACGAACAGACAGAGAAGCTCGGACGCCATGACTGCAACAGCAGCTTAGTTAGGAGATGAGCTACATAAGTTAGTGATCTAACTTATGTAGGACACAATTTTGCTGTACGCAATCGCAGGCCTTTCGAAATCTGTATGTTAATGTAATTCTTTATATAAATTCTAAGCGTGACAGCGAGAGGAAAACTAAATGTGTGTGTTTCTATCTCTACAATCGTTCAGCAACAGAAACTCATTCCGCCCCTTCTCAACTCTGGCTAACTATGCCCGCGGCTACACTTCCTCGGCTTTGTAACTTTTACTTTTCCGCCTGTAGAGTCGCTTCACTTACTGTGTCATTTATATCTGTAGAACATCTAAGCATTCCGTCATTCTCGAGTCCTTTCCCAGACAATAGGATGCGTCATCATGCTGATGTCCATTTCATTCCCTTCTCTTCAGCATGCAGAAGCAACGAGTACGCGGTGGAATGCCACTGGAAGTGGCTCCCCGGAGATCTCTGCCCAGGTGTTGAACGTTGGTACTGCGGTGACCATAAAACACTATGTAGGTGCAAGGAAGGGACCTTCCAGAGGTGGGACACCTACTGTGTTCCATACAGAGACTGCGGTAAGTGTGCAAAAACGGGGTATAACACCTACTGTCGAAGTTGTAGGGCAGGGGAGCTAGCATGGGCCAAATAAAAAGCGCGATAATGCCCTTCTGCATACGTAGAGCTATCTCGTAGCTGGCAGAGACATTGTGGCTTGATCCGGGCCTTGGTTCGCTATGGCGGCGGCGGGCCCAGATGTCCTCGACCGAATTCTGGTAAAAGCGTGGATACGTGTAGTCAGCGCCGCCTCTACTTTGAGATCGCTGGCACGTCGGCCACGCTCCCATTGTTCGTTCGTAGCTCCTGCGTTGGGTCGGCGCTTCTCTAGGTGGCGCTAGCTTCTGACAATACCTCGCGGCACCGAAGTCTGCGAAAATTTTGCGTTCAAGGCTTGCACGTTTCGGCAGTGTGGAATTAGATTTAACTGCTCCAATCGAAACGAGAAAGCAAAGAACGTAAAACAACAATATCCTGCTTTTTTTTCGGCCGCACTGGCAGAGGCTAACCATTCTCTGCTAGTAGGACATGTATGTTGCCGATAACTCATTCTTATAAAATGGAAGTAAGGAGATCAAAAATTGCTTCCACATCAAAAACCCAAATAACCAATGAAAATGCGAGATCAAACGAAATGCTGAGCAAATTATGAACTAAGACAAAAACCTCCATGCATTTCATAGTATCGCGCCAATTAGAATATTAGCAGAAGTCACCGTAATAAAGAAACTCTAAAGCTTTGTGACGTCATAACAGCGCAAAGCACATAATGCTTTTGGTACGGCATACAAATATAAGATAGTTTGTCATGCTGCACATAATCTTTGAACCAACATTGACAAGAACCGAAGAATCGGACATAAAGGCCGCCTCATTCATAACCCTGCTATGAGATATTTCTGCCTAGAGGGGTGAGGGGGGCACTAAAAACCATTTCACTAAAGAGACAAAAAAAAAACGAACATGTGATGCAGTTTCATGGCAATCACTCTGCGTGGTTGTGCTTGATGTGGCGCATTCTAGCGCCTGCATTTCTGCCTATCCTGCCTGATGAATCGTTACAAATAGCGGCGTTGTGAATATTTGTATGAGCTGTAGAAAACTCTCTCCTTGGTGACTGCTGCAGCATTTGTACTTCAATATAGACAGGCCGGTGAGGCAGCCAAAACAATCACGCTATGCTGCAAACACCGCTTCATAGACTTCAGGACAGTTTCTCGGTCTGACAGCATTGTCTCCACATATTGTTTGATGCCATAAAGAGCTGCCAGGCTTTTTTTCGTCTGGCATTACCAACCATTCTTTTCTAAGTGGAAAGTCACCCCGGCCGCGGCAAGTTTCCTTCTGACTTTCAAGGTAAGCCCACGCGGTTCTCAAACGATTTTATATCGTTGACAGACGTATGCGTAGCCCCCACGCAAGAGATACCATGGCCGGCATACGTAGACTCCGCAAAAAGAAACATATTTGATCGCAGGCGAATTTCTTGCAGCGTTTGCAGCGCGCGTTTGTTGCTCATTGTCCTGCCCTTCCGTACCCCTAGCAGCCTGGGAGGAGCCGAAATATATGGAACTGCCTAAATTGTTCCTGCTGTATTAGACAGAGTATTTAAGCGGCAATACACTCCAGATAAGTCTACAACGTAAACCGTCATAAAATTGCCACTAAAAATGTAAACGCCCGCAGCAAACGGACGATCAGGAAGACTGTATTGATATTATACTCGCAGGGCCGGTGCGAGTGTCAGGACACGGGGCTGCTACGCGGCGGCGGCGCGCGTAACGGAGAAGATTGAGCAAAAAATTTCGCACCTGATGTGCCAGGAATCTCTACGTAAAAGAGCCGTTGATGTAGCTACTCGCGAATCATTAGGTTTATTTAGTTGCGCAGTGGACTGTCCATACGTGTACTTCATGGGAACAGGAGATTGATTTCTTTCCGACTGTAAAGGTGAATCTTGGCTCAGCAACGTTGGATTCGAAGATGGAGGATGACTTGTTAAAGCTGAGTTTTTATGGTGGCGGAAAACCAATATTACCTGCACCATAAGTTGCTTGCACTACACTCGTAGAAACATTAGCCTTCGGTATTCTACACCCTCCCGGTATTCCACAAAAATACGCACTTTTGACCTCTTGATGCATATGGTCTTCAGTCTAGTTTGTTCATCGCCAGAATCTCCGCTTTCCCTATTTGGCTCACTAAATTTTGCCATTCACGCTGGCGCGAAATTCTTGTCTAAAGAAATCCCGTTATACCTGTTATAGCATATTTGGCGATGAGAGTGTGCACACTTTCATTTTGCCCCTTGGGTAGTGGCTCCACTAGTGTGGCCTACAGTAGTGTAGTACCGTTTTCAAGAATGAGTAGAGCACTGAAAGACATGAGAGTCAATTCAAGTATGTCTTTTACCGTTGAATCTACAGTGGTGCGTATTTTCGGTGCAAGTTTAGTGCTTCCCGTCGTAAAGGAGGTGCTAAACAGGCTCCTGAATGTTTTGGTCGAATTCCTCAGAATAAGCCATACACACTCTGTGGATGAGAATTGGATTATATTTAGAGATAAATTAGCCACTCTTGTCGAGAAGTTTATCCCAAAAATAACATTCACCGCAAACCGAAACAAGCCGTGGTTCTCACATACACTTCAGAAACTAAGAAACAAGAAAAAACGCCTCTTTCGATCAGCCAAACAGTCCAAACTCCCGTCCTCATGGGAAAAATATTATGCCGCTGAAGACGATTATTTAAGAGCCATTCGAAATGCCAAGCACGTGTTCTTTCATGTTGAGCTGCCCAAAATGCTTGCAACTAGCCCTCGCAAATTCTGGGAGGTGATAAACCCTCAGGAGATGCGCACCATTAGCGTCTTAAATGCGCATGGCGATACAGTCAACAACAAGGAATGCGCGAACCTTTTTAACCAGGCCTTTTTCTCTGTTTTTACGAATGAAAGTTCAGTTCCCGACTTTTCTTCACCTGCGCGCAGCACCGAGTCTATGTCCCCGATTACATTTTCTACGGACGGGATCATTTCGATTATAGAAAATATTAAGCTTTCTTCTTCCGCAGGTGTGGATGATATTAATTCAAAACTTCTCATCAATGTTAAACATGTGTGTGCCGCATACCTTACATTGTTATTTTCGCAGTCATTATCATCGAGCATTCTGCCATCAGACTGGAAAGTAGGCAAGGTCGTTCCAGTCTACAAATCAGGTAACAGAGACTCTCCACTGAATTACCGTCCCATATCTTTAACAAGTATCCCCTGCAAAATCATGGAACATGTCATCTACTCCCATATCATCAACTTCTTGGACTCACTGCACTTTTTTCATCCTTCTCAACACGGGTTCCGAAGAGGTTATTCTTGTGAAACGCAGCTGGCCATTTTCATTCACGACTTACATTCTAACCTTGACTGCAACATTCAGACTGATGCTCTTTTCCTGGATTTCGCTAAAGCATTTGACACTGTCCCTCACAAACGCCTGATTCTTAAATTATCTCTATTAAATCTAGATCCTAACGTACTTGCATGGATAACATCTTTCCTGACTAATCGCTCCCAGTTTGTGTTTGTTAATAATCACTCTTCTAACCGACTGCCTGTAACTTCAGGTGTCCCGCAAGGGTCTGTCTTAGGGCCTCTACTATTCTTAATCTACATTAACGATCTACCACTGCATGTATCTTGTAACTTTCGTATGTTTGCAGACGACTGCGTAATCTACCGATCAGTAACCAGCATTCATGACCAAACACTAATTCAGCATGACCTTAACAACATACAAACATGGTGTAACCGCTGGTTAATGAATTTAAATCCTAACAAATGTAAGCTTGTTTCTTTTTGTCGCCGCCGTAACCCTTTTGAGTTTACCTATTCCATTGCTAATGTTCCCATACAATCAGTTCAATCATTCAAATACCTCGGCATCACCTTAGCTCATGACCTGTCCTGGCGTCATCACACTACTAACATCATCTCGTCTGCTAATAAATCACTCGGGTTTCTCAGACGACACTTACGCCATACACCGCCTCATGTCAAGACACTTGCATACAAATCATTTATCAGGTCCAAACTCGAGTATGCATCTTCCATCTGGAGCCCTCATCAAACATACATCATAAGAGAACTCGAATCACTTCAAAATCGAGCTACCAGGTTCATTCATTCCGCATATTCGTATGACATCAGCATTTCATCTCTGAAGGTGGAATCAGGTTTAGAAACCCTTGCTTCACGCCGACGGTGTGCCACCCTCTCTCTTTTTCATATGTTTTATTTCAGCTCACTGAATCATCCACCGTACATCACGCCCCCTTCGCACATATCTCATCGCACTGGTCATCCGTTACAAGTCACAATACCACGTACCCGGACCACTGCATTTCAAGCCTCCTTCTTTGTACGAGCAGCAAAAGACTGGAACGGCCTTCCTCACGCCACCTGTGCCATCACTAACCCATCTATGTTTGCCGAAGCCATTAAAAACACCGATGTATAGTATTTTTTCTTTAACACCACCCCTTATGTAATACCCCTAGAGGGGGTCTTTAAGGAAATAAAAGTGAAGTGAAGTGAAGTGAAGCATCGCTTGTGTCTCCGTGCGCTACGGTAAGATGATGCCATGGTCTGTACAGTGGAACCGGGCAAGCCGATATGCACGGGTGATCTCTCAACGCATGCGTTTCTATTAAGTTACAGGATACTCCGGTGTGTGCGCCTTAGCACCTTGGTTACCACCATTTGTCATTGTGAACTATATTAATATGTTTGTTAAACACTGCAGCTTGTTCTGTACAGTCCGCGACAACTCTTTCGGTGCCATCAGCATTTAATTTTTTTCACACTTCAAATCTGTAAAAAGCTGTCATTTCCGCAGTTTATCTTTCTCCTGCCTTCTGTTGAAGGACCCCTCTTCCCCTGCTAAATATCCTACCTACCGATGCTGCTGTCTTGCTCGTTCGATAACCACCACCACACGGAGGTGCGCATATAAACGGCTCTCTGCAAGAGAATTCTATCATTAATTTCGCTTTGTTTTCGTTCTCTCCCTTTTTTCATCGATGCTGCATTCCAAACGCCAATAAAGTCTACAGGGCCTACGACATAAGCAGGGTAAGCAGCATTTACTTTCTATTTCTGCTTTTGGCATCTACTTCCGACAGCATAGAAAGAAGCTAGTTGAAAATTCCCGCAAGCCGGGCCCACAGGTCCCCTCATTTGCCTTCTCTCCATAGATGGTGTTTCGAAAACTCACATGAGACAGGAGCTTCATATACAAGGAGAATAGGTTCAGTGGTGCACAGATAAGCCGATGGTATAATTCCGTGCGATCAATCTCTCTGCAGCGCGCCGACGTGTGATAAGGAAATGTAGCCTCTTTTTATGTCACACTGGGTGCTGTGTGATGCAAGGCTTAGAATCCTTCCGTAATTTAAACTGCCGCGGCGCAGAAAACCCGCTCTTGAATTTGGTGTTAGTGTCTTTTTCAAAGAGCCCAAAATACGGACAGGTGCAAAGATGCGGCTACTTCCAAGCCTTGAAAGCTGTCCAGCATAGCAGTTGTCTGTGGAACCTTCGAGGTCAAACGTTTTTGACGTCTAGATTTGTCTCGTGTGCTTACAGCCTTTTATCAGCGCGATCGCATTTACGCGCACAAGTGCCGTACCTTGGTTTATTACAATTAATATGAGCCCCTAAGAAAAGTGCCAGCAGTTTTCCCGCTGAGTTGTACAGAAGGTACCACAGGCTCGTTAATGTGGTCTTATGCCCATATATATATATATATATATATATATATATATATATATATATATATATATATATATATATATATATATATATATATATATATATATATAAACGAAAGGGGAGGGGTCGAGGGCTCGTTAATTTGTGAGGAACAACTTAATGAAACCACAAACATTGAAGCCTAGCAACGCATAGGGGAAGTTATCTAAATTCCTGATTATGGTATTGTAATTTTGCGGTAAGTAGAAAGGAATTAAAGTGGCCCAAAACACAAGCCTGCTTTCGGTGGGAACCGAACCGACGAACTTGAGATATCGCGTGTGATGCTCTACCGCTGAGCTAGGAACGCGGTCGTCCCCCCGTCAAATTTACTGGGTGTATATGTAAGCGGAATCCTGGGAGTGTTAGGCAGCGCCACTCGTAGCCATAGCGGCGATTGTAGCACACTCTTACAGCCGCAAGGCATCGCGCAGAATGTGATCTTATGGCGTGATGGCTGCTGCCCAACAAACGCTCGTATCCTACCTAAGGCACCAAGTTCTGCCGCAACGAGGCCCAAGCTATGAAATAACCAAAGGGGAGGGGTCAAGGGCTCGTTTATTTGTGAGAAACAACCTAATGAAACAACAAACATTGAAGCCTAGGAACGCATAGGGGAAGTTATTGAAATTCCTAATTATCATATTGTAATTTTGCGATAAGTAGAAAGGAATTAAAGTGGACGAAAAGACATATCTGCCTTCGGTGGGAACCGAACCCACGACCTTCGGATATCGCGTCCGATGCTCTACTGCTGACCTACGAAGGCGGTCGTCCCCCCGTCCACTTTATTGGGTATATATGTATACGGAATCCTGGGAATGTTAGGTAGCGCCACTCGTAGCCATAGCGGCGAGTGTAGCACTTTTCAAGCACACTCTTTTAGCACACTCTTACAGCCGCAAGGCATCATGTAGAACGTGATCTTATGGCGTGATGGCTGCTCCCCAACAAACCCTCGTATGCAGCCTAAGGCACCAAGTTTTGCCGCAACGAGGCCCAAGCTATGATATAACCAAAGGGGTGAGGTCAAGGGCTCGTTTATTTGTGAGAAACAACCTAATGAAACAACAAACATCGAAGCCTAGGAACTCATAGGGGGAGTTACTGAAATTCCTAATCATGGTATTGTAATTTTGCGGTAAGTAGAAAGGAATTAAAGTGGACGAAAAACACACACACACACACATATATATATATATATATATATATATATATATATATATATATATATATATATATATATATATATATATATATATATATATATTGTAGCGGTAGGAGAGTATAAGAACAGATTTATTATGGGCGAAGTTCTGCCCGAAAATAGGGTTAACAAAACTCAGTCGCTAAAACCATTCAACACACACACTGGCGTCTCTTCTTCGACTGACTCTACCAGGCAAACTCCAGGGCTCGTGTCTCTGTCTCGTGCGCGTGCACGAGAGGCACGCGTTGCGCCGCCACCTCGGAGAAAGATGAAACGCGAGATAGCAGACGCTCTTCGTGGCTCGCTCGCTACCATCGACGCTCAGCAGCAGCCTCAGCGTCAATATATATATTTGAATGGAGTGCCACACCCAGTGTTTTGATTTAGAATCGTTGGCACAACATATTGAGGTGCTTGCCGAAAACCAAACTTCTGCAAACGTGAGTTTGTTGTTTTCTGGGGTCTTACATCGCGAACCCAGGATTTGGTTATGAGGGACGTCGTGGTAGAGGGCTACAGGAATCACGACCAACTGGGATTCTTTAACGTGCACTGACATCGCACACTACACCGGCTTCAACACCTCGCCGCCGTCGAAATGTAGCCGCCACGGAGGAGATTCGATCCCGCGATCTCCATATCAACAACCGAGTGCCGCAGCCGCTAGACTACCATGGTAGGGCAACATGTGTGCATATAGCGTAATGATTATGACACTTGCCTTCATACGGCCCGCCTAGGCACATAAGCTTGCTTCGATTTTATTTACTTACTTATTCTTACTTTTATGATGACCCTTAGTACAAGTGTTGGACTTCTCGGTCTACCAGCCGCGGCACGGTCATCAATGCGCGAACACACGTTTTTATGATTGGTGCTGCTTATCGCGGTTCGGTTAAGGAAAGGAAGCTAATCCCTGCTACCCATGTCGGGAGCACGGCTAAGCGTCCGTAGTGGTAGGGGAAAGGGACTGAAGGAGATACAACAGAGAGAAAGGCCGTCGTGGAGGGCTCCGGAAATTTCGACCACCTGGGGCTCCTTAAAGTGCAATGACAACGCACAGTAGAGGGGCTTCTGTAATTTTCCCTTTCATCGAAAATCGACCGCCTGGGCGTGGATCGAACGCGCGTTTTTGGGGTGGCAGCCGAGTACTATAACCAATACGCCACCGCGGCGGACTCGGATGAACACTTCTAATGGATGAAAAAAAGAGGGGGAGTGGGGGCGGCTGTCCAGCCGGCGCTTGCGGGAGGCAGGCGTCCGCTCACGGGGAGCAGAAAAGGCGAATGATTATTAGGGCGTTCTGCTACGGCGGTTGATGAAAAGGAAGTAACAACCACAACAAGAACGATGTTGACGACCACAATGGCCCCTACTAGTACTACTACTACTACTACTATTACTATTATTATTACTACTACTACTACAACTACTACTTACTATGTATTATTACTACTACTACTACTTCCACCTACTACGTACTATTGGGACTACTTCTACTACCACTTACTACTGCTACTAATGCTACTACTACTATTACGACGACGACGACAGCACAGGTTACACTAAGACAGCGCTGTAACACTAAATACGTCTGGCATACTGACGCAAATCTACTCAGTACCGCTCCTGCACAGAAAGTGAAGTAATTGAGCTGAAAATAAAATCAACTAATCTTTGCCTGCAATGACATTCCAGCGCAGGCCTTCCGGGTGCGCGACGTCTAGGCTTATCGAACGCCACGACGACTCCATTGGTGAAGCTCAATGGAGGTAGAGTGGGGACCTAGTAAGCGAGCGATTGTTTTAACGCTATCTCTTCCTGGTGCTGCACTCATTGGTGTTCCAAGAGACATTCGAGAAAACTCCGCCATAACAGGTTAAGGTTTAGGGCGCCGGCTTTCGACGATAGAAATCAGTGGTACACTGCATTGTAGAGGCGCTTCTGTGCTGTTGCCCCACGAACGCGGGTTGAACCCCGGCCGCTAGCGGTGGCATTTTGAGAGCAGTGAAGTGGTGGAGACTCCTCCTCTGTGCGATGTGACTTCACAAAATACTTCTGGAGACCGAAGTTTGGGAACCTTTTTATATGGCGGGCCTTTTGGCACCGAATACCAATAAGCCACGTCCATTTGGCCCGCAATAACCAAGCAACTATTATCATATTATCGTATCCATGTCCGTTCGTGTGGTTAGACCTTCGCTCCCTTTTCAAAAAATCACTTTGGCCTTGCGGAACAGTGCATATAATGGTATACTGCTACGCAGTTATTTGTGTTTTGTTTCGCTTTCCAACCATGGTATTTTGTGTCTGTCTTATCGCTGGCGCATAACCCTTTTTCGGCATGCGTGAAGGTTCTTCAATTTTTCGATTGTTCTACTAACTTAGCATGCATGACGCGTGCGTTTGTATGCATTGAAGGTTGTACGCGCGCATCACCGAAAGCAATAAAAAGTACTATAACGCGCCCACAATTGTAATGGCGACCAGTTGTAACGACAGCGCTCGCCTGGGACGATGCGCAGTAAGAGCTGTTTTCGTGAATGGGCGCAGATTTCTTCATTAACGGTTCGTGTTCTCTGTCCATAATATACAGCTAAGACGTGGAAATACACTTCTATTAGTCCGCAACTGCCTTTATTGTGTAATATTGAAGTGTCATGAAGCTGTGCACGTTAAGCATTGATGGGGGGGGGGGGGGGGGGGGGGGGGTTGTCTGGATAAAAGCTGTCTAGACGACAGCTTTTAGCGCCCGCCCGTTCGTATCATGTACTTGATACGAAAATAAACGTCATTGTCATGCCAGCTAGGAGTGAGTTTTGTAAATCGCGCGTAATTTCCCGTTGTGTTCTTTAAGTTCCGAAGCAGGGTGTGTTGCATCACGCGTTTTAATATACAATTTCATGGTGCTCAAGGAGCACGTTAACCTGTTGAAAGCTTGCATCACTAAAGTATTTAATATCTTCAGAAGAGCACACCATTTCACTCACTGGTGTTGTTGCTCACTACTGGAAACCAGAAATAATAAATTAGGAAGGTGCTGTTGAGTTTAATTTGAGAGCCCACTCCGGTGATGGTTAAGGCTCTCCTCTACGAATTTCATCAGCGTATTTTTCTCTTATGCACAGCTGCTCCTTCACTATGAAGACCTGGTCATGGTGGGCTTGACTAGACGTACGATTAACCCGAATTCGCATAAATGTTTTGTGGCGAAGAAGCTCCCTTCTGGACAACACATCTACCAACGACTCGTGCGCTACAAAGAACTAACCGGGGTGAGTTCGCTAATGCCTTGTAAATGATTAAGGACTGCATTTTAAACATGCAGTGCTTTATAGTCTTAGTTATCCATCGCGACCGCCGCTGCTGTCGCGTGCTCCTCCTTCCGGCTGAAACTTGCGAAGCATTACAGAGGGCGCAACCAACTCGCCGACCGTGGGATTCGTCCCACCACCGCACTACTGCGACGCAAAACGAGAACCACTGGATTGCGCGTGACACGCACTTTCTCAGCTGTCACAATAGTGGAGCGGTTTAGCTGTCCCCTCTCTCACACAGGGGCGGTGGTGGTGGTCGCTGCCTTTCTCCTTTCGTATCGCGCCGAAACCTGAAATTACTCTCCAAGAATCATGGCCTCCTCTTACTAGCGGTATCTCTTAAAGGGCAACTCCGGAGATTTTTCAGTGTCCACTGACCGCAATGAAATTTGCGCTGTATATTCTCCTCGGTACTGTAATAATATATGCCAAGTCAGGCGGTTGTAAGTGATTTAGTTTGGTGTAAATGAATTTAAAGTTTCTATAGTATCCGCACGCGGGCCTCTCCGTGCACTTGACGTCGTCACGTTCAACGCTGCCTGCCCGAGCCAGTGGGCAAAAGCAAAACGGCGGCACTTCAGCGTTTGAATCGATAATTGTCAAGTTCAATAAAGTTGCCATAACTCAATACATCGCCGAATGACCTCGTCATTGGCATTTTTCTGGCACCAGCTCCGCATTTCTGATGGCTGGGAGGCTGCGACGTCATCGCATGTGCGGCACGAAGCCCATACGCGTTTCGGTTTCGGTTTGAACACGCCTTTCATTTGGTTATTTAAAATTATCGAAGCGTTTCCGAGCAAAATCAGCAACCCTGGCGGTAACGGGACTGTCAGCATGGAGGAAAGAAAAACTAGGAGGCGGCGTCACGTGACAATCTTGAAGCCTAGTCATAAAAATTTAAAGGAAAGAATCATGGGAAATAGGCCCTGATCACGTGATAGGCAAGCGGTCGATTTAGTCGACTGGGGAGTTTCGCTTTTGATGCGTCTGCTGCGGAGACGGCGTAGGTTTCTGCAGGGAGCATATGCGGCGTGAGAAACGCGCACGCCGAGGCAACGTGCTGGCCAAAGTTGTCGAAGGTTCGAACGTGTGACGCTGCCGAGTCTGTGTAATGTCAGCCAGGAAATGCATCTAACTACTACAGTAATACTGAACGCGGCTCTCCGCTGCGGACACCGGCTTGCAGCGAACGAAGCTGTCTGCATGGTGAGCGGCTTTGTGCCCAACAACCAGTACCGCATCGAGGACGACTCGTCGCGTTTGGTGTGCTCTCCAGCATCGAAATGGGGAAACCTTTCGTCCTGCAAATGTCTGAAGGAAACAAGCCACATCTGCGACGGCAGTTCTTCGCGTTAGGGTGTTTATTAGGTGAAACTAGACGCAGCCGTGCGGCAACGGTCTTGTCCAAGCGGGCACGGACCTCGAGCACGAGCGGTGTCTTTTTCAACAGAGCGCGAAGGAGCGAACCCCACTGTAAGGCGCTGGAGAGGACGGCCCACTACAAGGTTCCAATCGTAGAAGAACTTCTTGCTGGGCGAGTTGGTGCATGATTTTTTTCCAAGTTGTTGCGCGTAGAATGGACAATCACAGGAAGAACAGCAAGGCAGACAGAAAGAGCGCAAACTATCAACTGATTTATTTGCTCTTGAAACAGCTTATATAAGCATGTCCAATCGTCACACGGATAGGATAGGTTCCAATGTTTCTTTACATGTGTAACGAGACTGGACGCCCGAGGAGCGTTTCGACAGCGTAACGACGTGCCACCACACACTGCTAAAAAAACAGCCCGCAAATCCGAATAAACGGCGACGACCTCGGCGTGTCGCGCCGGCTAATGCTGTTTATTTTATTTGTCTCAAAACGAAGGACGCACATCGGAGACTGACAAAATGGAAACGCAACATATGATGTTCCTCAAAATATCTGTAAGTGCAAAACAGCGAGGCCAAAATTTGCTAGAAAACACACACCGCAGTTAAAGGGCGCGACAGCTGATTTCACAAACCTTAATGTGGCAAAAATGGATCGCGGTGCAACGCTCTGCACAGCTTTCCACGCGAGAGCGCTGGCAAGTCCATCGACAACAGTAGCATGCGTAAATGGCGCCTTATCAATTATATAGACACGGGTCAGGCACGCCTTTCTTCGGCCTCTCGCCGTCCTTCCTCCATCGGGCCCCATGCCGCGAACGCTGCTGCAAGCGGCAGGCGCCACTAAAAGTTACCGGGTGCCAAACAAACAACCTCGAGATGTCCGGCAACCTTGTGCGCCTAATCCTACCCAAGATGCACCGCGCACTAGGCCCTCGGAGCGGCGACAGAGGAGGTTGGCTTGCCGAAGCTAGCGAAGTCACGTGACGCCGCCTCCTAGTTTTTCTTTCCTCCATGACTGTCAGTACCATTGCAAAACATGTATGTCATTATATGATGAAAAACCATTGGAGTTTTCCATTAAGAGCGCATGTGTGCCCCTGTGTGTCGGTATTTGCGTCCAGCTCAGGAGCTTGGGGCCGTGGCTGCGAGGCGGTCACCAGGTGAACAATCGCACAAATGCATTCCACCACACGATGAACACCCCACTAATAAGTTTCGGTGAACGGCTTGGAAGTCGCGTCTTCCCCTTGAGTGGGTGAAAGTACGCGCCGTGGCGCGCCCATAACATGCTCGTGCATGCACAGTAGTGACAGAGGACTGCAGGATGCAGCCGCCGCAACTTCTGCTGAAATAGCCGCTTCTTCTCCATACCCAATGGCAACATCATGGTAGGGCGTAAGAGGCGAAACGACTCGGTCGGGCTTAGGCTCTTAAAGATGATCGCAACACCACAGTCGCCGATGGCGACCATCCCACGGTAGAGAGCGCACCTACCGTTTTTGTTTTAGGAAAGGTGAATTACATTTGTAACATTAGGTGAGAAGTTCGCCGCAGAACTTTCTCGTTTAAGACATTCTAGTGGGCAAGTTCGCTTATTACTATAGCATATGGCGTATGACAGCACACACCGCGTCAACGGAGGACGCGAAAAAATATATGAGAGACATACAGAAGCACCGAGAACAAGGAAATCCATAAGGATTTCTCAGAAATGAAAGCTTCTATTTCAGAGAAATCCGTATGATTTCCTTGAACCTTGTGCTACAAACCAGGTGGATGCTAATTTTCCCTTTCGTAAATGTTACTCCACCTTGCGGGTTTCCGCAGAACTCATTTGCCATGTCAGATATTCTGTAGGACAAGCTGTCTTACAGAATGTCTTCGATGGGGAAATGGGGAGAATACGCTTGCGAAAGTGGTCTGAGCAATCTTTAACAGCTAGGGTGTTTAGGGGCGACGTAAAACCGTACTTAGTAGAGGTAATAGCGGAGCTCTCATACAGAGAGGAAAAGCGGAATGCCTCTTCCATTATATGGCAAATTAGTTCTGCGGAAACCCGCAAGGTGCAGTATCGTTTATGAAAGGGAAAACTAGCATCCACGAAGTCCACTCCTAAACGGCAGTATGCGAAGGACACAATAGAAGGACATAAGAACACAACGCAAGAAAGAAAAAATAAAGCAGGAAACAAGGAAAGAAGAAAAAATAAATGAAGGGCGGTTTGCGCAGAAGGCAAAACTGGAGCCGCGCTTGCCCTCTACCCACACCATTGCTTTTAGCACATTGCTGCATGAAAGTGATAGTAATAATGGCAGTGCCACTTGATAATGATAATCAATAAAAATAAATAAGGGTAGAAAGAAAGCAAGGAACCCCTTGCCCTCGGCCCACCGCTACCCGATATTGAGAGTGATGGCGCTAATGACACGACTTACATTGAACTTCGCACCCTTGTCGTGGCCGCGCTGTCTACTCAGATTTTACAAGCATGGAACTGGCCTTACTGTTTTCAAGCTAGCCTCGCGAAAAACAGATCTTCAGAGGCGTTTCTCGAAACCTGCTTTGCGCTAAATGTTCCTCTCCCGGTGAAAACTCTTCCAATATTGACGAGTGATTGAACAGGAACAGTTTCGTCGTTTTTCAACTCAATATTTAATAACAGCGAGTATAAAAATCGCGCCTCGCCCACAGCAGGAAACACTCAGTGAAGTAGGCTATAAATACTGTGTCGTTGAAGTGCCGTTCTATGCGGATGTAAAAATCAAGTGAGGAATATTGTACGACTTGTCATATCTTTAAAAGAACGTTTGCCTCTACAATTAAGATGGCCCCGCCACGGTGGTCTAGTGGTTATGGCACTCGGCTGCAGATCCGAAGGTCGCGGGATCGAATCCCGGCCGCGACGGCTGCATTTCGATGGAGGCGAAATGTTGAGGCCCGCGTGCTGTGCGATGTCAGTGCACGTTAAAGAACCCCAGGTGGTCGAAATTTCCGGAGACCTCCATTACGGCGTCTCTCATAATCACAGCTGGTTTTGGGATGTTAAACCCCACAAATCAAACCAATTACAATTAAGATGTATCATTTTTCGCACAGTGACGTGAAGAGGAGGAATTCGAGTTACCATGTCTTGTTGCCAATTGATAGTGCAAGCGATGGCAAAATCTCTTATTACTCGATTTTCCTTTTCAGGGTCGTTGGGAGCCGAGGTACGTTTTTCTATGGTATTCTGTTGCAGCTACTATTGGCTTCAAGATCGAGCGTAGTGGGCACCTAGTGGCACATGGACGAAGTTCCCAAGTGTGGATGGCTTCTAGTGGTCGTCTGGTCGTCTTCTATCTACTACGCCTTTAAATGTGCGCGCAGGTCATACATAGTCTCCATGATGTTTGTTCTTTGTGCTGCGGCAGTGTTAACGGTTTGCAGAGATCCTTATCCAAGTATACAAAAGTATTTCCTTCGCGTTGCAGTTGCCCTATTAGGTCGATTGACTGCTTGTCTAGAGCGCCTGCAGTGTCGTCGTCACACACGAAGTCCGCAGCACTTATTTCAGAATAGCTACTTCCGTGTCTTTCAAGCATACGACAAAGTGCAGTTGCCGTTCTCCTAAACAATTTACGCGGGAATCGTCAACGTGTAAATACTTTGTGGTAGTGATACTATCTCGCTATATGTAGTTGCTTTGTGGCAAGACAAACGAGCTGATTGAGCTCACACAAGTATAGATTGGCGTTAGACCAAAGATAACACCTGACTCATTCACTTATGTCGCGACGTAGTTGCCCAATGGCGTATGATAGCTTCAGTGTCGCTTAGCGATTCCGTGATTAGCCTTCATGCGCTGAAGACATACAGGAGGAAGTATACGCCTCAAGGGTGAACTCTAGCACTTAGTCACTTCAACTGTTCGCCAAAAAGAATGAATAGTGTATTACACTGGAACTACGCATGACGTGTTCCCTAGGCGTTTAATATGCGTTGAGCGCTATTCTGACGTCATTAGAAGAACGAAAGCTAGCGCACATTTTTTTTTTTTCGCGCCAGTCTACGTCCGCAGAAAAATCGTGCTGCACCACGTCTCCATGGCAATCGTGCCCTGCTAAGTGCAGCCAAATACTCTAAGCGTAGTTAAGAATAATTTAGCTATATGAAGTATACTTGAGCTAAACCTAATTTCCTCAAGCCTAATAAGTTAGAACTAATCATGCCAACGTTATAATGTGAGGACAAATGAAGCCAAGTTTAATAAAGAATTTTGACAAGCCCATACCAATGAAGCAAAGTATGATTATGCTCAGCCTAACTGCTGAAGCATGAATAAGTTGAAAGGCCTAATAAGTAAGACAAAGTGAGGCAAGCACAATTTAGCTGAAACCATATAGACCTTTCCAGCCTAAATTTGAACTTCTGAATGTCACGATGACAAAAATACCCACGTTTTTCGCTATTAAAAATTTTAATTGGTAAAAGTGTGTGCCGAACATTCTGATCGAGATCAAAGAGGGCTGCAGTCGCGTAGTTTGACCACGGCTGCTCTCTAAGAGGATGTCGTTTGACTGACTGAGCTAGTTAAGGGCCTTACATTTCATATAACATGCAAAAGAGAGAGGTGACATACATGCGTGTAAGTGGTTGTGCAGGGTACACAATCTGGTACTCAACTGGACGCGAAGTAACAGCCTTTTTTATTTACGTAGGCAGTTGTGAAAAAGAGCGAAAACAAAATACTGAATTACATTTGGCCAAGGTAACATCATGCAATTCCAACATTGTAGGCGAAAGCGAATTACAGCAAAAGAAAGAAAGAGCGAGACGGAAATGCCGAGAAAGTCAGGCTACGATGCTGGGAGATGCCAGTGCGCCGTGGAATGGTATATTACTCATCTGTCATATGTAATAAGAACGTCCTGCGTGTTCCATGCACTAATGCGACATTGGAGCATGTCTCAATCACCATTTGACTGCAGTCAACGTTATTAGTTAGCATTGGCTTCTAACAGCTTACAAGGCTGTGCCACTGTGTGTATTTATATGGCCCCCGATGACCGCCTATCCACACTAACGCGGTCACGGTGCTGCCACCTGCATGTCCATGTCTCGACCAGTAACTAGAAGTCTCTGTGGAAGACCGTAGAGCAGTTATTAGTCGCAAATTATAGAAGAAATCTTGTGCGGGCGAGTCGTACGGGTATCAAATTAAATTATTTCATTCAATTAATGCAGTTGAAGTTACTATTGTGTGTGGTTGGGTAGTAATCGTGCGAGATTGCACAACCATACTTGCTGTCTCTTTTATTTCTACGCCGTCTGACAACGATTTTTCGAGGCGGGTAGAGTAATGTATAAGGTAGCCCTATTTATTTATCGCGTGTAATCATAGTGCTTTACAGAGCGACTAACATTATGACAGCTACTGACGCAGCTCATCATGAATCGATGCTGCGCTCCTGGAAGTCAACGTTTTGCAGTTCGACTAAGCACATTTGTATGTCCAAAGAAACAAAACAGAAAGCTTTTGTAAGTTTAGTGTCCTAGAAATACAAAGGCTATAAGGTTAGAGGCGCTCAAGTTTCAATGAACATTTATATATTCAACCCCATGTAACGTTTAACGAGTACCAGATGACAGCATGATGCCTGCAACAAGTTAAAGAGCCCTGGCCCCGCATCGGCCCCAAAGCACTCCCGAGGGGTGAGCGTTGCCCTTGTTTCTATAACTTTCACTATAGCTCACTACTAACATTTAAATATGACTGCACACCTTTCTCTTTTCGTTCATCACGCATGAATTATACTTACTCGTACTATAAAACTCCAGGACAGATACACCACTAAACACGCACGGACTCTTAAGGTTGCTCTTATTGATAAGTCAGAAAATTCCTTAAATCCTGACGCACTCAAATCGCCAACTAGCAGACCTTTAAATATCCGAACTATCTAACGCCTAAGTCGAAACACCCCTCATGGCTTTACTCAGTCCTATTATTTCATATTTGATTATTTCGTTTATATTCTACAAAACATTGTTGAAATATCGTTTTCTTTATTATTTGAATTGCAAGTCACATGTCGTTACGCGCGCATGCACACACACACACACACGCACGCACGCACACACACAGAAAAAAAATAACACGAAATTATATTCTGCTATCAGATAGGCGATTGCCGATAGAGTCACACCTCTTGCCTTACCAATTGACAATCAATTAGCAGATATTCCCAACACGTATAGACGAAGGCATACGAATGAATGAGACAGACTCTGACTTTGAGTATATTGAAGGAAAATCCCATACTCAAGCGCGCACATCACCAAATAGCACAATAGACTGTAATTGCCAGGTAAACCACTTAGTTAATTAGGTACCAATGTTTGTGAAAGAGACCTTTCAAGGCTACGTCAGAATCTGCAGATTAAGCCTTCCGACCGGAATGTTAATAAACAGTGCTCTAAAATAGCAACTTATAAATCTTACTATGCCATAACGTGCTTGATGCCCATCGTACACCACGATGATATGATATTCATAGTAACCTTCTATTAGCTTAATGGGATAAGAAATGAGTCAAGCTCTACAAGCATAACGTAGGTGGAGTAATTGCCTTTCTATCTTAACTACAAAACCGTAACACTTTCGCTAAATCACAAAGCGCTTCCAACATCGTGACATTAGCTAGAGCGCCGATCACCGGACACATTGAATTTATTCATCACGGCGCTTCCGTGAAGGCGAGCTAGGCTGTTACGCGACCCCCCCCGCTTCGTACGCTACCCTCCCCCCCCCCCCCTCTACTTCCTTCCCGGAGACCGCCACCTAGCCGCGTTAAAGGGGAAAAAAAGGCAGGGAAGCGCGCTTTCTCAAAACTACTCGAGACGGCGAGACAGAGGCGGCGGAAAATGCCACAAAGCAGACGACGCGATTAGACATGGCATCCTGGTATTGGGCATCAAGCACATTATGGCATAGTAAGATTGATAAGTAGCTATTTTAGAGCACTGTTTATTAACATTCCGGTCGGAAGGCTTAATCTGCAGATTCTGACGTAGCCTTGAAAGGTCTCTTTCACAAACATTGGTACCTAATTAACTAAGTGGTTTCCCTGGCAGTTACAGTCTATTGTGCTATTTGGTGATGTGCGCGCAGCAAAAATGCTTCATCGCGGACATTCTGAAATACATTGCACCACAGTACGCGAGACGGGCCAGGAGGAACCTGTTCGTAAACACATCGGCGACCCGGCAACCCAGACGACTTGGCCACGTTTTCGTAGCAGACCTAAGGGTTCCAAGTTCGAATCCCCGAGAGCCTCAGTCATTTTTTTTGTTTTTTGTTTTTTTTTTCTAATCTTTTCCTTTGTATCTTCTTTCGTCTATCCTGCTCTCTTTAATATTGATACTCTCGCCTTTCCTAACCATAAACTTAACATCTCTGAAAGAACTCTCCCCCTAACGGAGCATTTGGACAAGACGCACAAGGGTCTACGCCACCACCATGCCTCATCTGCGTAACTCAACTGCGCACCAGAACAGGAACTGGCCTCTCTGGTGCAACACCATGGCCAACACCTCCCAAGTGACCGAACCATCCGAATCCTGGACCTCCGACGGTGACTTCAACGGAGCTTCTAAACGCGGATGCGACCACGAGGGGATAGGAACAAAAGACTCGGAAAGTTTCTGGACTGGAAACTAAACGTAGCGACTCATAACACGCGAACTCTTTCAAGCGAAGCCAGACTAGCTGAACTACTAGAAGAATTACGGGGTATTAACTGGGACATCATTGGCCTCAGCGAGGTTAGGAAACCAGGAGAAGGATACTTATCGCTTAATGAAGGGCATGTCCTCTGCTACAGAGGACTGCCAGAGAAGCGCGAATACGGGGTTGGATTCCTTATGCACAAAGACCTAGCAGGCAACATTGAAGAATTCTATAGCGTCAATCAAGGGGTAGCAGATATCGTGTTAAAATTAAATAGGCGATACAAACTAAAGCTAATACAATGTTACGCACCAATGACAAGCCACAATGACGAGGCTGTCGAACAGTTTTATGAGGATGTAGAAACGGCAATGAACAAGGTACACACCCAATATACAACTGTGATGGGGGACTTCAACGCGAAAATAGGAAAGAAACTACGAGGAGAACAGGCGGTCGGGAACTACGGTGAAGGTGATAGAAACAGCAGAGGAGAGATGCTAGTGGAATTCGCAGAACGAAATCACCTTCGTGTGATGAATACTTTCTTTAAAAAACGTAAGAACAGAAAGTGTACATCGAAAAGCCCCAACGGAGAAACGAAAAACGAAATAAATTTCATAATGTGTAGTGATCCAAGCATAGTACTAGACACGGAAGTGGTTAATAAGGTCAGAATCAGTGACCACAGACTAGTAAGGGCGAAGATAACCCTCAATTTAAAGCGCACAAGGACAAAGTTAATCACGCGGAAGAAGGCCAACCTCGATTTCGTCAGGGCGAAAACAGAAGAATTTAGAATTGCACTTAAAAACAAGTATGAGGCTTTAGGACACGAAGAGAATGAGGACATAGAAAAGATGAACGAAGACATTACTAAGCTGATCACCGAAAAAGCGATCGAAGTAGGGGGCAAATCACTGAGACAAGATGTAAATAAGCTCTCTGAATCCACTAAAAATTTAATCAAACAACGCCAACAGATGAGAATAACTAACTCAAGAGACAGGATAGAATTTGCCGAGCTGTCTAAGCTCATCAGTACAGTCAGGGACATACGTAACCATAACGTGAAAGAAATAGAAGCAGCCGTGAAAAAAGGAGTCAGCATCAAAACAACTAAAAGGAGGCTTTGCGCGGGAAGGAACATAATGCATGCCGTGAAAGATAAGTAGGGCAACACCGTTACCAACTTCAGTGATATAACCAAAGTAGCCGAGGACTTCTATCCTGAACTATACAGTTCAAATACGAGTCCCCCCACCATGAGGGTAGTAAATGTCGATCAGGACACCGAAATTCCATGCGTTACTGCGGACGAAGTTAGGAAAGCAATTCAGGGCATGTCCGGAGGAAAAGCGGCTGGAGAAGACGGCATAACAGCCAACTTGATCAAAGACAGTGGAGACTTCCTAACTAGAAAGCTCGCGACACTATACACACAGTGCCTCAAAACTTCAAATGTACCAGTCAGCTGGAAAAACGCAAATATTCTACTCTTACATAAGAAGGGAGATGTTAAAGACTTGAGGAACTACAGGCCGATCAGTGTACTCTCAACACTTTACAAAATTTTCACAAAGGTTATCTCCAACAGAATAAGGGCCACACTTGAATTCAATCAACCAAGAGAACAAGCAGGGTTCAGGAGAGGATACTCCACCATAGACCATCTTCATGTGATAAATCAAGTAATCGAGAAGTCCGCGGAATACAACAAACCCCTCTATATGGCTTTCATAGACTACGAAAAGGCTTTCGACTCGGTAGAGATACCAGCAGTTCTAGAGGCATTAAGACGACAAGGAATATGCGATAGATACGTAAACATAATAGCCAACATCTATAAAGATTGTACAGCCACCCTGCTCCTCCATAAGAAAAGCAGAAACATCCCAATACAGAAAGGTGTCAGACAAGGAGATACAATTTCTCCAATGCTTTTTATTGCATGTTTGGAAGAAATCTTCAAAAGACTAGACTGGGATGAGACAGGGCTAAGGATTAACGGCGAATATCTAAGTAACTTACGATTTGCAGACGACATAGTACTCTTTAGCAATGATGGCGACGAACTGCAAAAGATGATTGAAGACTTAAGCCGATAAAGCTCTAAAGTAGGGTTAAGGATGAACCTGCAGAAAACAAGGATGATGCTAAGTGGCACGGCGAAGAAACGTGGCTTCACGATCGAAAATCAGACATTAGAAGTCGTAGAAGAATACCTATATCTAGGACAGCTACTGACAGGAGAACCCGCCCATACGAAAGAAATCCACCGTAGAATAAACATGGGATGGCGCGCGTACGGGAGACACTCCCAACTCATGAAAGGAAATCTACCACTATCACTCAAGCGGATACTTTATAACTACTGCATTTTGCCAGTACTGACATACGGGGCAGAAACTTAGAGAATTACGAAGAATCTCGAGAGGAAGTTAAGAACCGCGCAGCGGGCGATGGAACGAAAAATGATAGGCGTTACACTAAGAGATATGCAGACAGCCGAGTGGGTCAGAGAACAAACGGGGGTCGCCGACGTAATGAACGATATTAAGATGAAAAAATGGACATGGGCAGGCCACGTTATGAGAAGGATACACAACCGATGGACAGTTCGAAGGACGGAATGGATACCAAGAGAGGGCAAACGTAGCCGCGGGCGACAGAGAGTAAGATGGGGGAACGAAATCAAGAAATTCGCAGGCGTCGAATGGAATCAGCTCGCGCAGGACAGGCAAGAATGGAGAGGATTGGGAGAGGCCTTCGTCCTGCAGTGGACATAAGATAGGATGATGATGATGATGATGATGATGATGATGTAACGTTTCTTCCGGAAAGTCCCTGTTTTTCAGTGTTTTCAACGATCTGTTCATTTCTTTTAGAACGATGACTACGACGATCACGCACCATTCTCCAGACGTAAAGATAATAACGGAAGGTAAGATTTCACACGATAGTGACACGTGCGGTTGTTTTCGTGAACGCCGTTATCACCTTCCTGTGAATGGCGCGCTTGCTTTTATTGCTTGCGGCAAGCGCAGTTATCACTTTCTGTTATGCCAACGCAAGCCGCGTTTATCTTGCATGTCACTTCGGGAAGTGTGTCGACAATTCCTGAAACTTTGCATGCTGACGCGCACACTTGAGTAACTTTTAGAATTCCAGAGATAATGCGAGAACGCGTTAAGCCATGTGTATAAAAGCCGACGCACTGCGCCGCTTGTCAGTCTATCCGTCGACCGACGACTGTTCACGCCGCTGTTGCTGTGAGTTGTGATTGGCCTTGTTTTGCTGGGCACAAGTTCGTCCAATAAACAGTTCGCCTGACATCACCTTGAGCCCTGCGTGCTTCGTCTCAAGTGCTGCGTGTGTCACAACCACGTGACAATAGTCACACCACTTCTTTTTAGATGAACGAACCATGTGATGGATATTACTGGAGTTGTGAAGCGACAAAATGCCACATAATTCCAGTGGTTCCAAAAGTTCACAATAGCAAAAGCACGGCTTTTGCTTCGTGGACGGCCAGAGAAAGTATGGAAATGCGCAAAAAGAAAATACAGATCGCAAAGCATCGTTCTGCACCGGCAAAATTAATTGCATTTCTTTCTTAGGTGGCTAAAGGTTCAACGTGGCGACTGCCTGGAAATTTCTTGTAATCATTACATTCAGAACAAGAAACACAATCAGTTATATCCGTCATGATATAGCTGCGTTGAGGAACAGAGCTTTCGTGGAGAAATTAAAGAAAATAAAATTTTTACCGTTGTTTGCTCTTCTAATTTTCCACACACGATGAAGAAATAACTACCAACACAATTCTCCGCCAAAAAATGGAGGAGATGATGTCACAAATGTCAGTGCATTTATTTCGTATCCTCGCCAGATTTCTCCATACAAATTGTTTTAAACAGAACGTGTCATGTCTTTGGTTTCCTGGAAACGCAACGTATGCCTCTTTTATCCATTAAGAATTATGTGCGCCTGGGTAAAGTCCGCTAAAGATAATGACGTCAGCATATGAGTGTGGGAACTTTCCAGCAGGTGTCGCTATTTGTGTTTTCGTTTTGCGCA
The DNA here is from genome assembly GCA_013339685.2 of Hyalomma asiaticum. Taxonomy (NCBI): domain Eukaryota; kingdom Metazoa; phylum Arthropoda; class Arachnida; order Ixodida; family Ixodidae; genus Hyalomma; species Hyalomma asiaticum. The sequence goes on along the minus strand of CM023487.1, from coordinate 42,150,064 downwards.
TTTTCTAGCTTACTCGGCATTTTGTATGCGCGAGAGTTGTGACTTTGGTGCGTCGTATGTTGCTTCTGCAACGTTGCCGCAACGGTCGCATGAGGTAAAGGCACCAAGGCCGGACATAAGCTCCTGCTCATATCGGAGGAAAAGCTTTGAAGGAAAACGTGGAAACAGGAAGGCAGGGAGGTTAAACACTGAGGGACGCGGTTTGCTATCCTACACTAGGTGAATTTGAATGGAGAGCATAAAGATCTGAGAGAAATGAGGAATGGGAAGAACGAAAGAGACGTGTAGGATGGTCCCATCTGTCAGAGGCGTTCGCTCAAAACCGTCGACTTCAACACGCGCAAAAGTGCTTTCAGTGCCTTGTGGGCCGATGAACAAAGAGGATGGTGTTCAAGTAGCATCTGCACGGAAAGTGGCCGATCTTCAATTTGCCGTAACGTTTGAGCAAGTGCCCTCCTTTCCGCGTCTAATCGCGGACAGTAGCAAAGCAAATGGTCAAGGGTTTCGTTGGTGTCGCACACCTCGCATGCTGCCCTGTCTGTCGCTCCAGTTAATGCGGAGTATGCCTTTGTGAAGGCAACTTGTAGCCGAAGTCGACAAAGCAGCGGGCCTTCACATCAAGGACGTCCTGATGGAGCGCGGAGATGCAGGAAATGTTTAGTTCGTACAGTCGTTTGGGCGTCTGGAAAGATACTGAGAATTCCCAATGCAACTGTGCTGATAAGTGTTGGCGCGCAGTCTAAGTCGCAATGCGCTGTCTTATCTTGTGTATCTGTGCTCGCGGAAGCCACGGGGCTGTGACGTCGGTGGGCCTACAATACGAGCGGAAATAAACGCCGGGGGCCAGTCGGTTTGTGCCTCCCGGGAACTGCGTATCACCGTGTGATCTTTGATCGTGGACGGGTGTTGGTCGCTGGGTTACTGCAGCCCGCACCAACACGACATGGTGTCAGGAAGTTAACGAGTCGAGACACCCACGTTTGGAAACGAGACGTCGTCAAGCGAGAAGCGCCATGGCTTCTGCAGCGCACGGCCTCTTGCAGCCTCCGCAGCTGGACTTCGACAACGCGTCGGAGTGGCCGGCGTGGATACAGACGTTCGACGACTATCGCTTCGCGTCTGGCCTGAACGAGCGCTCGGAGGAGGCGCAAGTGCGCGCCCTGCTCTATACCATGGGACGACAAGCACGGGACATCTTTTCAACGTTCAACCTTTCGGAGGACGATGCGAAGTTTGACGTCGTCAAAAAGAGGTTCGACGAGTACTTCGTCAAGGACCGCAACTTGGTGTATGAGAGCGCTCGCTTCCACAGGAGACAACAGATGCCCGGAGATACCGTCGACCACTTCATGACTGCGCTACATGTTCTGGCGGACCGCTGCGACTTCGGCGACTGCAAGGAACGCCTCGTGAGGGACCGGTTCGTTGTCGGTCTTCGGGACGAGAAGCTCTCAGAGTCTCTTCAAATGGACGGCAAGCTGACTCTGGCAACGGCTCTAGCGAAGGCGCGACTGAAGGAAACGGTGCAGATGCAACAAGAAGAGCTTCGTGGCGCGGAAGGTGCTGGCAGCATTTCCTCGTTCCAGGAGTGCGGCGAGGTGGGAGTTGACGCCGTCGGGCATCAGAGGAGCCAGCAGAAAACAGTCTCCGGAAATCAAGGTTCACGCTGCAACTTCTGCGGGGGCCGCGGCCATGCGAGGACTGCCTGCCCAGCAAAGGCACAGAAGTGCCACAACTGCGGTATCAAAGGACATTTCAGCAAGGTGTGTCTCAAGAAGACTTCGAAACGACGACAGGTACGGGTCTCTTCAGTACACACGGACTCTAGCGACGTTTTCTTGGGAACTGTCAATGCATCTAGCGCGGGGTCGCGATTTGTCCTTGTAAGAGTTAATGATGTGCCAGTTTTTGCCAAGGTGGATACGGGCGCCGAAGTTTCGGTAGTGCCGCAGTCTTTTACAGGTTTACCCACCAAACTAAGTAAGGCACACAAGGTGCTCACGGGAGCCAGTGGGGCCCGTCTTGACGTTTTGGGCAAGTACGAGGCAGAAGTTCAGTGGAAGGAGAAAACTTCTCGCCAGGTGTTCTATGTTGTTAGTGCTTTGCGCAACGTTCTGCTCGGTTTGCCTGCTCTCGAAGCGTTAGGCGTAATTAAGTTTGTGGAGCCTGTGAGCAAGCAGACAAATTATGAGGCCTTCCTCTCGCGAGCTTTCAACAGTCTTGGCACGATGCCAGGGGAATATTGTATAAGGCTGAAGCCTGAAGCCGTCCCTTTTGCTATATGCGCACCACGCAGGATACCGATTCCACTAAGAGAACAGGTCAAAAAATAAATTGAGAAAATGGAGCACATGAGTGTCATTCGCAAAGTCGAAGGCCCCACCGAATGGTGCGCCGGTATCGTGCCCGTCGTAAAACCCTCCGGAGAGGTCAGGGTGTGCGTCGACTTGACGCAGCTGAACAAGTCTGTTTTGAGGGAAAGGTTTGCGCTACCGACTGTTGATCAAGCGTTAGGTTCATTGGCGGGAGCTAAGTGGTTCTCAAAACTAGACGCAAATTCAGGCTTTCACAAGGTTCGCCTAGCAAAGGACTCGGAGGAATTAACCACATTTATAACGCCTTTTGGGCGGTATTGTTTCACAAGGCTGCCTTTTGGAATTACTTCTGCACCGGAATACTTTCAAAAGCGCATGACCGAAATACTGCAGGGCCTCCCCGGCGTAGTAAACCTCATGGACGACATCCTTGTCTTTGGTGACACTAAAGAGCAGCACGACGCGAGGCTCACAGATGTTCTTGCTAGGCTGGTTCAAAATAACGTCACCTTAAACAAAGCAAAGTGTGTCTTCGGGGTGAATGAAATGTCCTTCTTAGGCCATCTCCTGAGCACAGAAGGAGTAAAGCCGGACCCTGCGAAAATTGAGGCCGTAAAGAAACTAGAGCCTCCCTGCAACGTAACAGAGTTACGCAGTGTTTTAGGCATGGCCAACCATCTAGCAAGATTTTTGCCTAACTTAGCGCACTTAACGGCCCCTCTAAGGGCGCTGTTTGTGAAAGAAACCTAATGGGTTTGGGGCCCTGCACAGAACACTGCCTTCGAAAACCTGAAGCACCTAATTTGCTCAGCTAAGTGTATGGCATTGTATGACCCTAGACTTCCAACGATTCTTTCAGCAGACGCCTCTTCTTACGGAGTCGGGGCTGTCCTTTTCCAGACGCAGCGTAATGGTGAACGACGACCCGTAGCGTTTGCCTCTCGAGCGCTCACGAAAGCAGAGCAGCGCTATGCTCAAGTGGAAAAGGAAGCACTGGCATTGACGTGGGCTGCTGAAAGATTCGATGAGTACATCAGAGGACTCGGGGCTGTTTTTGAAACTGATCACAAACCTCTGGTGTCGTTGCTAGGAAAGCTGCCTCTTGACGTGCTTCCCCCACGGATACAACGCTTCAGGCTACGGCTAATGCGTTATGAGTTTCAAGTCGTGTATGTTCCCGGAAAATGCCTTGTCACAGCGGATGCTCTTTCGCGTGCACCGCTCGAGAAATGCAGGCGTTTATGCGGAGAACTTTCCGTGGGCGAAGTGTCGTCATACGCTAAATCGTGCATTCAAGGTTTGAAAACCGGTAGCAACCTGTTCGAAAGAGTGAAAAGGGCTCAAGAAGCCGATCCTGTCTGTAAATCGTTGCGCGAGTTATGCCGCAGGGGTTGGCCAGCAAAACCAAACCTTCCTTCTCATGTGACGCCGTACTGGCAAGATAGACGGACGATAACCGAGTGGGAAGGCTTGCTCGTAAACGGTACGAGGCTCATCGTTCCTCCGTGCTTGCAAAAAGAAATCTTAAGAAAACCCGATGGGCATCCAGGCATTTCGAGAAGTCGAGCGCTGGCGAAGGAGTTGGTTTGGTGGCCAGGCCTTAGCGAAAAACTATCACGACAGGTGAAAGAGTGTGAGACATGCGTGCGGTACGCACCGCAAAATTCTGAGCCTTTGATTTCAACCCCCCCTCCAAGTTTCGCATGGGAGAGAGTGGGGGCAGATCTTTGCTTTATTAAGAACTGTCACTATCTTGTTGTGGTAGATTATCTGTCACGCTATCCGGAAGTGGCATTGCTTCCTTCCACCAATGCGGCTGTTGTAATCGAGAGAATGAAAAGCATCTTTGTACGCCACGGTATTCCGGAAACAGTGGTGACAGATAACGGCCCACAGTTCTCGTGTTCCCAGTTTGAGCAATTTGCCAATGACTATGGCTTTGGTCACATCACCGTAAGCCCGAGGTATCCGCAAGCTAACGGGGAGATTGAAAGAATGGTGCAGACGATTAAGCGCCTTGTGCTCAAATCCGAGGACCCATACTTGGCTATTCTCGCCTACAGGGCGACACCCGGCATTGTCGGGCTCAGTCCTGCGGAAGTTCTAATGGGCCGGCGTCTTCGAACCCGTGTTCCCATGGTACCGCGATTGCGTGACCCAGTCGAGTCGAGTCTCTTGGACGTTAAAGCCAGAGACGGCGCGGTAAGGAAGCTGCAAGCGCGGTATTTTAAGAAACGCCACGGAGCCAGACAACTTATGGAACTCAACCCTGGCGATGCGGTCGGGGTGACCGACATGCAAACCAGAGCCACGGTAATTGCAGCGGCAGGTACACCCAGGTCTTACGTGGTGAAAACTGATGAGGGCATCACGCTAAGGCTTAACAGAAGGATGCTGAACCGTCTGCAAAAACGGGGGAATCCTGAAGGAAGCTACGAGTTCCCAGACTCCGATGATCATGCTGAACCGCGAGGTGAAAATACCGCCGCCTCATTAGCGGCTACTCAGGTTCCCTCGGCAACAGGATATGTGACCAGAGCGGGCAGACTGGTCAAACGTCCAGTGCGTTGGGGTATTGATGAAGGAGTTGGATGAAGGTATTGTTTGTTATGCCGCGAGTTATTTTTGCTTTTTGTAATAGGCCATACAGCCCCCCCCCCCCCCCCCATTATTTTGTGTTCCTCGGCATAATGCGAAATGGTTTGCAAATAAAAAAAAACGGGGATGTGCTGATAAGTGTTGGCGCGCAGTCTAAGTCGCAATGCGCTGTCTTATCTTGTGTATCTGTGCTCGCGGAAGCCACGGGGCTGTGACGTCGGTGGGCCTACAAATACGAGCGGAAGTAAACGCCGGGGGCCAGTCGGTTTGTGCCTCCCGGGAACTGCGTATCACCGTGTGATCTTTGATCGTGGCCGCACCAACACGACAGCAACTTCGAGGCCGTCTTGAAGTTTATAGGAAGAACAGGTTTAGGCCTTCATCTCTACAGCAAGTGATGCGCCGGGACGATTACTGCACGTAGTGTAGTACATCCGCGTAGAAAACGGGTACAGAGACTTGTTTCCCTAAACTATCGTTACTTGCCATCACACCTTCCTCTGGCTTGTCCTTCTTTCGCTTAACACTGTGTAGAGTAGCAGGATAGAGACACGGTCTCCAGGCTGGCCTCTCCTCCTTTCATTTTATGAAACGCTATCTTCTTCCCCTTCTTCTGAAAGATAGCTCCTCGTGCGACTAAATATCCACGTTCCCGTTAGTCCACAGGTACCCGCTTTAACGCCGAGAACAGGCGCGCTGTTCGCGATTCCATCAAAATGCTCGCCATCTAGCGGACGCTCCTGGAACCAGCCCATCCAAGGTCGACCTCCAAACGCGGCACGTTATCGCATTACCGCGCGCTGTAAAACCGCTCTATAGTTCCTTAATCGACGCCCTGCCGCCTCGAAGCAGCCTGAAAAAGAAAAAAATATCCTTATCAACAGACTTTCGTTGCGTGTCTCCGTGAGGGTCATCGCGATGCAACGACAGCAAGACGTCGTTTCATCGGTTCCCCAAAGAAGCAGACGACACTTCGCACAGGGCAACATAGATTGGGATCTTCCGCATTGGCAAGAAGGAGACCGGAACTATGCTAGTTTGTTCCAGGCACTTCACTCGCGACAATTTCTTCCTCCCCGGTGAGCACACAGGTTACGTTTGTGTGTGCACGCGTTTATTATCATGCGCGCCTTTCGAAGAGCCGGGGTGTAGTTTAGGCAAGCGCATGAACAAACTGGGGACATAGTTTATATGTGTATATATGGAAACGTTTTATGAACGTGTCAGTGCTCAACTTCAACCGCGGTAATCGACGTACTTTTGCCCGCATGCATTGTAGTAAGTAGATGTAAAGCGAGCGCTTGCCTTCGTTCGCCGCCTTCGTCCCATGCGCGCGCTGCGCCTTGTAATTTGGTGGTTATGGGGGTAATGTAGGATTGTTTCACCTAGCGCGTTTGCATTTCGAGTTCATCTGGTGGCACTTCAGGACTTATTGCGCCCGTTTCAACTTTCGAGCCCTCGGCCTATTCACCGCGCTTCTAAGTTTGTTTTCCGGCACTGCGCATAGAACTGAACTCTTTTGACGAGTTTATAAGTGACGCATTTGTACTCAAATCAGTTCTATCAAAATCAGTTCCATGCATCTTTCGGGAAAGCCTGCTACGCATGAACACCTGCATTCAGACTCTCTGGAAAAGCTCTTTATCCTTAAAAATAATCTGATGCGGGTCTCCGAACAAATGCGACGTTTGCGCGCACAGTCCAATTATTTCCGCTGTTTCGCCACTCAAATTCTTTAGGCTGATTAATATCAGATGTTCTGCAGCAAGAATCCTTTCGCCTTCAACGAAGCATCGGGATTCGACCCCGCAATAAAGAAACTTGAGCACAGCGCTAAGCGAAAGCGCGGCCGCGACCCTGGATGTAGAAGCCATCTTTGTTCATCTGAGCAATCTTGCCAGATGAACCACATTTGCTGGAGTGGCGAATAGTGTGTATCCCAGGCTCCATTTCCTATGGGCATAAGCACCACAACTGCTGATGCGAAAGGTTTACTTTGGTAGGTACCGCGTCGGAACTGCCGGCGTGGTCCCGTAATAACGTTCTCGTTTGGCACCTCTGAAACATCACCTCGGAAAAGTTCAGCAATTGTATCATGTTCCGTGTGGCATTCGAAATCCTTCTGAGTAAGTCCGTGACTCTCATCAGCTGCAAAGCCAGCGAAGCCGCTTCTACGTTCTCCTAGTACTTTATATGCTGCTGTTGTGCCAACCGCAGTATTAAAGCGCGTCTCCTCGCGGTGTTGTGAGGTCGTTACATCATGTACTGACAGTTTTTCCACGCATCTCGGTTTCATTTCCCTCTTGTGGGACGTGGACTTCTTGCGGTGCTTGCGGTGCGTCTGCTGGTGGTTGGGATGCGCCTAATGCAACCAACCGCTAGCTCTTCTAAGTCGTGGGGCACAGTTTGTTTTGTACAGCGACTCTCTTGTGACACATGCAATGCCACGATGATTCAAACAATGTAAAATTGGAATGCAGGGGATTCCAATTAAGTACTCTTCTTTGGACCAAGAATGCTTTACCAGAGATCAATAAATGCGCTCGCTGTCACTTTCAGCAAATGGTTGGAAAGATCAGAGGACGTTCTACCTTATTCACGCAGACACCAAATGCATTATCCTTGGAAAGCATCTACCACCAGAAGGAAGTAAGCGGAATCATTTCATTTTTTCATGTACAGTTTACGTAATGACGTAGTTTCTTGTCTGTGTATTGTTACTTTTGTGGGGCCGTATTCACAACACACACCACGCTGTCAAAGCGAATTAATACATGTTTGTAGCGACGTGCTATTAACACACAATTTGCACACAGTGCTAGCGGTATTTATGTAAGCGTGACAATAAGAACCTATGGTATATAGAAATGTGCATGCTGTAAATTGCATATCTAGGGGACGTATAGCAGGTTCTCTTCATCGTATCGTCAACTAAAACCGGGAATATTTGAGCCTTAAGAATAAAGCCAGTGCATCAGATAAATTTGCATGTTGCTTACAGTAAATCGACTATCTCCAGGCAAACTTGTGCCACTTCATCCGAATGAAGCATATGGAACTCCGTTGATTTTGTGGCTTTTTTGTTCACCGATTCTTTTATGATAACGCACTTGAAGTTTCTCTTTACCGGAAAACTTTGGAGCAGCAAGTATTTTCAATGTGCGTTCCGTAAAATGAGTTATGTGCTCGAACGCGTGATCCTGCCTCATTCCAAGTCGTAAGCACCACCGTATACCCCGAACAGTCACGTGACAGTAAGGGAAAAAAATTTAAATGCAAGCTGCCGTTTCCATTACAAACTGTATTTGGCGATGCAGAGCTGCAATGCATGCAGCTCCAGTAACGTGAAACCTGGTGATGTGTGAAGCATGCAGTGATGCACCGCAAACGGGCAATGCGCAGTCCGTCGGAAATGGTCAATTCTGTGTTCAGGTCGTTGTTATGCTGGCTATATGTGGCGGAAGCGATTTTAGGCAACAGAAAGACGTCATAGACGTCGATGTTTGCACCGTAGTAATGCGTTGTGAATCACTGGAGGCACAAGGCATACTGGCATAATTTATATTAGCGGCAGATTTTGGCGAGAACATATAGCTTTACAATGCGTTGCGTGATTATTGCGGAAACATGTCACGTGACAGTGTGCTACCTTATTTGGCCAAGAGCATGTCCTACGTAGCATTTTCCTACGTGATTTTCGTGGGATCATGTCACTCGACATTGTGTTGCGTGATTTTGGCAGTGTTGCGATCTCAGCGCTGCCGCCAGTTTGTTGGGATCTCACCCCTGCCAGCCGTTTGTTGGGATTGGCCCGCTGCCTCCAGTTGTTGAGTTCTTACCGCTGCCACCATTCGTTGCGGTTCATCCCACTGCTCAGCATTCAGTTTGTTGGGACCGGCCTGCCGCTCCACGGAGCCGACCCATTTGGTAGCGTGGACCTTGCGGAGACGGGATCATACCGCTGGCCCTGAGACTCCCGGAGATACGAGCCGAGGCAGATCAAGAGACCGGGGCAGAGGAAAACTTAACGAAGTTTATTACATTGTCGAGAATGAGAAATGCGCCGAGAGAGAGAGCTCGGCAGCTCGTTTTTCTCCAAAGGTTGCCGTCCCCAGATCCCTAGCTGGGGAATAAACCTTAATTACAAATGTCCAATCAACACACGATAGCGTCCTTCATGGTCACCGCACTCAAGTGGGCGTCAACCTCGCACTCTCCCAGCGTTCGTCATAGCCGCGAAGAGGGCACGCGCACACCCATCCGGAACCCGCCGGATCGCGATAAACCATGCACACATGCCGACCACTGCGCTCACACCCCGGCCACCCAGAGCGTTCGTCCGGAAGTGCGCTAATGTCCGCGTCCACATGGCCGCACACAAACGACCGTTCCTCGCCGGAATCACACGAAACACGAGGCGCCAGAGAGCCACGTCCGCACCCGTGCGCTGTCGTCCCGGTTGCAGTTGCCGGCGGTGTCTTGCCCGAAGGTCGCCGGGTCACCAATCCCGCAGCAGGGGTCCTTCCGCCGCGTAGCCGAAACACGGTGGGCTTTCGAAGATGGGCTCGCACAAATGTTTTCCGAAGTGCAAACCCCAGTCGTAACAGCAGGAACATATCATGTAACGTTGTTTTACGAGTTCTTGGCGGGAACATGTCACGTGAAACTGCTTTGCCTGATTTGTGCGTGGACTTGATATGTCCGCGCCAAAATTACGTAGCAAGAGGTCACATATTATGTTTCCACCAAAATCATGTCACGTGACACGTTCCCTCCAAAATATTCCATTCATGAGTATTAATTCACACGTTTCCGTAGACTATCGGCCACCTTCGCTATGATCTGCCCTGGTGCGATCCAGCGGAAACTGTGTACTATTTCTCTCTGCGCTACGACGAGAGTACAAATATCTGTTAAACACGAGGAATCCCGTCTTTTATTCTTGACGAAGTTATGCTGTTGTTGTTTTGTGGGGTTTAACGTCCCAAAACCAGCTCTGATTATGAGATACGCCGTAGTGGAGGTCTCCGGAAATTTCGACCACCTGGGGTTCTTTAACGTGCACTGACATCGCACAGCACACGGGCCTCAACATTTCGCCGCCATCGAAATGCAGCCGCCGCGGCCGGAATTCAATCCCGCGACCTTTTGACGAAGTTATAATTATAATAAGGCGCATATTGAATTCAGAAAGCATTCGTGAGTTTAACAGCGACGGTGAGTTTTACAGTACCAGTAACAGGTCAAAAAATGACATATGTGACATCAAGATTATTTCGCTCTATTTTCATAAAATGATCGCTTGGCGTTCTTTTTCTCTTCTTGGAGGAAAGTGATTGACAAGGTGTGCTTGGTGGAGTGGTGAAACAAAATATTGGAGTCCCATCAACTTCTCCATTAACTATGCTTAGGCAGACACATCATGCATATAATGTTGAAGGCAAACACTGCCTAGCTGACGGTTAGCAAAAATTTCATGTGTGCTCCGGACAATTCAGCTACAAACGCTCCATATTACGGTTTAATGCACACAAACAAACACTAAGCACGTAACAAGTTCCCGACTATGTGGACTCGCAACGTAACCATCGTCGTTCGTTTTCGGTATGCATGCGCACGATAAAAGGATTTGAAAACTCTTGCAAGCGTAGCAAATCATCACCGTGGGGTCCCACGTTCATGCGTCGCTCTTCGTAGCGTCGACGTCAAATTTTCCTGTCTTCAAGTGCACCATTCTATTCACGCCAAACATGAAGGCCTTCATGGACCCGCATTCGGTTTTGCTTTATGGCCTGCAAACTACCGCTGGGTGCTACGAAAGCGTCTCTGAATGGGTAACCATTGTGAGCAGGAGCAAACGAGATTTTCAAATGGGATGTGTGGCTCAATGGATGTATAAGTGCCTACGGAGGCACTCATCCCTCGTCCGCCCAGTACGGTCATCCACGTTAACCACCATCGTAGCTTTTTAGTGGACATGGCACGAATAAGGTGTGTACTGTTGTGTGATTCACTGATGTCAGGTATTTCAGCTGAACTCACCCCACTTCCCAGTGTATGCACGTAGAGCTTACTACACTCAACGATGATTGGTAAAGAGCGGCAATGCACAACAGCACCTCTTCACAAGAATCTGTTGTGGTTCGGAGAAATCCCGTACTATGTGCATCTTTCTCGATTTTTGGCGTCCTCTTCATGTCCATTACCAGTACTCAAAAAGCCTCAGATGTATCAGAAAGCGGGACTGGTTAAGCCAGATTAACAGCGCCTTCTAGTGGGGCTCACGACATCATCCGATGCGGCACTACCTTTTCTCCACCCTGCCCACATGAAAAGCGCCCGTCATTCTTTCTTATATTTTGGTACTGGGCGATTGTGGGATTTCCAACAAGGTCACTTCAGCCCAAAATTCGCGGTACCCAATTGTTTCAGTAATGTTCTTTTGAGGCCGCCCTAACCTTGTGTTAGCCTTTCCTCGCCACCATGTTACCTGTCTTTCCGCGTTCATCACAGCTCAAATTCCATGTGCCCTTCTCGCAGACGAACTCGTGCATTTATGCCGACGGCGTCGTCCAAATGGAGGTAAACCACCGCCTCCATCATCTGCAACAATGGTCATATTTCCTTCAAAAGTGCTCTGACGAAGGCGAAATGTTGAGGCCCGTGTATTTCGCGATGTCACTACACGTTAAAGAACCTCAAGTGGCTAAAATTTCCGAAACACTCCACTGCGGCGTCTCTCGTAATACCATGGTTTCTGAACGTAAAGCCCCGGAGATGAATCAAGACTTCCCTCATGTTCTTGTAAAGTCACTCCTGCCTGTAACGCAGCAGTTGTATTGAGACTGTGCAATTAAATAAGTGAAGAAACGCAAATTAAATCAGGAAACGAAATAAAACTAGAATTAGAAATGGGCCATGATAAGGGTCCACCGCAGTGGACCACGAGCGCTCTTTCTCTTTGGCGCGCACATTCACTGCAAAGCAGGCAACGCTCCGCCATTCGCGTTCTCCGTGTGCGTTGCGGTGTTGCCGTTAGGCTAGACGAATAGCTGTGTCTTCTACGCAAAGTGTAAAAGCACGGCATCACTATCCTAATTTATTCAAAGGCTTTCTTTTTTACAGACAAGACGGAATGCCTGTACTGGGTTGCCAAAAGCCGCGTCGGAAATCGTTGGTGGATATGTGACTTCACGTTCAACGCATTTTGCCAGTCCCAAGCGATTGTAGTAAATGAAACGAACATTCGCGAATGTTATTAACCGTGGAAAAGGAAATAGTGCAAGAACCGGTCTTCAAGTCGTCCTTCCATTCACCATGTCATACTGCACGTGTAGCGCTTTTTTTTTCTACAAAATACAAAATGGTAAGAAGTTCACGCAAGGGTATGACGAATGTAATGAGCGCAAGTACTGCATATAACGAACTGAATAAATCACGAATAAATTACCATATCAAAGCCGCTTTTCTGTGACACAGGCGGAAAAAACCTACTTATCCGCAGCAAGAAACATGTATTCCCCTTGTTTGTAAGTAAAGAACTGGCGATTTTTGTCTGCACATATTATGTTAGTTTCTCAATATCCCAATTTTACCAGAGTGCTATACTAACGAGTGGCTTAGTATGCGAAGTAAACCTAGTAGCCTTAATCAGGCACTGATGTGGAGTGTGCATAACCTGAAGCTGCGTGTTGTCTTTGCTTGTTGAGTGTGGACAAGCATACGGACGCCTTTTTTGTTCAGCGTGACTTCCCTTTGGCCGAAGCTCTTTGGGCACTCAGTAGAAACACCTTCAGCGAGGCGTCTTCTTGGAAGCTACGTGTAGACACAGGCCTCGCCGACGGAAGGCAACTTGAGGGTAGCATGTTCTTTAAAGCGCTGCATGTCAGTGACTCTCCCCTGGCGCAGTAACAAGGCGTCCGTCCATGGCCGACTTTTCTCAGGCACGTGTCTGGGAACCGGGAGGTGGTACATTTGAGTCAGTCAGGGCGCCTAGCAAAAAAAAATTTTATGATGTTTCACTTGCAGCAGTTCATATACGCGGCTTGACGACGAGAGTGAAAGCCCTATTGAAGTATTCATGTGATTTATGTTGCAATAACAATAAAATTGCTCAGATAGCTCACCACACACATATTGACCTTTATGTGACTTGCCTACCGTATTTACTCGCATCATGATCGCACTTTTTTTTTCAGAAAAATTGACGCAAATTTCGGGGTGCGTCCATTACGCGTGGTAAATTTCCCGCGAAATGATATTTTGAGCACCGAGAATGCAAACAAGCCGCGTATCAGAATTCTTACGATAGCTATCGTGAACATAACCAAAAATAAAAGCAGAGTAAGGCTTGCCTTTGTAATAAACGCACACATTTCGCAGGTACTACATGCATAGCATATTGCCCTTTAATTTTTTCATTCACTGACCCCCTAAATTTCATTCAGAGTCTGAAGCGTCACTGGAGTCAGTGTCGTCGGCGCTCGATTCCCTGTCGGAACCGGCAGTGTCATCGCATTCCCACAGAAGGTTATCTTCCGTTTCGTCGAACGCGTTAGGTAGTGTTGTCTTCTTGAAGCTGTTGGCGTGGTGAAAACTACGGCATCTGTCTTTACTGCTATCCTAATACGGCACGTTTCCGCCAAGTGTGGGCAAAAATTAGGCTCACCAAGTGAACTGCACGCTTGGTGCGTGCGGTTCACTTGGTGAATATTGAAGAGTTATTTACGTAACATTCGAGAGACGGTAAACATGATGATCGTCAGCTAGACTTGGCACACCACATATCGCTTCGGCAAGTTCGGGGTGCGATCATTACGCGAGTGCGATCATTATGCGAGTAAATACGGTATATAAAAAAGAAAAAAAATGCAATGCTTGCGTCGGGCGGGCCGTAACGCGAACATGGACCAATCATGCCCTTCTATAGCTCTAGCTGCAAATGATGCAAAATTATAGCCGAGCTTTTGCCCTTCCTGACAGTGACGGGGCGCTGCAACAGTTGTCAGACATATTCTGGAATAACATCTGCAGCAAGTAACAGGGAACTCGGGGAAATCGTTTAGTTGAGGCAGCGGCTTCGCTTACAACACGCTGAGCATGGACCGCTCGAACTTCAACGTTGTCTTTGTCACACAACCACACTGGCACAGAGCTAGTGCCGACGTGCTCCAGTACAATTACTCCCCACTCAGAAGAGAGCTCTCCTGTCGACTTAAAGGGCAACTCCGGTGATCTTTCGTTGTCCTCTGGTCTCAGTGAAACTTCCAGTATATGTTCTCCTCGGTACTGCAACAACTTATGCCAAGCCAGGCGGTTGCAAGTCGTTTATTTTACTAAAAATGAATTATGAATTTTTGGCTGATTCCCACGTCAGCCACCCTTGTTTTTGACGTCATTACCTACAACGCTGCCTACCCGAGCAGGCTGGCCGTATAAAGCAAAACGGCGATACTTCAGAGCTCAAATCGTCGCTGTCAAGTTCAGAAGAGCTAAATACATCGTTGGATGGCACTGTCACTTTCATTTTTCTGGCACCAGCTCGATATTTCTGGTGGCGGGCAGGCTGTGACGTCATCGCATACGCTTAACCAAGTCTACCCGTTCCGGTTTCGGTTTGAACGCACCGCTCACTTGGTTATTTAAAATTATTGGCGCGTTTCCGCACAAATTAAATCACTTGCTGCTTCGTGGCTATCAGCATAATGGAAAACAGCGATATTAGAATATGGTGCAAAAACCGCCAGAGATTCCCTTTAAGGGGACGACACAACAGGAGGGTCGTAGCACTCTTTCAGCCGTGTCACGGGAACTGTTTCCCGTCCTCGGCGGCGACGGGTCAGAATATGGTTCGAGGAGCTCGACGACGTAATTCACTAGAGATGTCTGCTGCACGACACGGTAAGGACTTGCGTAGCTTGCCGAAAACTAAGTGGAAAGACAGGGATTAGTGGGCGGCACTTATAGTCAACCTGCATCCCTGAGGAATAATGAGCGGCATATGCCGAAGGCGTCATGAGGAGAATTTTGGCGCCATTGATCTTTCGCCGTGAACGAGCGTGTAAGTTGGCGTCACTCTTCGTCGTGTGCAGCTGCTTGTGACACAGTGTCGCTTCAGAAACGTCGGGGTGGTATGGGAGGATAGTGTGCTAGAGCATGACGGTTGGCCTCCATACAGGAGAAAGAAGGGATGAAATCCAGTGGTACTTTCTGGCGCAGTGTTATAGGCGGACGTGACGAAAGGGGGCACTAGATCCGAGTTGGTGTGGTCGTCGGACACGTACATTGCAATCATGTCGGGGAGGGTATGATTGAAACGTTCCGTCATGCTGTTAGTTTTAGGATAGTACGCTCACGCGTTGCTACGGACCGCGAGACATTCTTTCAGAAGTGCCTCGACGGCACTTGAGAGAAAGATGTGGCCACGTTCACCGAATACATTGGTGCGCCGTGTCGCAGAATGTGCGGATGAAGGAGGAAGTAGCCGACGTCTTTCGCACTGGCAGCTGGTAGCGAAGATGTTACGGCACACATTGCGAGGTAACCTACGGTGACGATTATCCACCTGTTCCCATCAGGAGTGTTCGGGAGGAAACCGAAAAGATCCACTCCAAAAAGGTCGAAAGCTGGGACAGGGCATGGTAACCTGCGGCATTGGCATGCAGTGCATGACCTAACGTTCTGGCGCATGTAGCGGTACACGCCGTGCCAGTAATACCTTAGGTGAAGGCGGGAGTATATCTTGAATATGCCAGAATGGCCACATTGAGGATCAACGTGTAAAGCGGCGCATGTCTCGGAGCGCAGGCGTCGGAGAAAAACAAGCAACCACCTGCGGCGATATGTTTTGTAACTTCGTCGCTAGAGCTGCCTTCACATACAACAAAGTGTTGCACATGGTGACAAACGGAGCGCGCGACGTGTTCAGGTGAAGGTCAGAGAGATCAAGCAGGGAAGGGATACATGGATCTTTCCGTTGTTCTGCCGTCATATCGATGATGCTGAGAGATGACGAATCGCAGGGGAAAAGTTTTGAACACGCTGTGTCAGAAGCCAGGAGTTAAAGGGCACCGCATCAGCGTCCTAGCGCTTTCGTCACGAGCGATATATGACATCTATTCGTACTCTTGAATGCGTAAAGCCCAACGGGAGAGGCGGTCCTTCAAGGGCAACAGCCACCGTAAGTCATGATGGTCGGTGAGAACACCAAACTGACTAAAGGTATGCACAGATTTTTCCATTCGCCCAAACAATTGCCAAACATTGCTCTTCCGTGACTGAGTAGTTAGATTCTGCATTTGTTGCGGTGGGGCTAGCATGTTCTACATGTTCGCTGCAGTCTTCATTGCCTTGGGCAAGAACGCTGCCAAGGCCAACACCGTACGCGTGCATTTCCGTGGGCGCGTTGGGATCGAAGTGGCGCAGTAGAGGCGGAGAAGTGGGCAGTCCACGGTGCGTCGTAAATGAATCGTCGCATTCGTGGTTCCAAGCACAGAGGTCTGCCTCTACGGAGAGGAGGCAAGTTACCGCAGAAATAATGAGGGAGAAATTCCGAATGAAGCACAGGAAGTAGGAGTATCGGCCGAAGAAGCTACGGGTATCTTGAGTTGCTGGCTTCGGGTACTCGGCAACAGCTCGAAGTTTGGCAGGATCTGCTAGAATTCCATCTTTTGAGACGCCATGGCATAGGATAGCAAGGTGACGGGCGCGAAAGTGGCATTTTAGATGCGAAGCAGCTTATGAACGATGCCTGTCCCTTCTTGCGGTGTCTGCGTGGCCAGCGCCCGTTAGTACTCGGAGAACGCGCACTCCGGCGCGTGCTCTAGTTTGAGTGGAGACCGCTAGTGGCGCTGTAGTTCAAGAGATAATAAATAAAAGCACTCGCTCTCCCCCGGCGTGCTCTCTTCTACAGCAGCTGTCATGGAGTGCGCTTCGACGAACGAAGGTCGCATCGCGGCGGCGCGGGCTCGGAAACGGCTGCCGAGTGCTGCCAAGAGGCCGCTAAGTGCTGCCACGCGGCTGCCAAGCGCTGGAAGCAGTCGGTAACTGAGGTTGCTGGCACCGATGCGCGCTTTAAGCATAACTCTCTCGACCACACGTTCGGGCACAGCTGTAAGGTGAGCCACCGCTTGCGTTTTGATAACAATCTGACCAAGATCTCAACCATCAAGAACGAGCATTCCCGTGCCAATGCCATCGCCGATCTGCAGCGGGAGTTTGCCGCCGACGACGATCACAGTGAGTACGCCGTTTGCTGTATGTGCAAATTCGTTGGTGGCAGGCCAGTTCCCCGCGATGTGCGTGACGAACGGCTACCGCTGCCCGCCGAAACCCGAGCACCTGCCCGAGCTCAACGCAGGGGAGGAACATCAAGGGAACCTCGCATGGAAGGACACTACTCATGGTTCCCTTTATGCGGAGATGGGGAGAAATCTTTTTCAAGGTTATTTGCAACTCAGCAGCAGGGAGGCACTCAGAAACTTGCTCAAGCCTAGCGAGGCAAGACATGAAATCGGCAGCAAACTACGTCGTCTAAGTAGCAAAGGCAGATGTGCCATTTAAGTCTCCGAAGAATGGCATCCATCATCGTTTCAAACGTTGCTGACGGGTTGCAGAAAGGAATCACGTTCAATTCATATAACCTGTCAGGTGTAGTAAATGCCGTTTTCGGACGATCTGATTCAGCCAGTGTCGGTGCGGCTTGCGATGGACCTGTGTTTTCTGTCATTGTGGTGCCAGATGGTATCGTACGGATACACAGCTCCAGGACGCTGAAGGTGTTTCCTCCACCTCTCCAACAAATGCAACAAGGAACTAGGAACTTCAGTAGCTCGTTTAATTGAAGCTACTGAGGCTCACAATAGGCTCAACGCGGATCACATAAACGTCAACGTCGTGTTTGTCAAGCACCCACACTAGCACATTGCCGGTGTCGACGTGTTCATGTACACATTCACTGAATGTAGTATGTATTGCCGGAGTTACCGTGTCCATTTTGAGGGCGATTCTATCGTCCGGGGTTGTTGAATGCGTCCTTCGTGACGAGAGCGCGGAAAGCTACGCTGAGGTGGGTGAAAAAAAGGACAAGAGGTCAGGCGAGCGCGCATCATACCTTTAGCATTTCCTGTAACCTTCCAAAGTCAAAGCTTTTCTCAGCGGACTTGAGTCACTTTCGCTGTATCTATCTATCCGTCGATATATCTAGCCGCCTACGTCTCGGTGCTCTCCTGGTCGTCTCGTTCACCTGGTGTACCCCGATATTTTGGAGGTAGGGCATAAATATATGACGAACATGAATGACACATCTTTACATCAGTAAAGTGATATCCCATCATATACATCAGGATTAACGACACTGCAATCTCTAGTGGTTCATGCGAGTTGTTCTCGAAACGTGGAAGCGGGCATGCGCCATAGGTGTTTGAATGTTGTACAACATATGTCACCGAAGCATGAAATAAATAGACATGCGAAATACAGGGGCTGCGGTAAAGACTGTGGGAGACGGGAGCGTCTCGGCCGGTAGCAGTCAGTCCTGGTTAAACACTCAGTTTACGGCCACCGCGCCGAGCAGCGCGTCTAGCAAAGCCCCGGCTAAGCACTAGGCCCCTTGGCTGCCGCGAGACACCAGCCCATGCCACCCGTGCCGCACCATACGCCCACACTTACTCGTTGTCTTACCTCTATCTCGAGCCAGCCTGTCGGCAATCCTCAGTCCCCCCAGGACTTGGCCGGGGCTTCAGTAAATGCGCTGCTAGCCGCGCCGCCCTGAACTGATGGTTCGCCAGGACTGACTGTCGCGGGCAGAGATGGCAATGGCGCCCAACGTGGGGCCCCGGCTGCATTACGAGTGGACCTGGTCCATGGGAGGTGCCGCGGCACCCGTTTGGCAGGCCGCAGCTTCTACGTGACCGCAGGCTTGGTTGCATGACAACCAAACAAGGGAGCTTCGGAGTCATCGCGGCCATCCATCGAGCAAAAGTGACTGGGTGCGTTGGCTCCCCCACGGTTCGCAGAAAAAAAAATTACAGCATATCCACGGAGTGAATGATCACGAGTGGGCGAAGCTCGGGAGGTTCATCGCAGATCGTGCCGAGTTCCGGATTAATTGAGTTAACGCGCACGCTACGAATCCTCATGGTTCAACTATATGCACAAGTGAAATCTCCCACCGGCACTTCGTTGCAAGTCAAGACCAGTGCCTAAATATATATATATATATATATATATATATATATATATATATATATATATGGGTGGCCGGTCAACGGTTCTTCAACGCGAGCATTCGGTATTTCTCAATCAAGAAACTGGCTAGGAGACGCTACCTGCGCGAACGTTGCCTCTCGCGGGTGAGGGCGCGCTCTACTTCTTTGCGAGCTGGTAGAGCGTTCATCTAAGAAAGAGCGTTTCCATAGTCAACGCACCCCTTTCGCTCTCTCTCTCTACCACAAGACAGCACGCGCCGAGGGCAGGAGGCATGCGCTGAGGGCGAGCGGGTGCCTGGCGTCTTCCGTTGGTTTATTTCATCAATCAACGGCGTTTTGAACAAAATTTTTATTGTCTAATCACGCACAGGAGAAATCTCACCAGGCACTACCTTGGAGGTAAACAATGGCTGCTAATGGGAATGAGAGACAGAAGAAGAAGTCGGCTTTTAGGTAACACTTACACCTCTTCTTCTACTAACGTTTCCTACTGGAACATGCCAATGGCTGCTAATGGGGAATGAGAGACAGAAGAATTCGGCTTTTAGTTAACGCGCACACTGCGAATTTTTTATTGTTCAACAACGCACAGGAGAAATCTCCCACCGGCACCACCTTGGAGGTCAAGATGTGGTACTAGCGTTAAGACTGGTTACACACTACTACTACGACGAGGGACGAACGGGTGCCGCTATAAGGAGCTTCGCAACTAAAAAGCCACGAGTTCCGTGGCCGAGTCAGCCAGCGCAGTAACTCGGAAGGTCAATCGAGCGCCGGCAGCATCAAGAACGCGAAAGCTCCCAGAAGCGGACTGCAGCCGGTATGTGGTGGTGGTGATGAAGACGAGCCTACCGTGCCTGTCGGCGAGGGCGATGAATAGGAGGGAGGCGACGCTCCCGAGTACGATGACTGAGGAAGAATTATACGTGGGGCTTTCGACATATGAAATACCCTGCGCTACCCGAGAGGAGATGGATACAGTGGTGAAGACGAAGACAACCGGGACAAGAAAGAGTACGGGGCCAAAAGCAGAACGGCGACTCGGAGGACGTACGAGGAAGGCACCTGTTTTACGACGGGCGTTAAGATGATGCGCTTGCCAAACACCGACGACTGTTTCTGGCAACGACTCACCCTTGCGTGTTCGGCGCATTTGTGGTGGATGGCCGTTGTCACCATGATCGGGTCCATGAGTGAGCGATTGCACTCACCGGCTGCGCACTGGGTGCGCTACATTGAGCAACGTGGGCGGAGGGAAGCGGTTGTGCTTCAGCGCCCAGGTTACCTGGTTTAGGTTCCAGCGCCCAGTGCAGGAAACTAAACCAGGTGTGGTTTAGGTTGCTGCAAGCCTACAGAGGTTTAGGACCGCGCGATCATGCAAGACCTTATGGCTGGCCGGCGCTGCGCTGCCTGAACTTGTTCGTCACCTCGCTCGGTGCGCCAGCTCTCCAAGGCTGTACCAATGGTGCGGGCGTTGATCATTGTGCGGGCCTTTGCGGGCCAGTGCCATCACCACCCTTGAGTGAGGTAGAGTGTGGGGATTGCTTACATACTGACTAGATCAGACGACGACGAAGTGAGGGCGTGTGGTACGATATGCGTGACAGGGGCTTGTAGCTCGTGGCAGGCCGGAAGCCTAGGGCTTGCCCGGAGCTTCACCAGACGCGCTGCTGGGCCCGGCGGCTCTGAACTGACTGGTTCGCCAGGACTGACTGCTGCCGGCCGAGACGTGGCCATCTCCCACAAGACATATGAATATGTCTTGTGGGAGATGTGTCATTGCAATTGTCCTTTTTATTTGCGTTTTTCTCTCTCGGTTGCACTTTTTCCTCGTCACTCTTTCTTTTTCCACCTGCTATGTTATACAGCAATGGGCGTGCCTATGGTCTACCACCTCACCTCATCCTTTCCTTACTATTCCCCTTGACCCTGTTCCTCATCCCTTGCTAAACTGCACTGTACAAGGCTGTGTCTACGCTCTTCCTTCCCCCACTGCTTCCTCCTCGCTTCCACACTGCTCTTCCCGACCCTCACTTCTATTTTCCCCGCCTTCTTGCACTACACTGGGAACATGTAGGGAACAGGCAGTAGAAGAAACGTTGTGTCACATGCTGTGATTCAACCGAACAAGTCTACGCCAATGGCTTTGCTTCCCCCGCTAAATGCAGGTCTAGAGGCATCGTCGGCTGTGTTTTTCAACTTCTACTGACGCGGCGTGCACGACTGCTGCACGCCGTTTTTATACTCACGAACAACTTTTGTTGGACGTGCTGGCCGTGCTGTAGTAGCTAAAAATTGTGGGACCATTAAGCTTTGCTTTAAGAATGGCACCCGGTAACGGTGCCTGGCCCCATTTTCATGGCGCTCTCTTTCGCGTGGTAAGCTCTGCTGCCGCCTAGGCACTCAACTGTCATGACACCATTTTCGAGAAAGTGCGAGTTACTTCCTATTGTTTGTTTTTGCTCACAAAGTTGAGATTGTGAATTACTGCAATCTGATGGCCAAAACAGAAAGTGGCGATCCGCCATCAAAAATCTCGCCGATGAGGAAGGCACCGCAGTTCGCCTGATGCTTGTACACAGCAGAGAACCCATCACAAACGCGTCAACAGCCCGGTGGCATGAGGGAACTTATGCACATTCGCGACCACAGGCGCGAGCACAGGCGACCACGCCCGTAAGCCAAAATGCCAGCGCGCTCCAGCAAAATATCCATGCATGCGGTGCAACGAAACACGGCACAATGGGCCCTTTGCGCCATTTCGCGCGTGACGCATGTACCTCAAATTTTCCCTCATGAACAATTGATTCTTCGCTGACCACCAACGGCGCTGACACCGGAACATGTGTGAAATGTGCTCTTTAACGGTATCGCATTAAAATCGAAATGCATGCTTGCTTTCGCGCCGAAAAATAGTCCCTATGTATATTAGCAATTTTCTCTCTTACTTAAAACATATAAGTGAGCCTTACATTATAATGAAAATAGCACATTCGTGGGAAGTTGTACACGACATGAAATTCACGTGCACTGCTGCAGAACGTTCTTACTTCCTGGGAGCACCGCGCTTTTTTTCTTTTTTCGCACAAGCTCTCCCTGGTAAGCAGGGACCATGGCTCCTTCCATCGTGCGCGGCCACAAACTCACCGTTTCGCTCACCATGGAAGGGGGCGCCGTTGTGATGAAAGACTAAAAAGTCCAATCGGCAGTCTGCGACGTGTATGCGGACGATGCACTCAAAACTACGCAAGCAAACAAGTGGTGTGCAATGTGGAAGGTGCGTGCTGCTGTAAGGCGTCGCCGATTTCCTGATTTATTCAACTACCACCGTAACCTGCTTAGCACCCAATGTTTATTATGCGCCCTTTCGCATGTCCTCTGAGCCTGCAGAAAATCATCCCCCACCGCATCTCCTACCCACTCGCTCATGAGCGGCGTGGGAGGACAAATTTGTGTCACCCTATATTTGGTTCAACTTCGGTCCATGCATAGAGCGGACGAAGTGGCCGCCGGGCGTGACCTGGAGGGCTTCGTCTTCTAATTGATGATCATATTGTCAATAAAATTTTTCAATGCTTCTCTCTGTCTCTTTCTCTCTCTCAACGTACGCTGTGTAGGAGTGTAGCCGAGCTCGTTGGTATGATTGAACGAGCTATTGGCCTAATCAAATCCGAAAGGTGCGCGAGGTCCAGTTTTTTCAAAATGATTCCTGATCCGCGTAGCTGAACACATCGCTCAGCGAAAATATAATGGGAAAGTTGAGTGAACGCTAGATGAATAATTATGTCCAATGACTCCCTAACACTACAGCTCTTGTTGTTTTGTGGGGTTTACCGTCGCAAATACAGATCTTGGAGGGATTAGAATGATCAAGGGCACGACTTGCTTGGCACCGTTACTACGACGTCTGTTTTCTGCATCACTCGTTTCACCAGCAATAACGTACCTATACCGTACTTATCGCTTCATGCATCGAGCATATATATTTCAGACTTACCGGCTCGTGTGCCTCGTCGGGTAAGAAGTCTTAATTACGCAGTATGGCAATTCTTAGTGCTTGGAGACCACATGCAGCTGGAGACTAACGCCAATGTGGTCTTCAACCAGGCTGAGTTTGATTTCTACTCTATTATTCCTTTACTATGCTGCAGAAATCAATAGAGCGTCTATGAGCTTGCCTTATTGCTCAACGATTTTGAGAATATAATACATATATCACTCATACGCAATGCATATAATGAAAACTTGCTTTCTTTCATGTCATAACTGTCTGCTTCGAAATAAGCTGTGGCATTCCGGCGCACCAGGAAGTAAACGTCTATTTTTCATGCTCTTGTGTCTTCTTAGGCTTCGTTTACGGCAAGGGTGTCAGCATACTCCTTGTGCAGCTCCAACCACTTTGCACAATAGACAGCTGAGAAACAAACTTTATTCATTCAGCGCTACTTTTTAGACGCAGACACTACAGTGTCATTACAGTGCAGACACTACAGTGTACTTTTTTGACGCAGACATTCAGCGCTACACGTGAGCAGCGCCCGTCCTGTGTGTTTACTGTAGTGTCTGCGTCTAAAAAGTAGCGATGAATATTTCAAGCAACATGTGTGGCCGACTAGCCCAGCAACGTGTGTTGTCAAACTTTATTCAGCAATGACGCAACGAGGCCTAAGGTAGAGTGGGCTCGGAGGCACAATCATACCAGGAAAGAACCCCGTTTTCCCTCGAACATAATTATCGTCGCTTGTAAATAAAAACAGGAAAACGAAGCATGGGATACTTTGCATCTGTTGTCTCTAGAACACAACTACTTCGCTTTCTTTCCATTAAGAACCTGCAGTTAAAGAAAGAAAAGCGGCGCAACACAGAACAACGACGAGACGAGGGAGCGGGTTCGTGTACGCGCACAAACCCTTAATTATTAAACCGAGTTTTACCTTTTCTGAAGGGCCATTAATGCGAGGGCGATACGCTGGGACAAGATCCGAAGTTATCGCCGCAATTGGGCTGCGTAGAACTTCATCGAAAAGGTTGACTTTCATGGCGCGATGAAGGACAACGGGTGTTGCGGAGCAGTTCAGCGCCCACAACGCTGTGACTGCTTTCGTCATGAACACGACAGCGCAGGGTACTACACTCTTTTTCGTGCAATTTGTGGTGAGAGACGTAACTACCACGTCAATACAAGCAGCGTCAACAGTAGGCGAATAAGTGCGAATGTGCGATAGGCCTCCTGACGGAAATGTGACACCGTCAAGCACACTATAAGTATGTCCCTGTCTTCGTCGCACGAGCTCTGTTCGGAAAGCGCAAGTGCTAGCAAAATATTAACGGATACTTCGCCACTAACACAAGCAACGGAAGTACCGCCCCGTTTAAAAAAGTCGATACCAAGAATGACGTCGTGCGGTAAACTAGAGATACTTCGCCACTAACACAAGCAACGGAAGCACCGCCCCGTTTAAAAAAGTCGATACCAAGAATGACGTCGTGCGGTAAACTAGAGAGAATAAAAATCTCTGACACAAACACTTTTCTAGCTAAAAAAAAAAAGACTGACAGCACAAACACCAAGAGGACGAAGCGACTCTCGCGCTACTCCTCGAAATTCAATAGCATCGTCCCACAAAAACTCCACCTTGTGGCCTTAGGCGATTCTTGAAGGCGAGGGTAAACAGGTACAGTTGCACTGGTATCAACTCAAGCCATCGTAGGTATTCATTGACCAGCACCTTCACTTTGCTTTTCGCGATCACAAGAAGCGGAGGTATTTCCTCCAAAGGCCGTCAGGCGACCTCCCTTCCATAGCCCGCGGGTATTAGTTTCCCGACGGTGACGGGGATGAACGGCGCCGAGGGGCCGGAGAACGACGGGAGTGGTTAGTCGATGGCGCAGGACTGCGTTAAGATGCTGGCGAATCGTTGCCTCTGGTCTCGTGCGAGAAACTATCCCTTGGGAAAGAACTTCCTTACTTTTGTTTGAAGTGACAGGGGCCCTTGCAATTGTCCAAGTCTATGAGCTAATTAACGGCCAGTGCTACTTGAGTCAAATATCACGGCAGAGCATTTATTGCCATATTCATGCCAGTAGAGGTGCCAAACTTCTTTTGTTTGGTAGTTGTAGAGTATTTCTTTTCTCTTCCTGCGTGTGTTGTGATTTCATCAAGTTATATTCTGTTTCACTTTCTAACGCGCATGTAGTGATGCACTACAATGTTTACAATGCGCGTTTTGTCAAGGCATATGCTTGTGCGTACTAGTGAAGTAATTTCTGATGTTGTGTAAATGACTGGAATACATTTTAGCATCATATTAACAATCCATTTATTAAGTTTGCAATGACGTGCACTGGGTTTGTCCTATTTCGTTATCACATTGTTAGATTTGTAAATAAAGAGGTTACGCATGATGCTGTCGTACTGTCAGTAAGCGCTTTGAATATATGGAATGTGCAGAGGGATCTTTTGCATATAAACATATTTACATTGATAGGAAAACCCTCCCTTCTGGTTACCCCAGTCAATGTTGATATGTTTGAACTGACATTACTCCACATATATGTCGGGTTAAATTGAATTGCTATTTGACTTGTTTCATTTCTCGCATCTGAAACAGACCACCTGTAACCACTGCCATGATGTGTGTGCGTGTGTGTGTGTGCGAGTGTGTGTGTGTGTGTGTGTGTGTGTGTGTGTGTGTGTGTGTGTGTGTGTGTGTGTGTGGTGTCATAAATATTTCTTTCGAATTATTGTGTGTTTTCGAGGAAATATTTCTACCAGTCAATCGCGAATCCCAGACAATATTTTCCAGTCATTGCACTGTGCTTTTGAAGCTACATAATTTTGGGATGTTTCTTGAATATAATGCGAAAATGCAAATGTCTTTTATTTTGCACTCGCTTGGCTTTATGGCGTCCGCTGACTCCAAAAATGAATACTTGATTCTCCCTGTTAGTACTCTCGTGTGACAACACATAAAGAGTCTCTTCACTCACGTACTGTAGCTATATTGCAGTCATTTGACTCATTTAGTATGGTTGCCATACTCTATCCTCAAGTGTCAAGCGACTCTCTCAGTAGTGGTTTTATGATTGTTGGGACAAGAGTCTTGGTACTCTTTGTAAGAGAGTCAAGCGACCTTCAGTAGTGGTCACACGATCCTCTGTGCTAGTGCCCCTAGCATTCTTTGCAAGAGGATCAATCTACACTCTCACAGCGCAGTGACTCTGCAGCGGGGGTGAACGATGAGTTCTCGTATATCTTCAAAGAGAGTCATATATGTGGCAAACCGATACTCTCCAGAAATCGTAACATATACCATCTTTCTTTTTAGAGTGTAGTTATCAACACGCCTTGCCACGTTTTTTTTTTCTTTTTTCTTTTGACCTTTGGCCTTGCCTGCCTAGAGAGGTAGGCGCCATGTACCGGGTGATGTTCAGCACCTTAAGAGTGGTGGTTTAGCGCGTGGTACGTAAGGCACCAGATCACGACGGTGGCTAGTACATATTTTAGTTAGCGAGACCTGTTCGAGTTTCTAGACACCCTTCCAAATACCGTGGTGAGATGAATGTGGTCGATGCGTGCCTTGTAGGATAGAATAGCTTCGTACTGAAAATCTTGTCGCGGTAGACGGCCACGGCTCAAAAAGCTTCGTAGGGTAACTTCTTCGTTTTCCTTTCTTTCCGTTTACCTATCACATTCTCTGTATGACGATCGTGACACTTGTAACCTTTTCTGGCCACATCAAGCATTCTCGTCAGTCGAAGTACGCTCGCTAACCTGAAGAGTCGATTTCTCCTTTGGATGGTTTGACGTATACGAAGCGCAATAATGCGCCTTCTATATGTGGTCAATGTTTCCTGTAACGACAGATAAATTCGTCGTTTAGTCTATTGTGCCTAAGTGGAGATTACTACATTTAACAAGGCAGACGTGAAAAAAGTAAGAGCACAGCTATGTACACGTGAAGAAAGAGTCATCAAGAGATTGAGCTTAGACATGCGAAATAAACAGTGTTTATCGCTTCCTGAAAGATCAGCAAAAGCGGGTTTTACGAACTCACACCAACAAGAATACAATGGCCAAGTGTCCCATAGAGTGTAGACAGTAAGAATCACGTCAAGACCTGAGGATGGCTTCATATGCGTAAGCGGACAGGAGTCAGGAAGAAAAGCCAGCAGCCCATCTTTTTGTACACCTCGCTTCCTGTAACCCTCAACCGCCTAGTTTCATTTCCCAGTAAACAGAGAGATACAGCCTCTTGCATTGAGTAACACGATGTTCCTCGGCTAAAGCTAACTGCTGAACACGACATCACTGCTGGATGTCTGATGCAAACATAGAGCGCAAGAGTTTTGCTTGATTATAATAGAATGATGCCAATGACGATCTGGTTATACCCTTTTGACTGAGTCTCCCGAGTGCCATCTGAGGCGTAGCCTACACAAAACAAAATGTTAACAAATTCTAGCAGTGGCTGAAAACGACCACAAATAAATCAGGAGCACATATTTAGCGCTCTCGTTTATTACACAATACGTAACGCCCGAGATCTCACTTTCTCTGACTGTTAGCGAAGTGTGCGACAATGTCTCAAAATGTCACCGACGTCACGAGATTTCGCGTCGACACACCCTTAAGGCCAGCGCCCGACCCAGTGCAACGCCTCAGTTCAGTTATGATACTGAACTATGAGAGACTGAATATCAGAGTGAACTATCAGTCTCATTCTCAGGGTCTGCACTATCAGAATCTGAAGTTTGCTGCCTCCGAAGCTGTGGATAAAGGGATTGAGGATATTCCAGCGTACCGAGTCAAATGCCCGACATCGGCGATAATGCACTGGTTGCCCTCAAGAGTAGTTGGAAGGGCCCTAAAAGGTTATCTCCAATGACTGAAAACGGTTCGGCTGGACAAGTGGCTTTAGCGTCACGACCGCAGCAGTGGTAGGCCAGTTGAGCTGCTGGCAAATCGCGCACGACGCAATATGTTAATCTAGGCTCATCGAAAGGCCTATGGGGAAGAATCGGCTTCGTATACGCTCTTGGGTCCTGTGGTAACTCATGTGGCCCGGCGTAGGGTCGTCGTGTGAACCCTGCAGAAGTTCGGCGCGAAGAGAGCGCCGTACAAGCGGAACCCATCGAAGGTCTCGTGCTTGAAAAATATAGCGGTAGAGTGCGCCATCTTCTAACATGAATAGCTTGAGCTGTTTTCTTAACCTAGCGTTTGGAGGGGACGGAGCAGCTTTAACACGGCTGATGATGCCAGTGCAATACGAATGAGCACGCTGGGAAGCGGAACAATACAGCCAATAAATGTTCGCACGTACTCTCTCTCTCTCTCTCTCGGCACACGCTATGTAGGACTAGCTGAGTTTGTCGGTATGAGTGAGGTTGTAAACATTCATTGAAAACCAGAAGAAGGATTCTCGTAGGTGCAGCCTTAGTTTAGGGCCCCATTGACTCGCGCCACTCCACGCGCCTGCTGGATCAGCCGACACTGCTCCTACGGAACTGAGCTGGTCAGCGCAGTCTGACAGGTGGAATGTGAGGGTGAAGGGATAGGTGAATGACCCAGTGAATATGGACGTTCTTATGTACAATGATATAACGTTGGCTGCGCTCCACAGTAGGGACGGTATGAGGGATCTTCTGTGGGATGGAAGAGGTGTAGCGTGAGAAAGATGGGGCAAGAAATCTCAATTCCAAGGTTTCTGTCATATTGTAGCGCTTTGTTCGGCATGGTGTATCCCAACCGGGAGGCGTTGAATTTGACGTCTCAGGTGGCCTTCCAGCAGTTCTGAGATGGTGTTGGGGTCCCCAAGTCACAATACGAGCGGCGTTTAAGCGTATTGGTGCGTATTAGTGTCGTGAGAAGGAGCGCGTCCATCCTGTTCGTCTTCGTTTGAGTAAGGTTATTGTAGGGGAGGCGGTAAGTGAGTATATTAATCACTAAAGCTTGCGCAATTCAGAGGGTGTATTTCTCGAGAAGACATGTCGGCTGTTGGTAATGTGCCTTATCACGTGCGTTACTTGAGCCATTTGCTGGCGCAGTAGATGTACGGCACATGTGGCCTTGCCGTTGCGTTAGATGTGGAGCCCTAGTGAACGAGCTATTTCCCTAATCAAAGCGGAAGGTCTGCGAGTTCCAGCTGGATCCCCATAGCCAAAAGGCGAATGTGCCGAAAACGCCATGCTACGAACAAGCTAAAGAAAACCGAAACTGACACTTAAATAAGCAAGCCGCCGAACTATTGGCGGAATAACGCGGATGTGCGGAAGCCCTGCCACCGTAATCATTGCTCCACTGGCAAGAAAAGTTGTCACCGACTACACTAGTACGCGATGAAGTCGAAATGTTGAAGCCGGTGTACTGTGCGATGTCACAGCACGTAAAAGAAGCCCAGTTGGTTAAAATTTCCGGAGCTCTCTACTACGGCCCCTGTCATATCATAACTGGTTTAGGGACGTAAAGCCCCACAAATTAACCATACTAGTATACATTGCGTAACTTTTCAAATTTAACGCAAACAGCTTCGCGTTATAATGTTGCATGCGTTTCTTTAACTCAACAGAAAAGCAGACAACTTTTATTATTTCAAAATGGTACCATAGGTTCCCGCATTTCAGTTGTTTCAGACAACAGCTTGTGGGCGTTGCACGTCGTGTTCGCTCAGCGTGATGCCCGTCATTATCGTGCAGTGCTGAAGAATTGTGCGCGCGCGCCGTCACTACCATTCCGGATAGCAATTAAGAATGTCGTTACTTTTTCCGTACTCTGGGAGTTCCCTATGACGTTGCACAAAGAAGAAAACTGACAAGAATCTCGCATGTCGCTTTGCATGGCACGCCCGGTGCGTCCACGGAATTCATCCTCTGTTTCGGTATTCCTCGTGAATATTTGCATCCCAGGAACCTTTTGCGAATGTTGGCTGTGATTCCCCCACTTCCTATTAATCATATCCTCGCGTTCTCGGACGCTATATATTTCACCAAATCTGTGTGACGATAACGCTTGTAGTACAAGTAGAACCGCATCGTTCAAAATACTTCCAATGTGTCCAAGCAACGTGCACAAGTGAATAGCTCGTTCATTAAAGCTCAGAAAGTTCACACTACGACGGGCATGTCACGGCCTTTCGTGAAGAGAACTTTGCAGTCTCGCAGCCTTTACAACTCGCGACGCCTGGGAGGGGTATACAAAACGCTACGTTCTGTATCGCACCCAAAGTTAAGACTGATAACAAAAAAAAATAAATAGAAACCAATCGCAAATAAAAAACGTAACAAGAAAAAGAAACACCCCCCACAAACTGTGGAGGCCCAGCAGCATAAACATACGAAAGGTACGCCATGATCATTTTCAACAGTCAAGTATCTCACGCCAACGGGAGGTATTGGAAAGTCTTCCTTGAGGGTTCTTTGCAGTACACACCAAAAGAATACCGCATCCAAACAATGAATAAATGGATGCTCAGTTTTCTACAGCGTTTTACACGACAGGCAGTTTGTTGTCCAAAGTGTGAATATTGTTTTTGGACAGCAACGTTTTGACTACTACGCTGCTACAGTGTTATTTCAAAAACAGTGACTTCGTGCTAGTTTGACAGCCATCCGCTGTTTTACTCTCTTTATAATGTCAAGTCCGGGACACCCAGAGTTTATAGATCTGTACAACATTACTTGAACCAGATCTTTGTAGAGCCGTTTTTTTTTTTTTTGTAAAATATGCTATGTACTCTAATGAAGATCGCGACTTTAGTGATTTAAATGAATCCGTCACTTGCTTCGTGTAACACCTCGATTCTGCTGCAGCTTTCGGGCTTTTGGGCAAAGAAGATACAGTCAATTCAGGCAGTACACCGCTTAGTCGTCGCTGCGTCACTGAACGCAATAAGGGGTCTTCGTGGTGCCTCAGAAAAATAGAATGAGAAGCAAGTTGAGGAATAAACAAATGGGTTGGACCAAGAACCCCTGCTTGATAGACCGAAAAAATTCGTTCGACTTACTCTCTCCGAAGTAGAAGCCCAGATGGACACAGCAAAAACCCTGTGAATTTGCTGGACTTTCACACTAGACATAAACAGAAACTGTAAAATGTACCACACTTTGGCAACTAGAAAAATATTGCAAACAGTAGCCCTGGCAAACGTTGAGGGGTTTCGTCCCGGCCACGCTCTTGCTTCCTTATTCACTACATGAGCAATTCCATCGCAATATTCGGAACTCTTGGCATAATGCTCCAGTGGCACACCTAGGTGCTTCGAAGGAATAACTGTCCACTGCAGGCTAACGAAAAAGGAAGGCGCGTGATGTCCCCAAGGCCATGTCCAAATCCAACACTCTTTGCTGAATTGATTGGCGCATATGTTGTTGACAAGATGTCATTGCAGTATCTGTTGCCTCTTAAACACTCTTGTGCTACCTGCAAGAGACGACAATGTCATCTGCGTACGCCATTATTTTTAAAGGAGTTCATTGGAGTTTGTAATCATCAATACATTCACTCTCAACGACGCTTAAACAGAATGGTTCAAGGTAAGCCGCAAAAAGTAAGGGTGACATCAGAAACTCCTGCCTTATCGATGACAGAATAGGCAGAGCTTCACTCTTGTTCTTATTTATACAATTCTGACAGAGCAACTGCTCTAAACCATCTTAAGCCCATATATGACCACACTACCTAAGTTCCCCTATTCGAGAATAGAATAGAGACCACCATGTCACACGCGGTCATATGTATTTGATTAATCTAGCTGCGTCATTGCGACTCTATTGCGAAAAACATCACAGCACTCCGGAATGCTGTGAGCGACCTGCGTATTTGCGCACACGAAACGGCCCCGAAAGCCACATGTTATATGGCAGCCAACCAGCTCCTGGATAAGACTGTACTTGTTTAGCTAGTATTTCCATGTAGTTAGGGGCCGGATTCGTAACCACGTGGTCGTGGGTTCGATACTCCAGCCCAACGACATCTTTTTGTCTGGTTTATTCTACCGTAGAAAACCTCGTTTTAAAGCTTGCCTCGCACGGAGCCAATGATGTCTGAGCGCGCCACGCTCGTAACATGGGGATTGTAGGTTCGATTCCCCAGCCCAACGCCATATTTTATTTTAGCCCTGGTTTTTCCTGCGATGCGAGTTACGACGCTCGAATGACGAATATCTATAACAGCTTCGCTCTTAAGACTTAGACATCTTGTGAGATCGTAACACTTAAGTAGCCTTGGCGACCGGATAAGTACACACCACGCACAGCTACACTGCGTACTGTTACTGAGGGACTGCTACACGCTCACGATCTAGAGTTACTGAAAGCGGAAAGGGGGATTTTTCTGGCCACGGACTCAGTGACCTCATGCAAGTTCAGAACTGTCGAGGGACTATATTTTCCAGAAACTTGCAGACGCAGCTGATCAAAAGCACAACCGACAAGTGTTTGGCAGACCAGTACAAGACCTCATGTTAAGGCTAGAGTGAAAAGGTTGATTGTAAATCAAGTTCCTACTTTGGTTGATTATAAAGTTTGTAGTTAGACCAAGTTCAAAGCTACGGTAGAGAAAACGACGGTTTGACATATATGTGAAGCAGCTTTGAAGTTGTTACAAAACTTTCACAGCGCATTTCTCGAAAGTAGCGATTCTTGGAACATACCTAAACGTTACCATGTACGAAATAGCTGCTCTGTTTTATTTTCGTGGAATCCACTGCGACATGCTATGTTTTCGTGCAATCCACTGTGTCTGTTATAATGTCATCGCGAATTGTACTTTAGACATCTCGGTAGAGTCATTCACTCTTTCTGATTGGTGTAACCTTTACTAAGAACCTGAATGCGACGCAGCTTGTTTCTCGCTTTAAAGTAGTCGGACTCCGGGTCGACCCTTTTGACGTTAATCTGAGCACACGACATCCTATGGCGTTTCCCTCTAGCGGCTAATGCGTGCCGAATCATTTCGTCGTTTATTTTGATGTAGTTATTGGGGCATGTGGCGTCACTCATAATCGATGCGGCAAGCCACACTTCGCGGCCATTTCACTGGGCCTTTGTAAAGTCCTGGGAGAAAATATTTCTGGAACATATTGGTTTACGTATTAGATGGTCACAGTCGCCTCCTTTCTTCTTTTTGCGTTAAACCACTCTTCTCTAACAAACGATACGGCTACTCGTACCGTCTGGGCCAATGACGCCACATCTCGCGTTCACGTTAACATGAGTGTGTTCTATAGCGCAAACAGCCAATCGCTACGTTTGCTAGTTTGACATATATACAATATAGGGCACAAAAAACACTGGAGATCGAAGCTTGCACTAGGTGCGCAAGGCT
The DNA here is from genome assembly GCA_013339685.2 of Hyalomma asiaticum. Lineage (NCBI taxonomy): Eukaryota > Metazoa > Arthropoda > Arachnida > Ixodida > Ixodidae > Hyalomma > Hyalomma asiaticum. The sequence continues at coordinate 42,116,621 of CM023487.1, read as the reverse complement.
AGCGAAGCTGATGGGAACTCTCAACAAGGAGATATGGGACAATGGAGAAGTACTACGCGAATGGAAAGAAGCTGAAATTATGTTAATACCAAAGCCTGGGAAGCCAAAAATTAGCAATACCTCAAGCACATAACTTTCACATCATGTATGGGCAAACTGTTCAAAAAAGTCATTCAAACGTAATTGAGTTCAAACATTGACACCCACCGACTTTTCCCCATTTCCACTTTTGGCTTCAAACGGCACGTGGCTGCACAGGACATCTTCCTACTCCCCAAGGAGAAAGCGCTCAACCCCCCATACAGGAGCAAGGACATGTTTATTGTTGCCTTCATCATCAAAAAGCTCCTGAAACCACGTCTCGCGCAACAATACTCGAGGGGCTACGAAACGTGGGATGCGGAAAAAAACGCATTTTGTGCGTTTATTAACCACGTCTTTATCACCTGTATTTTACCATCATCACCATGCGTCTTGCGTGTCTTCTTGATCGCTCGTGGGTGATCATCATCATCCGGTTTGTGCCCGTCGCGTTGGCATCATCGGGTGACCTGCCGACCTCCTGAGGAGAATCAGTGAAAAAAAGTAGAGGAGGCGCTGGGAGAATAAACGTCGTCCAAAGCGGGGCCTCATACTTGGTGGAAGTGCGCGGTGGAGGAATTACATAGCCTCTTTCCTAACGAATCGAATGGCCGCAGTCGGCACGAACTCTGCGAGGTCAACGTTAACGTAAATGCCCCACAGCGGAAACCCACAAGGCTCTATTTCATCTGCAGTGGTCTTCAACATAGGAATGTGAAGGTTCGCCCCATCTTTGGAGGAGGAACCCGGAATAGGTCACGCAATATACGTGGACGACATAACGTTATGGGCAACCAAAGGATCCACTGGTAAAAAGCAAGATATCCTTCAAAGAGCGATCGACCAAGTGTAAAGCTTTCCATAAATGCAGGCATGCGGTACGCACCAGAAAAATCAGAATTTGTGAGACTAAAATCCAGATATTCCAGAAACGCGCCACGGCCCTAAATATTCCTCGAACTTCATGGTGAACACATTTGCGAGGTGCAAAAGCTGAGAGTCCTCGGCATGTGGATACAAAATAATGACACGATTCCTCGGCATGTGGACACAAAATAATGACACTCAGAAAATCTACCACGAACATAGCGCACATGATACATCGAGTCAAGCGACAAAGACAAAGCTTCAGGGAGCAGGTGACCTTAGGCCTTGCGCACGCTCTTCTAATAAGCAGAATAACCTACAGTCTTTCCTTCCAAAAACTGACCCATAACGAAACAGGCCATACTGACGCGATGATAAGAGCGGTGTACAGTAATATAGCGATTGGATTGCCCACCAACGCTAGCACTAAAAAAGTTGAGGCGCTAGGACAACACAATATTTACGAGGAGCCCACGTCCGCAGTTCTGATATCACAAAGGGAAAGATTCAATTCTACAGAATGAGGCAGAGCTCTACTTCAGCTTGTTGGCTAACCTTTAAGACCCAAACACGCTGGTGAGCAGACATCATTATTACCCAGCAAAATTAGAACCCAAATTATTACGTCTCCAATCCCTGAGAACATGAGCGCGAAGTATCATCCCGGCAGGCAACAGGTCAAGGACCAGGCGCTAGACAAACTTTATGGTAATAACCCAGCCGCCTCCTACATAGACGCCTGCAGACTGCTCGGCAAATACTACACCATTATGGCAACAAGCGGAACCGGAGCTATCACGGCATCGATAAGACCTCTTCAGTTAGTACGACTGAAGCGGCGGCGGTTGCTATGGCGATCAAATGCGCAGAACAGCGGAATGACTCGGCCCTTGTGATTATACTGACTCCTAATCCGCTTGCCGTATGTTTCAGCCTGGGACGATTCCAAGGGCGCCATTACTTATTATTGGCAACAAACTACAAAATTCGCAAGAAATAACTTGATGCCCCGCGCAAGCGGGGCTAGAGGGAAATGAGAGGGCCAACCGGCTTGCTCGAGAAATAAGCATCCGAGCACCGGCCGCCACCCTAGCGGAGCCCCCATGACTCCACGCCACATCCTCTAGAACCAGAGAGGCGGACGACAAAAATACAGCTGTCCACATCCGGAGCTTACTGGAGAACAGGCATCGAATACAAGATTGGCGTCGAATACAAACGAACACGAACACTAACTTACAAAGGAAACGGCACATAAATCTTACCACGTCCGAGGCCTCCTGTCCGAGGTGTGAAGAACCGGCAACTCTCGCCCACATTACGCGGGAATGAGAATCGCGGCCACAAGAAATTCATTCTCCCCTTCTGGGGACAACACCCTGAAGACGGCAGTGGGAGGTCTTGCTAGCATGCTAGAAAATCAGGCCTCCCATCGCCTGCAGGGATCTGGAGAGCCAGTTGGCTCTGCTCGACGAAGCCCAACGAGCCGCAAAGGGCAGTGGCGCCCTGGACTGAGGACCCAACCCACTTAGCGAGAAACCTCGCATGCAATAAGTCTTTTTCTTCTTCTTCTTGGCTGCTCCGGGTTTGTCTCCCGCACGAACGCACTTCGTCGTGGTCTGAGGCTATGGGAAACGCCTGCGGGAAAGGCCCAGAGGACGCCTCTTAAAGATGAGCACCGAGCTCACCGTAAAATGCGAACCAGACGCGCCACGTGTGGAGTCGGGTTGCCACCGTCCCACGCAATGTGCAAGCCTATGGTATTCTAAAAGCTGCTTGGACACCTCAAGATGACCCGTGCTCTTGTGGCGCGAAATTATGCACATAGGCATAGCTCTGCGAGGCGCTGTGCACCGGACAAATCGACGCACACTCTCGTTGTTCTTGTTTGTCCTTCGATTCATTGGTGATATAGTCTTCTTTGTCTTTTTCTTCGGCTTGCGCATACAACACCTGCGACCGTCAGCCGCAGTTTTGCGAATGTAGCAGTGGGATGAGGGCATCAGCGAAAGAGAAGAAGCGCACGTGCGAACGCCTAACACTCTGTATTGCATAGAAGTACACGCACCCTCTTGAGGATGAGAGCTAATGATGACGATAGATTTTTTTTTTTGCACTGGCAAAGGCTTTATGCGAGCCTGAAGCGTCTCTCATTTAAATATTCCTACCGCGGCAAGAGGCGGAGAAAGGATCATGAAGTGTCGGAAAGCACTGCAAACATTAAAAAATGAAGCCTACCTGCTGTTGATCTACCATAATATAGAATGAATATATTATGGTACCATTACAAGCAATGGAACATCAATAAAAACTGACGTTAATATCAGTTTAATCGTGTTACTTCATGCGCCAATTTTTTGTTCATTTTTCTCAGAAAGCATTTCACAACCACGCGCGCGAAGCACGCGCTCTCTGGGAGTGGGCCTCATATTGGCCACATGACCTCATATTGGGCCTTAATTTCCGCCCATTCAGCCTTAACTGACTGTTGCTCAGGTATCCTTCACCTCGACCTTCCTCTTCAACCAGACGTTCCAAAAATGCCCGTCAGCCGCTTAAGCCCCACAACTTTTGTTCGTCTACCGCCGCGAGTCGTCACATACGTATGTTTGTCACCGACGCTCTCCGTTCCTGGCGGGGACTACATCGCCACTCCTGTACCCGACGTACGACTAGCGCGAAGTGTTGGTGTTTCGCATGTCGCCGCCACAATCACCTATAACTGTCTGCTGCTTCCGCTCCTGAATTTTGACCTGGTTCCCCAAGAGTTGCCCAAAAAGAGACGTCCCTTGCCCTACTGCCTCCTGCAACCGACCATGACGTCGAGGTTGTCACCATAACTAAGCCATGCTCCAGCTCAAGATTCACGGTAACCAGCTTCCGACAACAGCATTTTTCGGAGAATGATTGGTTGAGATCTTCTGCCCAACCAGGCTGACTCTCTCTGTCGAGTTTCGGCTTCATATGGCGACATTTTTGACATCCTTGGGCCATACTAGATCGTTACCCAATGGTGGACCCCGCCCTAAAACACTTTCGAGCTAAAAATGTGGCCATTTTAGGACAGAGGCAAACTAAAGTGTGCTTTCTGACGCAGCGCATGAAAGTTCTTCATACTTGCTGCTCGCGCTGTCCAGCGTACGTCGGCAGTCACGTTTCGCTTGTGATGCAGGTAGACATTTTAACAGCTAAGCACTTTAAGGTGGTCGCGGTCGACTCGTAGCGAGGATATGCATTAAAGAGCGTAGCTGTCATGCAGAGGAGAAAATCGGATACGCGCTGGGCGTTGAGGCACTACACTCTAAAAACTGCAGCCGGTTTCGCAGGAGTGAAACGACCCAGCTACTCTTGAGGGCATCGTTCTATTCTAGCAAAACGTCGGATGGAGTGAAATGTACATACCTCTCGCGGCATGAGAGAGTAAAATGCAATTTCACTCCTGCCACACCCATGTGATGCTCGCATTCGCAGCCGCAAACATGGCGGCTGGGGTGGGAGCGGACGATTGAAGAAGACAACAGCCGCTTTGTGAAGTGTTTTTCGATAGAACTATAGCAGCGGCCTTCCTACGACTTCCACGTACAAGCTTTCGCGTACAAACGCGTGCAGTGTACTTTTAATGAACGGTGCCTTCCTCGACTACGAGCCTCAACGAGTCATAGCGAGCTGCCTCTCCTGTGTTTTTCCCCGATCGAACGGCCGTACCCATGCTAGTGAACCCCGCCAGCCTACACGCCTCGGATTCTTCGCTTACGTGTGCGAAACGAAGAGGAATACACTTTCAGCGACACAGTAAGCTGTTGTGATCGTCGACGGCTGGTCTCCGAAGACTCACTGGATATAACTCATACATGTAAAGAAAAAAAATTACAGCATATCCATGGAGTGAATGATGATCAGTGGGCGAAGCTCGGGATGTGCATCGTAGATCGTGCCGAGTTCCGGATTAATTTAGTTAACGCGCATGCTACGAATCCTCACGGTTCAATTATGCACAATGCACAAGTGAAATCTCCCACCGGCACTTCATTGCAAGTCAAGATCCAGTGCATATATATATATATATATATATATATATATATATATATATATATATATATATATATATATATCTGTGTGTGTATATATATATATGGGTTCTGCCGGTGAACGCTTCTCCAACGCGAGCAGTCGGTATTTCTCAATAAAGAAACTCGCTAAGAGACGCTGCCTGCGCCAACGTTGTCTCTCGCGTTTGCCGGGGCAGTGTCGAGTTTGCCGGGGAGCACGTGGCTCCCGGCGCTCGCCTTCGACGCGCTCGCCCTCGGCGCGTGCGTGCCCTCCGGCAGGCACGCGCCGGTGGCTACCTACTACGACGACTACTACTGCTACTACTACTACTACATACATCGGGGACGCACGACCCACGCCTTAAGGAGCTTCGCCCCTAAAAGGCTTCGCTACGACATCGGTATCGAGCCGTATGACGGCCATGAGCGCGTCGACGGTGAAAATACCGTGACTGCGATCCGTCCCATTCGCAAGTCTGGTAAGTACAGCATAATACCCTAAACACTTCTGATGGCTGATGTGCAGAATAACGAGCAACGAGGAGTGCATATTTTGTGATCGCCAGCGGTTGTTCGCCGTACAGACGTGCTCGATGGACTCGTAAGGGAACGCCGTCGGAATGAAGCGGGTGGTAGCGGAGCACCCGGGTGCCGCTTTTCTTCGCTGGCGTTGATGAAATTCGCTCCCTCAGGTGCATTTTACATCGCGAACCAGTACTGCGAACTCGCGTTTGCCCGTAAAACGGAATGCCAGCTCATGATAGGAATGCGTTAATCTAAAAGACATTGTATATGTTCCGCGCGTTTAGATTAACAGATCTGTGTGGCGAGCGGCTACCTATGAGCCAACGCTAACTATACACCTGTTCTGTGCATACTTTTTGTTTAATTACGCAGAACAGTACCTTACCACTGGCGCTACATAGCAGGTCAAGTATAACGGTTGTATATACGGGACTTCAGTGTAAGACGGTGTATCGCGAGTGTGTTGTGGGCTTTGTGCTTTGCTGTGGTTGTGTTATTGGCGTGTATGTGCGTTCGTGTCATGTTAGCCTGTATGCTCTATGTTCAGTGTGATGTAATTAAATGCCTGCTAATTGTAGCATGGTCGAGAAACGCATTGGTTGTTTTTTTCTTTTTTTTGTCTCTGCTACTCCCTCTGGGAGTACTAGCACCCCGCTTGGTGGGGTAGTAGAGCTCTCTTCAAAAGAATCTTCGAATCCCCTTCGGAGGCGCGCTACTACTCTCTCTTGGCGAGAGTACCGGTACCCTGCAATGGGGTAGATCTACTCTGAAAAAAGGAGTTAAATTTGGGACACGAAAGTACTCCCCCAAAGTGAGTGCCCAGCACTCCCTTTGTTTTTAGTGTACCAATACCGCTACATTGTAGTCAATTATGCGAATATCGATATAGAAAGAGAAAAACAAAGAAAGAATGAAGCAATCAATAAAGATAAATAAATAAAAGCCTCAACAAGCGCAGAGGGAAAATCACACCCGTGTTTGCCGCGACTCACTACCCAACTCCTGCCCTGAGCCCATTGCTACATGACAGCTATAGCAATGACAGTGCTATATCATAGTGCTACGTAACTTGACATACTACTCCAGCGCAGCTGTTTCCTCAGATTTCAGAGGCGCGAAACTGTCAACGCTTTTTCTTCTATTTTCTCTGTGTTTCATTTTTCTCTCTGCAACGTATCACTATAGTCATTCATTTTCTATTTCTGTTTCATGCAACTGGGGTGAGCCTACTTTTGTAGTTGTGGAGCGGACAGGGGAAGCTTATTCGTTGAATATGACTGTGACGAATGTCCGGGAAAGCGTAGTTCCTAAAGATCAGGTCGAAATAGACAGACGCCTTCGGATACATAAGGGGATCGTTGACGCCAGAGTATGTCAGAAGCTGACGTTTCTTGCACACGTGGTCTCCTTGTACGCAGTTTCGTTTTCCATTAAAAAAATTTCGGCAAATTTCAGCGAAGCACTTATCGAGGAAGTTGTGTATACCGAATTGCGTGCCATTCAGCCAAGCGTTGCGCGTGAAGCCATTGGGAAAATTTGTATAGCCGGCGTGGGCCTGCCAGGCACGCCAGCAGTGCACTGTTGTGCGGCAGTGTTGTTGTCCACGTTGGTTTACGGATCTTTGTTTTCTGCAAAAGAAACGCACGCTGCTGTGCGCTAGTGTGCACATCAGAAGCGCCGTTTGTTGGAGCATTCATGTGTAGTCGACAAAAGGTAAAAAATATGGCATCCCGTGTGACCATTAGTACACATGTAATCTTTCCTATGTAGCAAACAACAGCAAACAACACTATACAGACGCTACCACACCAGCTACTGATGCGATAGGTTTGTTTGTAATATTCCACGTGTGGTGAGAGTCGCCGTGGAGAGCGGTAGCGTGCTTGCTGGTCTCCTTGTTCGACTGCGTTCGATTCCTAACTTCAGCTAATAGAGCAAGGTTGTCCGCATCTGTGTGCTTGCTACTTCTACATTTCAATTGCAAGCTACAGCAGATGGTATCACTTTCTGTCGTTTAACCAACGAAAAGTGCGTTCTCATCTAACTAGAGTGTCTGTTTTTGTTACTCCTTGATTCATATAGCCCGGAATGTCAAAATTAAATCATCTGAAGCGCATACCTGCTTTCCCCGAGCATAGCACTCTCGGGTGTGAGCGACAGGTGATCACACCATTGTGAATTGTGACTTGTACGACAATTATATTGTGCTGAGATGTCAAGACTATTTATTCGTGTTTGTCATGCTTTCGTGCCCTACCATGCCAATGTTGGTGTTTACCAGGTGAACGAAATGACCATGATAGCATCGAGCCGTAGCCGGCTTACGCACCGACTGACAGACGGACGGATGGATGGACTTACAGCCGGTTCGATGGATGCCGCGAAGTTGGATGATTTTTGCGTAGAAATGCTTCGTATTTAAACGGGGCGAAGCTCCTACGTTGAATCCAAGGAATCGTCACTCAATTTGCATAAAATGTACTTATCCTTTCCGTATTTCGCTAAAGTGAACATAACAGCGTGCATCCCGCCTACAAACTTAAATGATCTGTCCAGACGCATAGGCCGAGCTGCGGATGGACAGATTGATGGCCACAGCCAAAGTTGAAGTATGTTCCTAGAAATGCTTCGGATTTAAAAGGGAAGAAACTTTCTCGCATTGTGTGCATATTATTTGCAGCTAAAGCTAGTACCCGACAGCACTAGCAGGCAAGTACGTACATAATGAATACGGTTTTTAATATGACAAGTGGGTTGGCGGATATTAGTAGCGGCTGGAAGCATTGACGCTACAGTCTTGTTGACGTACAATGCCCTTGGTTTCGACATGATGCGGAACGCTGACTGGTGAAACGTCGTGTCCACAACGACATTTCAATTCTTTCCTACGTTAGCGAAGCGTGTGATGACGTTTTAAAATGTCACAGAGGTCCCTGCTTTACAGCTACAGGCTTAAAAACGCCTCTCAAACCAATGCAAAGCCCGCATTCGGTTATGATGTTGAACCCAGAAGAGTCCCTCTGAGCACATTAATTAGAGTCGATGCAAAATAATTTATTGCGCGTATATTCGTGTGAGTAGATTCTGGACCGTGAGTTCTAGTTCTCCTTTTTCTAAGGTGCGCTTGCTTTTTATGAATCTAAATTCATCTGAATTGTGTAATTTAGACGATTGCTACTGTTGGTACCGTACTACAGGTGAAACGGCGTGAAATATCTCATTGATTGACACGCAGTTTCTTTTTTTACAGTGAAAGCAGGCTGTAGTTGTCCGCCGCCGTCACCGTATCGCCGCCGTCGCCGCCGCCGGTGTCCGTAACCATTATCGCGCCAATTTTAGAAAAAAAGAGCCAGGCCTGAGCGGAACCACAGCACAGTAACAGCGTAAGCTGGAGGGCCGACCTTCTTAGAAGCCATTTTAAACGCTTGAGGAAACTAGTGCAGGTAGAAGTGGTAGGTATCCCCAGCGCCATAACTCTTATCATTTCACCAAGTAGGGAAGTACCCATTACGCCATAATTATCGCGCTATTGCAACGTGAAAATCTGTACAACTGCACATCTTTGAGAGTCTCTTGGCGTCGTTTTCACGAGAACGAACCGAACTCTGGGCCCAGAGTCGACGGCGAGCTGCGGTTTCGGCTTCTCTGTGCCTCAGCTGTCTGTTGTGCCCGAAGAGGCCTTGCTGCAGCCGCGCGCGTAGTTCTGCGATTCGCTTCTTCAGCAGCGTTCCACACTTTTACGAGGAGGCGCCATCAGGTATATCGAACAGCCAAGTCACGTTGCTGTCGGAGCACCGCACGTCGCCTGCCGCGTGACGCATGATACGATATACATAACTGCTTTAAACGGCAGCGCTTCGTAATAATGATGACGGAAAAGTTGAAGAAGGTTGTTTCGTAAGGATGATGTTGATGATGCCACTGTAATGGGTGGAGAGCTACGAAGCATGCACCCCTGTGTTCTTTCAAATGATTCCTCGAACTCGTTATGCCGTCAACTTTCCGCGACGTGTAGTGGCGTATTATTATCCTGCCACGTAACATTACATTTGTTCATGAGATTCCTCGGCAGATGTTATACCTGTTTAGGTCATTTAGCGAAGATTTTTCAAGCACAGGCATAGATAGATAGATAGATAGATAGATAGATAGATAGATAGATAGATAGATAGATAGATAGATAGATAGATAGATAGATAGATAGATAGATAGATAGATAGATAGATAGATAGATAGATAGATACGCTCAAACTCGCCGAAGTTCGCTTAGAAATGCTTCGCATTTCAAATCCTTTCTCGCTCGTCTAATCTCAAAAGAAGAAAAAAATTAGCGAATCTTGCATCAGTAGTTCATACTGGTGTCACACGGCCGTTTGGGAGGGCGTCGAACCGAAAGTCCGTCGAATCAAAGTCAAGATTTAGCTGCTACGCGGGCGGCTTCAATGCCCATCGAGTCGATAGTCCATCGAGTCAACGGGGCACCCTACATCTACTTCGAGACTTCGAAGGCCGTTGAGCGGCGGAAGCGGAAACGGCGCGAACTTCGAGATTTCGCGCACCGGCGGCACTCGTGCGCGTTAGTTTCAGAGGCCAGGGCCATAATTATATCGTTACATCAACAAGTAGAATCATACACCGGTGATAAATATTGAACCGATAATCCAACGTTTTTACTTTATCCTATTAGTTCTAGAACGAATACGCCGTCACTGGCTTAAGAATGTCATGCAGCTGGTGGGAAACACTGCATGTGTTCCGCCATCTGGTGACTGCGAATCAAACCAATTTTTGAGGCTCACGTTAGGGCCCCAGTCTTAGCAGTGTCAAAATCACCACGTTTTCTGACTAACGACCGGAAAACGTCGCATATACTTTGCCTCTTGTGGTACATGATATTAACAGGAGGCTCAATTTAAAGTCTGTTTCTTGCCGTCGGCGCGAATAGCAAGCAACTAGTGCGAATTAGAATTGAAGCGGGTGCTTTGGTTCCCGCCATCTTGTGAAATCACTCGGCGACTCAACGGCCGTTCAAAACTGCCCTGTAGCAGCGCCAGAACTAATTTTGAGTGGATAGAGCTGTGAGCTTCTCGAAGGTTTTTGACTCGAAAGCCTTCCAATGTGCCCGTGTGACACAGGTATAAGGCTAGTGATGCTCATTGGCAGCTGGCTGGTCCGGGTTTGTCTCCGGCACACCAGCAGTTGGTAGTGTTCCGATGCTTTGGGATACGTGTCGCAAAGCACTGGGAGGCCGAGAGAACGCTTCTAAAGTTTTGCAATGAGGGCAGCCCAAAGATGTTAGCGTCGAACCGGTTACACACGCGGCACTTGTGGCCCCGCTTTCACGCCATGCAACCCTTTAAAAGACGATAGTCTTTCTTGGGATACTTGAACGCAGAAATTTGGGCCTGTCTGCTTATCTGCTGTCACACCATTCAGACACACGGCCAAAGATTAAGCACTTGCCTAATGACCAGCAATCTTCAACTGGTATCTGCGTCCATACTTGTGAAAATTGTCGATCAAAAAGCGATTGTTACGCATATCTGAGGCGCAAGACAAACACGTAATTATTAGGTGGTATGTTCCTTTACTAGAAAATACATAGATACGTAATTCTAAAGGCCCTAGTGTTTTTAGGCTACGCAAAAAAATGCGACGCTATGCACGAAAAAGGCCTCTGCCGACGATTTGGTGCCGCCACCTGGCAGTTGTCCAGAGATTCTGCACAAGCTCATGTTTCCTGACGGCGCTGCCAGATCGCGTCCATATGTCACGCAGCTTAGTACGGCTCGCGGAAGACTATTGTCTTTCGACGACATTTGCAGCGAAGTACGCACATAACGCGCCAATCTTTTTTTGTATACTACACAATGCATGCTTGTGCTGTTCTAGGAGCTGCTTGTATGCCACGAGAGGATGAATGCTCTCCTGGCGCAAAGCTCTACAAAAAGGCCTAGTTTTGCGAGACGCTGTGCAACGGACAATTCGACGCACACTGTCTTTGTATTTTTTTCTGCTTGCACATGCAGCACGTACGACCATTAGCCGCAGTCTTAGCTGTGTGGTAGTGGCCTGAGGACATCAGCGCGAGAAAAGCGCGCGTGCGAACACCGCACATTAGGTATTGCATAGAACTGCGCGCGCACTGTTAGGGACCAGAAGTATTGATCATGATAGTTTCCTGGTGACAAAAGGCGTACGACCGTCAGCCCAAAGAGGTTCGCAGTGAAAGGGCCTTTGCAGGTAGTCATAAGGTACTCTCGGTCCTTAATAGCATTCAACACCATCTCTGCATGCGCACATAACTGCTCGTCATCTCCAACTCCTTACAGCTGCCGACAGGAAGTTCAAGGATATATGTGAGCGCTTCCATATGCCTCAGCGTTACTGCGTGGTTTAAGTGAACAGCAGCGATTTCTGCAGCAGTCATGAGGTTCATTGAAGCAGGCGTTCTCGTCATATTGATCGGCTGCGAATGGTGCATGATCCAAGGTGAGGCACCTTTCAGTTTTTTTAAGTGAGAAACGATTACTTGGCTTGGAGGCCGTCATATTTTCTGCTCAAGGTCATTGAAGAGATTTACTATTCCTCAAATCGCCTATCTCTCTCATTTTGCGCAGAAATGTCAATAGCATTGCAAAATACTATAAAAAATTGGCAGATCCCACGTGCAGTGGGAATCAAGGAAATGCGAAGCACGCATAAGGAACGTAAAATGGATTTGCATTGTTGTCTCGCTATACCGAGTTTAGTACATATGAAGTTAACGAAACGGCCACGACTGTGGCATGTAAAGCATGCCGCTCATACACGCATGTCATGGTTCTAACGTTATGAGTTGTCATTTACGTTCGTCAGGCAGTCGTGTTGTGCCATAGCAATATTGGTACACATCCCTTAAGGAAACGAGTGGCATGTAGATCATGCCACTAATGACATGCATGTCACGATTTTCATGTTATGACCTGTCATTTATGATCGCCATGCAGTCATGTTGATCAAAACCAATTTTCTTATAGGCTCCGCGCAGTCGACTTTTCCATGTGTGACATCAGCGCCAGAATGCGCTGCCTTGCGGAAAGAAGCAGCAAAATTGGGTAGACTGTGACAGGGAAATACGCGAACGCGATGCGCGTCTCCAACTCTATAGCAGCAGCGACCGCCCGTCCCACCTTCTTTCGTTTTAGTTCCTTTGAGACGCGCGCTCCAAACCTGCGGCAAACTGTTCCAAAGGGCGATGCCGCGAGCGTTCGTGTGGTTCGCAGCACGCCCGGAAAGCAGCGAAGAAACGCGCGCGTCGCTGTCGCCTCGGTTTCCACCGTCGCGACTGAGCCGTCCGACGAGAGCTACGTAGCGCCCTCTGGTCAGTAGACGGAGCCCATACATCCCATTAACGAAACGGCAGTATAGCGCCAGGATCATGGCATGTAAATCATGCCGGTGATGACACGCTTGTCATGATTCTAATGTTATGACCTGTCATTTACTTTCGTCATGCTGTCGTGTTGTGCCATAGCAATTTTGGTATCCATCCCATTAACGAAACGGCCAAGAGAGCACCAAGACCGTGGCATGTAAATCATGTCGCTCGTGACATGCGTGTAATGATTTTCATGTTATGACCTGTCATTTACGTTCGTGATGCAGTCATCTTGTGGCATGCCAATTTTCGTATACATCCCGCTAACGAAACGCGTGGCATGTAAATCATGTCGCCCATGACATGCATATCATGATTTTCATGTTGTGACCTGTCAGTCATGTTCGCCATGCAGTCATGTCGTGGCATACCAATTTTCGTAACATCCCATTAACGAAACGGCCAGGAGAGCACCAAGATCGTCGCATGTAAATCATGTCACTCATGACATGCATATCATGTGTTTCGTGTTATGTCACCAGTCATTTATGTTTGTGATGCAGTCATGTTGTGGCATGCCAATTTTCGTATACGTCCCATTAACGAAACGCGTGGCATGTAAATCATGTCATTCATGACATGCATGTCATGATTTTCATGTTATGACCTGTCATTTATGTTCGCCAGGCAGTCATATTGTGGCATACCAATTTTTGTATACATCCCATTAACGAGACGACCAGGAGAGCACCAAGTCTGTGACATGTAAATCATGCCGCTCATGACACGCATGTCATGATTTTCATGTTATGACCCTCCATTTATCTTCGTCAGGCAGTCATGTTGTACCATACCAATTTCGCATACATCCCATTAGCGAAACGGCTAGGAGAGCACTAAGACCGTGGCATGTAATTCATGCCACTCATGACATGCATATCATGATTTTCATGTTATGACCTGCCATTTATGTTCGTCAGGCAGGCAGTCAATCAATCAATCAATCAATCAAAGAACTTTATTTTCACCAAACAAACAAACATTTACGGTGAAAAAAGGTGGCCGGGAAAGAAAGCTGTCCAATGACAGCTTGACCAAGCCCCAACCACCCATCGGCGGTGAAACGAGAGGGTACAGCACCTGATCTCAGGGAAGACAAACAAGAAACAAGAAAAAAAAATGCAAATAAAAAATGCTAGACACTTCAATTTTGGGTTACAAGGTACAATGCGCAAATCTATACAAATATGCATGCACATATAATAGACATAGATATATATATGTAGAGTATATGAATAATGAATGAGAATGGAAGACAACTTGGAAAACACGTGTGTGCTCCATTATTATAAAAAGCAAGTTTGAATGGTTACGTGAACAGCCCTCTAATTTCTTTTTTTGTGAGGAATAAAACATCTGTTCCTTGCATTTCGAAATAGTTTAATGTTGCTGGGACGATGTGTCGGATGCGTTGCGTTCCATAGTGTGTGCGTGAGAATGGAACGTGCCAAGGTGGTTGATATCGGACGTGATAAGAGACATCGTTTTGTTTAAGGTTCGCGAGTTGAAGAAATGTGTCCGATTTCCCAAGTGCTGCCTTTTTGTAGCAGCAGAGCAATTTGAAAGTATAAAGATCCGATATTTTAACGATTTGATATTGTTTGAAAAGAGGGGCGGTGTGTTCTAGAAAAGGAGCATTTGAAATCATTCGAACCATTTTCTTTTGTAACACGCTCAGTTTTGACATGTTAAGGGCTGTAGTTTTACCCCATACAAGGAAGCAGTAACTTAGGAGGGAATTAAAGAGTGCGTCGTAAAGTAACCTTTTTATTGTAGATGGTAGTATATGTCGATGACGACTAATTAGTCCTACGCACTTAGCCAATTTCAATGTAACAGCGTTTACTTGATCATTCCATGACATATGCTCGTGGAAGATGACGCCAAGTATTTTAACGCATTTTTCAATGCGAACAGTGAACGGACCTAGGACAAGCTCCTCAGGTACCACAGCCAGCGTTCCGCGAGCACGATATACAACACACTTAGTTTGGGCTTCATTCAATACAAGGCTGTTCACCTTGCACCAGTCATTCAGCTTCGAGCAGAACGTGCTTGCTTCAGCTTGAATACTACAAAGTTCTTGGCCTTTAAAAAATACGGTGCAATCATCAGAGTAAATGATGAACTGACAAGTGGTGTTTAATTGTATGATATCATTAATGTAAAAGAGGAAAAGTATTGGCCCCAAAATGCTACCTTGTGGTACTCCACAAGAGATACGCCTCAAACGTGATTTGTGAGTGCCTAATTCGGTAAATTGAAGTCTATCGTGTAGGTAGGAGCGAAGAAGTTGTGACGCCACTCCCCGAAATCCATAGAATTCCATTTTCTGTAAGAGAATATCATGATTGACACGGTCGAAGGCTTTGCTAAAATCGAGATATAGCGCAATTGTCAATGTTTTCTAATATGAGCTCTTTTTGAAGTAAGAGTGCGTCCTCTGAGGAGCGATTTTTTCTAAATCCGAACTGATAGGTGGTTAGGAGATTGAATTTTCTACTAAAGCTCTCGATGCGGATATTAATAACTTTCTCATGTCATGTTGTGCTATACCAATTTTCGCATACATCCCATTAGCGAAACGGCTAGGAGACCACTAAGACCGTGGCATGTAAATCATGCCACTGATGACATGCATATGATGATTTTATGTTATGACCTGCCACTTATGTTCGTCAGGCAGTCATGTTGTGCCATACCAATTTTCGCATACATCCCATTAGCGAAACGGCCACGAGAGCCCTAAGACCGTGGCATGTAAATCATGCCACTCATGACATGCATTACATGATTTTCATGTTATGACCTGTCATTTGTGTTCGTCGTGTGGTCGTGATGTGTTATACCAATTTTCGTAAACATCCGATTAGCGAAACGGCCAGGAGAGCACAAAATCGTAGGCGGCTAGATAGATAGATACGCTCAAACTCGCCGAAGTTCGCTAAGAAATGCTTCGCATTTAAAAATTCTGACCAGAACACCAACCCAACATGTCGTTTCTAATACCTCAATAACAATTGTAAGTCAATCAAGCAGTTACTCATTGATTCGGAGAGTGGGGCTGTACTGTTGTTACTGGCGTCATTGCGGAAGTGATAGTGGTGGTCTATTGGAACGCCGCAATCACCAACCATCAGTGGTTGCATATGGTGCTTAGGTGCAGACCCAAATGAAGTCGTTTCGAAGCCAACCGCAGCAGTCGTCTTTGCGGTGGAGACGATAATCCTAGTACCCTAGTGACTGTGCAACATTGCCGCATGTTACACAACCCAAGATGACCCATGCTCCCGCAGCACTCTTATACGGCTTCCCTCTCCTTTCGGCACTTCCGTTCCATTTACGTCACGGCAGCTGGAAAGTTCTCCCGACAAAGGTCGCAGGAAGTATGGATGATTAGAGTGTCCGGTAAACCGATATACGTAAAACACTTTGCGTAGAGCGGAATACTGCGTGTAAGTAGCCCATGCGCAAACATGGCCGGCCACCCGAAGCGTATGACGTACGCTTAATCTCTCAAGTGGTCGTAGCGCTCTCTGTAGCCCTCAAGTTACTCACTGACGGTTGTATGTGCCTGAGCTTTGTATCATGAGGCTTCGACGGTATAGTATCCGTGACAATTTGAACCATTCGACGCCGTTTATTAGAGAGAAACTCAAATTACCAAACATGTAGGCTCAGCGGGTGGGTGCCATAGATTAGGCGGGTATCCTGTTCTGTTTATCACCGATAGCTGGTACCACTTGACTGCGACAAACAACGCTACGGAACGCGCGAGATGTCCCTAGTATCGTTGTTTCCTTAACCGAATGGCAACTATTGTCATTAAGTGGTGGTTATATGTTGTAAATCACGGCTTGTTCCCATAATTATGTGGCGGAGCTAGTCGCACGGATACAGAGAATGTGTAGTCCTGAAGCTGCATGGTCTATGGGAATCCATTTTCTAAGGGAAGTGCCATGAAATGTAGGTGCATGTGCTGTCCGAGAAAGAACAGAAGCGATAACTAATGAAGAAAACATATTAATAGTTTGTTCCTGGAGATTCTAACCTATGATAATATGACCTCGCTGCTGAAACAGGCATATGCCATATTGATAATTACGAAACCGTCGTCGGCATTGTTTCGCATAATTTTCCATATTAAATGCGAAGCATTTCTTCGCGTGCTTGAGCCATTCGGAACGTACCTATCTATCTATCTATCTATCTATCTATCTATCTATCTATCTATCTATCTATCTATCTATCTATCTATCTATCTATCTATCTATCTATCTATCTAGCCGCCGTACATCTCGGTGCTCTCCTGGCCGTCTCGTTCACCAGATACACCCCAATATTTGGGACGTAGGGTATCGGGGTATGACTAACAGCAATGACTCATCTTTATATGACTAAAGCCATACACTCATCATCTGTTTCACGATTAACGACGCTGCAACCATATGTGGCTCATGCCAGTACTGCTCGGCCCACGGTATGCGCCACAGTTGATTAAATCTTGTAGAACCTATGTTCAACCGAAGTTCCACTAAAGGACACATAATAGACACCGGGACTGCCGTAAACAGACATATGAAAAGCTGCAATTGCGGGGACTGAATCAGCAACTTTGAGCGGCGCCCTTTTTTTTTTTTTTGCACCTTACTCCGGCGCACTGCTTCTAGGATCGGCCGTCATTTCTCTGTTGAAGCTTGATACAGAAATACAGCACGGCTGGCTCAGAGAGCTCAGATGCTAAGGCAAGATGGGAACACCGTTTGTGGTAGGTTGCGATTCAAGTGTAGACGTATCAAGCACGCACATATGAACCTACCATGCTTTAGGTTATGTCGAATAAGGGCCCTCGATGTGCCAAGCAAGCGCGCTACCACTAGGCTATGGCTGCTTCTCCCGCTCGGTATATAGTAAATAGACCTACCGCACCAGCAGCTATAATGGTGCTTGTGCATCGTGAATTCTACTTGTGATCTGGGATGAGGACTGTGATATCAACACATCTGTTCTGCTACATTTCCGTTTGCTTTTGTGCTACTTTTCTTGACACTGTAGGAATACGTCAGAAAAGAACGCTTATGACAGCACGTCAACGCGCCGTATTGTGAATTTTTTTTTTCGAAAAAGCAGATGCCTGTGCTTTGGACTGATGTGAGTTCCAATGTCGCATCGTATCTCGAGGTACCATTCAGTCGCCACGGTGCTGTCGAGGTTCCTGCTTAATCCAAGATCCACTAATGAGTATTAAGGATACTCATGAGTGGATACCATCGCTTTCCATAAAAGCCTCCATCCTCCTCGTAGCAGTTGGCTTAATGCCACACAATTCTTCATAGGCGATTTCATTACTGACTTCTTCGCACGACACCGATTCGCACAGTGCGTGAGATCTCCAGAAGTTTTCGCCATATAAGTGCAACATGCAAGATATTGAGTTATTGGACTGGCCATAGAAAACTCTTCCGTAAGACCACCCCATAGCTGGTAGTGTGCATGCACAAGCGGTATTTGAGGTGAAGTATTCTCAGCCTGTCATAAACACATCGACTGCCTGGTGTCTAAATATCAACGCGATGTTGAGAATAGCAGGAAATTTGGGTTCGCTTCTTATACGGTTACGCACTATGTGCAGGTGCGCTCTGCAAAGTAGCTTCTCATGCATGCCTGTCCAAAAGAGGCTTCCGACCAAAGCGGCAAAGACCGATTACAGTGGTCTTGACTGGTTTTCTCGCGCAGAACAATAATGTAGGGAAGATCCTCTATACAGTTAGACATAATTTACCTTCAGAAAAGTACCAGGCAAGTAAAGAAAAGACTTGCATTGCAGCGCTGGTGAACAAGCACAGCTGAGGTGTGCGTCTACTGGTGATAGCAAGTAGATCCGAAGACTCCGTAATCTAATCTATCACCGGACAGCGCAAGCCGGCTGAATGGACGACACGAAACATGAAAAAATACACAGCGCCAGTCTGTAGAGGGATACCTTACAACACAACTGACACTCCATAAGCTACCGTAGTTAAATTCGATAAGTCGGACAGCTTGATTTCGAGCAGCAGAATCCAGTAGGTCATTCAGGTAGTTATGGCAAGGACTCCAAGCAGACGACGCATATTCAGTTTGAAGTTCCATGGGAACTACCGTCACCTAAGCTGTTCTATCTATTGCAGGGAGAGACGGGGGGGGGGGGGGGGGAGGGGGGTGCGTTGTATAAATAATAGTTTTCTACCTAGTAAAGTATATTGGATGGCTTAGCTATAAGTTGTGGAATATCTACAGGCCAAGATTGAGTGCCAGAACTTCGGGAGCTAACCTAGTGGTCTTCATCAGCACTTGTTGGGCCCTATGAATTTAAATACTATACGTATACTGAGTTATGCCGCTCCCTAGACACGCGTATAAGGTTTCGTTTGGAAAATTATAGTCTGATTCATTCAGTAGGAGTACAACTTTGTGACTCAGCATCTTGTCGCACATAATTTTATTTTCCTTTCGCAGTGGCCGTCTTTATCACTTGTGAGGACCGTTATCGCTTCGCTCAGGTCGCGCGTGAGCTTGCATGCTGCTTCTAGAGTGATGGCCACTAGTTTACTAACTTTGTATGCCCGCCGGTTAGGTGCAGGTACCTTCAAGATTGTACGCGAACAGCAGTGATAATAATGTCGCTAGGATATGCAATGATGCATGTATATAACCCAATGGACTTCGCCGCTGATCAGTTTTATCGACGACGGACAACTGTTCTCGCCGCTAGCGTTATGCAGTGAAAATCTGTATCTCCGTCTCCCGCCTAAGCACATCAAGAGAGCATAGAAGGTCTCGTCCGAGCACGGCTTTCGCAAGTGTGAACCCTGTGGCGGTGCGTATAGTTGTGTTTTGTCGATACACGAATCTTGCAAGTCGTCACTGTCCGCGGACTTGCCTGTGTCCTTCAGGAGTGCTCTCTTCAGCACTGTCACATAGCGTTCTGCCTGGCCGTTTGTTGCAGGGTGGTACGTTGGCGATTTTACAGCCCGAATGCCTTTGCTGTGTGTAACTGTTTTATCTCGGTGAAAATAAAGGCTTTTCCGCTGTCGGAGACGACATTTCGGGCAATGCCAAACGTTGAAAAGAGGCTACGGAACACATAGAGGTCAACCGCGGATGTTGCTTGCGTCACGTGCCGGACTTCCACCCACATTTAGTGTGTGTCCGCAACAAGCAAGTAGGTGCGCCCGAGTAGTGGCCGCGCGAAGTCATCATACACCACGTGCTATGGTGTATGGGGTCGGTCCCAGGTGGGAATAGGAGATTTGCGTGGGCTATTCTGCGTGAAACGGCATTCACGACACCGTCGCACCGTTTCTTCAATCACCTTGTCGATCCCGGGCCAGCATACATAGCTCCTTGCGTACTTTTTCATGGCTACCGTGCCTCGGTGACCAGCATGTAGAAGTGCTAGGACCTAAGATCGTGCTGAGATTAGTATGATCACCCGTGATCCAAGTGTGATGCACTCACGGTGAAATGCTAGTGCGGTCGCTCGTCGTCGGTAAGGAGCGAGCTCCTCTCCAGTGAGTTTTCCCTCTGTGCCATTCTGCACTGCCTTGTACAGCCTCTGCAGTTAGACGTGCTATCTCTGTAGCAGTAAACGGAGGTCTCGACAGAGCATCAAACAACAGTACGTCGCCTGGTACGAGGGTTCATCGAGACGTTCTGGTAATGGTAATCGCCCCACGCATCTGCGCTGTGATGGTTCTTGCCATGCCGGTAGACGATGTTGTAGTCGTACGCCGATAACTTGATACACCACCTGGTCATCCGTTGTGAGAGGACTTGAGCCGTTGGCTTTCCTCGACCTAGTACGCTTAGCAGTGGCTGATGGTCCGTGACGAAATTCACCTTTCTTCCCGCAATATACTTGTGGAACTTGTGCGCTGCAAACACTACTGCGAGGCCTTCTCTATCCAGATGAGCATAATTGCGTTCCGCCTACCCTAGCGTTCCAGATGCGAAAGCGGTGGGCGCCTCTCTATTCTGGTCATCATGTTGAGACAGAACAGCTCCTATGCCGTACGGTGAAGCGTCACATGAGACGAGAAGCTCCTTCTGTTCGTCGTAGTGTGCCAGTACATCTGACTGAGAAGCAATCCCTTAAGCTTATCCAATGCTTCTTGATGGTTGGTCTCCCATCTCCGCGTGGTGTCCTTCTACAGGAGCTGGTAGAGACAGCTGGCAATTGTAGCCCTGTCCTTCTAGAATCTGTCATAGAAAGCCAGCATTCCGAGAAATGATTGAAGTGCTTGCTTGCAGTTTGGTGCTGGAGCCTCTGTTATAGCTCGGGCTTTCTCTTCGTTGGTGTGGACGCCTGTCTCGTCGATTCGGTGCCCCAGAAAAGAAACTTCTCGCGCTGCAAAACAGCACTTGTTTGCTGTTTGGTGTCAATGTGCTGTGCGATGTCAGTGCACGTTGAAGAAACCCAGGTGGTCGACATTTCCGGAGACCTCCACTACGGCGTCTCTCATAATCAGAACTGGTTTTGGGACATTAAACCCCACAATCAATCAATCAATCACTTGTAACGGATCAAAGAGTGACTGCGCAAGCCTGTTCATATACGCCTGTAAAGTTTGATACAGTGTATGTATATCTCTTGCTGCCGCAAAAAACGCGATGTCGTCGGCATATACGTATACCTGTACATCCTCTTGGATAAGAATTGTGCGCAAGAGTATATTAAAAAGTGATGGGGACAACACCGACCCTTGGGGGAGGCCTCCAGATTGTTTATATTTTAAAGACAACAAACCCTGTTGCGAGCAGTAAAACTTTCCGCCTTCTAAGAAAGCGTATATCCATGATATAAAATACCCTTGTAGTCCTTCGTTATGAAGAGAATTGATTAGATTGGTGTGTTCTACACTCTCATAAGCTTTTCTGATATCGAGATTACAAGGCCGGCATGTGGTCTGTGATATCGAGCAAGCTGTATTTGGCTTTCTAGGTCTACATGGGCATACCAAATGGAGCAGTCACGCCTAAAGCCAATTTGGCATGGGCTCAAGATCGTGTTAACAATTACTCAATTACCTATTCGGCTGTAAAGGATTCGTTCGATGAGTTTCACTAGATTATATGTAAGTGCTATTGGTCCGATGTTATCTAATGTATATCCTGCGTCCTGTTTTTTTAATAATGGAATTATTTTAGCAACTCTCCAGTCAAGAGGGATCCATGAATTCCTAATCGAGTGGTTAACAAGTGCAAGGAGGCCCTGGGGCAGTACTTTATGTATTGTTTTTAATAATGATGTTGTCATGCCATCGGGTCCTGCCGCAGAATTGGGCAACACTCTTATTAAACCAGCTAATTCCGAAGCTGTGACTTCATCAATGTCGTCACCGTGGGCAGGAACTTGGGCGTGATTGGTTAAAGTTGAAGCAAAATGGGTTTAAAGCCCTTTAGCTAGTTCTTCGAGCAGATTAGACAACTCTCTTGGCGTAGGGACAACTGAATCGACATTGATAAAAACCGGAATTGCTTTCTTAGTTCTAAAGAACTTAAAAAGCTTTTTTCTGTTGTCTGGCTTTGTTAAGAATTCAAATCGCTGACTATCGTAGTTATCCTTCGCCCTGGCGACTGTACGCCTGCACGTTCCAGCCGCGTATTTGTAATCATTCTAATTCAGAGGGCATTTTTTATAAAGTAATTTTCTCAAGGCTGCTTTCTTTTAATCTGTAATCCCGTGAGCATTCAGGCGTCCACCATGGGTTAGCAGAGTCCACTTTCGAGATCTGAATGGAAAACGTACATTTATTTAAGGAATATTTCACCACTGAATTGAGGTTTAATGCGGTCTGCTCCTCATCGTCATCTAACTGATTAGTTAGAGCTGTGCATAAAAGCTTTTCAAAAACATTTATATTGACGTGAGGGACTCTGCGTCTATTCAACGAGATCCTAGGGCAAACTAGTTCAAAAATTATAGGAAGATGATCACTGCTGGTGCTTGAATTGACAGCACTCCACGATGATATAGAGACATAGAGAGACAGGCACTGCAGAACGTAAGGTCAATCGCTGACAATGTCCGGTTCCCAATAAATGTTGGTGTTCTTGGATTAACACATGTTAGATTATTCTTCGCAGCCCAATCCCACAACTGTTTTCCGCTCATATCTGTTCTATAGCCCCACGATATATGGTTAGCGTTGAAATCTCCAGCCAGTTGCATATCCTTCCTGCAATGTGAAGCGACTGAGTCTAGCGCATTATTATTATGAACACCCGATGGGAAATACACGTTAATTAAAGAGAATGGCTGATATCCCGGGAGTTAAATGTCTACAGCCAGTATTTCACTGTCTGGAGTAGTCGTCTGATACATAATTTTAGCCCGGTGAGCAATTTTGGATGACATGAAGACTTCTAAACCGCCACCGCGAGAGGGACAGTCTAAACGAAATGTGCGGTAATTTTTTAGTCTAAAACTCCTGTCTGTTGAGAGCCACGTTTCTTGAAAGATTATATCAGGGCAATGTTGAGCACCAAGGTAGAATATCTTAGAAGCTGCTGAAAATATTTAACGGCAATTCCATGGTAATACTTTTAGACCTATTTTGCTGAGATACCAGCAGAAAGAGCTGCCTTCTCCAATATGCTGTCTTTCAAGGAAGATTTTTCGAAGTGGTTTCTTTATGGCATTTTCTGGTTTTTGGCTTGAGCCTCACTGAAAGACCCTGAGATTCAGGGGACGCACGGCGCTTCATGGTTCTCAAGTCAAAGTCCATTTGCGAATCAAGAGATCCGGAGTCTGAGCTCCAACCTTGTTCCTGTTCGACAGGGATTATTTTCTTTAAATTAGTTTTCGATGGGCCAGGTTGTGGTAACTCTCTATGGCTGACCTCTGAAGGTGGTAAAACTGGCATAACTGGGACCGTCTCTGTTGGCCGAATAATGTTCTACAGGAGTTGACTCATCTGTGCATTTACTCTTTGCACTAATGATTCCGTCAAACTCACAAAAAGGTTCTCCGTCGCCTTCTTCATTGTCTTCTCTACCGCTGAGGCAATAGCATCTGACAATGATGAGTCTATCCCTTGTGAGCAACGATTCGCAGCACTAACATACCCACGAGGTCGCTCAGCAAGGACAGCTCGGGCCTCGCGTCATGAACATCGCTTCTGATCAATAATTTCTAGAAATTGAAGTTCATACGCTCTCGCCGAGCAGTCTGCATTATCGGCCGCGTGGGCTCCACTGCATAGACAACAACGCACTTCCTGTGTTGAACAAATGTTAAAGTCATGCGCTTCACAACTGGCTCTACATATCACGCCTGATCTGCAGCCTTTAATGCTATGTCCATATCTCCAACATTTAATGCACTGTAAAGGGCGAGGAGACAGTGATTAAACCCGGTAAATGAGAGGCCACGCCTTGATTTCTGTAGGGCGAGCAGTGTCGGCAAATGTGACCATATCTGATTCCGTGGGGATCTTACTGTTGTCGACGGAACGGGAGCATCGGTAAACTGAAATAGCTCCTGCCACTGAAAACGCATCCAGCATCTCTGATGGTGTGAGGCTCGAGTCCACCCCACTATCCAGCCCCTTTACGCATGCTAAGTGGGGAGGTACGAAACAACTCACAAGATGGGAAGCGAGAATTGTGCACTTTAGCAAGTCAGATACACAGGCCTGGTCTGGCGAACAGCACAGAATTCCTCCCCGTCTGAACTGTCGCACCTCGGTGATCTGCTGGTAATGGGGAGTAGGATTCCGGAGTTCTTCCTGAATGAGTTTGGGATTTTTCATCCGAATTGTCTCCCCATTGGTCGGTACCAGGGCCACAGGAACGCTGTTCAGACCGCTGCGCAGAAAGATATCGATTGGCAAATCATTAGGTGCAAGGGAAGCCGACGAGGCAGGGTTCGCCTGGCAGGGCGAAGAAACAGACATCAGGCTAAGGAGCCTAGATCAGCACCGCGCAGTTTGGCCGCACCCCCCAGGAGGATGCGCCAAGGCACGTTTGTACAACCAGGACAGGACAGCTGCGAAGAAGCGGCAGCCTTGAGAACACAGGACGCAGGACCGTGAGCGGGAAGTTGCAGTGAGCTGGCGTTCAATAGCGCACTCTGTGCGCTCTGTTGTTGTTGTTGTTGTGGCCTCTATAGTTGGCACATACGCTCTGTAGTGCCAGCACATTCGCGCGCACTTCGTTGTCATCCTCTTCTAGCGCGACACGTCAATTTGGGCAGTTTACCTAAACTGGAAAGTGTCTCCTATTTATGCAAGTGATCAGAAGCGTCGGAAATATTGCGCAAAGACGGTTTAGATTGCAGTGTGCTGATGTGCCATGTGATAAAGCTGTCATACAGGAAAGTGGTAAGATTTCTGTGAAGGGTAAACTTCAAAAATTATTTTACGTCTTAAAACTAGGATTGTGATGGTAAAACTTGCCTCGTTAAAGGAACATCGTATTTGTTTGTTATTGGAATATAAGTTGAATTTTAAATAGGGGCTTCACATAGTGTGCATTACCTGTCATATGGACCAAAATGCGCATTTTCTGATTTTTACCAATTTTACGTGCAAGTTTTACGGACCCAAACAGTCCTAATACATTTCTCACCCAAAATTTTCTCGCCCATTCGTAAATTGGACAGCAATTAAAACACCTGATGCACGGGGGCACGTTGCTGGAAAAAATATGCTAACCGAGAGAATTGTGGTACAGCTTCTGGAGACGCATGTGGCATGAAAGTAGAATAATTTTATTGAGCATATATAATGTTAAATAACATCTTTCTCAAACTTATTAACCAATCTGGTATTTGCCAAAAGAACGGTGCTCTGAGAACAAATTGCCTTTTGGTGACCATTTACACAAAATTCTGCGAAATTGGCAAGCTTCGCGTCTGGCCAAAAATTCTTTGTTCTGAAATGTTCCTGAAGTTTACTACTTTAGATGTGAGAAACACGCACGCAGGCGTCGCATGGCCGAGGAGAGATCACATAGTAGACATTGGTTGGCGATACGATCTAAAGACATTTCGCAAGCGCAGCGGCAGCGAAACGGTAGGGCGCGTCCGATTCCAGTGCGTGGCACATCTAGAGATAAGGAGATAGAAAACAAATTCACGAAGACAGAAGTGACTAGTACATCTAATTGAAATGAGGCAAAAATAGGGAATAAAAAAACATCCCTGATCAAAGAAATTGCGCTCGCAAGGTCTTCTATTTTTATCGATCATCAACCTTCACTAATTAGGGCATCTTCGCGAATTAGGTTAATGTAGTTCTTGCTATAATTGGTAAGCGTTACTGCAAGAGGAGAACTAAATGTCTGTGTTTCTGCCTCTGTATTCGTTCGGCAGCAGAAGCTCATTCTCTCCCGCTGTCAACACTGGCTAACTAAGCCCGCGGCTACACTTCCTCGGCTTTGTAACTTTTACTTTTCCACCTGTAGAGTGGCCTGACTTGCTGTGTCATTTATATTTGTAGAACACCTCTCCATTTCGCCATTCTCGATTCCTTTCCCAGATAATAGGACATGTCATCATGCCGATGTTTCTTCCATTCTCTTCAATTCAGCATGCAAAACCAACGAGCGCCTCATCGAATGCCCAAATGATGGTTATGGAATGATCCCCGGAGATCTGTGCCCAGGTGTTCAACGTTGGCACTGCGATAGACGTCCCTATCGATGTAGGTGCGTTGAAGGGACTTTCCAGAGGTGGGACGCCTACTGTGTGCCGTACAGAGACTGCGGTAAGTGTGCAAAACGGTGTATAACAACTACTGTCGAAATGATAGGGCATGGATGCATGTTACAGCTAGCACGGGCCAAATAAAAAGCGCGATAATGCCCTACTGCGTTTGCAAAGCTGTATCATCCCCCACAGAGACATTGCGGCGTGATCCAGACTTTGGCTCACAACAGCGGCGGCGGGCCCAAATGTCCTGGACCGAATACTGGTAGAAGCGTGGATACATGTAGTCAGTGCGTCCTCTATATTGAGATGTCTGGCACGTCGGCCGCGCTCCCATTTTTCATTCGTAGCCATAGAGCCACAGAGACATTGCGGCGTGATCCAGACTTTGGCTCACAACAGCGGCGGCGGGCCCAAATGTCCTGGACCGAATACTGGTAGAAGCGTGGATACATGTAGTCAGTGCGTCCTCTATATTGAGATGTCTGGCACGTCGGCCGCGCTCCCATTTTTCATTCGTAGCCATAGAGCCACAGAGACATTGCGGCGTGATCCAGACTTTGGCTCACAACAGCGGCGGCGGGCCCAAATTTCCTGGACCGAATACTGGTAGAAGCGTGGATACATGTAGTCAGTGCGTCCTCTATATTGAGATGTCTGGCACGTCGGCCGCGCTCCCATTTTTCATTCGTAGCCATAGAGCCACAGAGACATTGCGGCGTGATCCAGACTTTGGCTCACAACAGCGGCGGCGGGCCCAAATGTCCTGGACCGAATACTGGTAGAAGTGTGGATACATGTAGTCAGTGCGTCCTCTATATTGAGATGTCTGGCACGTCGGCCGCGCTCCCATTTTTCATTCGTAGCCATAGAGTTTCCTGCTAAAATACTAGAGGGAAAACTGGCGCTGCGATCGTGAAGATGCCATGGGAATGATGGGTATGACATGGATTTGTCTAGTCTTCATGCCCGCGGCTTCAAACATTCTGGTGGATTTTTTTATTCCTGTTTTTTTAGCGTCAATGACGAGAGTGACATTACTACACTTTTCCATTACGCGACGAAGGCTGCTGCTGTAGTGTACGCTTTACCGCTAGAGATCATCAGACTGTCGCATGCACTGAAGTCGTTTGCAATGATGAGGTGCCGTGCAGTCTATTTAGTTTTTGTGTTTGTTGATGGATGGCTACATATTATTTGCAGTGGTATTTTACCCAACTTTAGAAATATTTGCGCTGCGTCTCGCGAGCCTTATCGATGCGATTTTGCTGTTCTTTTTTTTTTCTTTTATATCAGGTGCGACAGAACCTGTAAGCGTAGGGTCGCTTTCGCGGCTGACATACATCCCTTCTCAGAAGGCTGCTCGTATATCTTGTACTTCGGCATTTCTATTCCGCTGTCTGATTAATTGAACGCTGACCGAATGCGCCAAGCAAACGCACAGTTATCGTTCGTAGTAGACACCCATTTGGCGATAGGCAGACGCGCCTGCGGACGACGGTCAAAAAGTAAGCTCAGATGAAGGCTCAGGCGCAGTTTCCGACGGAGTTTAACGGCACGGTTGCTTATTTAACATCGCGTCTTTGCACAGAACTAATAACCATACGATGGGCGATACCGTGCTTCTGGTACGGCCTCGCTCAGCGGCTTGACCCATATAGTTTGTAAGAAGGCAGTGGAGCACTTGCACTTCGCTTAAAGAAGCGAGTGAAAGCACATTTGTTAGGTTTAGAAGACGCACCTATCTTTTACATACTTGAAAACGTTAGCACGTCAATTACAAGAGCAAAAATATCTATTTGAAGTTCGAACACAAATATTTCTGGAACTTAAACATTCACATACGCCGCTAAATCTGGGCGAGGCAACATTGCCATATCGTAGACGAGGCAACATTGCAACATATCGTAGACGAGGCAACAAGTAGACGAGGCAACATTGCCATATCGCACAATGTTGCTAAATTTCTGAGCGTTCAGTATTTTTATAACCGAGAAAAAGCAACTAGTACCTGCGCACGCACATAGTTATTCCTAAATATTCCGCTTTAGTGAACTATTTTTTTTAAGTGGTCATGCCATATAAAGCCAGAAGAACGAAGACTAGGCAAATCCACGTCATACCCATCATTCCCATGCTGGCTCAACGCCTTCTTTGCAGCTCCCGTAGACACTAGCGCCACATTTTCCTCTAGTATTTTAGTAGGAAACTCTATGTTCGTAGCCACTGTGTATTGCCGGCGCTTCGCAAGGTGGCGCTGGCTTCTGACAATAACTCACGCTCCCTCCGTCGCAGAACGGCACCGGACTCGTTCTGGAGGTTCGTGGCGCTTAAGCCTGCGAAAATTTTGTGTTCAAGGTCTGCGGAACTCAGCAGAGGGAAATTAAAGAGCTCCAATGGAAATGAGAAAGCAAACGACGTAAAGCAACGAAAACACTGTACCCGTTTTTTTTTTTTCGCACCGGCATAAGCAGAGGCTAAGCATTCTCTGCTGATAGGGCATGTTGCTCATAACTCATTTTTATAAAATGGAAGTAAGGTGACGATAAATGGTTCAGCAACGCAAGTAATCAGTGCAAATGGGAGATCAAACGGAGTGCTCATGAAAATATGAACGAAGAAGAAAGGGAAGCTCCATGCATTTCACAGTATCACACTAACTAGAATGTTAGCAGAAGCCACCGTAATGAAGAAAAATGTGATACCTTGAGGGGCAGTGAAGGTGTAAAGCAGATAATCATTTTGGTATCGCATACAAAAAAAAATGATAGGTGGTCATGCTGCACATATTCAAGGAACCAATAATGACTAGAACTGAAGAATCGGGCAAAAAAGTCGCCTAATTGATGACCCTGTTCTTTTTTTTTTTTGCCTGCAGGCCACTACAAACCATTTCCCTAAATAGACGAAAAAAAAACGAACCATGTGATGCAGTTTCATGGCAAGCACTCTGCGTGACAGTTCTTGATGTGGCGCGCTCTAGCGCCTGCATTTGTGCCTATTCTCTCTGATGAATCCTTAAAAATAGCGACTTTGTGAATTTTTCGTATGAGCTGTAGAAAAGCCTCTCCTTGGCGACTGCTGCAGCTATTACATTTCAATACAGACAAGCCGGTAAGGCAGCGAAAACAATCCCGCTACGATGCAAACACCGCTTCATAGACTTCAGGACAGTTTCTCAGTGTGACAGCATGGTCTCCACATATTGTTTGATGCCATAAAGAACTGTCGCAATTTCTTGTGTCTGGTAATACGAACCGTTCCTTTCTGACTGGAAAATCAACCCGTCCGCGGCGAGTTTTCTTCTGACTTCCATGGTAGGGCCACGCGGTTCTGAAACGATTTTAGATCGTTGCCAGACGTATGCGTAGCCCCACGCAAGAAGTGTCATGGCCGACATACGTATACTTGGCAAAATATATATATATATATTCGATAGCGAGCGAATTTCTTACAGCGTTTGCAGAGCGCGTTTGGTGTTCACACAACAACTGTTGTGCTGCCCTTACGTACCCCTAGCAGCCTGGGAGAAGCCGCAATACATGGAACAGCTGAGATTATTTCTGCTGTATTAGACAGAGTATTTAAGCGGCAATGTACTCGAGAAAAATTGAGCACGTAAATCATCGTAAAATTGGCACTAAAAACGTAAACGCGGAATGATACTGGCATGGCCGACGGGAGTGTCAGGACACGGCGCAGCCACGCGACGGCGGCGCGCGTAAAGGAGGAAGGTTCGGGAAAAAAATATGGCGCCTTACGGGCCAGGCATGTCGATGTAAAGGAGGCGCTGGTGTAGCTACTTCTAAGTTAATAGGTTTACTTTAGCTGCGCAATGGATTATCTATACACTACCTCATGGGAACACTATGTTCACTTCTTTCCGGCTGGAAAGGTGAACCGTGGCTCAGCATATGTTCAATTCGGTAACGGAGGATAACTCGTTAAAACTCTGATGTTATGGTGACGGAAAAGCAATATTACCAGCACCAGAAGTTGTTTGTACTACACGATTGCATTATTTTGTAGTATTTTATGCCCTCGCGGTATTCTATAAGCTTACGCACTTTTAACCTGCTGATATAGATGGTCTTCAGTGTAGTTATTTCTTCGTTAGAGTCTTCGCTTTCCCTATTTGCGTCACTGAATGCTGCCTTTAACGCTCTGGGGAAATTGCTATCTAACGAAATCCTGGTACACCTGCTATAAAATATTTGGCAATGAGAGTATGTGCACTTGCATGATGCCCATTGGGTAATGGCTCCCCTATTGTTGCCTACAGTAGTGTAGTACTGTTTTGAGGAATGACTAGAGTACTGAAAGACATGCGAGTCAAATCAAGGATGTCTTTTACCGTTGCATCTACAGTGTCGGGCATTTTTGGTGCATGTTCAGTATTTCCCGTCGAAAAGGAGGTGCTGTGCAGTATCCTGAATGCTGTGGTACAATTGCTTAGAGCTTCGTTTACGTCTGCATGCGCTACGGTAAGGTGATATACCGATCTGTGCATTGGAAGGGAGAAGACGATATGCACGGGTGATCTCTCAGGGCATGCCTGTAGCACTTTGGCCGCCGCTATTTATTCGTCTAAACAATTAATATATTTGTTGAACATTTCAACGTATGCTGTACAGTCCGCCACGACACTTTCGCTACCATCAGCATGAAATTTTTCTCACACTTCAGAACTCGAAAATCCGTCATTTCCACTGTTTATCTTTCTCGTGCCTTCTCTTCAACGACACCTCTTCTGCGGCATATCCTACCTACCGATGCTGCTGTCTTGCTCGTTCGATATCCACCAGCACGCGGCGGTGAACATATAAGCCGATTGCTGCAAGGGAATTGTATCATTAATTGAGCATTACTTTCATTCTCTCCTTTTTACTCGATGCTGCATTGCAAACGCAAATAAAGTCGTCAGGACCTACAACATAAGCAAGGTAAGCAACATTTACACTCTCTTCTTTTGGCATCACCTTCCGACAGCATAGAAAGAGGCTAGACAAAAATTCGCGCAGGCTGGGCCCACAGATCCCCTCATTTGCCTTCTCTCCATAGCTAGTGTTTCGAAAACTCACATAAGACAGGAGCTTCATGTACAACGAGAATAGGTTCAGTGATGCACAAATAAGCCGATTGTATAAAACGGTGCGATCAATCTATCTGCAGCGCGCCGACGTATGGTAGGGAAATGTAGGTTATTTCTATATCACACTGCATGCTGTGTAGTGCAAGGATTAGAATTCGTCCGAATCTTAAGCGACCGCATTGCAGAAAACCCGCTTTTGAATTTGGTTCCAGTGTCATTTGAAAGTGCCAAAAATGCCGACAGACGCAAAAATGCGGCTACTTCCACGCCTTAAAACCTATCGAAAATCCAAGCTCTCTGTTGAACCTTCCAGGTCAAACTGTTTTCATCTCTTATTCACGCGATAGTACTTCCGCGCACAGGTGCCGTACTTCAGTTTATTACAATTAATATGAGCCCGTAAGAAACGTACGAGCAGGTATTTTGTACTAAAAGTACCATAGGCTCGTTAATACAGGCTTATGCCCATATATTACTTTTTTTTAAATATTTTAATGCAGTGCACTTACAGAGTGTTTTGATTTAGAATGGGTGGTACAACACATTCGCATGCTTGCCCCAAGTTACCGTTGTGCAAGCGTGGATGTATTGATTGCTTTCTGGGGTTTTACGCTCCAAAACCACGATTTGAGTATGAGAGACGCCGTAGTGGAGGGCTCGGGAAATTACGATCACCTAGGGTTCTTTAACGTGCACTGACATCGCACAGCACACGGGCCGGCGTTTGCGGGAGAACACGCGTCCGCTCGCGGGCGCGGGGAGAGGAAAACTATGACGATTATTGGTATGTTCTGCTATGGTGGTTGACCAAGATGAAGTAACAACAACAAGAACAATGACGCTGAAAACGACTACTACTACTATTACTACTGCTAATACTACAACCACCTCTTACTACGTACTACTACTGCGTACTACTACTACTAATACAACTTTCTTAGTGCCGCTACTGTACAGAAAGTGAAGTAATTCAGCTGAAAATAAAATCAAATAATCTTTTCCTGTCTGCGTCGGTATTCGAGCGCAGGCCTTTGAAGTGCGCGACGGCTAGGCTTATCGGACGCTGCGACGACTCCGTAGACCACGCACAATGCAGGTTTATTGGCGACCTAGTAAGCGAGCGAGTTTTCTAGCACTATCCTGTCATGGTGCTGCATTGATTGCTCTTCCTAGAAAAAAAATATATAAAAATTCGAGAGCACTCCGCCGTAGCAGCTTAGCGGTTAGGACTCTGGCTTTAGAAGCTCGAGGTCGGTGGTACACTGCATACTAGAGGCGGTTCTGTGGTGGTCAACGCACGAACGCTGCTTGTATCGCGGCCACGGCGATGGCATTCCGATAGAGGTGAAGTGCTAGAGACACCTCCACTGTGCGACGTGAGTGCGCAAAATACTTCTGGTGCCCAAAATTTGTGGAGCTTTTTTTTTTAATATGGCGTTCCTTTTGACGCGTAATACCAAAAGGCACGTCACTTTGGCTCGCAATAATGAAGCAAGTATTATTATATAACCGTATATATGTGCGCTTGTGCAGTTCGAGCTTCGCCCTCTTTTCAACGAATGAGTTTGGCATTGCGGAACAGTGGGGTATAATGGTACACTGCTGCGCGGTTATTCTTTCCTTGTTTCGCTTTTCAACAAGCACATTTTGTGTCTGCCTTATCGCTGGCGCACAAGCTTTATTCTGCCTACGTGAAGCTACTTGAATTTTTCGATTGCAATTGTGCTGAATTTGCGTGCATGACGCGTTCGCTTGAGTACATTCAAGGTCGTAAACGTGCATCACCGACAGTACTGGAATGTACAGTAACGCATGTACTGTAACGCGCCCACACAGTTCAATGGATGGATGGATGGATGGAAAAACTTTATTGAGGTCCATGAGGTCGCGCTAGGTTTCTAGCGCGAAGCGGGCCGCTCCCACGTTGGGACAGAAAGGGATAGCCTTTCGGCCGCTTCGCGGGCCCGTTGGACTGCCCATAGCTGCTTTTCTAAAGTGGGACTGCGTAGAGCTGCGTCCCACCGCTCTTCAGTATTGTCCTTGTCGCTGTGTAACGCGGAGCAGCGCCAGAGCATTTGACTGAGATCGATGGAAGCGTTGCATTTATCGCATTTTATACCAGTAGACAAGTCCGGATATATTTTGCTTATTAATAGCGGGTTCGGGTAGGTTCCTGTTTGTAAGAGCCTTAGCGTAATCGCCTGAGCTCTATTTAGTTTACTATGTGGAGGGTGAAAGACCCTGCGTCCTATGTAGAAGTGCTTTGTGAGCTCGTTATATGTCATCATCTGGTCCTTGAAGTCCGGAACCTCAGCATCGTGCTGCCTTGTAACTGCACGGTTGGCGAGTCCTCGTGCAGCATTGTGGGCAGAATCGTTGAGGTTCGTGGGAGCACCGCTGATTTCCCCCATATGTGCAGGAAACCAGATGATTGTGTGGGGTTTGACGACCTTTCCGTGGAGAATTGCCAGCGCCTCTCTAGAGATGACGCCATTTGTGAATGCTCGGACGGCTGCCCTAGAATCACTGTGGATCGTAGATCTCTTTGGGTCTAAAAGCGCCAATGCGATGGCTACTTGTTCTGCAATTTCTGGTTTTGTGGTGTACGTGGAAGCCGAGTTGACAACTTCACCTTTGCCGTTCAGAAGGACCGCTGTGAAGGCTCGTCGATTGGGTACGAAAGCGGCGTCGACGAATGAGCAGTCTTCGGGCTGACTCTTAGCTTGCTGCAGTAGGGCTTTGGCCCTGGCTTTCCTTCTGCCCACATTATAAATGGGGTGAACATTCCTTGGAATAGGCATCACTGTTATATTCTCCCGCAAATCTCGGGGAATTTCTCTGTAATTATTATCTATTGCTGCAATTTGTACGCCAATCCGCTTGAGTATGTCTCTTCCTGATCGTGTGGTGGCGAGTCTAACGTACTGAGCGCTTTCTTGTGCCTCTGCAATTTCCTCCAGTGTATTGTGCATCCCGAGCTGCATGAGTCTTTCATTTTCAGTGTACATAGGGAGACCAAGAGCTGCCTTGATTGTTTTTCTTAACAATGCATTGAGCTTGTCTCTTTCGGATCTCTGCCACTCGTGCATGGCTGCTACGTAGGCAAAGTGGCAGAGTGCAAAGGCGTGAACAAGTCTGACGACGTTGTCTTCCCCTAGTCCATGTCGGCGGTTAGTCACTCTTTTTATGAGCCTGATTGCGTTGTCGACTTTCTTAGCGCTGCCCTCGGACGATGCGCACTGAGAGCTGTTTTCTCGTATAGGCACAGGTTCTCTCATTAAAGCTTCGTATTCTGCGTCCATAATAGACAACTCCGACGTCTCAATACGCTTGTATTAGTCCGCAGTTGCCTTTAGTGTGTAATATTGAAGTGTCTTGAAGCGGCACACTTTAAGCATTGTTTGATTCCAGTTCGGAACAGCTTTTGGAAATCGGTGCGTAATTTCTCGGTGTGTTCTCTATCTTCCGGCACACTGTGTACTGCATCACGTCTTATTATATACAATTGCATGGTGCTCACAGAGAAGACTAAAGTGTTGATAGCTTGTATCGTTAGAGTATTTATTAGCTCCGTCGAACACACCATTTCGCTTACTGCTGTTGTTGCTCACTACTGCAAAAGAGAATCAGTTAGGAAAACGCGGTTGATTTAATTTCACAGCACCCTCTGGTGATGGTTAAGGTTCTCCTGCATGAATTTCAATATCGTATTTTTCTCTTATGTGCAGCTGCTCGGTCGACAGGAAGACCTCGTCATGGTGGGCGCGACGTCAACGCTTGTTAACCCGAATAAGATCAAATGTTTTATGGCCAAGAAGGTCGGTCATCATCATCATCATCATCATCATCATCATCATCATCGTCATCACAGCTACCAACGACTCGTGGACTACAAAGAACTACAGGCCGGGGTGAGTTTTAATGCCTGTAGATAATTAAGGACTGCGTTTTAAATGCGTAACGGTTCATGGTCTCACCTTGTCCGTCGTGGCCGTCGCTCCTGTCGTGTGCTCCTCCTTCCGGCCGAAACCCGGGAAGCGCCAGAAAGAGCGCCACCACCTCTCCGAGCGTGGGATTCCTCTCCCCACCACAGTGCTCCGGCCCCCAACGAGAATCACTGAGTTGCGCGTGTCACGCACTTTGTCAGTTTTCACAGTAGTGGAGCTCTTCAGCTGTTTCCTCGCTCACTCGCGGGCGGCAGCGGCGGTCGCTGCCTTTTTGTCGTTCGTATGAGGCCGAGACTTGAAACTACTCTTCGAGAATCATAGCCTGCTCTTAGAAGCGGTGTCTTTTAAGCCCGCACGTCTGCCCCAATATTTGTGTATTTGCGTGCGTGGGTGGGTGCGTGCGTGTGCGAGTCCCTTTTCTAAAGAAAGACGCCCGAGAACATTCCGGCCGGCCATCGAACCACCATAAGCAGTGGCAATATCAATCTGATGCGGACAAATATATTTATTCCATACACAGATCATTGAAGATCCCAGCAATACACTTTTCATGACCCTCAATCTACTGAAATTTCGTCACCCTGTATAAGCGTGTGTGCACGGCCAGCTGCGGATGGCTCGGATTCCACCTTTGATAAAGTTCTCGCTAAATATCTGCCTGCTTCGCCAAACACCTTATCCAATTTCATGTCCATGTGCAGTATTCTGCTACAACAACGGGTATCCGGACACGGTCCACCAAACACCATTTTTTTATGCACGGTAGAGGCTCGGTGCTACCGTTAGATGTTGTGTACAGCCGCCGCGAACTTGAAGATCTGCGAGTCCAGCTATGGTGTGGTAGTTTGGGCGTGTCTGCAGAAGCTAGAGAGCTCGCATGCCCGTGCATCAGACTGGCATAAGACTGGCATCAGACGGGCAGAAATACGACTTCGACAAGCACCACAAAGACGCCGCCCTTGAAAAAGGGCAACGCTCGAGGCTCCACCGTCCGCTGTGAAGCGACCTCCTAGTACAACGGGCCTCACAAGATACCGAACAAACTGTCTCCGCGAACTAGGAGATCGAACTAACCAACATGTAAAGAAATTGAGACCCTATCTGAGCTCCATCGCCGAGATGGAGCAACCTACTTTATGATTATTCTACACCGGGCACGCACAAGCTTGCCCCATGTGGAATAAGAATATCTAACCCTCCGCGAAATTCCAGTGCAACACGTACAGGTTGTGAATCAGCGAAGTTTCAATTTGCGTTCTCAGCCGACGGTTGATTAGTCTTCCTCAAATTGTCGCTACGTCTTTGTGTTACTATGACGACACACGTGGGTTTGTCATCGAATGAGCACACTCGGCTTCACGTAATCGCAATCATGTAGTTGTGCGCTGAGGGCAATGCTGTGCAGAGCGCGATACACGGAGTGATAAGGTTCAGACGAACTGAGGACAACGCAGTTTCTGTTACCTTTATTTTGCTATCATCATGAAAGGCAGCGATAACCAGCGATAACCAGGCTAGTAATGGTCAGTATAAGCCGATTGGCTGGTGCGTGAGAGTAACACCGGTCATTGCATTCCCATATATAACCGTACATCGCCACGTTAAAAAATGTGGTAGGAAAGGGCCAAGCAAGGCTTTCCAAAGCATAATAAGAATGAAGTTCGTCCCTGTAGTTGCCCATGAGGAAAGTTGGAATGGTGTTAGCGCCGGGAAGGGGCGAGGGGGGCTAGCCCCAACTCCAGGAAGTTTGGAGGGAGGTTGCCCCCCCTCCCCCCTTCCGAATCAGTGCAAGTGGACAGGTGTCTATAGATGTTCGAGAGAGCACGCACAAGTAGGATGTAAGTTGCGCTGTGACCCTGCTGTATTCTCTGTGCAGACCTCGGAGTATTTCTCGTTTTGTGTGGCAACGATTACGACACTAGCTTCGACTAGCGGCGGCAGACACTGTCCATACCAAACTCGGCCTCTGTAACGAGCCCCTAACAATTTATGCTGAAAAACTACCAGGCTGCTCAGAGTACCCAGCACAGTCACAGCGCAACTAGACTCTTCTGCATGACCACCCGTTCTTTTATTTAGCTCTTCTTCCGTTACGGCTTTTCTTGCGCCCATTCGTCGTCCCTTATTGTGTTCTTTTAAGAGGGGTGCTGTTAATGGGCCCGCCAGATCCACCGTCCCCGATGTCTACTGTATCTCAGAAGGAAAAAGCAGACCATCTCTTGTCTGTGACCCTCTACCATACCTTTGCCTTCTGCCCACTGCTAGTATAAGACTGCTCAGTTAACGGCAATAATTATACGCACGGGAACGGTCAAATGGAGCGCGTTGACCTAAACATCGTACATGCATCCCACAAACTAATGGCCAATGGCAGCTCTATCTAGAAATCGACATGGTTTCATTAGGGTATTGATGTAGTTCGAGGTCACCGCCAAGACAAGATCATCAGGCCTCCCAGGATAATTCAATATGTGGAGCTGTGTCTGATCATATTGCAATATGTTTACGCAATAGACCCATCTCACGGCGTGATCTGCGCATGCGTGAGTTTCCAGGAGCGGCGCCGCCGCCATCTTAATTGTAGTTCTCAAAGCACAGCTGATAAGGCTGTACGTGCTGCATGCTGTAAGTTTACTGGCGTTTTTCATGTATCCTTGGCGCGGACGACGATTGAACGCGTTAGAAAACGATGTCAGAACCTCATGTGGCCGTGTTTCATTTAAATTTGTCACGCGATGTAGCGCTGTTAGAGAAAAAAAAAAGGTTGGAATGTAAACATGCGACCTGGTCACGATCTCGTCGTTAGTCCGTGCGCCCGTGTCGCTTCGATTTGCTGTTACTCGCATTCGCTGAATCATTCGCAATAAAAAAAAATAAGTAAAGACGTCTCAGAGCACGTATCGTACAGAGATAGAACGCCAAGAGCGTGGAATAGTGAAAACTGAAAACTCAGTCGAAGGAACGACTTTGCGCTTGTTTTGTCAAAGCAAAACTTCACATGCACAGTGTGTTGTTAATGAAGAGCTTCGATGATAGTGATGCGCTAGATGTGAATGGGTGGAAAACGATCGCGATGAAGAGGTTAAAGGCGTGTCCACCTTAGCGGAAGGATGACCTGCCGCACGCCGTTAGCGAAAGCTTACGGGCCGCTCCTAATATATCGCGAACGACAAGCAGTTCCTGCAGCATAAAGTACGGATGAGTCGGTGAGTAACTTTGGCGAAACGTCGAAAAAGCGGCAGCCCGCTCTGCCCGCCGCCCTCACACCGGAAGGCTCAGCACCGATGTCGTCGCTAGGCCTTACCGCTTCAAAACTGCGTCGACATAAACTCAGTAGGCGTCAGGCCGCTCGCGCACATAAGATGACACGTTTTGTCACTGGTATTTACTCTTTAACTTGTGCTCGCAGTAAAATCACACATTGAAAACCGATACACCGGCGGCACCGATGGCTGCTATTTATGCCGGCGTGCCGTAGCAATAGCCCTGCGCAGCGTGAAGTATGCGCTAAGCTGGGCTTGTATCAGATCTTTCGTTCACGTTGACGCTTGACTGTTGTTATAGCTCGCAAGAGGTGAAGCATTTTCTAGCGAGCACAATTTTGTCCAGAACACAAGCTGTATCCACTCCGACGCCGTTGGCGGAGATCGCCCGGCAAGGTGATCACGCACACGCTATGAATCGTTGCGGTCACTGATCTTTCCGCCCGTGATATGCCTGAGCTGTTATGACGCTGTAGGGCATTGCTAAAGTGTCGCGCACAAAAAACACAAAATTCACAAACACTGCTGAACAAACCGCGTGCCGTACGAGCCGGTCTGTCCGACGCACCAATTCCTGCAGGAGCTTGAAATTCTTCGCGAACACGAAAAAAACCGAAGCGCTTTTGTTTCAGGCTGTTCTTGTGGCATCCCGGCACATAGGACGTAAATCCAACCGTCAAACCTCTTCGACATAAGACCGATAAAGCTCCTTGACGCCGTTCGCCGATGCACCAGCCATGCATTGGAGCGTACCGCTACCGCCGCGAGTACTACAAGTTCCGGATGCACTGCGGCAGCGGTGGCGCGGTGAAACAGCGCGGTGAGATTGGTCTATTAAAAACGCGTATGTCTTGGTAGCGTTTTTCTTTTTTTTTCAGTAATGCATCCTTGAGCGTTCCGTCGCTGGTTTCATTTAGTGCGTTATCTCTAGGCTCCTCACTATGGATGTATACTCCAATTAAGCAGAGATTGTCCACTTGAGGAGATGCCGTGATCTCCGCCCTCAAAGAGAAGATATCTGCCTCGCCTTAGGCTCTCGTTATATGGTGAAGAGATGAGGCCAGCTCAGGAGTGTGGGAGCGTGGGGCCATGGCTCCGAAGCCGCCACCAGGTGAAGAACCACACAAACGCTTCCACCACGCAATGAACACATTGCACAAACAATGAATAGGTAACTAATGAGCTTCGGTGAACGGCTTGGAAGTTGGTGCGTCTTCTCCTTGGCGTCGAGGAATTGACAGCAAACGTAGTGGCGTGCCCCTAAGATGCACATGGACGCACATTGGTGACAGAGGACTCCGCGATTCGGGTGCCGACAGTTCCGCCACAATAGGCGCTCTGTAGATTGTGGCAGAGGTTAAATTTATAGATGCCGCTTGAAGTAACACCTGCAGTAAATTGGCTTTCGGTCATTCTTGTCCATGCCCGGATACAACAGCATCGTAGGGCGTCAAAGGTCAGACGGCTCGGTTCGTTTGAAACAGTTAAAGATGATCATGGCAATATAGTCACTGATGGCGGCCAGGCTGCGGCATACAGCGCACCTACCGTTTTCTTCAGAGAAGGTAAACTATATTTGAAAATTCGGGTGAGACTTTCGCAGCATAGCGTTAAAGTATATGTGGATTGCTTAAG
Source organism: Hyalomma asiaticum (assembly GCA_013339685.2). Classification (NCBI taxonomy): domain Eukaryota; kingdom Metazoa; phylum Arthropoda; class Arachnida; order Ixodida; family Ixodidae; genus Hyalomma; species Hyalomma asiaticum. The sequence goes on along the minus strand of CM023487.1, from coordinate 42,076,049 downwards.
ACATGCTGGTGAGTAAGTTTCCTCGTGACTGTAGCATATAGGATACGACAGCGCATACCGCTTCAAAGGAGGACGCGAAAAAAGTAGGAGAGACAGACAGAAGCACTGTGTACGTTTTTCGTGTCTTTTTTTGTGTCATCATTTTTTCCAGTGTTCGCGGTCATATTCTCTGATACAGCTGCTTTTTAAAAAAGAAATAGGCAGAAAAGTGTTATATCGTTAAATGCAATCAAGGAGTGACTCATGAACGAGACGACGTATCCCTAACTTGCCACGGTCTTACAGAATGTGTTCGATCGGGAAATGGGGAGCATAGGTTTTCTAAAGTGGTCATAGCAATTTTTAACAGCTGAGCTGTTTTTTGTCGACGTAAAACCATACCTGGTTGAGTTGGCAGTGCAGCTGTCATACAGAGGGGAAAAGCAGGCACCCTCTTGCATTTCTCCCACCAGCACCACTGCTACGCAGCAGTATTCGGAGGGCAATACATAGAGACAAAAGTAAACAAAGCAAGAAAGAAGGCAAGAAGGAAACAAAAGAGAAAGCCTATTTGTGCTGAAGGTAAAAAGTGGCCCAGCACCCGCCCTCAACCTACACCATTGCCTTCAGGCTCGACTCCGGGCCGTTTTCAGCAGCCAAGATACTTGGGCCCTGGCCATATGCTTCGATGGCTCAGAGGGCGACGAAGGCGTTGCTGACGTACCTGAAGACGATAGGTCTCTGCGACCGCCTCTGACTGTACTTGTGCAAGTGTTCGCAGGATTGGGCTCTTCTCTCTCTCTCTTCCTCTATTTTTCATTCTATTTAACCTATTTATCCCTTTCCCCAGCGCAGGGTACCAAACCGGACACGCGTTTGGTTAACCTATCTGCCTTTCCTTACCTCTCCCCCCCTCTCTCTCTATTACCTTCAGCAAACCGCTGCATTGAAGGGATGTTAATATAGAAAGTGTGATCTGATAGTGATGGCGAAGAAAATGAAATCGTGATACAGATAAAGCTACAAACTTTCAGTGTGCGCAGAAGGGAAAAGCTGATACAAGCTGGCCGTCTTCTCACTACCAACATCCTTGCCTTGAGCCCACTTCTACATGATATTGATAGCGATAATGCTAATGATAGATTGCTGTGATAGTGAACTTGACACCTTTGCCGCGGCTTCGCTGTCTACTCGGCGGATTTCACAAGCGTGGAAGTGGCTTTACTTTTTTCGAGCTAGTGTCACCAAAGAAAAAAGTCTTCAGAGGCATTTCTCGTAATCTGCTTTGCGCTAAATATTCTAGCCAACGGAAATGGTCATTACCCCTCCCGCCGAAAATGGTTCCGACGTTGAGGACCGGTGGAGGACCACCAGTTGCGTGGTTTTTCATATCCATATTTCCTCTCTTTGAGTAAAAAATAATCGCGCGTCGCCCGAGGCAGGAAGCATTGAGTTGATTATAAATAGTGTCGTCGAAGTGCCGTTCTAAGTGAATGTAAAATCATTTCGTATTAAATGAGAACTGCTATACCAAATGTATTATATTTGAAGCACCGTTTGCTTCTGCAAATATGGAATATAATTTTTCGCACGGTAACGTGACCAGTCGGAATTCGAATTACCATGTCTTGTAGACTACTGAGAGAGCGAGCGATAGCAAAATCTCTTATTTCTCTATTTTTCTTTTCAGGGTCGGTGGATAAAGAAGTAAGTTTTTCCGTGGCATTAATTTGCAGCTGCTGTTGGCTTCAAGATCGAGCATAGTGGGCGCCTAGTAGCACACGGACGAAGTTCCCAAGTGTGGATGGCTCCCAGTGGTCGTCTGCTAGCTACTGCGCGTTTAGATGAGCGCGCAGCTCATGCATATTCTCCCATGTGTTTCTTCCTTGTGCTGCGGCAGTGTTAGATGCTTGCAGAGATTATTATCCAAGTATATAAATGTATTTCGCCTTGCACTGCAGTCTTCCCTATTAAGTTGACTGACTGCTTGAGTCGAGAATGTGGGATGTCTTCGCCACACGCGCGGCCCTCCACACTTATTTCAGATTAGCTGCTGCCGTACCTTTCAAGAATGCGACAAAGCGCAGCTGTCGTTGTTCTGCGCAAACTACGCTGGAATCGTCAAGGTGTAAATGCTGTGCGGTAGTGATGCCATCTCGCGATGCATGGTTGTTTTGCTGCAATACAAATGAGCGGATTTAGCTAACACAGACATCAGTCAGAGTTAGGTCAAAGATAACAACGTGGCACATGCACTTATGTCGTGACGTACTTGTTCAATGGCGTACAGTAGGTTGACTCTCGCTTAGCGGTCCCGTGATGAGACTTCATTTTGCTGAAGACATCCTATTATTGTACAGTATTCGTACCTCCACGGAAGAAGTGTCCACCCCGCAAATAAACTGTGGCGCTTAGGCGTGTGTTCACAAAAGTACCTTATCCTTCTCGCTTGTTTTTCTTATCGCCCCTGTGATATTAAGGCGCGTTAAAGGGACGTAAATGTAATCAGGGTGAAAGCCTACCATAAAGCTTGTCCGTAGATGTGGAGTAATTTTTTCATTAACCATGATAAATGCATCAGGAAGATAGTAAAAACAAGCGATAACAATAAGGTATGTTTATGAATACCGACCATAGAGACTTCAACTGCTCACCTAAATCAATAAATAGTGTATTACGCGAGAACCACGCATGACGCGGCAGCCAGGCATTTATTACACGTTGAGCGTTATTATGGCGTCTTTAGAATAACGAGAACTGGCGCTCATTTTCGTTGCGCCGATATACCATGGCAGAAAACTCGCCGAGCTATTCTTCGCCATAGCACCCATGCCCAGCTAAACGACACCAAATAATCCAAGCATAGTTGAGAATAAACTAATTAAGTCAACCCTAACAAGCTACGGGTAATCATGCCAACTTAATTATGCACTCACGAAATAAGTGAATTTTTATTAAGCCCAGATTAAATGAACGAAGACTGATTGCCAAGCCTAATTAGCCTAATTAAGCGGCTACTAAATAAGTGACACATAATTGCGAAGGCTATATATGATAATTTTGACAGAACTCATAACACTAATAAAAGTTGTGCTAGGTATGATTATGCTAAGCCTAATTAGGCAGAGTATGAATAAGTTGACAAGCCTAATAGGTAAGACTCATTGAGGCAAGCTTAATTGAGCTAAGACCAGATGGGCTTCTACTCCCTAAACTGGAACTTCTTTATGTCACGGTCACACAAAAATCCACGATCTTCGCTATTAAAATCTTACTTAATAAAAGCGTGTGGCATAAATTCTCATCGCGATCAAGCGGTGCTGTAGTCATGCAGTTTGGCCTCGGCCGCTCAATAAGAGGCCGTAATGGCACTAACTGGTCTGGTAAAGTGCTATGCATTTCATGGAACAATCAAAAGAGAGGGAGATGATATATATGCGTGTAAATGGTTGCGCGTGATACACAAGCTTCTAGTTCAGCAGGACGCGCTGTAAAAGCCTTTATTATTTCTGTAGCCATTAGGGGGAAAACGAGCGAGAACTCAATACAGAACTATATTTCACTGCTGTAAAATCATTCAATTTCAACATTGCAGATAAAACATAAATTAAGTGTGGCCACAGAAAGTAAAACAGAAACGGAAATTCTGAGGAAGTCAGGCGGCGATACTGGGTGATTCCAGTGCGCCGTGGAACGGCAGATTACGCCTCTTGCACGTGTAGTAAAAACGTCCTGCTTCCTCGAAGTGCCAACGTCACATTGGAGCGTCTCTGTATAACCATTCGACAACAGTCAACGCCTTCATTTAGCCAGCAGTTGCCTCTAACCGCTCACAACGTTGCGTCGCTGGCTACATTTAGATACACGCGGGCGACTGACTATCCCCACTTACGCAGTGACAGTACTGCCCACTATAGATCGATCTCGCAGTCAATACCTAGAGACTGTGTTAAAGACGGCACAGCAGTTATTAGTCGCAAATTAGAGAAGCAATCTTGAGCGGGCGAGCCGTACGGTCTTCGATTAAAATTATGTCATTTAATTACACGCAACAGAAGCTATTATTGTATCTGCTTGGGTCGAAACTGTGCGAGATCGCATAAGTGTAGCCTGCCCTTTCATTTGTTCGCCGTCTGAGTTAACTGTTGTTAGGGACGGGAAGGCCAATGTATATTGCAGTCCTAATAATTTATCTCATGTAATCATAGTGCTTTACAAGAACGTATAACATTATGGCAGCTTTTGAGTCCTGACATCGCTCATCATGAATCGATGCTGTTCTCCTGGAAGCTGACTTCTTGCAAATGGTCTAAGCTCATTTATATCTCCAGCGAAACGAAAAAGAAAGCTTTTGCAAGTTTCGTCCTTCTAAAGAAACAAAAAGTCTATAGCGCTACAGATGCGCAAGTTTCAATGAACATTTTCCCATGTGACCTTTCTTCCGGACGTACTCTGATTTACAGCGTTTAACGATTTGTTCATTTCTTCCAGAGAGAAGAACGTAACGATCACCACAAAGCTGTATGGACAAGGAAACGTAACTTTGCAAGGTGAGATATCACATCCTAATCACATAAGTTCTTTATAAACCAAAGAACACTGTGGTGAGTATTACGCGAGTTGTGAAGCGACGAAATGCCATGTAATGTGTGTGTTTTCAAAAGTTCTTTAGGGCCCATAGGCCATGGAGTGGTTGTTCAATCAATTTGAACGGTAAGGCCGTTGCACATTGTTTCGTGAGGGGAAAATGACCACCTGACTGGTGCTCGAACTCCTTGGCCCGCGTGAATGACTGTGGCACCATCAGTGACGGCATCAAGCGAGATGGTAACGGAGCCAATTGACGCTCTGGAGCTTAGTTGCGAGTCTGTGTGGTTGTTCGATACTTAAGAATGGCGAAGTTTCGTTCTGTTTCACTTTAACCTAAGAGGTCGTCGGCTTATCTTTTGCTCTCGAGGGTAGCACTAGCTTGAGGATCTGGACACGCCTTTCACAGGCCATTGCACAGGCTTACCATAATGAGGTCACAGGTGGCACACAGATTTATGTTCTCATTCAGATTAGATACTGGGAAGCGCGTGAAGTCAGCCTCTGCAAATGTGCGATCCATCCGGCGGACGACAAAATTAGATGTCTGTTATCGCTGTGAACCACCCGGTGATGTCACGTTGAACAATTATTGCTGACAGTGGTGAGCGCGCATGTTTTCATTAAAATATTGGAACTGTCTAAGCTTCGCCTATGTTTAAAACGCGATTGCGCGAGCGCCATCTGAATTAACTTTACGCAAATAACGTATACCCACAAGTAACCGACCTCGACTCTGTGCAGATGGTGATTAGTGAGGTTTAACGTCCCAAAACCAGCTCTGATTATGAGACGCCGTAGTGGAGGTCTCCGGAAGTTTAGACCACCTGGGGTTCATTAACGTGCCCTGACATCGCACAGCACACGGGCCTCAACATTTCGCCACCATCGCAATGCAGCAGCCGCGGCCGAGATTCCATCCCGCGACCCTCGGATCTGCAGCCGAGTACCATAGCCACTATGCCACCGGGTCAGGGCAAATTTCTAGGCTTGGAATGTAGTTTTAGCATAACACGTTGCGGGGCGAGTTGGTCATACATAGTGCAATTTCTAACACAAGCAGCGCAGAGAAACAGTACACATCCTGCGCAGTCCTCTGCGTCTGTGTCGTGAATCTTCACGCTGCTTATGTCTCAATTTATGACTGGAGTTGTATGTCATTCTCGCGAATATGGTTGACTTTACTGCTACAAATAAATGCGTTCTCTCTCACTTTCAGCACATGACAAACATCAGCGTCAATTCTATACTTACCAGGTTTTGTATGCAAATGAGCACTGCATTATCCTTGGAAATAGTTATCCACGACTTCGAGGTAAACGAAATTATTGCATTTTGTCCCGTACACTTCAGCTGATCATGCAGCTGTTTTTATGTGTTCTACTCCCATAGTGTGATCATCCTTCGCAACACCAACCCCGTTTATTCAACTTTGCACAAGGTTATAGCGACGCGATGTTCACACGTAATTTGTGCGCAGTACTAGTTGGCAAGTATGACATGCAAGAATGACATTAAGGGCCAACAGTCTATATAAAACCGAATGCTCAAATTGCACATCAAGGAGACTTGCCAGTTCAGCTTCATCATGTCGTTAACTATAAACGCAACAATAATTTATAAATACGAGGCTATTGCGTCACAAAGTTTTTCAACTTCACATGTTGAATTGGTTGTTTTAAGGGTGCGTTTTTCTGCTTCGTGCAAATCAAGCACATTAAACTACGTTGGTTTATTGGCTTTCTTGCCGACCGCTTCTTTTATGATGACAGAATTGCAGTTTTCTGCTCACCAAGTGCTAGTATACACCCAAAATGTTGACAATTGAATAAATATTATGGCTCAAACCAGCATGCAATGTTTTATTCAGGAAGGACAGTGTGGGGGAAGCACACAGGCGAGGCCGAGAAGCAACGTAAAATCGCCTACCGGTTCTATCCCCGCCTACTGAGCTGTCTCACGACGTGCACAAGGGAAGGGCGACGAGAGTAAATATGAAACAATCACAGACTGGTTGACAGTTGGTATTCAGGCCGGTTACTTCCCTCTACCGTGCATAACAATCGTGGCCCAGCCAGGGCCTACTTCCATTTCAACAGATAGCCACAACACACACACGGCATATTATGCACTAGCCATTTGTGACGTGGACATCAAGATCCTGCCGTTTGAAACAGCTGATCAGCAACTCTAGGTCCTGCCGGTGGGGTCCCCATTCGCCAGAACTAGCATACCCCTGACCTAACAAAGCAACGTGGTCGCTAGCTGCCCACCGACCACAACGACTGACATAGCACTTCTTTTGGTCGCTCTACCTGCAGAGAACGCCTAGGCAACACTCAAGCACCTGTTCTCCTCGTTAGCCGCCTCGTGCCGCCAGAGTCTCAGCGACTGCAAATCTACCACACGCAACCGAGCTCGATGACTGGAGCCACAGTCAATTACCCACCGCATGACAGAACTACTGAATACGACCGACGCTGACACAAACTTCTTCGCCAGCTTTCCCTTCACCAATTTCCTATCAACGTGCATATACATATGGCCCTTGCCTCTGCTGCTGACAAAGACCGTTATCATCTAGCTGATCTCGCGCACTTAGAAGCGACAGTTGCTTAGGGTCACTGCAGGCAGACATCCCCCGCCCGACCCCCTGGTGCTTCTGACAACGTGCTCTAGAACACGCGGACGAAGATATCCCGCCTCGGCGGTACCGTCGCAGCGATGCAGGCCTATAGAGCACCCGAAGAGCGCCGGGGTTTTGTAGCGCAATGGAAAACCTGTTCTTACCACAAGAAGTACGGCAAGGCTTCTCGTAAATGCATCCATCCTCATTATTTGGCACAAACCGACCGCGGCCGACACAGAGGGCGACCAGTGTTACGGACACACCAGAATGTCATCCATCAGTATTTGTCTTCACGGACGCGCGATTTTGGCCTTCGATTCTTGTCGGACACTTGCGCTAAGGTGAGCGTGTTTCTTGTTGCGTCAACAATTCGCTGTGTCCCCAGAGCGTCCCCTCTCCAGGCAGTCAACAACACCACTATGTATTTTACGGACATGGGTCACTGCCACTGAATTTAGGCTTCAAGAGAACGTTCCGATGGGTTTTAATTGCGGCAGAAGGGAAGTTCGCCATGGGGGGTGGAGACTTTCTTCGATATTTCGGCCGTCTCGTCGATATGCGTAGCATAAGCCTCCAGGAAACCGTGTCGCAGCCAACTGTGCAGAAGAGCCCCTCGAAACACCTTCCACTCATTCGCACTTTGTTTGGCCCCTCAGGCGCCGAACATTGCGCTCGCAGTGTGCATGTATTTACCGAGTCGACGAGGCAGCCGGCAGGCGACTCTGCGGTGAAGCACAATCTACAACTCCCGTGCATGCACGATTGCGCCGTTTGTCCCCGGAGTTGTTGAAAGCCTCCCAACAAAAATTTGACCACATACTGGCACTGGAGATCATCATTCCTAAGGGCGTTTGGGCATCCCCACTCACTATGGTTCCAGAGTCAACACTGGGAGACTGGCGACGATGACGGGACTGCAGGGCAATGAACAGGGTTACGACTTCCGCGCCGCTTCTGCTTCGCGGGCTATCAGATCGGTATCCGCATGTCTTTGCACCCGCTTCGCTTCGGCCTCGTGGGCCCGTGCCGCCTCCGGGTTCGCTTGTCGGTGAGCCCGTACTGCTCCGGCTTCGCGAGCCCTCGCCGCTGCTGCCGCTTCGGCGATGGTATTGGCTTTTCCTTGCTTGCTGCGGCGCTGGTGTCTCTCTTGGGCCTCGCGAGCTCTCACCGCAGGGTCATGGCGGCGAGCCCGCGCTGCAGCTGCCTTGTGAGCTCTCACCGCCGCTGCCTTGCCTTCTTGGGCCCTCTAGCGGTCACCTATCTAACTAGAGCACGCGCGGAGCGAGCGTCGTCTTCAGCGGCGGCGCGCCATCTAGTGGGCGCTCTTCAGATCACCGGAGAGCACAGCTGCACCTCTAGCGGGAGCACTGAGAACTAGTGGCTACGGCGCGACGGACAAGTGACTACCCCTAGCAAAAGGAGCAAGCTCCTAAAGCTGCTAAAACTGGAGTGGAAACGCTCCCTGGCGTGGAAGCATCTGCACTCCAGGAGAGCGTTCCTCTGGGGTGGGAGCGACTCCTGCTTTTGCTGGAACCTCCCTGCCTGGAGGACCCACGTTGCCTGGAGCGGGAGCGGCTGCGTGAGCGAGAGCTCCCCCAGGATGTGGGGCGCCCTCTCGCCAGTTGCGGCTCCTCTTGAGTCACCTGTGTTTTCGCGCACTCTTCTCTCGCGCCTTCCCGACGTCTCACACGTACCGCGTAGGGAATTAAAGGGCAACTCCGGCGATTTTTCATTGTCCACTAATATCAATTAAATTTTCAGTACATGTTCTCAGTACTACAATAAATTATGCCAAGCCAGGCGGTTGCGAGTTATTTAGTTTTCCTGAAAATGAATTTTGATATTTTTAGCAGCTTGCCACGCTAGCCACTCCGTGTTTTGGACGTCATTACCTGCAACGCTGTCTATCCGAGCAGGCGGGCTGTCTAAAGCTGCACACCGATACTTCGGCGCTAAAATCGTCGCTGTCGAGTTCAGAACAGCTGAATACATCGTTGGATGATATCCCCACTTTGATTTTTCTGGGACCATGCTCCATATTTGTGATGGCGGGGAGGTTGTGACCTCATCGCACATGCTGCACGAAGCGTCTATCTGTTTAGGTTTCGGTTTGAACCCATTGTTCTTTCGGTTATTTGAAATTATTGGTGAGTTTCTGGGCAAACTGAATGACAATGGCTGCACTAGGGCTGTGAACTGCAAAACAGGGAGATGAGAATATGGTGGGAAAAAAACCGACGGAATTGCCCTTAAATACCGCTTTTAGGGGTGCAGCACCTTAGGGTCTGGACTTGTCGGTTTCCGTGCTCGTGGGACACCACCGTTGCTATAGTGTGTGGGCGTGGGCCCACACCGTGCAGTCAGACAGTGTCATCTGCTGTCGTGAGAGGAGGAGGAAAAAGCTTTATTTTCAGGACTTTTAGGACTTCGCAGGTCCCCTAGATCCCCGCACGACCCCACCACATTCAGACGTTCATGCCCTAAAGGTCCATGACGCTTCCAGCCCGTCTGGCGGTGATGCCTGAGGCCTTGCCTAGTCCGTGGAGCGTAGTGTGGTCTCCCAGTCCTCCCAGTTTTGCAGTCGCACCAGCTCACTGGGCGGAGGAGGAAAAGACGGATAGGCCAGGAGGATGTGCGTTAGGTTTGCCGTCGGTGCACTGACCAGAGGGCAGCAAGGTGGCAAGGGTCGGCAGTGGCAAAGGAGGGAAGATGTAACTAGCGTTGGAAGTGCCGAGTATGGAAGTTGCATTGGAAGTGCCGAGCGCTCGAGGTATAGCTATCTCTTCGCCTTCTTCTGGAATCGCTCCCTGAGCTAATTCCTTTATCAAAGGAGGACCGTGTGGTGTGTAAGCCACTGCTGTTGCTCCGTGCTTATCGCTTGCAGCATCCACCCAAATGGCATCCTGGTCATCGCCATACGCTTTATGTATGATTGCTGCCCTGGTTTTCCGCCGGTCGCAGTTGCGATCGGGAGGCATATTACGTGGTGGCGTTCGAAAGCAAGAAATTCCGTGAAATCTCCTGGAAAGAGGTATAACGGAGCCATGATTGGTGGGTGTGCGAATTTGGAGTTGCGAAATATATGGCTTCCCGTAGGGGTGTTTCCTAGTCGAAGATATTGCGCCTAGGTGTGCGTCGCTTAGTTCTTGTATGGTGTTATGTAAACCTAACTCTGCCTCACACTTGTTTCTGGTATTTTTGGGCTGGCGGTGCGCTGCCTTAATAGCCTATCTGATTATCGAATTTACTCTTTCCGTTTCCATTACACTAAGCTTTAGGTAAGAGTGTCTTGAGAGAGAGCGAACGGCGCGCGTTGCCTATAGAAACCATCTTCCTGTGATACACGCTGTACCAGCTCGCAAGGAACGACAACCCGCCCTCGCCCGCGAGAGACAACGCCGACGCAGGCAGCGTCGGCTGGCGAGTTTCTCGCTTTAGAAAACCGACTGCTCGCGCTGCACAACCGTTCACCGGCCACCCCGTATATGTAGGCACTGGATCTTGACCTGCAATGTAGTGTCGGCGGTCGATTTCTCTTAGGCGTTGATGAAGAATAAGGATTCGCAGAGTGCGCGTTAAGTAAAGGTAATCCGGAACTCAGCACGACCTACGAAGCGGTAGCGCAGGAACATCATAAAGACCAGGAGCATGAATGACAAAGCGTGTGTAAATATACACACGCATTATCGCTCATTTGCATGCGTGAGTGAACAATATCACGGGTGCTCTACGGTAACACCGAACGATCTCCAGCGTTTCGCGCAATCGTCATGATTCACTTTCATTTGATTCACTCTCATGATTCATTTTACACACCTTGTCAGCTCTTTTATGCAAGCCACCGCACAACTTGCATTTCGGCTCACACACATGCGATTCACTTGGGTTACGCAAACTGCAGCATCTGCACTCCGTAGTTCGAGGCACCAGGCAGACGTCTGCTCGATGTCCAATTTTTCCACAAACGTAGCATACATCGACTTGTTTTAGGTATAGAATACAGCACACCAAGGTAGGCCCATATCTTACAAAATTCGGCACGAGAAGTCCGTTGAAGACGATGATAATTGATCCTGAATTTTTTTTTATTCTTTGACTCCAAGTGCTAGTGGGTTCCGGTCGTTCAAAATGTTCCACTCAAGGGCTGCAGACCCATCGGCAATGTCCAGATGTCTAATACCCTTGCATGTATTGCTAGTTGCAGTTTCGTAGGCGTTGACTTCATAGGCTTTATCAGCCAAGGTAATAGACCTAATACGTACGTATCTTTCTGCCTTTTCCCATAGGGGAGTGCTGACCACCAAATATTTTGAATAACGTTTGGACACATTACGTCATCCAGCGTATGCTCCAGACTTAAGCCTGCCACAGAAGTGATTGTTTCGCCTGCAGTAGTGGAACCAGTCCTCCCCGAATTCAAGCCGCCTGTGGGGCGCAGCACAATTTTGATATGCTCCTGGAGTACGGAAGGCATGCGCGAGGCCTTCACTACCCGATTCATAATGTTAGAATACTGGGGACGCGCGCTAGCCTGCCCCGCGCCAGCTTGGCCGCTTGCTGAGACGACGGGTAGAGAGGAGACCTGGCCAGCCTTCTTCGCTCTTCGGCCGGAAACCGTCTTCCAGCCCACTTCATCGCCGATATCTACAACTTCCACTTGCATTGAAGCTGCCGCCACGGTAGCTGCCGCAGGGCGCGTCGCTCCACCGGCGGAAGAGTCGTCGGCGTTTTAGTTCGCTGCTCTAGGCCTTGTCCGGCCGAGCAGCCGAAGACGCGTCGCTCACACAAAACTTGAATATTGAAGCGACAAGTCCACCCACCGACAAAAGTTTCGTATCTACAGAAGCGTCACAACTTCCGGCGTCGATTGTGGTGAAAACCACAGCTATGTCAGAAGACTGCCGTGCAGAAAACATTAAAAAAGCGGCAACCGATATTTCTACATCCTCACGGTTGGCGCCCCCTGTGTTTTCTTTTTTTTTTTTTTTCTTCATGGCGGTGGCTTTCGTGGATTCCCGTAGTGGGCAATGTTGGTATCTTCAACAGGGCGACAAAAGATTGCCGCGTTTCAATTGTTTCTGTGCGGTTCTAGTGAGGATGTTATGTCTTTCTGTTACCCTCCTTTCGCCACCTCGTTGCCTGTCATTCCGCGTTGATCCTGGACGCAAATATTAAACGCCCTTTTGGTAGACCAACATGTACTTTGATTGTGCGGAAGGTGTCGCCCGAAGGGAATAAACCCGCCGTCTCGATCGTCAGCAGCTCTGCTCATATTTCATTCGACAGCCCTCATGTCGCTGTACCCTCGCTAGTCCTGTAACGCCGCAATGGCATTGATATTATGTAAATAAATAAATAAATAAATAAATAAATAAATAAATAAATAAATAAATAAATAAATACTAAAAAGTACATAAATGACAGAAACATCATTCGACTTAGAAATGGCCCACTATAAGTGTAGACAGCAGTGAAACACGAGCAGGCTTTTGCTTTGGCACACCCTTTCATTTCAACGCACGCAACGCTCCGCTATTTGCGTTCTCCAAGCGCATTGCAATATTTCTGCAGAGACCAGACTAATTGCTATCTGTTCTATGTCAAGTTTTAATGCGTCGCATGAATATCATAATTCATTGAAATGCTTTCTTTTTGCAGACAAGACAGAATGCTTGTACTGGGTTGCCAGAAGTGCTGTCGGAAATCGGAACTGGCAATGTGACTTCACGTTCGACGAATTTTGCCGGGCTCAAGCGATTGTAGTAAACAGTGGAAACCTTTACACATGTTAGTAGCCGTGTAAAAGAATATACTGAACAAAAAAAAAACAAGTGTTTTTCAAATTTTGCTTCCATTGACCATGTCAAATTGCATATGTACTGTATTTTTTTCTTGAAAATACAGACTGGTAAGGCGTTCACGCAAGGGTATGACGAATTCGACGACCGTAAGTCAAGATTGTGACAATATTCAATAAATGTGAAAGAAATCACCATATCAAGGCTGCTTTGCTCTAACATATGCACAATGGCCTACGCTTTTCGCAGACAGAAACATGTACTTCTCTTAATTGTTACTAAAACGACTCGCGATTTGTGCCTCCAGATTCGTTGTTGGTTACTTAATGTCTCACATTCGCCAGAAGGGCAAGGCAATGAATGTGATAGCAACGAATGGCTTATTATACGAAGCAAGACTAGTAGCTTTAATCAGGCGTTGATGTTGAGTATGCATAACGTGCAGCTGCAAGTTGTCCGTGCTTGTGGAGCGCGCAAAAGCATACAAGCGCGCTTTTCGTTTAGCGCAACCTCCCTTTCACCGATGCTCTTCGGCCATGCATTGGAAACACCTTCAACGAACCACGTGACCAACGCGGCGAGAGCGCGGTGCCCTCACGGTAACTACGTGTGAATGCGGGCCTCTTCAAGGCATCATGATGCCACCTTCAAGCGCTGCGTAGCGGTGTCTCTCTGCTGGCGGCGTAAGAAGAGGTCCGTCTGTGGCCGGCTTGTCTGAGGCACGTGTCTGGGAGCCGAGAGGTGCCGTCTGGCAGTCAGGGCACCTGGCAGAAAAAAAAAGCAATTGTTTAGGATGCTTTCCTGGCAGATATTGATTTATTTCGATACGTTGCGCATACAGGGCATGACTGCAACGGCGAAAACTTTATTCAAGTGTTCGTGTTATTCCTGTCGCAATAATAAATTTGGGCAGATTGCTCATCACACATATATTGAACTTTACGGCAGGTACTAAAATAAAAAAAAACGACAAAACGCAGTGCCTGCGTCAGGCGGGCCGTAACGACAACACGGACCATTGGTGCCCTATTACAGCGCTAGCTGAAAAAGATGTAAGACATTAGCGGAATTCTCGTCTTTCCTTGTCGTAAAGGGGCCCAGCAACATTCCGAGATAAGCTTGAATGACATCTTTTACTGAATCTGCTATGTATTAGCGGAGTTACAGTATCGATTTTGAGGAGAATTCTACCTTCCTATGGTGCTGGCCCGCTTTCGCCGCAACGAGCGCGCCAAAAGCTACACTGCGGTGGGTAAAAAGGGCCAAGAAGCCAGGCTAGTGCGTGTCGTGACCTTAGACATATTCTCTCATCTTTTTCCAATCACGTATTTGCTCTCTCGTAGTGGCCGCAAGCTTGTAACCAGAGTAACTGTAAGGGAGTGGGGCCAGCCCATGGCATCCGCGGTCCGTGTCAAAATATGGCGTTGCTTTTTTTTTAAAGGCGATCGGACGCTTTTCAGATGTATTTGGAAATCCAACTACAACTTTGCTGCTGCATGTTGCGCAATAATATTCGGCTGACATATTTATAGGAGCCTCCACGACTGATCAGCGTCGTGTTTTTGCTCTGTTTCGGAAGTGCAGTAGGTTTCCTCTAAAAATCCTCGCCAAGACCTTGCGAGAAGATTTACGACGAAATTCAGCAGAATAAAAGATACTCACATCTCCTTCATTTTTAGTACCAAAGTCGGCTCGGAAAGTTCATCGTTTGGCACACTTGGTGCATTTTGTTAGCATGCCAGGGCTTATTGGTCAGCGGGCATCTCAGCGTAAGTACAACTTCTACGTGACGCCTCCTGGCAAGAAAGTGTGTTCCACACACGCCGCCATGGCTGCGAGTGGCGCTGCCTAACACTCGCAGGATAGTATGTACGTAAATACCCAATAAAGTGGACGGGGGGACGACCTCCTTCGTAGCTCAGCGGTATACCAACCATGCAATTTTATGGGCCTATCTGGTATACATTAAGGCTTTTGTGGAAATCTTTGTGACCTTGATAACCTCGCGAAGATATCGTGCAAATAAAATGAGCACGAAATTTGTCAAGACAAAACATTTTTTTAATTAGCGCCTCGTTCATTTTTTAAGTACCGAAGCTGGCATGATTGGGCACAAATGCCTGAATGAGTCGTTTGTTCTTTTTCTTCTCTCTATCGTTCTCGTTTCTTTGTTTCCTACAGTCATCTCTTTTCTTTCCTTCTTGCCATCTACTTTGGCAGACAGTCCTAGACACTCACTTATTTCAGATATGTTCTCATCTTCGTTTGCCATGCGTGTTCTAGAGAATGTGCACGTGTTAAAGGCGTGTGCCTTACCGCTGCCCGTCTAATTCTCTTCCCTCATAAAACCTCGTTTTAAACAGCGCGCATGCCTAGCCTAAAAAACTAACCGGAAAACAGTTCCCCTCGCGTCACTTCGAACGCAAGACAGCCGATGAAAACGTCTTTCCAACAGCTGCGAACAGAGCGACTAGGTAACAACAGTTACAATCGCTGGTCGCTGACCGATGTGGCGACGAAGGCGTATCAGCATACTTAATTGTAATATTTTATATCAGAAGGACTACACTTTTGGAAGAGTAGGCCGAGGCAGCTCGATGTGTTATGAGGAACCAGCGCTCGATAGGCGGGGCGCCTAAAAGCGCTGTCAGCACACCAGGGGGTGCAGCATAGCTGCTTAAGGTCCCTTGATAGAGAGCTTATAGCTCCTGTACAAATTGTTTGGTCGTTCTAACGCGATAGCTACAAGGAGCTTGCTTCAAGGAACGTTCGGCCACGGCGCAGTCGCAGATGCCAAAATATTAGCCCCCAAGCAACCCCACTACACTGGCCGTCCAACACGGTACACGCACGCTAGTGTGCAAAATTTAATTTCCCAATGTAAAATGTAGCAGAAAAGAATCATAAACTACGACTTAACACCTGCACGTATGAAAGCTTGGACTTTATTTAAATGTAGTGCAAAACATAAATGTTGCGAGAAAACAAAGTGCGTACGCATTTGCCAGTATACTGAACAGATGGTGCTGGTTTAAATTGATGTTCCATGAGAAGGTGAGGGGAACGGGGTTCCGATAAAGTTATAGCGTTCTTCTCTTAAAGGCGGAACTTTTGTAGCTCGTAAACCTATGTGTTGCCATCGTTTCAGCATGTTTAAACTTGAAATGGTATAGAATGAAGTTATAAGACATGTAAGTAATATAGATTGCCTCTAAGCAACGGAAGTCGCCAGTGGGGTTTGCAGTATAAATGCAAGAACGTTATTAGCTTCAAGGGCCCTCCATGCTTTGAGTTCATAAACTTCATTCAGACTCGTAAAACATGATGTTCTTTATAAAATGCATTAGCTCCAGTCAATATTTCCAATAACGTTCCGGACTCACATTAGAAAAAAGCCCAACCGTCATATATGTTCGGTCGAGACTTGTGCAATACGGTACCTCACGGTGAGACCAGGATGAAAAGAACATTCCTATCCATTCGCGACCTTAGTTGATTACAGGTTGTGGTTAGGTCTGGTTGTAATCTCAATGTCATAAATGGCTTTTTTGACATATATGTATAGCAAGCAGCTGTGAAGTTCTTTTCAAAAACTTCCGCATCACTTGTATTTAAAACTAGTGACGCTCGAACCGTACCTAGAAGTTGATCTGTACATGTAAAACAGCTCCTCCGGTTTTCCTGGAATCTACAATTGTTCCATGCCCTCCCGCCATAACCATCGGGACGTGTTTTGCAGATTATTTCTAATGTCATCGCCAACTGCACTAACACCTTTGTACTGTCATCCATGATTTTCGAATGGTTAATGTCTACGATGACCTTCCATGTCGCGAACCTTGTTTCTCTTTTCGACACAACCTAACTCTCAGTCTTTCCGTTACACGTTGAATTGTGCTCTAATCCGAGTGGAAGGCTATCTATAGTGTCGCCCAGTCGCGGCTAACCCTTGAAGAATCGTGTGCTTTATTTTTGTGTAGCGGTTAGCGCTTGTATTTTCACTCGTCATAGATGCAGCAAACCACATTTCGCTGGCTTTGCTCTAGGCGTTCCTAAACAATTTTTAAATTGTAACAATTTGTCGGATTTCACGTTCCAGAACCACGACATCATTATGACAGACGCCGTACCGGACGGCGTTGGAAATTTTGTCGACCTATGGCTCTTTGGCTCTTTAACATGCTCTGACATCGCACAGTACACGGGCCTCAACATTTCGAAAGCATGCATCGAAACGCAACCGCCGCAGCCGGAACTTCATCCCGCGACATTTGGATAAGCATCCGATGTGCCAGAGCTGCTAGGCCACCCTGGCGGGGCCGGCAAACCTCTTTTTGTGTGGTCTTCTTGGATTCCTGAATAGATGAACACCATCGCACCTGCTGCCAAAAATATTGTCAACATTGAGAACATGAAATATCCAGGCAGTAGAATGTGTCGACAAGCAAGAGGAGAAAGCTGGAACGTTTTTATCATATGTCAGTCCTCACACAAATGATACTAAGATCCTTAACAGGGTCAATAATATTTGAACATACTGCAGGCCCTTCTCGGCCCGTGCAGGAGTGCGGACAAAAATGCAACGATATACATATATTGCCAACAACTCATTATTCAAATTCAACACCCTGTATGAGGTTCATTAATGATTCAATGATTTTACAACACATAATATTGTTAGCCAATCTGTTCCAGCGGTAAATAGCTGACGGAAAAAGGGAATGTTTATGAGTGTTAACACGATCTAATGGTTGGTGGATTGCTTTAGAATGGTTCAGTCGCAATGAATGTTTAGGTGGGTCTTGCAAAGAAAAAAAAACGCAAACGTGATATACGGAACTGACCATGATATAATTGGAAAAAAAATTTTATTCGCGACATTATTCTAGGTTGGAAAGAGATTTTAAGTTTGCCCTTGTTAGTAAGTCTGTAGAACTGGACTCACTCCCAATATGAATGAACGAAGTTCACGGCCAATCTTTGTGTTCGTTCTATTTTACTAATAAGATGTCTTTGATGGGGACTCCAAATGAGATCGGCGTACTGAGATCGGCCTAAATGAGACTGACAAACGCATTCAATTTCCTTGGTATACACAAGGCGACAGGCTCGAGCATCAAGTGAGCCACAGAACGACAAAATTACTGCGAGAAAACACTGGTCCAAAAGCATTCAATCAGCCTTTCTCCTTAGCTGAGTCACACGCATCGTTTAGCAGCGGCAACCGGACTGCCTAAGTTTCGACCGTAGACTATATGAAACGCTGAATAACTTGCACCTTGAAACAAAAAAGAGCCAGGCCTGCGCTGAACCGCAGGACAGTAACAGCCTAAGCTGGAGGAGCGACCTTTTTAGAGGCCATTTTAAACGCTTGAGGAAACAAGCGCCAGTAGAGGTGGTAGGTATCCTCTGCGCCATAACTCATTATTTCGCCAAGTAGGGAAGTACCCACTACGCAATAATTACGGTGGTATTGTAACGTGCAAATCTGTATAAATGCAGATCGTAGAGAGTCTCTCGGCGTCGTTTTCCCAAGAAAGAGCCGTGCTCTCGACGCAGCATCGACGGCGAGCTGCGGTTTGGGCTTCTCTCTGCACAGCTGTCTGTTGTTATCACGCTTCATAAAGAAATCTGTTTAGTGTTTACAAACACGCCTTATGGTAGTCTTTCAAACTGATTACCATTTCAGTCCTCTCAACACGCCGTAATGTCACAGGGGCGATAAGGGAAACGAACGATAAGGATAAGGTAGGTGTATGAATACGGGCCTAAGTTGTCTAATCTTGCAATAGGTGGGCGCCAGATTCCACTTGGCCTGAACACTGTGCCTAGATGGATAGACAAAAATCGTTTGAAAGTAAACCCTCAAAGCAGCTATGGGCCCATCGCTTGCTACCCTGCGACACCAAGCTCCTGAAGATGCTACACCCTGCACGCCATCTAGGCATTCGCTTTTCTTCTGGTGCCTTCAAACAGGCCCAGTAGAAAGCCTCTTCTTTGAATCTATCTAATTGTCTGTCATTCCAAAGAAAATATCCTTTGTGTATTTCCTCAAAGTGGACTTAAGCAATACTGACACTGCATACAAACTATAAATTATCTGTCTAGAAAGACAGACCGAGGTACGGACGAAGGGGTTGACAGACACAGCCAAAGTTGCTGAATTTTCCTAGAGATGCTTCGCATTTAAAAGGCGAGAAACTTTCTCGCATTGGGTACACACACTTCCCAGCCAAAGCGAATGCGCGAGAGGGCTAGAAGTTCTACAGCAAGTACGTCCTGCATGAGTAGTGGTTCTAATATGACAGGTGGCTTGGCGAATTCTAGCAGTCGCTCGAAACAATCACACTTCAGTGGCGATGACATATATGTAGTGCCCTGTGTTTCGACGTGATGCGTACGGCTGACAGATGAGACCTTGTGTCCACAACGACATTTCAATTTCAGCAGGCACTATCGATGCGTGGGACGACGTTTTAATATGCCACCGAGGTCTCGGCATCACAACTAAAGGCTTTTAAACCCATTTCCCTAACCAATGCATCGCCTGACTTCGGTTGTGATGTTGAACCCAGAGGACCTTGAATGAGCACACTGATTCGAGCCAATACGAGAGTACCTCCTTCGCTTATTCTCGTGTGGCCGGTTCCCGCAGCGTGAGTTCTAGGTCCCTTTTTTTCAAGACCTCCAATTTCTTTAGCACATTTGTAAATATGATCTCATTTCCATTTAAATGATATTCTTGCTACTGTTGTTAGCGTAGTAGAGGTGAAACGACTTGAAATATCTGTTAGATGTACACAAAGTTTCCTTTTGTTATGGCGGCGTATTGATATTGTTGGAGAGAGACATAGATTTTCGCAAAAGTTAGCGCGGCACGTCTACAGCTGATCATTTTTACTGGACATCGTTACTTATAGACAGCCAGATATTGCTCAAATCACACTTTGACTGCTACGATTCAGTGTACCATGAACACTGGCATTAGGGGAAAAAACGAAGGGGAAATGAACTCTAAACAAACACGAGTATTGGAAAATTTTGAAAATTAAACGCAATAGCTCTCATTCGATCGTAAATGCCAGTGGGATTCTAATAGCTCGTGAGTTTTTCAACGTGTGTTCCTGACACAATCAGCGAGAAATTTTTGTGAAATATTATGAAAAAAGTTCCCTCATAACATACACCGAAAACTCAGACAATAGTGCGCACTTCATCAAACGGTGAGCCAGACATTACTCCCAATAAAACAATTGATCACAATCTCCCCAATAATGGACACCTTTGCAGGTCTCCTCGAGCAGATCATTTGGTGGAATCGGGGTCAACAAGAATGCTGTAAAATACATCACATTCTCCATCAGAAAGTGTTACGTCACATATAAATGTTCAAACGGTGTCTCATCCAGTATCGAGGAGAAATGCAGGGTATGCACGCGTGGGTAAATTACAATTATGGCGGGTATTTACACGTTTACGTCGAGGTGAATTACATGTCATAATCATCGTGAAATGAATTGCATTGGGTCTCCAAGGAAGAAATAACAATTGTGGGTCGTTTAAGGAAAGGGCACAATTTCCCGCAACCCTTTGCAGTAGCACGCCTTGGCCTCATTAGGGGGGAGTCGTACCGTGAGAAAATCCTTGGTGTTAGGCTCCCGAAATTTTTACCACTTAAGGATCTCTAGCGCGCACTGCCATCGCGCAGTATAGGGGCATCTTGCACTCTCGCCTCAATCAAAAATGCTAATTCTTTGGGCAAGGCCTGAACCCGCGCCTTTCGGATCCGCAGTCAAGTACCATCACCACTCGACCGCCATGCAGGATAGAATCAGCGATAAGAAGGATATTTAGAGCTAGTTAAGCGTGCATTAATGTTCTATAGCCTTGGGCGAGCACAGAGATTTGAGACAGTTAAAGGTTATCTTCCAAAAGTCTTAAATAAACGTAACTTTGTATATTTTGTTTACACACTACTCCGATAACAGCTTCTTACCAGCGGAGCTGTTTAAGGTTGAGGCAAGGCTGTCCGTCGTAGACAGGATTACCGGGCGGAGCCCACCACGCGCGCCAGCCGGGTACGACTGAGAGAGCCCGCGCCACGAAGCTGCGCCGAAAATTTCGAGCTGGAGAAACGTACATATCGTCTTGTTACGCGACAACAACGAGAATCGAACAGGGCCTGCGAGTGGCAAGAAATTTTAGCAACGGGGAAGGAAAGTTGAAAATAAAGCCCATGGACGCTTTTCGCCACTAAGTTTGTAAAAGTGGAGCTTGACCATAATAATAGTGTGTGCTACCGTCCATGGTTCAATTCGGAATTGGCTACGATCACAAACTTAAGGGACGACGAGAAGCGCGAGTTGCTACGTGTTGTTTTGAGCAACGAAATATCCTGCTCAAGCTAGCGCGCACGACATGAAGCTATGGAAGACTTGTAAAGATACCTTAATGACAAGAAAGATTCCGCACTTTATAACAACTAATCAATACTCGTAACCGCCAGAACCCCCGAATTCGCCTAGCCTGAACGACGTAGAAAAACGAATGCTTGCTCGAAGTTTCCATTCGTGAACATGCGGTGGCTTACGAATGATAGCGGCAGCGTCAAGGCAACCAAATGTGCCTCTGTGCCGAACTCGGCGTAGAGGAACAAGATATGCCAGATATGCACGCAGCGGCGGTGGCTGCTTCCATCATCGCCACCAGTTTCGGTCCCTAAGGCGCCCATAACAGCTTACGCTGTAAGACATTGCTAAATAAGGGGTACACCTCCGCTGTTTCTTCAGAATGTCGCCACTAGTGCGAAGCTGATCGTTTATTTACGCGTTTATCTTATCTTCTAACTGACAATGCTTCATGGCTAAAAATTCCAGCGGGCAAAGACGCGAGTACAAGAACAAGGAACGCACAGGACTTGTGCTCGCATCTTTGCCCGGTGCAATTTTTTTTACCCCATGCATCTGTACCAAAGCGCCCAGCAAGCTACCCTACTCAACTGATAATGCTTGTTGGTCACGTTTTCCATACCGGACATAACTTTTTTGGTCACGTAGAATCAGTGCACATCCACAGAAATTTAGGCGCTGACACGATCTTTCGTGGTGTAATCTTCAAAACAGAAAAAGCTCCGCAGAGTTTCATCAGCGCATAAGACAGTCACGGCCATTAATTTTATTGAAACTCGTCCTTGAGTTTCCAGCTAACCGCTACTTATCTGGGCTACTTATCTGTGACTCCTTACAGGTGGCGTACGGAAGTTAAAAGGTGTATCTAAGCGCTCGCAAAGGTGTCACCCTTTCTGCTTGTTTTAAGCAAGCAACGGCGGTATTGTACAGCAAGTATGAAGAGATTCATCGAAACAGTCGTCCTCGTCATAGTGATTTGCGGCGAATTGTGCATTGTCCAAGGTGAGGACCCTTGAATACGCTAAGCACGAAGCGAATACTTAGCTCGGAAGCTCTTATAATTTTCTGTTGGAGATCGCTGAAGAGATATATCAGCAATAGAATAATAGTATTCTATGCATTAAAGTTTTGTCGGCGCGTTTGGAATGAGTTGAGACTGAGGCTGAATGCAAAAAAAAAAAAAAAATTAGGACGGCAGCGGATCAAAGCGAGCTAAGAGTGATATGATCCGCGAGGGTTTGAAAGGGCCCAAGGCTCTGCGGCTATGGCCACCTCAGCTGTGGCCAAGCCGCAGAGCCTGCGCTTCTAGTGAAATAGAAATGGAATCTAACAAAAGCGGTGTGAGTATTGTATCAAATTGAAATGATGGGGGAAATGGGCTAGGACAGAAAGAGTATCAGTGACAGATAAGAGATTGAGCCTATAAGGTCCTCTATTTTCATCGCTCATCAAGTCTTGGCTAAACCATGCCGTCAGTTTGATATAATTCTTGATATATCTGTGAACGTAAACGTAACTCAGACACGAAGAAGAAGTGTGTGTTTCTTTCTCCGTGTTCATTTAGGACCGGACACTCATTCTATCACCTCGTCAACACTGCTTAACAAGGCCTGGCTACGCTTTCTCGCCTTTGTGGTCTTTAGCTTGTCACCGCTGTACAGGCGCTTGACTTACTGTGTAATTTATGCTTGTAGAACGCCTAAGCACCTCGTCATCGTCACTTCATTTCCCGAGCGAGAAGACACGTCACCATGCTGAGATTTATTCCATCCTCTTCTGTTCAGCATGCAAACACAACGAGCGCCATTTCGATTGTAGACGTGCCGAAATGATCGACGGAGACCTGTGCCCAGGTGTTGAACGTTGGAGATGCGGCTTCATTAGGCACCGATGTATGTGCGTTGAAGGCACCTTCCAAAGGTGGGACGCCCGCTGTGTGCCATACAGAGACTGTGGTAAGTAGGTAAAAAGCAGCTATAACAAGTAATGTTGATATTATTGGACACGTATGCACGCTACGGTGGGCACGGGCCGGCTGCAAAACGCGGTAATGTTCATCCGCGTTCGCATGTAGTTGTATCGTCACGGACGAGACATTGTGGATTGAACCCGATTTGAACTCATAGGCAGCGGGTTAAGACAACCTGGAGTGAATATCAACAGTAGCGCGGATACGCTTAGCTACTCGCAAATAAATGTGAAGGGTTTACCGTAGCTGGACTATGCACAATACATCCCCGAACCTCATGGAGACACGGGATCACTGCGATTGGTGCTGTAAGAATGAAATTCGGCAGAATATACGTGACATATGGTTAAGGAGGAGAACTCGCAAGAATGTGCTTTCGTGGAAGGGATAGTTGGTAGCAGTTCATGCCATCGAAATTCAGTCGAAAGCTTGCGCTTGCGTCTGCGGTCTTTCAGTGTCATTTCTTACTATGTCATGTGTTGTAATGGTGACAAAAAAGCAACTCTACCAACGCTAGCCGCTGCTTATACTACGCGAGTAGATACTGTAGTCGTCACGCGACTCACTTCCTGAAAGCTCGCGCACCTTTTTTTTGTGTTTTTTATTTAGTAATACTGTCAATCCCGCCAGGGATTTTTACAGGAGTGCTTATATGATTATGCATGTTTTCTTTTTTCATCAGTATAGCTTTCGTACCTCTCTAGATTATTTTGTTTTCACAATTTAACTCGAGAAAGGCTCTCATTCACGCGCTGAAAATTTTCGTCTAAAGCAATCCCGGTTTACCTGCTCTGTAAGTATCTCGCGATAAGAGTGTGTGAGTTTGCCTGACGTCAGGTGGGAAGTTACTTCAGTGTCGTAGTCTGCAGCATTGTAGTACAGTGCTCACCGATGACCACTGTACCGAACGACAGGAGAGTTAAACATGTGCTTTATCGCTGTTCCCATACTTCGGGCTGCCTAGGTGCCCCTGCAGCATCTACCGTCATAAAGGAGGTGCTATGCAGGCTCCCGCGTTCTCTAGCACAATTACCTTAAGGCATCGTCTGTGTCCCATTGAGCTTGGGTAAATCGATGTTGCCACTTATACATTGGAAGAAAGCAGCACTAAATGCGCGGGTGCTCTCTCAGCACAGCGCGTTTGTATGAAGTCGCGACATACTCCACAATGCGGAGTAGCACTTTGGCCAACTATAATTTTCGCTATAGACGATTAATATATTTCTTAAACCTTGCAGCGTAGTCTTTACGGTAAGCCACAATACTGCCGCCGCCATTAGCCTTTTATTATTTAAACGCGTGATAATTAAGCGCGAAGAACCATGATTTTTGATGTTTTTGTTTTCGATCGCCGTCTCTTCAATGACAACGCTCCCCCTGCAACATATCCTACCTACCGATGTCCATGTCTCGCAAATTCGATAACCACTACCACGCGGCTGTGCACGCATAAGCGGATCGCTGCAAGAGAATTGGATCGTTAATTTAACTTTGCTTTCATTCTCTCCTTTTTTCATCGATGCTGCTTTGCAAATGCAAATAAAGTCTTCAGGGCCTTCAACCTTAGTCAGGTAAGTAATATTTACTTTTATTATTATTTATTATTTATTTATTTATTTATTTATTTATTTACTTACTTAGTTAGTTAGTTAGCTAGTTAGTTAGTTAGTTAGTTAGTTAGTTAGTTAGTTAGTTAGTTAGTTAGTTAGTTAGTTAGTTAGTTAGTTAGTTAGTTAGTTAGTTAGTTACAGTACCTACAGCGCACACGTGGGGCATTAGTGTAGGGGGGAGATAATTACAAGATACATATACAAAAAAGTAATACTTTTCAGAAAAATACAGAATGGCGACAAATCATTAACACTGTGGTGTACATAAAGGAAATACAGCTACATAAAAGGCAACGAAGGGTCACACGTAATTAACATTGACGTGCGTGAAAATAAAACACCAAAATATCTGTATATACATATAATAAATACAAGTACACAGTTATATATACATATACACACACAGATATATACAGGCAGAGATCTAGAAAACAAAAAGAACTCAAGTGTAGACCGCTAGAAGGAACAAATGAAAGTATAATAAGGCTACGATAAAATGTGACTCTGAAGCGAAGTGGCGAATGTTTTCCTGGACGCGGCTACAATTTCTTCAGGTAGTTTGTTCCATTCCCTTCTTTTGGCATCATCTTTCGAGAGCATAGCACGTGGGAGATGAAAATTCGTGCGTGCTGGGCCTGCGAGTCACCGTCTTCTGAATTCTCTCCACAGTTGGTATAGAATTTGGGGCACGCAGAAGACCAAGTATCATTGTAACGAGAATAAGCAGTGAAATACAAATAAGCCGGTGGTATAGTGTGCCACGTAGTCAATTTACCTGCAGTGCACCTGCCATAGATGCACTGCAGAAATCTAACTTCGTCTTGAATCACGCTGGATAGTGTGTGTTTTTTGTGACATGGCCAAATCTCTCCGAGCTTATGACCATGTCACAGAAAGCCCGATGTTGTATCGAGTGAACAAAGAGGCCGTTGCAACGAAAGGCGCTTCATTTGCTTGTCGACGGTCTTCCTTGCGTTCCTGGGCGTTTTCGCTGCCCCGTCACGGTGGTCTGGTGGCTATTGGGACCTAGGCTGCCGATCCGAAGGTTGCAGGATTGAATTCCTGCCACAGCGGCTGCATTTCGACGGAGGCGAAATGTTGAGGCTCGTGTGCTGTGCGATGTCGGTGCACGTTGAAGAACACGAGGTGGCCGAAATTTCCGGAACCTTCCACAACGGCGTCCCTCATAATCATATCGTGCTTTTGGTAGCCAAATCCCTACAAAACAATAAATCAAATCTTCGCTGTAAGAAGAAACATAGCTTGAAGTATGCTCAGATTGACAAACGTCTCACAGAGCCTCCTGCAGTGCCCTACGAAGCAAAAAAAAAATATAGCCAGGTATATTTTGGTTGCAATGCCAATCTTACCCAGGCCTTCCGGGTGAACGAAAGCGCATATTCCCCGAGTGCAACGACGACTCTGTTGGTCAAGCTCAGTACAAGGGGAACAGAGGCCTAATAAGCGAACGAGTGCTCTTGCACTATTTCGTCACGGTATTGTCTTCCTCACTGCCGCTAGCAATCTTGTAGCCTAACGGCTAGGGTGTTGACTTGGAAAGCTCGAGGTTGATGCTACAGTGCATGGTTACGGCGGTTGCACGTTTGCATTTCTCTCCCGCTGACACGAAGGGCTCGGCTGCGATGCCAGCCACGGCGGTGGCATTCTTATGCAGTGGAAATGCTGAAGACCCTTTGCTGTGGGATGCCAGTGCGCGAAAAACTTCAGGTGGCCGAAATTCGCGGAGCCTCCCACTGTGGGGCGCCTTTTGGCAAGCGATACCCAAGCCGCGACATTTTGGCACGTAATAAACGCAGAGTTATTTTTATATTGGCATATGCGTTGGCGCCTGGGTAGTTCGAGGTTCGCCCACTTTTCAACGAGTCACTTTTGCCTTGTCATTGATGGCGTCAGGGTTATACGCTTGTGTACAGGCCTAGTGGAGTTGATATTGGTCCAGGATGTACGCGGCTCTAAATTAGGCCTCCACTCTAAAGTCCGCCTCTAGGTCTCGAAATTGCGAGGCGCACTTGGTGTTGCAGTGGTTGCACGTAAGACTGGTTAGGCATTGGCCTTGAGGAGCAGTGCAGGTGTGTGGCAGTATACCATGGTATACCGCCACACAATTGTTTTAGGGGCGAAGCTCCTCTTAGTCTAACCTTGTCAGGCGTCAGGCGGAACCGGCGTGCCGGGAGGCACGCGCCGAGGGCGAGCGCGTGCCTCCCGGCGCGTGCCTCTCTCTCTCTCACTCTTCCATCTGCTGTCTTGTGTGAGAGAGAGAGAGAGCGAAAGGCACGCGTTGACTATGGAAACGCTCTTTCTTCGATGAACGCGCTACCAGCTCGCAAAGAAGGAGAATGCGCCCTCACCCGCGAGAGACAACGTTGGCGCAGGCAGCGTCTCCTAGCGAGTTTCTTGATTGAGAAATACCGACTGCTCGCGTTGGAGAACCGTTCACCGGCCTCACACACACACACACACACACACATATATATATATATATATATATATATATATATATATATATATATATATATATATATATATATATATATATAGGCACTGGATCTTCACTTGCAATGAAGCGCCGGTGGGAGATTTCACTTGTGCATAGTTGAACCATAAGGATTCGTAGCGTGAGCGTTAACTAAATTAATTCGGAACACGGCACGATCTACGATGAACCTCCCGAGCTTCGCCCACTCACCATCATTCACTCCGTGGATATGCTGTAATTTTTTTGTTTCGTTCATCTTTTCAGCGAAAACATATTTTATGTCTGTGCGCACGCCACGCCCGGAAGTACTTGAAGCTTTTCAAGTGTTTGCGAGTATTTAACTAACCTCTCATGTACGATGCGTACACTTAAGTGCATCCAACATCCTAGCATCACCGATAACGCCAGAATGTACTATGACGCATGTATAAAAAGCCACACATTTTGCTGCTGTTCCCTTGCATCGACGCCTAGGCACGTAAACTTCCTTTGATGTTATTTGATGTTATTTATTTAATTGTTGATTTATTTATTCTTACTTGCGTCATGACCAATGTTACAACTGCTGGTCCTCTCGGTCCTCCAGCTGCGGCGCGATCGTCAATGAGCGAGGAACACACGTCTTGATGATTCATCATGACAATTGTGATTCGGTTAAGGAAAGGAACCTAATAGCTGCAGCCCAAGTCGAGACCACGGCTAAGCGTCCGCGGAGGTAGGGGAGCAAAGTAGCAAGTTGGGCGAGTTGGTATACTGTCATGGTGGAACAGCGCGCACAAACAAGGACTGAAAGAGACAGATCAGAGAGAAAGGCCGTAGGTGGAGGTCTCCAAAAATTTAGATCACGCGGGGTCCTTTGACGTGCAATGACAACGCACAGTCGATGGGCATCGGGCATTTTTGCCTGTGTCGAAATGGGACGGCCGCGGCTGTGATCGAACCCTTGTTTCTTGGGTGGCGGCCGAGTACCACAAGCACTACACCACCGTGGCGGACTCGGATGAATAGCTTTAATGGAAGACAAAAAAATGAAGGGAGGGGAGGGGTGGAGCCGGCGCTTGCGGGAGAGCTCGCGTCCACTCGCGGAAGCAGAAAGGTAACATGATTATTAATGTGTTCTGCTACGGCAGTTGATGAGAAGGAAGTAACAAGAACGACAACTGCTACCACGTAACTACTACTGCTACTACTTACTATTACTACTATTACGACGACGACACGGGTCAGTCTGACGTCTTAAGACTGACAGAAAATTTGCCAGTGCCGCTGCTTCGCAGAAAGTAATTCAGCTGAAAAGAAAATGAAGTACTCTTTGTGTGCAATGGCACTCGAACCTAGTCCTTCTGCCTAGGCTTATCGAACGCCGCGGCGACTACATAGGCCAACCTGAATGCAGGTTGACCTATGGAGAGAGCGAATTTCTGGTGACAGTGAACTATTAAGCCAGCGAATTTTCTGGCGCTATTTTGTCATGGTGGTGCATTCATTGATGTTCCTAGAGACAGTCGAGAGAACTCCTCCGAGACAGTTGAGCTGTTAAGGCACTGGATTAAGAAGCTCGCGATCGGTCGTACATTGCATGGTACCGAAGGTTAACCGTGCTGCTGACCCGACAAACGCAGGTTGGATCGCAGCCGCTAGCGGTTGCATTTCGATAGAAGTGAAGTTCTGGAGACACCTCCTCTGTGCGATGTGCCTGCACAAAACACTTCTGGTGACCGAAATCTGTAAAGCTTTTAAATCTCGCGTGCCTTTTGGCGCGTAATACCAAAAGTCACGTCACTTTGGCTCGTAGCAGCCAAGCAACTATTATATTACAGTATCCATAGGCGCTCGTGTAGTTCGACCTTCGCCCTCTTTTCAGCAAATCACTTTGGCTTGCGGAACAGGGCAGTATAGTGGTATACTGTTACGCAGTTATTTTGGTTTTGTTTCACTTTTGAACAGACGCATTGTGTGTCTCTCTCATCGTTGGCGCATAACCCTTTTTCGGCCTACTTTCTTGAATATTTCGATCGTAATTGTACTGAATTTGCATGCATGACGCGTGCGTTTGAGTACATTCAAGGTCGTAGGCGTGCATCACCGACAGTACTATAGAATGTACTGTAACGCGTGTACCGTAACGTGCCCACACATTTTAATGCTGATCAGTTATATCGATAGTGCTCGCCTCTGACAATGCGAAGTGGGAGCTGTTTTCTTCGATAGGCACAGCTTCCTTCATTAATGCTTCGTGTTCTCCCGCCGTAGTAGGCAATTCCGACGGCGCAAAACACTTGTATTAGTCCACAGCTGCCTTTGGGGCGTAATATCGAAGCATCAGGAAAACGCGCACTTTCAGAATTGTTTGATTCCAGCTCGAAAGGGCTTTTGGAAATCGGTGCGTAATTTCGCGGTGTGTTCTATATGTTTCGGCGCAGTGTGTACTGCATCACGTATTATAATATACAATTACATGGGGCTCACAGAGAACGTTAACACGTTGATAGCTTCCATCGTTAGAGTATTTATTAGCTCCAGCAAACACACCACTTCGCTTACTGCTGTTGTTGTTCACTACTGTGAAAGACAATAAGTTGGCAAAACGCAGTTGATTTTAATTCCAGAGCACCCTCCGGTGATGGTTAAGATTCTCATGCATGATTTTCATCAGCGTATTTTTCTCTTATATGCAGCTGCTCGATAAACACGAAGACCTCGTCATGGTGGGCGCGACGTCAACGCTAGTTGACCCGAACAAGGTCAAATGTTTTGTGGCGGAGAAGGTCGGTAGTCATTATCATCGTCATCGTCATCATCGCAACTACCAACGACTCGTAAAGTTCAAGGAACTCAAGTGGGTGAGTTCTTTAATGCCCTGTAAATAATTAAGGACTGTGTTTTAAATGCGTTGCGGTTCATGGCTTCACCTAATCCGTCATGACCGTCGCTCCTATCGCGTGCTCCTCCTTCCTGCCGAAACCCGGGAAGCGCCAGAAACAGCGCCACCACCTCGCCGAGCTTGAGATTCCTGTCCTCATCACAGTGCTCCGGCGCCCAACGAGAATCACTAAGTTGCGCGTGCCACGCACTTTCTCAATTTTCACAATAGTGGAGCTGCTTAGCTGTCCTCCTTCTCGCGCATGGGCGGCAGTGACGGTCGCTCCCTATACTTTCATTCGTATGAGGCCGAGAATTGAAACTACTCTTTGACAATCCTGGCCTGCTCTTACAAGCGGTGTCTTTTAAGACCGCGCGTCTGCCCCAATATTTCTGTATTTGCGTGCGTGGGTGGTTGGTTGCGTGTGTGTGCGTGCTCCTGCGCTAAAGGAAGACGCCCGAAGACATTGCGGCTGCCTATCGAATCACGAAACACCATAAGCAGTGCCAATATCAATCTGATGCAGACAAACATATTTATTCCATACACAGACCATTTATGATTCCACCAATACACTTTTCATGACTCTAAATCCAGTTTCCAGCAATGAAATCACTGCCTAGATATCCCCTTGAATTTCTTCACCCATTATATGCGTGTATGCGCAGCCACTTGCGGGTGGCTCGGATTCCACCTTTGATAAAGTTCTCGCTAAATCTCTTCCTCCTTCGCCAAATACCTTATTCAATTTCATATCCATATGCAGTATTCTGCTAAAACAAAGGGTATCCAGACACGGTCCGCCAAACACCTTTTTTTTTGCGTGTGTGTGCGCGGTAGAGGATCGGTGCTGCCGTTAGATGTTGTGCACAGCTGCCGCAAACTTGAAGATTTGAAAGAAGAGTCCAGCTATGGTGTGGTAGCTGGGGTGCGTCTGTAGAAGCTAGAGAGCTCACATCCGCGTGCATCAGACAGGCATAAGAAATGCAGAAATATTACTTCGACAAGCATCACAATCAGGTCGTCTTTGAAAGAGGGCAATGCTCGAGGCTCCACCGTCCGGTGTGAACCAACCTAGTAGTACAACGGGCCTCACAAGATACCTAACGAACTGCCCTCCGTGAACTAGGAGATCGAACTCACCGACAACATGTATAGAAATTGAGACCTTATCTGAGCTCCATCGCCGAGATGGAGCAACCTACCTTATGATTATTCTACATCGAGCACGCACAGGCGGGCCCCGTGTTGCATAAGTATAAGTAATCCTCCGAGAAATTATAGTGCAACACGTACCGGTGGCGAATCAACGATGTTTAAATTAGCGTTCTCAGCGTCTTTCACTGGCTTAATCCCGATGGTTGATTACAGTCTTCCTCAAATTGTGGCAACGTCTTTGTGTTGCTATGACGGTACACGTGGGTTTATCATCAACAGAGCACACTCCGCTTCGCGTAATCGCAATCATGTGGTTGTGCGCTGAGGGCAACGCTGTGTAGAGCGCCATACGCGGAGTAATAAGATTCAGACGAATTGAGGACAACGCTGTTTCTGTTACCTTCATTAGGCTACCATCATGAAAAGCAGTGATAACTCGCCTATTAGTTGGCAGAATAAGACGGTAGGCTGGTGCACGAGGGTAAGAACGGTCATTGCAGTCACTCATATAACCGTACATCGTCACGTTAAAAAATGTGGTAGGAAAGGGCCAAGGAAGGCTTTCAAAAGCCCAATATGAATGAAGTTGGTCCCTGTAGTTGCCCATGAGGAAATCTAGAATGACGTTAGCGTCGTGTGAGGTGGAGGGGGCGTGGTGGGCTAGCCCCCACTCCAGGAAGTTAGTAGAGAGGTCCCCCCCTCCCCCATTTCCGGATCAGAGCATGTGGACAGGGGTCTAAAGATGGTAGAGAGCACGCATAACTAGGATGCAAGTTGCGCAGTGACCGTGCTGTATTCTCTGTGCAGACCTCGGAGTATTTCTCGTTTTGTATGGTAACGCTAACTACACCAGTGGCGGCATGCAGTAACCGTCAATGCCAAACTCGGTCTTTGTAACGAGCCCCTAACAATTTATGCTGAAAAACTACCCGGCTGCTTAGAGTACCCAGCACAGTCAAAGCGCAAGCTACACTTTTCTGCATGGTCACCCGTTCTTTTATTTTGCTCTTCTTCCGTTACTGCTTTTCTTGCTCCTATTCGTCTTCCCTTATTGTGTTATTTTAAGAGCGGGGCTCTTTATGGGCCCGCCATATCCGCCGTCCCCCATGTCTGCTGTTACGCAGATTGAAAAAGCGGACCAGCTCTTGCCCGTGACCCTGTACCATACCCTTGCCTTCTGCACACTGCTAGTATAAGACTGTCCAGTTAATGGCAATAATTACACGCACGGAAACGTTCAAAAAGAGCTCGTTGACGTAAACATCGTACACGCATCCGAAAAATTATTGGCCTATGCCAGCTCTCTCTAGAACTCTACGAGGTTTCATTGGGGTCTTGATGTAGTTCGGGCTGACCGTCAAGACAAGACCCTGAGGCCTCCCAGGATAATTCTACATCTGGAGCCGTATCTAATCATGGTACAATATGTTTGCGTAATTAAGAAATAGTATATTTTGACAGCGTCGTTTTCGGTAACGCATCCTTGAGCGTTCCGTCGCTCTTTAAAACAGTGCATTATCCATAGGTTCCTCACTATGGATATATACTACAGCAGAGATTGTCCACTTGACATGCCGTGATATCCACCCTCAAAGAGAAAATGCCTGCCCCGCCTTAGGTTTTCGTTATACAGTTAAACGATGAGGCCAGCTCAGAGGCGCGGGGCCGTGGCTGCGAAGCGGCCACTAGGTGAAGAACCACACAA
Source organism: Hyalomma asiaticum (assembly GCA_013339685.2). Taxonomy (NCBI): domain Eukaryota; kingdom Metazoa; phylum Arthropoda; class Arachnida; order Ixodida; family Ixodidae; genus Hyalomma; species Hyalomma asiaticum. The sequence goes on along the minus strand of CM023487.1, from coordinate 42,042,846 downwards.
GCGCAACCACCACGCAATGAACACATTGCACAAGGAATCAACACGTCACTAATGAGCTTCGGTGAACGGCTTGGAAGTTGCTGCGTCTTCTCCTTGGCGTCGAGGAGTTGACAGTAAACGTAGTGGCTGGCCCTAAGAGGCACATGGACGCACATTGGTGACAGAGGACTCCGCGATTCCTGCAGATGCCGACAGTTCCACCACAATAGGCGCTCCGTAGATTATGGCAGAGGTTCAATTAATAGATGCTGCTTCAAGTAACACCAGCAGCGAATTGCCTTTCGGTCATTCTTGTCCATAACCAGGTACAACAGCATCGTAAGGGGTCAGAGGAAAGACGACTCTGTTCGTCTGAAGCAGTTAAAGATGATCATGGCAATTTAATCACTGATGGCGGGCAGCCTACAGCAGACAGCGCACCTACCGTTTTCTTCAGAGACGGTAAACTACATTTGCAACTTTTGGATGAGACGTTCGCAGAACAACGTTAAAGTGGTGCAGCTTGTTTAAGACGTACTCGCGGGCAAGTTTCCTTGTGACTGTAGTATATGGGATATGACAACGCACACTGCTTCAAAGGAGGAGAGAGAAGAGAGAGTGAAAGCTTTATTTAACAAGTAGGTCCGGCGACTTGGGGTAAGGAGGACGCGAAAAAAATGTACGAAAGACACACAGAAGCACTGCGTACGTTTTTCGTGTCTTTCTTTTTTTTCATGTCATCACTTTTCCAGTGTGCGCGATCATATTTTCTGAAGCAGCTGTTTTTTATGAAAAAAATAGGCATAGAAGTGTTACATTGCAAACCGCAATCAAGGAGCGACTTATGAACGAGACGACGTATTCCTAACTTGTCACGGTCTTACAGAATGTGTTTGATCGGGAAATGGGGAGCATAGGTTTGCGAAAGTGGTCATAGCAATTTTTAACAGCTCAGCTGTTCGTGGTCGACGTAAAACATCACTTAATTGAGTTAACAGTGGAGCTGTCACGCAGAAGGGAAAAGCGGACTCTCTCTTGCACTTGTCCCACCAACACCAATGCTACGCGGTAATATGCGGAGAGCAATATGCAGAGAAAAACAAACAAAGCAAGAAGGAAGGAAGGAAGGAAGGAAGGAAGGAAGGAAGGAAGGAAGGAAGGAAGGAAGGAAGGAAGGAAGGAAGGAAGCAAACAGAAAGCCGATTTGTGCTGAAGGAAAAAAGTGGCCCAGCGCCCGCCTTCAACCTACACCATTACCTTCAGCAAACTGCTGCGTGAGAGTGATAGAAATAATGACAGTGCGACATGATAGTGATGGTAAAGAAAAGGAAATCAGGATACACAGAACGCTACAAACGTTACGGTTCACGCAGAAGGCAAAAGCGGATACGAGCTGACCGTCTTCACACTGCCAACATCCTTGACCTAAGCCCACCTCTACATGATATTGATAGTGATAATGCTAATGATAGATTGCTGTTACAGTGTACTTGACACCCTTGAGGCGGCTCCCCTGTCTACTCGCATTTAACAAGCGTGGAACTGGCTTTACTTCTTTCGAGCTAGCCTTGCGAAAAAAATGAAACCTTCACAGGTATTCTCAAAATCTGCTTAGCGCTAAATATTCTAGCCAGCGAAAATGGTCATGGCCGCTCCCGCCGAAAATGATTCCGATGTTGAGGACCGATGGAGGACCAGCAGTTGCGTCGTTTTTCAAATCCACATTTGCTCTGATTGAGTAAAAAAACAATCGCGCGTCGCCCGCGGGAGGATGCATTGACTCAAGTAGATCGTAAATACAGTGTTGTTGGAGTGCCGTTCTATGTTAATGTAGAATCATTTCGTATTAAATGGGAACCGCTATACCAAATGTACTATATTTGAAGCACCGTTTGCTAATGCAAATAGGGAATATAATTTTTCGCACGGTGACATGACAAGTCGGAATTCGAATTGCCATATCTTGTAGACTACTGAGAGCGCGAGCGATAGCAAAATCTCTTATTACTCTATTTTTCTTTCAGGGTGATTGGCCGACGAGGTACGTTTTTCCGTGGTATTCATTTGTAGCTGCTATTGGCTTCAAGATCAAGCGTAGTGGGCGCCTAGTCTTCTGGGCGTATGACCGAAGACGGCCTTGCAAAAATACGCAATAAAGGCACTAAGCGCTTTTTTGGAAGAAAGCGGCATTGATGGACTTTACTAGCGCTTTTGGTGCTTTCATCTATTTCGCCTTTTTATGATTTCTGTGAGTGCTTACCAGGTTACGGTATTGTTATGTTCTGCTATATCTTGTGACTCCTTTATAAGACCAGGTGCCGCTGAATGATTATGGACGTTTTTGTGCACTGACATTTCCATTTATCTATAAGAGACTTTTTCTCGAGAGTACTGCCATGTACTTGACCTTGTATACATATAACTTGTATTTAAATGTGAACATTTGACAGAGATCTGTCTGGTTGGGACGAAATTAAAGGTGAAAAAAAGGGGGGACGCCAACCAAATTATAATCATCAAAAGTAAAATTTACTCCTAAAGATGACAAAAAACCCGACGTTTCGGGTCCCACTCGGACCCTTCTTCAGGGGTGACTGGAGGGCACCAGACAGCAGCAGTGCTTATAAGGCCACTTTTTTTGTTTCTTTCTTCTCTTTTTCTTTTTCTTCTTCTTTCTTCCTTCCTTTCTCGCTTTCTCTTTTTCCGGTTCTTCAAACCGAGGGGGGTCATGCCAGTGTTGAACGAGGTGCCCGAGTCCGCTAAAATAGACACTTGGCATTGCACCTGCAGACCGGTTCACGTTACCAGGTGTCGCCTGAATGTGCCATGATTCCACAAAAAGCCGCTTGTGAAAACTGGTTTCCAAGTCGAGGACGCGGGAGTTGTCAAAGTCGATGCGGTGGTCGTGCACCTCGCTGTGTTCAGCTAATGCACTCCTTTGTCTATCGAGCTAGCGGACATCGTTCCTGTGCTGTCGTAGCTTCTCTGGAAAGTTCTTCGTCTCTCCGACGTACGACGCGCCGCAATCTGAACAAAAAAAACGAGTAAATCACACCTTGCGCTCTCTCCCTCGGCAGCCTGTCCTTCGGGCGCGGAAAGAAACGGCCAAGTGTGGAAATGGGCTTGTGTGGTACTCTTATTCCCTGCTCAGACAGCACACGTGCGAGCGCTTCGCTGGTACCCTGAACGTAGGGTACACACACGTATGGGCTTGGAAGGCGGCGGGTCAGTGTCCTTTCGAAGGGGCCGGCGGGCATTAGTCTGGCGGCGAGCAACCTTTCCAACGAAGGCTTTCAAGTAGCCGTTCTTTAGAAGGTCGCTTCTGACCACCTGTTCTTCTATCCGCTTATTCTCCGAAGAACAAACCCTCCGTGCACGGGCCAGCAGAGCTGAAACCACCGCCGCTTTATGGTGGAAAGGGTGATTCGAGCTAGCGTCGAGATAGCGACCGGTGTGAGTCGGCTTTCGGTACACCGAGAACTGGAGCATGCCATCCACCTTTGTCACAAGGACATCAAGGAACGGCAAGCAGTTGTTCTTTTCCCGTTCCACGGTGAACTGAATGGCCGGCTCTATCGAGTTTAGGTGGGCCGTGAATGCGTCTACGGCAGAAGTTTTAAGAATGCAGAAGACCAGCGTCCTTGCCAAAGGCCACAGCTTCAATGTGTCGGGCAGTCGACCGCCCGTGGTAAAGATTGCGGCAGCTGTGGAGGACGGGGTCCGCCGTCTTGACTCCAAGGTCCAGGAATCAGTGAGGCTGAAGGCGACTGGCATCCTGGCACATGGCCTAAATAAAAAAACGGTCATCCAATCTGTCTGCGGAGGAGAATGGAGCCCTACGAGAGCTGCGCGAGGACCCCGCCATTGTCATCTTGCCTGCAGACAAAGGAAATGCCACCGTCGTCCTTGACCGGCAAGACTACAACCGCAAAGTGCAAAACCACCTTGAGAGTGACACTTACGTCAAATTAAAGAAGGACCCCACAGCACAGGTACAAAGAGACCTCAACAAGCTGCTAGGAGACGTGTTTGGGAAACACCCAGATGCGAGAGCTCTACACCTGCGTTTCATGTGCAGAAACGGTAGTGCGCCTGGCTTCTACGGGCTCCCCAAGATCCATAAGCCCGGTGCTCCCTCGAGGCCGATTGTGGATTTCACATCTTCTCCACTTCGAGCCCTGTCAAGTTTTCTACACAAGACTTTCGCTCCTCTCGTGGGAAACACGCCGACCTACGTAAAGAACAGCAGCCATTTTGTTGAACTCCTGTCCCCTGTTTCTGTTTGCGAAGATGAATGCCTCGTGTCCTTTGACGTGGTCTCCCTGTTCACAAGCGTTCCCGTTCAGCTAGCGACGACCACAGCGCGGGAGGCACTAGAGCGTGACAAGAAGCTCGGGGAAAGAACAAGCCTGAGCGTCGACGAGCTGAGCCGCCTGCTGAACTTTTGTCTCAGCAGCACGTACTTCTCTGTCAACGGAGAGTACTACAAGCAGCGAACTGGTACTACAATGGGTGCGTCTGTGTCTGTCACAACAGCGAACCTCGTGATGGAAGCGTTGGATTGAAGAGCATTGCAGTCGGCCGACATCACTCCGAAGATATTTTTGCGGTTTATCGACGACTGCTTCTGCATTCTTAAAACTTCTGCCGTAGACGCATTCACGGCCCACCTAAACTCGATAGAGCCGATCATTCAGTTCACCGTGGAACGGGAAAAGAACAACTGCTTGCCGTTCCTTGATGCCCTTGTGACAAAGGTGGATGGCGTGCTCCCGTTCTCGGTGTACCGAAAGCCGACTCACACCGGTCGCTATCTCGACGCTAGCTCGAACCACCCTTTCCACCATAAAGCAGCGGTGGTTTCAGCTCTGCTGGCCCGTGCACGGAGGGTTTGTTCTTCGGAGAATAAGCGGATAGAAGAACAGGTGGTCAGAAGCGACCTTCTAAAGAACGGCTACTTGAAAGCCTTCGTTGGAAAGGTTGCTCGCCGCTAGACTAATGCCCGCCGACCCCTTCGAAAGGACACTGACCCGCCGCCTTCCAAGCCCATACGTGTGTGTATACCCTACGTTCAGGGTACCAGCGAAGCGCTCGCACGTGTGCTGTCTGAGCAGGGAATAAGAGTAGCACACAAGCCCATTTCCACACTTGGCCGTTTCTTTCCGCGCCCGAAGGACAGGCTGCCGAGGGAGAGAGCGCAAGGTGTGATTTACTCCATTTTTTGTTCAGATTGCGGCGCGTCGTACGTCGGAGAGACGAAGAACTTTCCAGAGAGGCTACGACAGCACAGGAACGATGTCCGCTAGCTCGATAGACAAAGGAGTGCATTAGCTGAACACAGCGAGGTGCACGACCACCGCATCGACTTTGACAACTCCCGCGTCCTCGACTTGGAAACCAGTTTTCACAAGCGGCTTTTTGTGGAATCATGGCACATTCAGGTGACACCTGGTAACGTGAACCGGTCTGCAGGTGCAATGCCAAGTGTCTATTTTAGCGGACTCCGGCACCTCGTTCAACACTGGCATGACCCCCCTCGGTTTGAAGAACCGAAAAAAGAGAAAGTGAGAAAGGAAGGAAGAAAGAAGACGAAAAAGGAAAAAGGAAGAAAGAAACAAAAAAATGGCCTTATAACCACTGCTGCTGTCTGGTGCTCTCCAGTCACCCCTGAAGAAGGGTCCGAGTGGGACCCGAAACGTCGGGTTTTTTGTCATCTTTAGGAGTAAATTTTACTTTTGATGATTATAATTTGGTTGGCGTCCCCCCTTTTTTTCACATATAATTTGTGTGTTTCTTCATTACTGCTCTGACGGAAATACTGTTACTGTTATTGTGCCGAATTGCTTTGCATACTGCTTCGCAAACCATGCATGTGGAACGTTCACTGCCAACATTCTGACCTAAGCCGACATCTGCATGATATTGATAGTGATAATGGTAACGACAGATTGCTGTTACAGTGTACTTGACACCTTTGAGGAGGCTCCCCAGTCCACTCGGATTTCACAAGCGTGGAACTGGCTTTACTTCTTTCGAGCTAGCCTTGCAAAAAAAAAAAAAAATGAAATCTTCTTAGGCATTTCTCAAAATCTGCTTTGCGCTAAATGTTCTAGCCAACGAAAATGGTCATGACGCCTCCCGCCGAAAATGATTCCGATGTTGAGAACCGACGGAGGACCACCACTTGCGTCGTTTTTCAAGTACACATTTGCTCTCATTTAGTAAACAAAATCGCGCGTCGCCCACGGGAGGCAGCATTGAGTCAAGTAGAATGTAAATACAGTGTCGTTGAAGTGCCGTTCTAAGTGAATGTAAAAATCATTTTATATTAAATGAGAACACTTATACCAAGTGTATTGTGTTTCAAGGAACGTTTGCCTCTGCAAATAGGGAAGATAATTCTTCGCACGGGGACGTGACAAGTAGGAATTCGAATTACCATGTCTTTGTAGACTACTGAGAGCGTGAGCGATAGCAAAATCTCTTATTACTCTATTTTTCTTTTCAGGGTCATTGGTCGACGAGGTAAGTTTTTCCGTGGTATTCATTTGCAGCTGCTTTTGGCTTCAAGGTCAGGAATAGTGGGTCCCTAGTCTTTTGGGCCCATGGCCAAAGACGGCCTTGCAGAAATACACATTAAAAGCACTAAGCGCTTTTTTGGAAGCAAGCGGCATTGATGGGCGTTACTAGCGCTTTTGGTGTTTTCATCTATTTCGCCTTTTTATGATTTCTGTGATTGGTTACCAGGTTACGGTATTGTTATGTTCTGCTATATCTGGTGATTCCTTTACAAGACCAGGTGCCGCTGACTGATTATGGACGTTTTTGTGCACTGACGTTCCCATTTATCTGTTAGAGACTTTTTCTCGAGAGTACTGCTATGTGCTTGACCTTGTATACATATAACTTGCATGTGTGTTTCTTCATTACTGTTCTGACGAGACTACTGTTACTGTTATTGTGCCGAATTGCTTCGCATACTGCTTCGCAACAATGCATGTAGAACGTTCGCCACACTCAGGAGCCAAGCAGTAGCCGGCGCCTTATTTATACGCGAAGGTCTCCGAAAAGTTGACAAGCCTAATAAGTAAGACTCATTCAGGCAAGCGCAACTCGCTTAGACCAGATGGCTTTTCATCCCTAAATTGGAACTTTATGTCACGGTCACGCAAAAACCCACGTTTTTCGCTGTTAAATATTTTATTTGATAAAAGCGTGTGGCCAACATTCTTTTCTGGATCAAGCGGTGCCTCAACCACTTAGTTTGTATCGGCCGCTCAATAAGAGGCCGTGATTCGACTAACAGAGCTGGTTGAGTGCCATGCATTTCATGGAACACGCAAATGAAACAGAGATGATATATATGCGTGTACGTAGTTGCGCAGGATCCACAACCTGCTACTTCAACAGAACGCGAAGTAACAGCCTTTTTTATTTATATAGCCAACTGGGAAAAACGAACGGAAACTCAATACTGACCTATATTTGACTCACATAAAATCATGCAATTCCAACAGTGCAGACAAAACCGAACTTAAGTATGGCCAAAGAAAAATAAACGACCGACGGAAATGTTCAGGAAGTCAGGCTCGGATCCTGAGTGATTCCAGTGCGCCGTGGAATGGCAGATTACGCTTGCTGCACATGTAGTAAGAACGTCCTGCATTCTCGAAGTGATAGAGCCCTGTTGCAGTATCTCTATATGACCGCTTGACTGCAGTCAACGCTTTCATTTAGCTAACAGTTGCGTCTAACAGCTCTCAACGTTGCATTGCTGTGTACATTTCAATGCACGCCGACGAACGCCTATCCACACTAACACAGTGACATTGCTGTCCTCTATAGGTCAATCTCTGTGTGCATTGAAGAGGAGCACACATCAATCAGTAGTCGTAGTACATTAGAGAAGAAATCTTAAGCGCGCTAGTCGTACGGGCTTCGATTTAAATTACGCTATGTAATTACACGCACGTGTAATTACACGTGTCTGCTTGGTTTGAAATTGTGCGAGTTCGCAAAAGCGTAGTCTGCTCTTTTATGTGCAAACCATATGAGTTAAGGATTCTTAGGGACGGGTAGACTAATCGACATGGTAGGGCTATTTATTTACCGCGCGTAACCATTGTGTTTTACAAGAACGGCAGCTCCTCACACCGATCATGAATCGATCCTGCGGTCCTGGAAGTTGACTTTTTGCGAACAGTGTAGGCACATTTATATCTCCAGCAAAACGAAACAGCTTTTGTGAGTTTTGTCCTTCTGAAGATATAAAAAGTACACCGCATTACAGGTGTGCAAGATTCAATGGACATATACAATATTTAATCCCGTGTAACGTTTCTTCCAGATATTCCCCGCTTTTTATCCTTTTCAACGATCTGTTCATTTCTTCCAGAACGTTGAATATGACGATTACCGAAGAACACCATGGAAAAGAAAATGTCACCTTGAAAGGTAAGATTCTCATCATAATCACACCAATTCTTTATAAACCAAAGAGCCCTGTGATGAATATTACGGGAGCACATCCGCGTAGAGCACATCCGCGTAGAGAATGTGTGTAGTGGCAGAAGGCTGTAAAGTCGCTCTGCAGTCCAGCCTCTTCCTTTTGTTTTCTTGGAGGCTATCGTGTTTGTTCCTAAAGGATAGCTTTTGAAGTACTTAATTATCGGCGCTCACTTCAGCCCTCCCACAGGTGCCTAATGCAGAGAAAAGGTGCACTAATGTGCCTATGTCCGGCGTCATTTGTTGGAATATTCCTCGTGGTCGAGCAAAGATGAACGCATATTGGGTGCAATACTACGTTGCTTCCTACACTGCCATAAATGTACTTAACAAGCACTACAACCGCAACGAACGTTAGGCAAGTATAATCACCTCAAGGGGTGGTGCAATAGGTTTAATTATAATACGTACCGCATGGAAGCAGCCGCCATGCTCGCGCAATACTGTGCTCACTTTGCGCAACTGAAACTTCACGTCTGCTAGCTCAATAATTTTCTAGATCCTTCTTTGTCAGTCTCTCACTCGCACCTTTCAGAAAGCTAGCAAAGATGCCTCCACGCCGCTCTCGCGCTTTCTATATGCTTGTTTTTGTGCCAGCCGCAGCATTGAAGCGTGTCTCATTACGCGCTGTACCGAGGCGATTTAATCATGTGCTAATCAGTGATATTTTTTTTCGCGTGTTTTTCGTAACAGAAAGTGATAACGGCACTCCCGTAAACAAACTAAACAAGCGCGCGCGTCACAGGTAAGCGATAACGGCTTTCCACACAAACCAAAACAAACTTACGTGTCAACAGTGCAATTTCAAACACAAACAGTGGAAAAAACAGTGCGCGTCAGGCGCAGTGCTCTGCGTCCGTGTCTTAAATCCTCGCGATGCTTATGGCTGAAATTTGTAATTGTAGTTATATATCAATCTAGGGAATATGGTCGCTTTTACTCGTACAAATAAATGCGTTCCCTGTCACTTTCAGCGCATGACCAAAGCTGGCGCCATAATTATAGCTACAAGGTTCTGCATGCAAACGAGCACTGCATTATTCTTGGAACGAGATTCCCACCACATGGACGTAAGCGAAATTATTGCATTTCCTCCTCTACACTCTACCTGATTATGTCGTAGTTTTTATGTGTGCTACTTCTGTTGTGTAATCATCCTTGGCAACACGAACCTCGTTTATGCAACTTTATACATGATTATAGTCACGTCCTGTTCACCTGCAGTTCGTACACAGTGCTAGGCGGCATTCACGTAAGCATGGCATTAGGATCCTCTAGTCTGTAAACAATTTCCTGTTGTAAATGGCACAACTTGGATACCTACCAGGTCAGTTTCACAGTATCGTTAAGTATAACCAGCGATATTCAATTTATATGTGCATACCCTATTGCATGCGATACATTTCTAAATTTCATATATTGAATTCATTGGGTTTAGTCTGTGTTATTCCGCTTCATGGAAATGAGGCATCTGAAAGTCCGTTCGTTTTCTGGTTTTCTTGAAGTCTGCTTATTTTATGTAACCCAATTGCAGCTTTCCGCCTACCAAATTCTGGGAAGGCATCTAAAATACTGACAATAATGCAATAAAAATTATGGGTGAAACGAGCATGTAATGTTTTATTAAAGAAGGTTAGTGCAGAGGCGACGAGCAGGCCAGGCTCAGAAGCAACGGAAGGTCGCCTACCGGTTTTCTCCTCTCCTACTTATCTCCCTCACCATGTGGAGAAGGGAAGAGCGAGCAGAGCGAAACTGAAACAACAAATGAAGTAGTTGAGAGTTGATAATCAGGCCAGTTGCTTTCTTCTACGGTGTATAACAATCGTAACCCGGCCGGGGCCTACCGTCATCTCAACATGTTTATGCTATACACACCGCAGATGACTCACCAGCCATTTCCACCATCGACATTAAGCTCGTGCCATTTCAGACGCCAGACCCGAAGCTCTGTGTCCTGCAGGTGGAGTCCCCATTCGTCGCATTACGCCTGACCTAACAAAACCACGTGGTCGCAAGCTGCCACCGATAGGAACGAGTGAAATGCGTGTTCTACTGGTCGCTTCACCCGCAGAAAGCGTGCACGCAACACTCAAGCACCTGCTCTGTCTTTAGGGCCCCTCGTGCCATTAGAGCCTCAGCGACTACAACTACTACTTGCCACCGTGCTCGGTGACTGGACCCCCAATCAATTATTGTGCCACATGACACAACTACTGAATACGCCTGACTCTGCCAGCGACCCTGACCCAGGGTTCTTCGCCAGCTTTTCCTTTAACGACTTCCCATCAACGTGCATATGGTCCTCGCCTCGGCTGCCGACAAAGACCTTTCTCATCTGACCGAACTACCGGGCTTACGGGTGATAGTTGTGTCCCGCCCTCTTCAGGCGGCCAACACCACCACTATGTTACATAAGGACCTGGATCACTGCCACTGAATTTAGGCTTCAACAGAACGTTTCGATGGATCTTCATTTTGGCAGATGGGAAGTTCGCCATTGTAGGCGGTGACTTTCTTGAGATTTCGGCCGACTCGTCGATGTGCGTAACAGGCGCCTCCAAGACCCCGTGTCTTAGGCAAGTCTCAAGCTATACAGCGACACTTCAGCGCCCAAATCATCGCTGTCAAGTTCAGAAGAGCTCATTACATCATTGGATGACATCACCACTGTCATTTTTCTGGCACCAGCACCATTTTTTCTGATGGCGGGGAGGCTGTGACCTCATCGCATACGCTACACGAAGCGTCTACTGATTTCAGTTTCTGTTTGAACACATTGTTCTTACGGTTGTTTAAGATTATTGGTCTGTTTCTGGGCAAACTGAATGATGATGGCTGCTCCAGGGCTATCAATACTACTGCAAAACAGCCGTATCAGAATATGGTGGAAAATTCGATGGAGTTGCCCTTTAGGTACCGCTTTTCGGGGCGCAGCACCTTAGGGTCGAGGCTTGTCCGTTGTCCGTGCTCATGGCACAGCACTGTTGCTATAGTGTGTGGGTGTGAGCCCATCCTGGTGGCAGTGCTGTCACACGGTGCGTGTGCACGCGTGGGCCGATCCAGGAGGTATTGCACCCAGACAGTGTCGTCTGCTGTCGTGAGAGGGAGAGGAACAAAGCTTTATTACCAGGGCTTCCAGGACCTAGCAGGTCCCCTGGGTCCCCGCACGACCCCGCCACACTCAAACATTCATGCTCAAAAGGTCCATGACGCTGGCAGCCCGGCTGGCGGCGATCTTCTGCCTTGCCGGGTCAGTGGAGCGTAGTGTGGTCTCCCAGTTCTCCCAGGTTTGGAGCCGCACCGGCCCACTGGGCGGTGAAGACGGCAGACCAGTAGGATGTGCGTTAGGTCTGCCCTCGGTGCAAAGCACAGAGGGCTGCAAAGTGGGATGGGTCAGTAGTGGAAAAGGAGGGAAGGGGTGGCTAACGCTCGCGTTTGCAAACGGCACCACAGGTGTACCCATGCAGGTACTGAGGCAAGAGTCAGAGGGTGGGTATGTTTTCCTTGTAGCTCGAGCATTTGCGGTGAACTCAGCAAAAGGTACACGCAGGCTCCTTCGAGAAACTGCCCATAAGGTCCGCCTGTGTCCGGGTCGTTGACCCTCGGGCTAAAGAACCGGCCGCCTCATTGTCGGGGTTCCCCGATTGCGCGGGCACCCAGATGAGCACAGCGCTGGGACAGGGGGGCGGGTTTTGGGTCAGTATGTGGAAGGTGGTAGGGTGAACCCTGCCCCTAGCATAATTTAAAAGTGCAGTTTTTTTTTTTCGCTTCGTATGTAAGTGGCATTGGAAGTGCCGAGCACTAGCGCTATGGATGTCTCCACGGGTTCTTCTGGGCTTGTTCCCTGAGGTAATTCCCTCATCAAAGGAGGACCGTATGGTGTTGAAGCCACGGCTGCTGCTCCGTGCTGATCGTTTGCAGCATCCATCCAAGTGGTATCCTGGTCATCGCCATACGCTTTATGAAGGGTTGCTGCCGTGTCATTCCGTCGTTCGCGGTTTTGATCGGGATGCATATTACGGGGTAGTAGCGGTAGAATGCAAAGAGTATCGCGCATTTTCCTGGGAAGAGATATAAGGGAGCTATGATTGTCGAGGATGCGAATTTGGAGTTTCGAAAGTATATGCCTCCGTACGATCCCCAGTGCTTAGCCCACTCGTCATGATTCACTTCGTGGAGATGCGTGAGTTCTTTCTGCACACCTTGTCGGCTGTTTCATGCAAGCCATCGCACAACTTGCATTTCGGCTCGCACACATGCAATTCACTTGGGGTACGCAAACTGCAGCACCTACATTCCGCGGTTGCAGGCGCCGGGCAGACGTCTGCTCGATGAGCAATCTTGGCACAAACGTAGCATACACCGACTCGTTTTCGACATAGAAAACAGCGCACCAAGGTAGGTCCGTATCTCACAAAGTTCGCCCCATGAAGACGATGATAACTGGTCCAGAATTTTTTTCTCTTGACCCCAAGTGCTAGGGGGTTGCACTTGTTCAAAGTATGCCTCTCAAGGGCTGCAGACCCATCGGCGACGTTCACATTTCTAATAACCCCCTTGCACGTGTCGGTACTTTCGTAGGCGTTGACTTCATCGGCTTTATCATCAGCCATGGTAATAGACCTAGTACTTAGGTATCTTTCTACGTTTTCCCTCGGGGGAGTGCTGGCCGCCGAGATGTTCTGAATAACGTCTGCACAGATTGTGTCGTCCAGCGTATGCTCCAGACTTAAGCCTGCCGCGGCAGTGATTGCCTCGCCCACAGTAGTGGAACCAACCTTCACGGAATTCAACCCGCCTATGGGGCGCAGCATAATTTTGATATGCTCCTGGGGCATGGGAGGCATGCTCGAGGCCTTTAATTCCCTATTCACAATGTTACGGGCGACGCGTGCTCGCCTGCCCCGCGCCAGCTTGCCGCTTGCTGAGACGCCGGGTAGAGAGGAGACCTGGCCAGCCTTCTTCGCTCCTCGGCCGGAAACCGTCTTCCAACCCACTTCATCGCCGATATCTGCAATTTGCATTTGCATTGAATCCGCTGCCATGGTAGCTGCCGCAGGGCGCGTCGCTCCTCCGACGGAGGAGTCGTCGGTGTTTTGGCGCTCTAGACCTTATCAGGCCGAGCAGCTGAAGGCGCGTCGCTCACACAAAACTTGAATATAAGCGAAAAGTCCACCCACCGACAAAACTTTGGTATCCACAGAAGCGTCACAACTTCCGGCGTCGATTCTGGTGAAAACCACAGCAATGTCTAAAGAATGCCGTGCAGAAAACATTTCAGACGCGGGAGCCGATTTTTCTACGTCCTGACTTGTCGGCGCCTCCTGTTGTTTTGTTGTTGTTGTTGTTTCGTTACGGTGACCTTCATGCATTTTCGTAGTGGGCGATGTTGCGATTTTCAACAGGGTGGCACAAGATTACCGCCCCGCCACGGTGGTCTATAGTGGCTATGGTACTCGGCTGCTGATCCGAGGGTCGCGGGCTCGAATCCCGGCTGCGGCGGCTGCATTTCGATGAAAGCGAAATCTTGAGGCCCGTGAGCTGTGCGATGTCAGTGCGCGTTAAAGAACCCCAGGTGGTCAAAATTTCCGGAGCCCTCCACTACGGCGTCTCTCATAATCAGAGCTTGTTTTGGGACGTTAAACCCCACATAATAATAATAACAAGATTATCGGGTCACAATTGTTTCACTGCGGTTCTAGTGAGATGTGCTGTTTTTCTGTTATCCTTGTTTCCTATCATCCCGCGTTGATCATAGACACAAATATTAAACACCCTTCTGATAGACCAACACGTACTTTGATTGTGCCGAAGGCGTCGTCTGAAGAGAATAAACTCGCAGTCTCCATCGTCAGCATCTGCGCTCATATTTCATTCGACAGCCCTCACGTCCTTGTACCTTCGCTAGTCCTGTAACGCCGCAGTGGCATTGAGATTATGTCAATAAAAATGCAAATAAATAAATAAATAAATGACAACATCATCATTGGACTTAGAAATGGCCCACAATAATTGTAGACAGCAGTGGAACACTAGCACGCTTTTGCTTTAGCACGCCCGTTCATTTCAGTGCTCGCAACGCTCCGCTATTTGCATTCTCCGAGCGCATTGCAATATTTCTGCAGACATCAGACTAATTGCTGTCTGTTCTATGTGAAGTTTGAATTCGCCGCATGAACATGATAATTCATTCAAATGCTTTCTTTTTGCAGAAAAGACGGAATGCTTGTACTGGGTTGCCAGAAGTGCTGTGGGATATCGCAACTGGATATGTGACTTCACGTTCGACGCATTTTGCTGGGCGCAAGCGATTGTAGTAAACAGTGGAAACATTCGCGAATGTAGCTAGCCGTGTAAAAGAAAATGCCGAAAAAAAAACAAGTGTTCTTCAAATTGTCCTTCCATTGACCATGTCAAATTGCACATGTACCGTTTTTTTTTTTCTTCAAAATACAGCTGGTAAGGCGTTCAAGCAAGGGTATGACCAGTGCGATGACCGTAAGTGAAGATTGGGTCAAGATTCAATAAATCTGAAACAAATTACCATATCAAGGGTGCTTTGCTCTAACACATGCACAATGGCCTACGCTTTTCGCAGCATTAGTTGCTACTAAAACGACTCGCCATTTGTGCCTCCAGATTCTTTGTTGGTTTCTTAATGTCTCACCTTCGCCAGAAGGGCAAAGCAATGAATGTGACAGCAACGAATGGATTATTATACGAAGCAAGACTAGTAGCGTTATTCAGGAGTTGATGTTGAGTGTGCATAACGTGCAGCTGCATGTTGTCCGTGCTTGTGGAGTGCGCACAAACACGCAAGCGCGCTTTTCGTTCAGCGCAACTTCCCTTTCGCCGATGGTCTTCGGCCACGCAGTGGAAACACCTTCAATGAACTCCGTGATCAACGCAGCGAGAGCACGGTGCCCTCATGGGAACTACGTGTGAATGTAGGCAGCGCCGACGTAAGGCCGCTTGAAAGTATCATTTTGCCACCTTCAAGCGCTGCGTAGCGGTATCTCTCTGCTGGCGGTGTAACAAGAGGTCCGTCTGTGGCCGGCTTGTCTGAGGCACGTGTCTGGAAACCGGCAGGTGGCGCCTGGCAGTCAGGGTGCCTGGCAGAAAAAAAAACAAGTGTTTAGGATGTTTTCCTAGGAGATTTTGATTTATTTGTATACGTTGCGTATATAGGGCATGACTGCAACGGCGTAAACTGTATTCAAGTTTTCATGTCATTCCTGTCGCAATAATAAATTTGGGCAGATTGATCATCACACATATACTGACCTTTACGTCAGGTACCTAAGTAAAAAACGACGAAATTCAGTGCCGCCGTCAGACGGGCGGGCCGTAAGCCAACACGGACCATCGGTGCCCTATTACCGCGCTAGCTGCAATGTAAGGCATTCGCGGAATACTTGCCTTTCCTGGTCGTAAAGGGGCCCAGCAGCAATTTTCCGAGATGCGCTTGAATGACATCTTTTACTGAATCTGTTAGGTGTAAGCGGAGTTACAGTGTCGATTTTGAGGAGAATTCTACCTTCCTATGGTGCTGGCCCCCTTTCGCCGCAAGAAGTGCGCTAAAAGCTACGCACTGCGGTGGGTAAAAAGGGCGAGAAGCCAGGCTAGTGTGCGTCATGACCTTGAACATTTTCTCTCATCTTTTTCCATGAACATATTTGCTCTCTCGTAGTAGCGGCAAGCTTGTGGCAAGAGTAACTATAGCGGGGTGGCGCCAGCCCATGGCATCCGCGGTCCGTGCCAAATATGGCGTTGCTTACTTTTTTTTAAGGAGGAGCGGACGCTTTCAGATGTATTTAGAAACCGAATGCATTAATACCTACGTCAGTTGGGCCGGAAGGCCAACATTATACCAATCGTGCAATTTTATGGGGCTACCTGGCATAGAAGAAGGCTTTTGTTGAAATCTTGACATTCGTGACCTTGAAAACTTCGTGAAGATGTCGTGAAAAAAATTGAGCACGAAATTTGTCAAGAGAAAAAAAAATGTAATTCGCGTCTCGTTCTTTTTCTATGTACAGAAGCTGGCATGACTGGGCACAGGTTCCTGAAGGAGTCGTTTGTTCTTTTCCTTCTGTCTGTCCTCCTCGTCTCTTTGTTTCCTACAATATTTTTTTCCTGCTTGCCATCTATTTTGGCAGACAATCCAAGACATTCATTTTCCTCAGATATGCTCTCATCTTCGTTTGCCATGCATGCTGTACAGAATGTGCATGTGTTACAGACGTGTGCCTTACGCTGCCCGTCTAATCCTTTTCTCCCATAAAATCTCGCTTTAAACAAGGAGCATGACGAGCCTAAAAAATAAACCAGAAAACATTTCCACTCGCATCACTTCGAATGCACGACAGCCGATGAAAACATCGTTCCAACAGCTGCGAATAGAGCGACTAGGTGCCAACATGTTACCATCACTGGTCCGATGTGGCGACGAGCGCATATCTATCATCATACCTAATTGTAATATTTCATATCAGAACGACAACCCCTTTTGGATGATTAGGCCGACGCACTTGGCTAACACTTCGGAAGCGTACGTAGCTCGATGTAGTATGGGAACCAGTGCTGGACAGGTGGGGCGCCTAAAAGCGCTGTCCGCACACGAGGAGGTGCAGCATAGCTGCTTAAGTACAATGTACGCTTGAGGGACCAACACGGAGAGGAAGCAGAAAAATACGGCTTTTGGCGTGGCCTCCGCGATCGGCAGCGAGAGCCGATCTTGGAGGCCACGCTCGGAGGCCATAGCGCGGCGCGCCCGTGTCTCTCTGTGACGTCACGATATCAACTTACAAAAGTGAAACGTCACAGATGGCCCACAAACTACGTCATACTAGTGACGATGTCGCGAGGTGCCGCAAACCCAGATGAGCATTTCTGGTCACTTTAAATACATATTAAAATATCTTAACGACAACGTTCGCCGTTAATACTTGGCCACAAGTGCCTTCAGATGTTCGACAACCAAACAACACAAACATATCGGGTTTGAAATTTTGGTGTCATGGGCCCTTTAAGGTCTCTAGATAGGGACCTTATAGCTCCTGTACAAATTGGTTGGTTGATCTAACGCGATGGGTACAAGGAGCTTGCTTCAATGAACGTCCGACAACGGCGCCGTCGCAGGCGCCAAAATATTAATCTCCAAGCAACCCCGCTACACGGGCCCTCCAACACGGCACAGGCGCGCTAGTGTGCAAAATTTAATTTCCCAATGTAAAGCCTGGCAGAAAAAATCATAAACTACATCTAAACACCTGCAAGCATGAAAACTTGGACTCTATTTAAATGTAGTGCAAAACATAAATGTTCCGAGAAAATACAATGCGTACGCCTTTGCCGGTATACTGAACAGATGGTGCTTGTTTAAATTGATGTTCCATGAAAAGGTGATGACAACGGGGCTTCGATAAAGTTATCGCGTTCTGCTCTTAAAGGCGCAACTTTTGCAGCTCGTAAACCTACGTGTGGCCATCGTTTCAGCATGTTGAAACTTTAAAGGTTATAGAATGAAGTTATGAGTTGTAAGTAATATAGATTACCTCTAGACAACGCAACTCGCGAGTCGAGTTTGCAAGGACGTTATTAGCTTCAAGGGCCCGCAATGCTTTGAGTTCATAATTAAGCTGCCTTCAGACTCGTAAAACATGATGTTCTTTGAAAAATGCATAAGCTCCAGTCAATATTTTCAATAACGTTCCGAACTCACATCAGAAAAAAGCACAACCGCCATATGTTCGGCAGAGACTTGTGCATTACAATACGTCACGGTGAGGCCAGGATGAAGAGGACATTCCTATCCAGTCACGACCTTGGTTGATTATAGGTTGTGGTTAGGTCTCGTTGCAATCTTAATTTCTGAAATGGCTTTTTGACTTATATGTATAGCAAGCAGCTGTGAAGTTCTTTTCAAAACTTCCGCATCGCTTGTATTTAAAACGCTCGAACCGTACCTAGAAGTTGATATGTACATGTAAAACAGCTCCTCCGGTTTTCCTGGAATCTACAATTGTTCCATGCCCTCCCGCCATATCCATCAGGACGTGTTTTGCAGATTATTTCTAATGTCATCGCCAACTGCACTAACACCTTTGTACTGTCATCCATGATTTTTGAATGGTTAATGTGTACGATGACCTTCCATGTCGCGAACCTTGTTTCTGTTTTCGACACAACCTAACTCTGAGTCTTCCCGTTACACGTTGAATTGTGCTCTAATCCGAGTGGAAGGCTTTCTATGGCGTCTCCCAGTCGCGGCTAATCCATGAAGAATCGTGTGCTTTATTTTTATGTAGTGGTTAGTGCTTGTATTGTCTCTCGTCATAGATGCAGCAAACCACATTTCACTGGCTTTGAGCTGGGCCTTCCTAAAGAATTTTTAAATTGTATAGATTTGTCGGATTTCACGTCTCAGAACCACGACATCATTATGACAGACGCCGTACCGGACGGCCCTGTAAATTTTGTCGACCTATGGCTCTTTGGCTCTTTAACATGCTCTGACATCGCACAGTACACGAGCCTCAACATTTCGAAAGCATGCATCGAAACGCAACCGCCGCAGCCGGAACTTCATCCCGCGACATTTGGATAAGCAGCCGATGTGCCAGAGCTGCTAGGCCACCCTGGCAGGGCCGGCAAACCTCTTTTTGTGTGGTCTTCTTGGATTCCTGAATAGATGAACACCATCGCACCTGCTGTTCGATGGAGGCGAAAATGCCAGAGGCCCGTGTACTGTGCGTTGTCAGTGCACGTTAAAGAACCCCAGGTGGTCTAAATTTCCAGAGCCCTCCACTACGGCCTTTCTCTCCTATCTCTTTCACTCTCTTTCCCCTACCCCACGGACGCTTAGCCGTGCTCTCTTCATGGGCTGCAGAAATTAGCGTCCCTTCCTAACCGAACCACAATCAATCAATCAACCAATCGCACCTGCTGCCAAAAATATTGTCAACATTAAGAACATGAAATATGAAAACCACGTTTCGTAGGCTTTGCACCAGGCCTTTCGTACACCAGGGCCTTTTTTTAATAACAATTTCTCGGGTTTAACGTCCCAGAACCACGACATTAGTACACGAGAGACGCCGGATCGGAGGGCCCTGGAAATATTGTCCATCTATGGCTCTTTAACGTGCACTGACATCGCACAGTACACGGGCCTAAACATTTCGCCTGCATCGAAACGTAGCCGCAGCAGCGGGAACTTCATCCCGTTACATGCGAATCAGCAGCCGACGTGCTATAGCTGCTAGGCTACCCTGGCGGGGCGTGCAAACTTCTTTTCTTTTGGTCTTTTTGGATTCCTGAATAGATGAACACCGTCGCTCCTGCTGCCAAAAATCTTGTCAACGTTAAGCGGGTGAATCTCAAGGCAGGAGAACGTTTCGACAAGCAAGAAGAGAACGTTGTTATCATCTATCAGTTCTCATACAGATGATACTAAGGTCCTTAACAAGGTTAATAAAGGAAGAGACCGACAAATGCATTCAATTTACTTGGTATACACAAAGTGATAGGCTCGAGCATCAAGTCGGCCATAGAACGACAAAAATTAGCGCGAGAAGACACCGGAACAACGGCATTCGATCCTTCCTCCGTCGCTGAGCCTCATGCATCGCTTAGCAGCGGCAACCGGTCTGCCTAAATTTTGACCGTACATTATATGAAACGCTGAATAACTTGCCGCTTGAAACAAGAACCATTCTCTGACAGGTATCTATATGGACTTCTGGAGAAATTCCACCTGCCTGGAAAGAGGTCCTGTTAATTCCTTTCTGGAAACATGGTAAAGATCGGTCGTGTGCATCGAGTTACCGGCCCATACCAATCAGAAGCTGCCTATGCAAAGTGTTCGAAAAAATGATCAACCAGCGGCCTAGTACTAATCATCATCATCATCAGCCTGTCTACACCCACTGCAAGGCAAAGGCCTGTCCCATTGATCTCCAATTATCGCTGTCCTGTGCTAATTGGGCCCAATTTATCCCCGCAAACTTCCTGATCTCATCTGCCCGCCTTGCTTTCTGCCGCCCCCTGCCACGCTTGCGTTCTCTAGGAATCCACTCTGTTACCCTTAATGACCAACGGTTGTCTTCTCATGACATGGCCCGCCCACATCCATTTCTTCTTCTTAATTTCTATTAATATGTCCCTAACACGCGTTTGTTTTCTAACCCACTCCGCTCTCTTCTTGTCCCTTAAGCTTACACCTACCATTTTTCGTTCCATAGCTCTCTGCGTGATCCTCAATTTAAGCTCAACAACCCTCTTAGTTAGCCTCCAAGTTTCTGCCCCGTAGGTGAGTACCGGTAAGATGCAGCTATTATACACTTTCCCCTTCAGAGACACTGGTAAGCTACCATTCATTATCTGACAATGCTTGCCGAATGCACTCCACCCCATTCTAATACTTAAGTCAGCCTCATGATTCGGATCTGAAGTCACTACCTGGCCTAAGTAGACATATTCACTTACTACTTTCAATGCCTCGCCAGCTATCTGAAATCGCTGGGCTCGCCCAAGGCTATTGAACATTACTTTAGTTTTCTGCATATTAATTTTCAGGCCCACTGTTATGCTTTGCCTGTTTAGGTCAGTAATCATGCTTTGTAATTCATCTCCCGAGTTACTTAGCAAGGCTAACAACGCTCGTTTTAAATCTCAGCTTTCTTGCGCTCCCGAAACGACTATGCGACACTACCGGCCGGCGTGGTACTATTTGGTGACGTTGAGTTAAGATACTTTTAAGTTCAAAGGCACAGTGAACTCGCGTTTGCTCTAAAGGAATCGATTTACTTGAAAGCTATAAAGGAAGAAAATACTTGGAAACCGTGCGGTGCCACCATTCGGAAGAAAAACGGCAGCACGGTTTGTTTTCCCATGGCCTCCGAGGGCGCGCCAATCTCGGAGGTATGACGGCTACTAAGATGACGTCATCTGCAGAGTTGAGGGGAACGCGCGCAGTGAAACCGAAACCGCGTTTTTTATCGCTCTAAATCAACGCACACGGTGCAACGGAACAATGCATGTTGTTGATTGGAGGGTCAGGACCCTGAATACGCACTTAGTACAAAATGTTCAGAAAACGTGTCACGACCCCTTTAATAACATTTTCTCGGGTTTAACGTCCCAGAACCACGACATTAGTATACGAGAGACGCCGGATCGGAGGGCCCTGGAAATATTGTCCATCTATGGCTCTTTAACGTGCACTGAAAGCGCAGATTACACGGGCCTAAACATTTCGCCTGCATCGAAACGTAGCCGCAGCAGCCGGAACTTCATCCCGTTACATGCGAATCACCAGCCGACGTGAGCTGCTAGGCTACCCTGGCAGGGCGTGCGAACTTGTTTTCTTTTGGTCTTTTTGGATTCCTGAATAGATGAACACCGTCGCTCCTGCTGCCAAAAATCTTGTCAACGTTAAGCAGGTGAATCTCAAGGCAGGAGAACGTTTCGACAAGCAAGAAGAGAAAGCTGGAACGTTGTTATCATCTATCAGTTCTCATACAGATGATACTAAGGTCCTTAACAAGGTTAATAAAGGAAGAGACCGACAGATGCATTCAATTTGCTTGGTATACACAAAGTGATAGGCTCGAGCATCAAGTAGGCCATAGAACGACAAAAATTAGCACGAGAAGACACCGGAACAACGGCATTCGATCCTTCCTCCGTCGCTGAGCCTCATGCATCGCTTAGCAGCGGCAACCGGTCTGCCTAAATTTTGACCGTACATTATATGAAACGCTGAATAACTTGCCGCTTGAAACAAGAACCATTCTCTGACAGGTATCTATATGGACTTCTGGAGAAATTCCACCTGCCTGGAAAGAGGTCCTGTTAATTCCTTTCTGGAAACAGGGTAAAGATCGGTCGTGTGCATCGAGTTACCGGCCCATACCAATCAGAAGCTGCCTATGCAAAGTGTTCGAAAAAATGATCAACCAGCGGCCTAGTACTAATCATCATCATCAGCCTGTCTACGCCCACTGCAAGGCAAAGGCCTGTCCCATTGATCTCCAATTATCGCTGTCCTGTGCTAATTGGGCCCAATTTATCCCCGCAAACTTCCTGATCTCATCTGCCCACCTTACTTTCTGCCGCCCCCTGCCACGCTTGCGTTCTCTAGGAATCCACTCTGTTACCCTTAATGACCAACGGTTGTCTTCTCATGACATGGCCAGCCCACATCCATTTCTTCTTCTTAATTTCTATTAATATGTCCCTAACACGCGTTTGTTTTCTAACCCACTCCGCTCTCTTCTTGTCCCTTAAGCTTACACCTACCATTTTTCGTTCCATAGCTCTCTGCGTGATCCTCAATTTAAGCTCAACAACCCTCTTAGTTAGCCTCCAAGTGAGTACCGGTAAGATGCAGCTATTATACACTTTCCCCTTCAGAGACACTGGTAAGCTACCATTCATTATCTGACAATGCTTGCCGAATGCACTCCACCCCATTCTAATACGTACGTCAGCCTCATGATTCCGATCTGAAGTCACTACCTGGCCTAGGTAGACATATTCACTTACTACTTTCAATGCCTCGCCAGCTATCTGAAATCGCTGTGCTCGCCCAAGGCTATTGAACATTACTTTAGTTTTCTGCATATTAATTTTCAGGCCCACTGTTATGCTTTGCCTGTTTAGGTCAGTAATCATGCTTTGTAATTCATCTCCCGAGTTACTTAGCAAGGCAATGTCATCAGCAAATCGGAGGTTACTGAGGTATTCTCCATTAACCCTTACAACCACCTGTTCCCAATCCAGCGTTCTAAATACTTCTCGTAAACATGCTGTGAATAACATTGAAGAGATTGTGACCCCTTGTCTTACGCCCTTCCTTATGGGTATTTTGCTGCTCTCCTTATGGAGGACTATGGTGGCTGTGGAGTTGTTGTAGATGGCTTCCACTAGTCTTACGTAGTGCTCGTCTACGCCCTGATTCCGCAATGCCTGCATGAGCTGAGGTATCGACCGAGTCAGATGCTTTCTCGTAATCTATGAAGGCTATATATATGGTGGTTGATTATACTCCGCGCATTTCTCTATCGCCTGATTGATAATGTGAAGATGGTCTGCTGTTGAGCAGCCTTTACGAAACCCTGCTTGTTCCCTAGGTTGACTGAAATTTAAGGTGGCACGAATTCTGTTAGCGATTACCTTGGTAAATACCTTGTAGACGACTGACAGTAAGCTAATCGGCCTGTAATTTTTCAAGTCCTCTGTGTCCATGCACATGCGCGCGCGGTCCATGGGCCCTTGTTGCCAACTGCTGTTTTTTCTTTTAATTTGTATCCTACTATTCTAGGTCAGCAATTCCGTGGCATTTAGTCATTCAACCTTCGATTTTCGAAGCATTTCACCTCCCATTTGTAGAACAAGATCACGAGTGTCAAACGACATTTGACATTAAACAAACATCACGCGAACAAGCACTTACATCGTACATGTTTCAGACTACATCATAAGATGAGATAACGAAATGGGAAAGGACAAAGGTTCGTTTTTATTAGACATAACATCATTAAGGTAACAAAGAAGCCAAGGAAAGCATGCGTAGGAGAACTTATCTGAACTTTTTAGCTGTAGAGTAGTAGTTATTACATAAATGGAAAGAGATTAAAGTGCACTAAAAAACGCATCAGCCGTCGGTGGGGACCGAACCCACAACCACCGTGCGCCCACAGCCGTCGGATAACGCATCCTATACCAACTGGCTTATTTCATGACGTTCTTAATCTTTCAATTGCAATAAAGATGTTATTTCTTTTCATATCATCAACAATTACTTTCTTCATATGGTATTCTCTCCCGAATAAACGTCCGTGCTGCCGACCAAGTCAGTATATTAACTCTATGCTGCCGACAAATCATTTACACAAATGCCTACAATGCAACCCTCGATCGGTCGGGGCATGACGATGGCAGATTCCGTAGGAGACGACGCGGTTGTCTCCACTCTTTATATAGATTGCAGCAGCCTAGACATGCACTTCCGTTCGATCACATTCAACTTCCGCCCGCCCGTTGGCGGAGGGGCCCAAATGGTGTCCACGTGCACGTCGGCGTCTTTCCGGAGTTTGGCACGGGAGTCGTAAACGTCCACCGCACTGTGCCACCGTTGTTCACGGTGATGAAAGTGTCGTGGCCACCCATGCCGAAAGACCACCGTGGCACAATGTAAGGTTAACCGTTATTTCAGTGTTATCTGCCAGTTTTGAAATAGGTGATGCCCGTGATACCGGTAGAGTTGTTATTTGAAAATGAGTTATGCGGACCCCGGACTAGGACGAATTTTTCGGCGACTAAGAGACTTTCGTTCCTGAAAAGTTCCTATGTATTTACTTGTAGCTGTATGCGGCAAGCGGGTGGGTGCTAATTTTACCCTTTCTGCTGTGTTATTATTACACAGTAGGTAGCGTGAGCAGCCCCGTGGTGAGGTGAGGATCGGCTGGAGGCTGGTTCCGAGCGAAGTGGGTGGATGTTGTGGGGTGGTGAGGCCATATATGAAACAGATTCGGATGGCTGAAGTGGTAAGAAGACGCTTACATCGCACGCTTGATGGGAATTAGGCAAAACTAGTGAAGCTGACGTAGAATCACAGGAATAGCGCCGGCACATCTACGCGACAACTATAGTATATGGAATGGCAGTCAGTGCCCCGGCAGTATATAGCAGCAGCGCAAATGTGTCGGGAGGACAATGAGGACGCCTCTAATCAATGGGTTGAGATGCAATAAGTGGTGCAATGAGTGATACGAGATGCAATGAGCGGACAGCTTGTGGGGGGGTGTGCGATTTCACAGCGCGTTGGCAGCTGCACGAGTGAACGTGCTGCCAAAATTAGAGCAGTAACAGTAATGAAGTAATTGGAGGAATGTCATTCCATACCATTGTTTGCTTATGCTAAATTTACTTGGCAGTACTTCATCGCTTAAGCCATACAACCTTACTTATTTGTGCGAAAATATACTGGAGTCTTACGCTTTAGAGAGTGCCCTGTGGCTACTGTATTCCTGCATCAGCATGTCTGCTGAACACACCATGTTAGTCTGATCTCTCAGAAAACTGCATGCACACATACTCCCCTGCCTGCCTTTTATTGGCTACTTTTCCTTGGCGACTGCCTTACTGTGGCACCAGGTCACCAAAGCCAGTGAAGTGATCGAACCATGCATTGAGCAATAATAAGATGAGCTTATCGGTGCATATTAATCATGAAAGAATGTTCTTTTCACGTATCTTGTTTTGTATTCATGTTTAGCTTGTTTTCACATCTCGTGTTTTGTGTTCTCGATCATGAACACATTTGTTTTCTGCACTTCTCATTTGTTTATATTTGTATGCCTTGACATCTTCCATGAAGCACCCGATAGACATGGAGAATGAAAACGCCTTCTGACTGATGCATTGGGTCCACACACTCCTCAGCCATTGTTGCTTCACCACAGATTGTGGCCTGACTGTACGCCAGGCGTGAGGTCACAAGGTGCAGACAAGCAGAGTGCCCAGACTTGGGCCCAAGCGCTTCCACATGATCATCGTAGGCCTTCCAGATATCCCTAGGATGCCAAGTGCCGACCATGTGTGCGAGAGAAAGGTATGCCGAGCATTTTTCTTTGTCAGCTCCGCAGAACCTGCTACTATCCTCGAACCAAATTCCTCAGCTCCAGGGCTCCAGAAGTCTATCTGATGTGTGGGGCGACGCCTAAAAATGCTTCACATGTCACATAGTGTAGTTCACCTCTCTCCATGATATATATACATTTGGTCACTTTGTGCTTTTTAGGGAAGAAGGCTGTTAATGACTCACAGCAAGCTTGATTGATTTATTCATTTATTGATTACATACTTGAAGTGCCTCAGCGGGCATGACAGCAAGGGGGTTACAGCCTGAAGAAAGATACTAAATCATTACATACACACATACAAAGCATTGTAGAGCAGATCACTACCCAAAACGTTAACAATGTCAGGTGATCCATTGTATTATGGCTCATACAAAAATAGAACACCTGAATGCGTCACCTGTGAAAGAAAACTCACCGTCTTTCAGTGCATGGTCGCATCTCAATGACATATGGGCAGGTGACTTAATTATATCTGTCTCGCTCAATGCTGGTTATCAAATGGCAAATGGTGTGAAAAATTTCAACTTGTTGTTTTTCTGCTGGTCTTGTAGTGTCCGTCAGAATAATTTATACCGCCGTTAATTCTGGTGCTCGCCACTGTTTGAAAAATCTTCAGATTGCGGGTGAATTTGCGTACAATACATCCAAGAAATTTCATACGTTATTAAGAGCACAATGAACTCAACTTATTCTGACTTTGAGGAGGCCGGAACTGGGTATTCAGGTCAGATGCTCGCAGGGTCTGTTGAATTCTCCAAATATATGCCTCCCCTAGGAAGAGTCTTTCAAGCAAATTTGACTTTTTGCATACTCATGTTAAATTTTTCCAACAACCGCAGAAGAAGCTCAGTGCAGAGAAATGAAGACATCAGTCTGGTAAAATGTTTGGAGAATTATTTATTTATGTATATATTGGCTTGGCCAGTGTCTTGGCCCAAGCACGAGGGGCCAAGTACATGCAGTGAAGCAAACGGGAGAAATACACAACTCATATAAAGACAGCCAATAAAGCACATTTAATAACAGCACAAATTAAAGCAATACCAAATTTAAGAGTAAGAGAAGTAATGCAGAATTTGGGAAGAAAAATGCGTGGGGGGGGGATACGGCAATTGAGTTCTGCGGAAACCTGCCAGGTGATGTAACATTTATGAAAGGAAAAATTAGCATCCACTCGTTTCTACAAGGAAATCCATATATGGATTTCTTAGAAATGAAATCCTCCTAGTTGCCAAAAAATTCATCGTGGTCTGGGGTTTAAACCTGCGACCAACACCTGTGTGGGGTGCTCGCTGTGCCAATTGAGCTAACCAGGAGGCCAGCGATTCACAGCGTGAGGATGAATCCATCGGCAACTTGAAGCACATGAGCATTAATATGGCAAATGAGTTCTGTGGAAACCTGCAAGGTGGCCTTACATACATGCATACATACATACATATATAATACATACTGTTAGCTGTTAGGATGGTTGCAAATGAAAAGGAACATACGGTTGAAAAGAGTAAAGATGAAAAGGTATACTTGAATAATTACAATATGAGAATAAAATGTAACACACACAGTTTACGCATTCGCACAGCTGCTCATATCGCTCACTGAGTCCGCACTATTTTGCACCAGCTCGTATGACACACATCCTTGCACCTGGGTGCACATGCTCATGCGCATGCATGCTGCCACAATGCACAAACATGCACGTACACAAACGCTGCACAGCAGGTTCCTCAGTGCCGAAGGCAAAAGTCCCCAGACCGGTGCGAATGACCAGGCACCTCGGTTCACAAACGAGGAGGAAGCTTCCCTCTAGGCTGATGAATGCTCACGGGGGAGGGAGGGGGGGGGGGGGGATGGGAAAGAAAAGGAATTAAAATAAAACAATTATCTTGTACACTCAGTTGTCCTGACCGTCATTAAATCCCTTGCTAATGGGACTAAGATCTTAGATTAAAAGAAAGGAAGGTGCACACTGTTGCACAAACAAGAAAGTAAAACAATGTAGAGGAAAAGCACGTGCCAATACACAAATGGGATCGCTTCCCTTGTGTAACAGGTTGTTCATTCTTGCAGAGTGAACTGTACCAGTTCACTCTCAAGTCTTCAGTCACCGCACATCACCGCACACTGGTGTTTTCAATGGGACTCGGAACACAACTACATTGCACTCGCGTATGGGTGTGAGTCTTGGCACAGTTACGGGCCGAACGTCTCGGTCCCAATTCCCTCTCCTCTCCATTTGCCAACGGTGTCGCACATAGCTTCACGCTTCTTCACATGCGTGCTATAGTATCGAACAGTAACAGGGTAGCTATCAAGTTGCTCCTATGCGTCCCTCGTAAATTGGGCATGCATCAAAGCTCGCTGAGGTTGGTGGCGAAACAACCTCGGTACTCATTCAAGAGGCATGCGAGCTCACTTCATTGAGCCTCCCTAGCCTGTGGACAGACTTTAACCTGCTCACACATAATTAATTGGCTGCTACATTTTTGTAACCAGGATTTTCTCTGTCTCAACCGTGCCGCATTCTTCTCCACAGTAATTTTTGTTAATTTTCATGCAACCTGGGATGTCCACTTCAACCATGTCGGCAAATCGCTGGTCCTTTACAGAGGAACACATCATACCCAGTCAGGAATACTGCTGCAGTTACTTCACTTTCCATGTCAACAAGTATTTCGCCGCCACAGTTGCTGATCAAGGATGGGCCGGTGATAATAGACTGCGATTACTGTCTTGTCCAGTTTATAACCTGCTGTGTGGTCTCCTCAGCAGTTTTCGAGTGCAATTTTGGGCTTGAAACCAGGAGCCCCAGGTGAGAAAATGGGCACTCTGCGTCAAAAATGTAAGCCACTGCCCAATCTAGGGCATGTCGTGTATGGAAGCTCGGTAAACGTGTGGCCAGCAAGCAAGTCGACCGACTGGGCCTTGTCTGGCACAACAAGTATGGGGGTGTTTTTGCCAGTGGTCATTAAATCAACCCTACACTTGCCGATCTCACATATAGCTGGAACTCCCTGGCTACTGAAGCCATATAGAGCAGTCCAGCATTCCCGCTCCTTGCTGCACTGCTGCTGATTTGCACAGCAGGCATCCAGAACTGCCCATGTCAATCATGCCGACTAGTCTCCTTTCCGTTCCGCAGAACATGCTTCAGGAGCACACCATGTTCAGTCTTTTCTCCTGAGGCTGCATTGGTCTCATTCCTGTGGACTCTTTCTTGGCAGTGGCTCTGAGTATGCCCGACCTTCCCACATTTCAGACATTTCTCAATGCGCCTTTCCTCCGGACATTCCTGTGAAATGTGTCCAAATTTCGAGCAATTATTCCTGCTCACCGCTTTGATTTGTGACTGCTGGCCGCATGTCCCGGCTGTTGTTCTTGAACGTGTTATGTAGAGGTGAGGTACGCCGTATGTAGTTTTTCACTCAACTTCTCCACTGAAGTGTTCATGTTGGTCACAGTAGACTCTTTCAAATCCTTGTATGTCGGGGAGCAGGTCGTCTTCGTGCATAGTTGTCATGAGTGCAGACTGGTGTTCCAGAAATCCAAGTGCACCTCACTGCAAAGGCGCACTTTTACATGCAAGGACGCAGCCATGGTCTCGTTCTGGTGCTGCATATGATCTTCCATATGCCTCCACCGCCCTTTTACCATATGACTCTGCCTCCGGCTGTAGAAAGCCCACGCGATCATCCGCTCGAAATTGTCCATGACAAAATTTCTGCAGCCCTCGAATGGTGCCAGTTCTTGGCGGTGCCGAGCAGGTGGCATTTTACACTTTCAAGCAGAAACCGCATTGGCCACCATTGAAGCATGTGGGGGGTTTCTACTAACAGCGAACTTGCCGCCAGCAACCCCGTGCCACGGTTCGAGCACTCGACGAGCAGAGAATGGGGCCGTTGCGGCTGTGCGCTTGCTCATCTCAAGCCATGCACCGCCGCACTGC
The DNA here is from genome assembly GCA_013339685.2 of Hyalomma asiaticum. NCBI lineage: Eukaryota > Metazoa > Arthropoda > Arachnida > Ixodida > Ixodidae > Hyalomma > Hyalomma asiaticum. The sequence goes on along the minus strand of CM023487.1, from coordinate 42,012,765 downwards.
CACGCACGTCAGCCCGTGGCCCATTTCGAGGCAGGACAGCAAGGACAGGTGCATGTGACAAAAGAGCAGAACCATAGGTGTCACTCTCCGAGCATGGTAATTTAATGAAGGGTTAATTATACAAGCAGAACAAGGCCGAATCTAAGAACGAATGAATACATTTATTAAAAAAAATACAATGAAAGGATGACAACGATAAAGAACACACGAACACAGTAACACAAGCAAAGAATAATAATCAGTACAACGCGAACACGCAATGCCACCTCACCCTCGGTCAGCGCACCTGCGACCGCCTCCACCCCACCCCCCCACCCCCACAGGAAAGGAAAATAGAAGTAAAAGAACATACAGAGATGGGTGTCGATCGCAGTCCGCTGTCTGTGGTCGTCGAGGCTCGAAACTGCACTCGTGAAACCACGTATGCACCATTCCGAGTCCCAGTGAATTCTCTCGACCACCTCCCAAAACCCGAAACGCGCAAACTTGCCAGAACCTACCATCTGCCCAATCGCAAACTGGTTAAAACCACGTGGGGCGAAGCGGGCAGCCCTCCACAGTGATGGGCCGCCGCTCCATGCAGCTGAGAGCGGGGTATGCAAGGACATTCCGAGCAAAACAAGGCGTCACGCGGGATGCGTGGTGCCCCAGTCCCCACATCCCTCCCTCTTTGAAAGCCCCTTTATAAAATAACAATACCGGCGGGGCCGATACACAACAAAATCCGAGAACTACTCCCTAAAACAAAAACACCAAAACAAACGCGACATCACAACCGCACAAAGTCCTTCAAATGTCCGATGAAGCTTGCCCGTGCCACGGCTTCTCCACACGGGCTCTGGACGCTGGCCGCAACAGGTTTCACATGCTGTTGACCCTGTCAATTCCCTGGCCGCACCAAGTGCCGCGACCACGGCTCTGTCCGTGGCCTCGCTGTCGACGCCGTCCCGCTCCGGACATGCAGACTTCAACTGCCGTATGCTACCTTGGCCAAAGTGGCATGCTACTTTGGCCAAGCTCGTTCCAACCGCGCAGAGTGAACCCTTTTTCTTCTGGGTCACGGCAACCCGCCGCTTCCAGCCCACAACCCGCGCTCGTTGCAAAACCAGTCAACGATACTGCGCGTGCGCCTGTGCACTACAGCTCGTTCAGGCGCATCACCTCCCACAGACAAAAAGGAACAGAGAACTATTTACGCTATATACACATGGGTCACACTGCTGTCAGTTACGTAACTCTTTGGGCCAACGAAAAAGAAAAAGCAAGCAAGAGAAACCAGAATTCAGGTGAGCCCAGTGAGGTTGGACTCCTTTAACCCTGACTGGCTGGCTGATTTTCACCAGAATGGCTTCCCGTTCTCCCTCCGTGGGGATGCTGCAACACTCTCCCCTTTTGCGCGTGTAAAGAAACAGGTGCCCGAGAGCACTATTCATGGAAGAAGGCTCTCCTACCTTCTTTGTTCCACTCAGCGGCTGCACCGCCATCTTTGCCTCCCTCGGTGCATGTCGGCCATGTGCACCGAACAGCGCCTGTCAACTTTCCACGAAAGGATACTTTAGGCGACCCAGGCAAGAAATAGTGCATCAGCTATTCTTTCACTGGTTATGAAGTTACTAGGATCAAGAAGTATTTCCTGCACACCCTCCAACATCTGTAGAAAACATACAATGGTTTGTACTGTTATTGTGTCCACGTTGGAATGAAGAGATGGCAAGAACGTTAGGTGAGCTCATAGTCGAAGTAGCTCGGAATCATCAGCATATGTACCTAAGTTCCTTCGCAACTCATCTGGCATGTGCCTTGCCCCCTGGCAGCAATTGTCAGCGTGCGCTGTAGATTAACCACTTGTCCATACCGGGTTGCTTAAACTAGCGGTGGATTTAGCTCGTTATACGGTCAGTGGCTGTGAAAAACTCCTTCCTCATTGTTGTTTTGGGGTCAAATGCAACAGGTTCAGAAGGGTTCTCTGTGCTCTCGAACCTTTTTGGTGGCCTTGTAGGCCTTGTCACATGAGGCTCCTTTCAATCATATCTTCCTGGCATTGGAAAAAGTCTCAAGCCACTGTTAATTAAGTGCCATCTCTGAGCATTGGCTTGAGTTTCCTTCACCCAATGCCTCGGCAGCACGTGTACAACTTCGGGTCGTGCACGGCACTGCTGGAATAACGTTTAGCCATCGGGCACACAGTCCGCGCTGTCGTATTGGCATCCAGACCCAGACGAGGTCGCTGGGTTGGTATTCGGTATGGCGTCGTCGAAGGTTGTAGTGGTGCCTGTCGACTGTCAGAAAGACTGACTAGCAGCGCATTGCATTGTGCAGCAACCGCACCTTCATCGGTTGCTGCCTATAGTTTCCCGGATAGGGGCTTGGAGATCGGCCTCTGGTGGGGCCGGTGTACTGGCTGCGATCTGGGGAGACGTAGCGGCCAGGCGAAGGTGAACGGGATGGTCGTCGTCGTTGCCACAGTGATCCGGCGATGTAGTCGGTGATGTCGCGAGGTCGCTCACCTGGGTGCGGACGCGGCGCGTTCACGTCGAAGCCACGCAGTCCCATCTCACGGTACTGGCAGTAGCGGTAGGCGCGCCACAGTGGTAGCATAGTGGGCGGTGGTTCGGGCTGCGCCAAATGTCAGTTTTCCTCGACGCGCACTGGATTACTGGCAAGCGAGATGGCATAGGAGGTGGCGGCGGTGGCTGGCGACGAAACTGCAGAGGTGTTGGGTCCTGGCGTGGGCGAAGAGTGAGGGCAGCTCGGCGTGCAGTAGCGGTGTAGGTCATTGCCTCCGGTTGGGGTGTCAGTGGTTCGGGAACACTCTGCAAGCGCTGTACGTCCTCACGAACGATCTCTTCGAGGGAGGCGACTTTGGGCTGAGACGATGAGAACATACGGCGCAGTTCCTCGCGAACAATAGCCCTTATGGTTTCGCGTAGGTCGTCGGGGCAGAGTCCTTGGACTTCTGCGATGTCTGGGGACATAAGCCAATTGTATTGGTGGGTGTATATTTCAAGGGTCTTCTCAATGGTAGTAGCCTCGCAGAGGAACTCTTGGACCGTCTTTGGTGGGTTTCTGATTAGACCGGCGAAGAGCTCCTGCTTCACTTCTTGCATGAGGAGGCAAACCTTCTTCTCCTCGGGCATGTCGGCGTCAGCGTGGCGGAAGAGTTGCGTCATCTCCTCCATAAAGACGGTTACGTTTTCATTCGGGAGCTGCACCCGAGTCTCCAGCAGTGATGCGGCTCTTTCTTTACGCACAACGCTTGCAAAGGTGTGCAGCAAAAGCAGCGTGGAAGTTGTCCCACGTTGGAAGCGTTGACACTTGGTTCTCGAATCGAGGCCTTGCGGCATCTTCCAAGTAGAAATACACATGGCGCAGCTTATCGTCGGGGGTCCACTTAAAGGGGTCGTGAAAAGAATATGGAGCTGTCCGGTTGTAATTTTTATTGCTTCAATACGCACTCAACATGTCGATTCCGAAATATTCTGGTTATATATTTAATGTGCATTTAGTAACGCCCGTTTGAAATCCTAGCATTCCTGCGCTTTCGAAACGACTATGCGACACTACAGGCCGGCATAGGTACTATTTGGTGACGTTTCGGTGACAGTCAACTTAAGACATTTTGAAGTGTAAAGATATAGTGAACTCGCGTTGGCTCTAAAATAATACATTTACTTGAAGGCTAGAAAGTAAGAAAATGCTTGGAAATCGTTTGATACCTCTGTTGGAAAGCAAGGCTGGAGAACGGATTGTTTTCGTGCGGCCTCCGAGGGCGTGCGAATCTCGAAGGCCTCGGGGCGACTAACATGACGTCAACTGCAGAGTTGAGGGGAACGCGCGAAGGTGAAATCGAAACCGCGTTTTTATCACTCTAAATCAATTCGGACGATGCAACCAAATAATGCATATTATTGATTGGAGGGTCAGGATTCCAGAAACACACTTCGTACAAAATCTTCAGGAAACGTTTCACGACCCCTTTAAGGGCTGCGACACGGTCGTAGATGTCTAGCCAGCTTTCCGGATCCTCATATGACGATCCGCGGAAAGTAGGTGGCTCTCTGGGTTGGTGCACGACCATGGTTGCCGGAGATCTTGCTTCCGTCATTGCGGATGCTGGTTTCGTTGCAGCCCTTTTCTTGTCCTTATTGGGAAGTGGCAGGTATTCTGGCGGGAATCCTTGTCTGTGGCTAGCTCGAAGGACCGGGTTGGAGTCGTCCTCTTGGCAGCTTAAGTTTGACTCACGGCTGGACGGGGGCGTACGGTATGACACCAAACCCGTGCTTTGAGGTACGGGACGCGATTGCCGGAAATAATTCCAAGAACCAACGTCCTGGTTCCCCGAAAAAGATCCCATGAAAGCTTGGACAATAAGATTTTTGGTCCCCTTTAGCACACTAGCAAAACGCCAGCAGTGGTTCAAAGACCAACTGAGAGCCAAGGGCGATCAAACAAAACAAATATATTCTCATCAAATAGGTAGTTACACAAAACGTACACAAACACGGCTTTTACAAACTCAAACACAGATGGGTCGCAAAGTTACACAAGGCCAACCAACACGAACAAGCTCATGCACAGCAACAAAGAACAAAACACAAAAGAGTCCTATTCTCCAAGACACTCGGCGTCTTCTCAGTTCGAAGCTTGCAGGTGGCTTGTCAGCTGGCTCGTGGAACGGCATCTGAGTCACGCACGACTTCTTGCTTCTTCTTTTTACTTGCAACTCTTCTACTCTCTCCTCCCGCGGCCCATGTCCGACTGCTTATATAGCCCTGGGAAGCAGCGCTAGAAGGTTCGGTGCGGCCCATGCGACTCAGAGCACACACAAGGTTAGGAACCTTCTCGCCCATTCTAGGTCCTTCGTCGTTGGGGCGGCGCCTTTTTCTCTCTCTCACTGCGCGAGGAGCATCGGTGTGTACTCTCTGCCTCCTCTCTCTCCTTACGTCTGTCCCGCGTGCGCGCCGCAATAAGAAAGATTCCACAATATTCTCGCCTTTTGTAGACGCGGCGGGGCCTTGGGCACCCGCTCCGGGCGTGCCGCATTTCTTGTTGTTTTGTACCTTCCCTTTATTCCGACACCGGGCTTCTCGTCGAAACAGGCACTATTTTGTGACACTGCCCCCCACTTTAAGATTGTTATGAAATAATATTCAAGAACAAACAAAATAGTGCACGCACACAAAAATACACCACGCAAAGCTCCACGAGTCTCTCTGACAGTCAATAGTACGTAAGTCCACATGAGAATTCAAACACGAGTCCACACTCTTCACGTCGCGACAATTTCACAATGAATCGCGCACACACGTCACATAAAAATACATTACTTGAAAGCTTCACAACTCATCACGTACACACGCATAATACAATAACACTCGATAAATGCATTTTCTCGAAGTTTACAAAATATTCAAATGTAACGCACACACATCGATACATGATAATGCTCTTTCACCCAACATAAATAATCACAACATATGCAGCTTCATCCTGCGAAAGGACAGCTAAATTCAGGATCTCGAGACGGCCTTTCTCCTACGCCACTGTTTGTTCTTTTTCTTCCGCGTGAATCTTGGCGTTAGCTGTTGTGGTGAATGCGCCTTATCCACTTCTTCACAACGCTGTGCTGGCGCCGATTCGTTTTGCAGTCCCTTCTCATCTCTGTGGATCTTCGGAGTGTCTTCCTTAGTGCGTTGCTTCCATTCTTTAAACTTTCATCAAAATTTGTGCTATTAGCGCGCACCACATCTGAGTGTGTTTCACTCCATGGTGTCATAATAGTGGCAGCATCTCGCCATTTGTGAGTGTCTTCTGCCTCGAATGAAGCATGTGCCAAATTCTTTTCAGAGTCCGGCATTACAGAACGCTCAACAGGCTTCCTTTGGAATTGAGCTCGAAATGCAGCTGCTGGTGGTTCCCGATGAGGTTCATTCCTCGGCTCTTCATATCGAGGCTTCGGCTCGTTAGGGCCTCGTGCACCTTTGATATTTCCCACGATCAGATCATAAAGTGGGTTCTCCATACACAGAGCCATAACCATCCCACTGTAGTAGGGGGTTTGCACCTCGATCCTCGCTTCAGGGAGCCTCCTCGCTGTACCATCAGTTAGGCAAACGATACCTCTCGTGCCTGTGAGCTCGTGGTTCCGGACCAAATTCCTTCGCACAATCACTGTGCTACTGCCAGTGTCCCATAACACGCTTACACGCCTTCCTGCTACTTTTCCAAAAAGTACTGGCATATTCTTATCGAGTGATCCGGGTTGTGCACTCGTTATGGCACCAACAATCGGAACTTTCTTTCCGTCCTTAAGTTCCAAGAAGCCTTGAGCCTTTTCATCGTCTTCCTGTTTCACCGGGACATATGCACATGACACCTGCTGAACCTCTTTCACTTCATTCCGACACGTGTCAGCTTTGTGACCGGTCTGCCCAGCATTTAAAGCACTTCACACTGGGACGAGAAAAATTTGTTCGGCAGTCACTAGCACGATGTCCCAGCCGATTGCACAGGAAACACCTCGTAATAGGCTTCGGAGGACTTCTCTCATCAGGTGTCGATGACTTCACATCTTCCGGTCCCTCTCTTCTGATTTTGCCAAGATTGGTGCCTCCTTGCGCTTCCAAAAATTGGTCTGCTAATTCCAGCATGTCACTGAGAGACTGGGCTTTTCTTTCTTTCAGATGAAGAGACAGGCTCGGGTGGGAACTGACGAGAAATTGCTCCTTAATGAGAAGCTCTCTAAGCACACCGTACTCCTGTTCAATTGCCTGAAAGTTGTCCACCGATCAAAATAGTGGCTGAGTCGCGCAGCATACTGCGTAGCAGTCTCTCCATCGGCGGGCTTTCCCATCCTGAACTTGTCTCAGAAGCCTTCTACAGTAAATCTGAATCGTTTCAGCAAAGTGGCTTTAACCCTTGAATAATTGGAGGCATCCGCAGGCGTCAACCTGCCATGCACACTGAGCGCTTCGCCGCTCAAACAAGTACTCAACGGCGTTGCCCATTGCTCCTCCAGCCAATTCTGACTTCTAGCAACGGTTTCGAATCTGTGCAAGTAGGCGTCTAAATCATCCTTTTTCTCATCGAACGCCACAAGCAGCTTGCTTGGATTCATTCGGAACGAGCACTCTTCTCTTTCCGTGCTGTTGACTCGAACGGGCACGTCAATGCGCTGTTGCAATCGGAGACGTTCCAGCTCCAACTCATGCTGCCTTTGCCTTTCTCTCTCAGCCATTTCAGCTGCAATCTGACGTTCCTTCGCCTCCCTTTCTTCTTTCGCTCTTTCAGCTGCTAGCCGCTCCTTCTCGACCTCTGCTTTCAGCTGCTGTTCTAGTCTTTCTTCTTTCATCTGTCTTTCCATAGCTTCCTTTTCTTCTTTCGCTCTTTCAGCAGCTTGTATTTCTCTTTCCGCAGCTTCTTTTTTTTTCTCTTGGTTCACCCATTTCCGTAACTCAGCTCCAGTCAGACCCATCTTATCACCAAGGGCAATTAACGTCTCAAGATCCATCGTGCCCTTCCACAAAATCTAGCCGCGTGTACAAACAGCTATCTGCCTATACCTCAACTCTCAAAATATTCTCTGCACACTGGTTAGCGAGAACGTGGTGCAACACACAGTATCGTCTATGCAAACACATAAACAACCCAAGGCTCGTCCTCCGTACTTTGAACACACCTAAGCGCCAAAGAAGTCCTGTCGCGGACGTCAGAAATATTGTCACCAAACCCGTGCTCTGAGGTACGGGACGCGATCGCCGGAAATAATTCCAAGAACCAACGTCTTGGTTCCCCGAAAAAGATCCCACGAAAGCTTGGACAATAAGATTTCTGGTCCCCTTTAGCACACTAGCAAAACGCCAGCAGTGGTTCAAAGACCGACTCAGAGCCAAGGGTGATCAAACAAAACAAATATATTCTCATCAAATAGGCAGTTACACAAAACGTACACAAACACGGCTTTTACAAACTCAAACACAGATGGGTCGCAAAGTTACACAAGGCCAACCAACATGAACCAGCTCATGCACTGCAACAAAGAACAAAACACAAAAGAGTCCTATTCACCAAGACACTCGGCGTCTTCTCAGTTCGAAGCTTGCAGGTGGCTTGTCAGCTGGCTCGTGGAACGGCGTCTGAGTCACGCACGACTTCTTGCTTCTTTTTACTTGCAACTCTTCTACTCTCTCCTCCTGCAGCCCATCTCCGACTGCTTATATAGCCCTGGGAAGCAGTGCTAGAAGGTTCGGCACGGCCCATGTGACTCAAAGCACACACAAGGTTGGGAACCTTCTCGCCCATTCTAGGTCCTTCGTCGTTGGGGCGGCGCCTCTTTCTCTCTCTCACTGCGCGAGGAGGGTCGGTGTTTACTCTCCGCCTCCTGTCTCTCCTTACGTCAGTGCCGCGCCCGCGCTAGCCGCAATAAGAAAGCTTCCGCAATATTCTCGCCTTTTGTAGATGCGGCGTGGCCTTGGGCACCCACTCCGCACGTGCCGCTTTTCTTGTTGTTTTGTACCTTCCCTTTAGTCCGACGCCGGGCTTCTCGTCGAAACAGGCACTATTTTGTGACACGGTACATGGACCGAGAGGCACCTCCACCAGATGTCATGTGGTCGTGACGCACGCAGCACTCAAGGCGAAGCACGCAGAACTGAAGACGATGTCAAGCGAACTGTTTACTGGGTGAACTTGTACCCACTAAAACAAAGCCAATGACAATGCACAGCAATAGCGGTGTGAACAGTCGTTGGTCGACAGAAAGACTGACTAGCGGCGCAATGCGTCGGCTTTTATACACACGTCGTAACGCATTCTCGCATTATCTCTGGAATTCCAGAAGTCACTCAAATGTACTCGTCAGGCATGCCAAGTTTCAAGAATGATCGACATGGTTCCCGAAGTGACATGCAAGATAAACGCGGCCTGCATTGCGTGTCACAGAAAGTGATAACGGCACTCCCGCAAACAATCACAGCAAGCGAGCGATTCACGGGAAGGTGATAACAGCGTTCTTTTTTTAAACAAACGAAAACAACTGCACATGTCATTATAAAGACAATATGGGGACCCGTCCCTGTAAAATGCCTCATTTTAAGCAATACTCCTTTTCTTAAACAATGTGAAAAAACACTTTAAACGCTTGAATGTAGCTGCTGCAGGGACAACTTCACATGGTAGTACAAGCTTCTGCGTTAGGAAAAGCATTTGTGAAAACGTGTAAGGGCAGTCCAGGCTCTTGATATAGTACAATAAAAGGCAGAGGTTGAGAGCATACTCCAGACTGCCAGTAGAAAGTTGAATCACTTCACTTTGACCACCAGCAAAAATGTGGACAACTCCGAGGTAGTGACTGTATGTGGAGGTGGTAACGGCAGGTGCTCGTAAAGGCAGCGGCATCTGTAAATGTGTCGAAGATAATGTAAACAATGTGTTACACATACACGCACACACACACAGATGTAAAGCAGTAAACCATGAAGCAATTGCAAAAGAGTACTATTCAACTGCTGTTATGTCGACATGGTCTTACTAATGGTCTCTGTGAATGAAAGGGAAAATTACCATCCATTTACTTGTAGCACAAGGCTTTAAGGAAATCCATATGGATTTCTCAGAAACGAAAGCTGGAAAATTAGCATCCACCTGTTTGTAGCACAAGGCTACAAACGGGTGGACGTTTGACCTTTCATAAACGTTACCCCACCTTGCGGGTTTCCACAGAACTCATTTGCCATTATGGTCTCCGTGTTGCCAGAACGTACTGCTTCCTTAAAAGCTTTACAGAGTACCTTTACCATTCTAGATTCCTACTAATTTGTGTATCATACTCAAGTCATCATAAATTCGATGATTTCCTCCAGAGACACACTTTGAAGAGCCTTTGAAGATATTGTTTAGCTCATTCACTTACCTCATTTATCAGAGCATGTGTTGCCTTTTGCTGTAAGTAGTTCATAAGGTCCAAGAGCGCACATCCATGTCCTTGTCTTTTGGAGAAAACTTTGAGGGCACTTGTCACCTTTTTCTCCATGTCAGTAATGTTCAGCTGAAAGCTCAGTTCCGCCTCAATGCACAGCTAAAAGGAACCACAACAAAACAAAAAGCATTTGCAGCTAACGACAGCATATTGTGTTCCAGAATAGATTTCTAGATTTGCTAGATTTCAATGCAAATTTTGGATCACAATGATACTGTGGCAAAATGTCGAAGTTTATCACAATTTCAAACAGGCAGTGGATCTGTGAGAATTTTTCCTAGCTTATTTGTTCGTTTTCGATAACGTAGCACCATGTGAAAGTCGTGAAAGTGATGCTGTATAATAAAATGCAGTTGATGTGTTAGGCTTGGGTGAACTTTTCATAAATATTTTGCAGAGTATCCTTTTCAGGTGTTTGCTGCAGTGGCCATTTTTTATGAATAAATGTGCGCCCTTATGGCTATTAGCAGGTTGTCTTCCTGAAGAGCAAAATCAATAAATAGAGCAGCGCTGGGAAAGCCTCAAATTCTACACGAAGCAGCTCTTTTCTGAGCTCGTTGTTTCACCAGTCCTGTGAGCAAGTGTTATTCTGAATCGTTATTTGATATCTTCACCTATTCACACAAAGCACACAGATACGCACCAGTTAGCACAATAGCTTCTTTAACTGCCCCGTTGTTCTCGCCTACCGCGCCGAGCAGCCAAGAACGCGTTCCACACCCGGGAACGTGGTTGTAGCGTGGTTCATGCAAAATCGTGATAAAAGCTGACAGCGTGAAATGGAGCGTATGTGAGACATGACAATCTGGCGCACGCGTATGTCATTACCTCATGCCCCAAACGACTGCACGATTACAAGAAACAGCTCAAACCAAGTTACAGAGGCTAAGCACTAATGCCTTGTTCACGCAAGCAAAAATGACACATCCGGACCAACGGCGCATGACCCGCCCGACAACCGCAGGTGCAAACGATGGCTCTCCGCTTTGAAAAGCAACAGGAGCTACAAAGGACAATGAGCGTGCATAGCAGTGGGAACTCTTATCTATAAGCGGACACACAACACTTAATCAACACAATGTATCTACTAAGCTCGAGTGCAGAGGGCCTCAGCGGCAGCGACAGGGTCACAACACTGAAACCTTAAACGCGCGCCCACCTTACCTGCTTGTGTAGCATGTGTACAGACAAAGCTTCTTTGACAAGAGGCTACGGTGCATAGCAATGTTGCACCGTGCTACCAGAGAAACTATTTGTGTAATAGACACGGACGCAGTCCACAACACAGCAGAGCTTGCAAGTTCTGTGCTACAGACATTCCACATGCTACGCATAAGCACATGCACTTTGAGCAAAGGGCGCTTACCAAGCTCGAGTATTTTCCTGTGGACTCCCGGGCAATGGTCGCAATACTCTCATTTCATCTTCGACGGACCAGTCGCCGTATACTGCTTGCAGTTGCACAGCTGTTTGTTACATCGGCCACGTAAACCGCCGAACATGTCCTTGTTTGTGAATGCCATGGATGCAGAAAGATGTACCCAAACTGCTGAGAACTAATCCACGAAGTATGAAACGTACAACTGCCACACCGCCATACTAGCACACTTCCCATAAACCCGAGAACAAGGCATCAAGGAGAGATGAAACTGACAAAATGGCGTCTCCTGTTGAAGCTTCGAGGGAACAAGTGAGCCTCTCTGTAGCACTTTTATCGAGTGAGAACGGTGCGCCGCCGTGTATGGGTTACTGTGTAAAGGTTACACTCTAGTTTTTGGTAATGCAACCTATAAAAGCGCTCTGAAGCCTATATTTTCTGAGCAGATCGACTCTGTAGCCTTTGAACATTGCGGGAAACTTTAAAAAGTCAAAACAACTCTCCTCGTAGCCCTTATTTCATGGGTTCAAACTGCGTATGGGTTGCAGTATGAGTTACCATGCTTAGAGTGTAGTGATGATTTCCTGAGTCCCAAAGGGCAGCCCAAGCTGCAGTAGCTTCTGTGGAGAGTGGCTTCACTGTCACACGGTCATCTTCCTTGACTGTTGCTGAGTTGGCTGTCTCTTCAGTGGCGGGCTTAAAAACATGCGCAAAGCAATTTTCTATAATGCTTTGCCGGGTTGCTGGCCACACAGCAGCAATCATTTGCAAAGCCATGGACAAGTCAACCTTGGCTGGCTGTGCCATGTAAACATTGAGCCCCAGTCACTGTGTCATCTGCTGCCAATAAGCACTTTTGATGCTATGGATTATGCCTTGATCCAGTGGCTGGATAAAAGCTGTGCACTTTGGCGCAAAACAACGAACATCGAGGTTTTCATGCTCAGTGTCCCCAATGTTATAAGCAATGTTATAAGCAAAGCAGTTATCTGTTCGCACACACACCTTGCATTTTGGGCCTTCATATCATGATCAAGAGCTTAGAACCAATGAAAAGAAATAGCCCGTGTCATCCATGATTCCTTGTTTGCTAAATTTTTCACTGGCGCACACTTACTGCCCCTAAAGTGTCGAGGTGTCATGCTCTTGTCGATGATGAGTGGGCAGCGCCTGTCCGAGCCATCCATGTCTGTACAAAAAAAAAAAAAAGCAGAGCCACATGATTTTCGCTCCGCTCCATGGTTGGCCCTTCGTGTGAATAGTCTTCACGGGTCCTTGAAACAGTCCTTGAAAGACAGTCCTTGAAAGAGTCCTGTCTTGTGCACATTGTATATGTAGGACAGGGCATAATCTTTCATTTCAACAAGTGCACGTTTCGATAACAGGAAAATGATACAAGAATACAACTGCTTAAACGATACATTTAAATATTCCTTTTTTCTGAGAACCATAAGCGCTTGGAACGAACTACCAAGAGAAGTTGTCGATAGCCCCAGTGTAGAAGTGTTTCTTACACAATTAAGGAAAATGTGTGGGTAAAGGTTACCTCCCATCACGTATTTAGATTGCAGTGTCTCATGCGTTGTTTTCTTGTTTAATGTGTTCGAATTGCAGTGTATTTGAATAACAATGTTTTATGCGTTGATTCATGCTTACTATTGTATAACCTCTTGTTGCTGTGCTTTTGAGATGTACCTTCTTTGTGTGTCCACTCCTGCTTGGAGTCAAGTGACTCCGCAGTATTTATAAATAAATAATGTCTGATAAAGCAGATGACACCCAAGTGCACCATTGGCATCCGAAGCTGCAGAGTCGCTAACGATATCCCACTGGGCTTCAAAACGTGTCATTCAACCTGTGCTTGCTTTAAAATCCTCAATACCGAGCATGCAAGCATACTCAGTGCTTTTTGCTACAGTATGCTTCCGCTGATAGGCATTTTCTTGGCACGCAAGTCAAGGAACCACTTCAGCAACGTCTTCTCAAAATCCTCGTCTGCTGCTGTCGTCAACTTCATGTGCTTGGTCGACGTCCTTGAATAAACAGCACTGGGTATTGTATTCCTTGATTTAAAGATTGTGGACAGCATGCTGTTGGCTATGCGAAATTCCGCTGCGATGTCTTCTTTTTGTCTGCTCCTTGAAGCTGCATTGATTTGCACCTTCTCCTTCAAAGAAAGGAACTTCCGCTTTGCCTTCTTTGCTGTGATCACATCGGCTTGAACAAGTGCATGGGGGCAAACACACATGTACAAATAGAAGGATTGATCCAGAGGCGCATGAATACGGATTGGCTACCGTAGAGGCGTATGAATACGGATTGGCTACTGTAGATTGGCTGTGGCTCTCGTTTGGCTAAGTGGGCCTGTACGTCACTGCAAGTTTGCCTACCGTATTGTCATCACCACCAGAAAATGGCAGTGTGGTGGCTGCAGGTCTTTGGTAAAATTAAGCAGCGTGAATGTACTAGAAGCTGCAGGTAGTTGGCGTTACACTAATTTGATCATAAAACAAGGGTTCAAGCCTAGCTCCACAGAGCAGAAGTTTCGTCGAAGCACAAACAAGTCTGAAAAACTGTCGTGGCAGGAACATTGATGCATTGACTTCTATGGCTAACTGACAGTGATTTACAAATATTTAATTCAATCTGAAATTTTATTAAGGCGGTGTTCATTGTAACCGGGTTCAAATGTAAACGCGTACAAGCGCTGCACTTTCTTTTTCGAGACACGAGGGCCAATTTTCAAGGTGGCCCATGCACATGATTTATAAATTCTTTTTAGCAACAAGAATGTGCAGAATGTACCAGCTAGTGAATGAAGAGGGTTTATTTACTTTTTCTGAAGCAAAAAGACCGTATTAGTTGGTAAATGAAACTCATTCGACACACCTGCCCAATCTTCGTACTCTGCAGTTTTCAAATTCGGCATCTGAGCTGATGCTGTGTTGGAGAGCACTATCATCCAACATTAGGTCATCTTCAGTGCCGTCCGAGCTGTTCGAAATTCTGGTGGCTTTAAAACCTCAGGATATGATATCTGTCAACACCAAGCACCATGCAGACAAAACCTAGCCAAGCACAGTCGCAAGCAGTGGCCTCTTGAGCCCTCCAGTAGGCGCCCGCTTGTGGCTGCCACTCGCCATTCATTCCATGTAGTGTCTTCTGAATTCAGCTTTAAGAAGCACGATTCACACTAACATCCAGTGGTTGCAGCATGCCTGTGAGGCTGCGCGGAATAATGGCCATGTCCTTGCCGACATGGCGCAGCTGTTCCATCAACTTATCCGTCAAGCAACCACGAAAACTGTCGAGTACCAAGAGTGACTGTTTGGCAAACCAGCTGCCTGGGCTATTCTGCCTACCCAGGAAATAAATTTGCTGCAATTAGGACCACTTCAAGTGGTTTATCGAACAGGGACCACTCGACAAGTGGGACCACATGGTGAGCATATGCAACGTGGCATTGCTCCAACCCAATTTGTGCGTTTAATAAGAACCAAGTGAAGATATTCTGATGTTTATTCAACATTTCATTTTTCTCCCGTTGACTTCTCATTCCTCTTGAAGCTTTTTTTTTTTCACATCCTGTATTTTTGTGACAGGGTGGTTGACATGTTCTCAATGGTGGCCTTTACAGAAGTGCCATTTTCAGCACCCAAATGTGTTGCCATTTCTAAAAAGAAAGCCCATGTTTAATAAATGGAGTATATAGCTCATTGCACTTCATTACAGCAAGACTATACTTACTATAGATCAAAGCCACGTTTTCACGGCTCGTGTGCTTTCTCACTGTGGCGTTGGCATTCTTGTAATCTTTCATTGCCATCTTTCCGCCATACCTATATGGCTTGGGCCATGCCCTTGGCATCTAATGATGGCTTCTTCTGGGACATTATCTTCTGTGCCTGTAGGCGGCCTATACAAAAGCTATTTGGCACATGTACGGCAAAAAAAAAAAAAAAGCATTTTGAAACAAAATGCCAGGAGTTACTTGAACGTACACCGCCACCACCAGTATCAGTGAAGGCTCTCTGGGAGGCATCCTGCGAGTCAACTGTCAAAGAAAGGCAAAAAGGTGTCACTTTTATTGCCATCTTTCCGCCATACCTATATGGCTTGGGCCATGCCCTTGGCATCTAATGATGGCTTCTTCTGGGACATTATCTTCTGTGCCTGGTGGCGGCCTATACAAAAGCTATTTGGCACATGTACGGCAAAAAAAAAAAGCATTTTGAAACAAAATGCCAGGAGTTACTTGAACGTACACCGCCGCCACCAGTATCAGTGAAGGCTCTCTGGGAGGCATCCTGCGAGTCAACTGTCAAAGAAAGGCAAAAAGGTGTCATATGTAGCCAACTGACTTCTTGGGCATCACATTCTCAAAGTAAAATACACTCTGAGAAACAGTGTTGTGGAAAGGTCTGGATAATTTTGGCCCCCTTGAATTAGTATTGCAAAGCTAATGAATGCAGTATTTTTGCATTCCTGCCCGTTTGGATGCAGGTGATAAAACCTGGCATCTAGCAAATTAACAACACCGTAGCTATTGAGCCATCACAGCAGGTGTCTCATAAGTAGATAACTTGGCAGCACAATCCAGTATGGGTATGGCTGCTGGATTGGCTTGTCTCGCTATGGTGCTGACTTTGGCGACACATTTTATGGTTGTGAGACTACTTATTGGCGGGAACAAGCCTGTGCTGGCCTAAGCGTTTGTGCTGTTTAACTGTAGGTGACCAATAAGTAGTGTTTCGTTTAAGCGAAAAATTTTACTGTGCCGGACATAGAAATCCAGATGAATGATCTCGTTTAATTCCATTAACAAGGCATTTTCGTTTAACCGAGTTTTGTTTATTGGGAATCCACTGTAGTTAAAGGTGCAGCCTATTCACGGGCGCGGCCCTTACACTTCTGGTGAATGTCTTACAGACAAATATAGGCCAGCACAGCACCTTATTAACCCTTTAACACTTGAATTATTAAACATTGAAGAAAAAAGGTTGTCCTTCATTTTTCAGGTTTAAATGGCAACTTTTACTTCATTCTATGGTTATAGCATTATCCAAAATTGAAATTTAGCACATACGTTTTAGGCTTGTTGGGAATTCGAAACAACCAGCACTTAAGCCTCTACAATCGATGACCAATAATTCGGACTCCACGGGAAAAGTGAATAAGTCCGAATTATCGAATGTACGAAAAAAAATGAATGTGTTAGAAAAAAATAATTTTATTGACCCTTCAGAACCCCTAGGGGAGAAAAAAGTTCTCAGTGCGTTGCTGCACACACTTCTGCTTACATGCAACCAAGTCCGCCTGTATCTCTGCCAGCGTGGCATGGTCGCTGTACGATGACGAAAGAATGGTGTGGGCTCGAGACAAATCTACATATGATGGCTCTGGAGCACGCGGTACGTCATCGTCATCAGAGTCGCTGTTTGGCAGTTGCAGAACCTGCTCTATTATGTCGTCGTTATTCAATCCGGCAGTAAAGTTGGGAGAAGGGGCCGAAGGTTCTTCTTCGAGGACTCCAGCTTCCCGCTCGGCGTCATAAACGCACCGTCCGAGACGGCTTGGGCGAGTTGGGAAGGAGCTGGCTGCCTCTGGTATGGTGGCGATAGGCTCGTGGGCAAACTGGTGCCCAGTGAATAAAAAGTCAGTTTTGCCGCAAGGGCAAAGCAATGAATGCGATAGCAACAAAGGGGACCACAACGCGAAGAGCGGGGAGGCAGCTTGAAATTTCCAGCGCGTCCCTCGAGCTCAAAGGAGGCCGGCCGCTCAATGAACAAACAGAAGATGAGCGCGAACTATCAAGTGAAGCACGCACGAAATGAACGCACGAAACGAACGCACAGATATACACCGAACGAGCGTGAATAAGCTGTCACAATGGATACTCTCAGTTTGAACAACGCTCCTGTTGCAAAGGCGGCCGTTGCGCTCCTCGCGCCATCTCGCTGGTAATGAAGAAACGCTTATAAGCGTGCGCCGTCTCTGAGTCCTGCCAGCGGTAAAGGGTGTGTATATAAGGCTCGCCGTTAGCTCCCTGAAGGATCTGCTCTTTGTGGCATAGTGGTTAGCGCCACGCGCTGCGGAGCGAGAGGTTCCTGGTTCGATTCAGAGCTACGTAAACACGGAAGCATTTATCTGAATTATTTTTTTGGGGATTTTTGTGTATATATACATATACATATACGGTTCATGACGGCGGCGATGGGGACGGCAAAAACCAGCCGAGATTGTCCATATAATTGCTATCGCAATAATACGCTCGGAGATTTCGATTAAACAAAAAGGAATGGAACTTGCATCTGCAGTATACAAAAAGGAATACGGGGAGTTAACTTATACATAAAAAAAAAATCACAGCATATTCACGGGGTGAATGATGATGAGTGGGGCGAAGCTCCGGAAGGAATCATCGGTAAACCGTGAAACTCTTCTGTGCATTTCGCCCCACAATTAAAAGTTTCATCATCAACTACAAGTACCGCCATCTAGTTTTATAACATCTCACATCTTTTCACTTTGGCGTTCAAATATGCCGCCTCCGCGCACCGCCACAGTCCGAGTCACGCAGCTAGCGCCACCTCTTATCTGCTTCAGGAAATATCTCGCTACCGATGGGCAAGTTGGTTAACCTCACGAGACGCACCTCGCACACAGTCCAACACCCAGACACATACCGCCATCTAGTGAACACTCCAAGAACTAAACTACAGGTGGCTACCTACTACTACTACTACTACAACTACATACATCGGGGACGACTGACCCACGCCTTAAGGAGCTTCGCCCCTAATAAGATTGACACTGAACTATATGTAGGGCGATCCTACTCCGGCGTAGCCGGCAGTGCGTAGCATTTTGCAGCCCGTTCAGCATGAACCGTCAAATGGCGGAGCAACCTTTATTAGCACAATTGCTCCGCCTTAATGCTGGCAATTCATCACCACTTTGCCTTGGCATTGGATAGCGATTCCACCCTTGTGCCGTCTCCTCCACCCTTGTACTGGTCCACCCTTGTACCGGTCCATTTGGTGAAACCACCACCCAATCCGTGAACTGCCATCAAGGCCATGTCTGTGCAGTGACATAAAGGCATATCCATCACCCCTAAACAACACACATAAAAACAAGCAATGTCACCCAGGGTCGAAGGGCGAGGGCAAAGGCACATGGCGCGCGTGAAACGCATTGCTTCCGCACGTGTCCTGTTTGATCGGGTGCAGTGAAAAACACGAGCAGGCGCCCAACAGATTCCTAGCCCGAAAGGTTTATTGCTTGAGGGAAACCATTCCACTGGAAAGATGGCCCTTCAGTGCGTCTACGTTCAGTTATTCCCCGAAACAAGCCGAGCCGCACTGGCTCTTGCTTAGAGGTGTTTATTTGCGCCCTGCTATGATTTAACGCATGCAAACCCAAGGCATGCGAAGAAGGGATGCCTGAGCAAAAGCCATTCCCCAGCACTGGTCGGCAACAGCCCAGTGTCCACATCCATGCACCCTGGGCGCGTTCGCGTCCTCTATGTGTTCGAGTGTCGAATAACGGCAGCCCCGGCTCAGAGATCCTACAGTGCCGCCGGAGATTTATGCTCGTATTTACCCGACAGTGCGGCCTCTTCGAAGAGAGGGGCATCAAAACATTTGCCGGAATTAGTTCGATGATTTCAGCGACGAACAACAAATGGCTCGCGAGCTTCCGTGGCTATTGCCACCAGCTCGTCTCATGCCAAAACCAGAGCAGCTGCCCAAGGTCGCCATAATGATGCACGTGGCACGGTCCACGTGTCACGAATTTGTGTATGAGGATCTCGGGAGCGCTTGCTCCGATGGATTGAGAGAGAGTGACGAGGCGAGAAGGCGTAAAGCGTTAACAAAACAAAGACGTTACTTTATAAAACACACCAAGACACATCAAACATCAAACTGCACACAAAAGAAAACTAAAACAAGTTATGTTAACGAACTAAATTGCCAATCTACAGGTCCTCCGCGTTGGGCGCAGTCCCTACGGGAGTCTGTCAACACTGTGCCTCGCGTTTACGTGCGCGTTAGTTTCCTGCCGGTCAAAGTGCAGTTGGACGCTCTTACGTTGCCTTCGACGCGGTGTGGTTCCGAGTCGAAGCTCTTTAGGGTGTCATGTCCCGTAGCTGTCGTCGAAGATGCTGCTGGTGGTGGCCGCCGCTCACGCAAGGTCCGTCCTTGTCCGCCGCTTTGCTTCGCCTGTGATGTGGCGGGTCACCGCTTAGGCCTAACCCAGCCTAGGCCTCCTCCTATGTGATGCTCGGTCTCCAACCAAGACCGGCCCTCTGCAGAGATTCTTCTGCCGGTCGTCCCGTTCTGCCGGCGAAGGGTGGAGAGCTGCGGGTACGCCGGGAACTGCTGAAGTTCGGCCGCTGCCACTCCGAAGTCCGTGCTCGATCGTAAGCCAGATCGACGGCACCCCGGAGCCCGACGCCCTCGCCTCCTCGTCACCAGACCGTAGCTGTCCCGACAACCTTCGTCGACCGGTGCCGCGCAGAGAATCCCAGCTCAGCCTTCTCGATCACCGATCTCTGCTCGGGTCGCGTGCCGCGAAGCCCGTCGTCGACCAACCACGAACACCAGCGTGTCACCAGCGCGTGCACTCTGGCGCCTTTCCGTTACTTAGCACGCCATCTCTCATACTTCGCCCTCATACTTCGCCATCTCTCATACTTCGCCTTGGGCCCCTTTACTCATGACACCACGGAACGACCAAAACGGGCATGCCTTGGCGTCCATTCAGGCAAGCAGGGTGGAGGTTTTGTCTCTCCGCGGCACGGAGAATTGGGAGTGTGCTATCTATATCGGCTTGTCTGCCACGTTTGGAGAAACCGTTTTATGAGCCACCGCCTGCCTCCACCTCATGCTCGCGAGCACCTACGATGTCTTGCGTGCATGCACACTTGAAACGCTGCAGGGCGTTCTAAAGGTCTAGACCTTCCGAGGCGTGCGTGTGTCAGCGCAGTCACCATTGTCCAAGCATCCCCCTCTTCATTCCGTGGCCGGGTACCACGCCCGCCGAAGACGTGGAAATTACAAAGTGGGAAAGTAAACAAAATAAAGAAGAAATACGGCCGGGGTCCACTAAATATGATGCAAAATGCTGCAAAACGCGTCCCATTGACAGACTTCTCCCCTCGCTGAGTAAAATCTTAAAGATACGAACATGCCTTGCTAGCAGCAGGCATGTTCCGGCGCACGATGACACCGCACTGTCGATGTTTGCAAAGTCGTCAAACATAAGCGTGTCAGGAATTGGCACACCGCTGCCCCGCAAGTCGTCGATAATATCCGCATTGAGCTCGTTGCACTGGGCAGCAGGTCGGGCTCTTCAGCTGCAGTGTGGGGCTCATCACGGAACATGGATCCAGCATGCCGGAAACAGTTGCTGATTGTGTCTCTGCTGACACCGCGTTCCAGGCATCAGCAAGCGTTCTCACAGCGGACATCAAGTCAACCTTGTACTTCATCTGACTCTCTAAGCACAGCAACATGCAGTGCAGCATGCGAGAATGATACAGCACCTTTAAATTCTTTATAATGCCTTGATCCATAGGCTGCAGAACGCTGGTTGTATTCGGCTGCAGGTATTCCAGTTCGATGGCTTTCGGACAGCTGATCGGTGCATGGGCAATTATCAACTAACAAGGCGACCTTGCGCTTCTTCAACTCAGACTTCCGGTCCAATTTTTATACATACTCTTCAAACAACTTTTGCATGACCCCCGCCTTGGTATTGGCTTCGTACCAGAAGGCAAAGTTTTTTTTCCCCCTAGAAACATTAAGGGTTTTTCGATTTCCCAATGACTATCAGTGGGAGCTTTTCCATGCCTGAAGCGTTGCTGCCGACAAAGACAGTGACTCGTTCCTTGCTGAGGTTCCCTCCATGGCAAGGTTCTCCAGAACGGACAAGTGTCTTCTCAGGCAGTAGCTTATAAAAAAAGCCCAGTCTCATCTTGGTTGAAGTTATCGTCAGCTGAGTTGCGCTGAAGCAGCTCCACCAGCTTTTCACTGTGGTAGTTCACTGCCGGTGTGTTATCCACAGCACTACTTTCACCGCACATTTTTTTTAAAAGCGAGGTCGTACCGCTTCTTAATGTTTCGAAGCCAGCCATCACTGAACTTAAATCCGTCAGTGCCAAGTTGAACTGCTAGGGTCTCAGCCTTCTGTTTCGATAGGTGGTCAGAAACAAGAACACGTTGAGCGATGGTGGCATTAAGCCAGATGCTCAATGCTTCTTACAACTTTGGTGGAATAACCTGTCTTACTCTCTGTTTGTTCACTTACGGACAATTTCTCCGTCGCACCTAAAATATTGTCCTTATTCTTCATGTAGTCTGATGTGGTTTGTTTAGAACGTTGAATTCTCGGGCAACTTCAACTTGTGGACGACCACTCAGCATTTGTTGAATGATCGCCCCCTTCTTCGCCATTGTCAGCATTGCGTATTTGTCATGTTTTGGCAGCATCGGCACAGGCTGTCAAGGCACCGTTGGTGCCATTGAACACAGACCATTTGAGACGGCTGAGTGCTGCTAGGACACAAAATTAAAATGAACATTTTGCACAGAATGCTGCACAATGGACAGACAAATAACAGAATGGCAATAGCAGCACAGAACACTTGCAGTGCAACACAGGGCGGGTATGCCAGAAGCATAATAACATGATCGAGATGTTGGTGCAACCCCACAGTTGAACGGTGCCTCCAAGTACTTCACTGCGGGCCTCTATGTAGAAGTCTTAACTCTCAATGCAAGTTACAAATGTCTTCCAGGTTTCACCGTGTTGTTTAGTGGCCGAGAGAAATTGCCTTGGTTATTTGGCTGCTGACAGCTTCTGCTCTTCTAGCACGAGGTGTTACACTAATGCTGCTTAGGCGCCAATTGTGTGGAGAGGTATGGCATGCGCTCTGCAATAAAAGGGAAGGTGACCGGTTGTGTTGGGATTGCAAATGCAGCAGTGTCATCATTGAGATACAATTACCAAGGCTTTGGAAAGTGCTGTCAAGGCGTTTCTTGCACTTAGAA
Source organism: Hyalomma asiaticum (assembly GCA_013339685.2). NCBI lineage: Eukaryota > Metazoa > Arthropoda > Arachnida > Ixodida > Ixodidae > Hyalomma > Hyalomma asiaticum. The sequence goes on along the minus strand of CM023487.1, from coordinate 41,990,354 downwards.
GACTGGTACCTTGGTGCAACCTGAACGGAGCATAGAAGGCCAAATCTAGGCAGCAGCACAGCACTGCACTCCGTGTTTTGGTCGCCAAGGTGTCACAGTGTTGAGCGGCCACTCCCAACAAATGCAAACTTTGTTAAATGTAACCCATTTGTACATGAAGTTCTTGCTGCTGTGACTGTGCCAGTACACCACCTGAAACAGGTTCTCGGAAGTACTGCTGAAGTTCAAGTAAATTTTATTTCCCATAATAATGGGAAAGGGATAACAAGTATAGAGCATGATTCAAATGATGAAAGCCTCTTTGGTGTTCATGCAAACAGAGCACTCATACAGCTCTTGTCATTCCTCATTCTTACTGTTGCTTTCTATCTGCATCTCTCACGCACTACGATCTCTGTAAATAAAAGATGGGGAACTGCTAGAATGCAGTAATGTTGCCCGTGTGTCACACTGCTTGCCGTTCGCCGTGTCCAGACTGGTACGCCGGATGTGCAGGTTCCAGCATTTGGTTGACTGGTATAGATCCATACTTTTAGTTGAGGCATTCAAGCTAAAGCAGTAACAGCCATGTCGCAGTACGTTTGCACTTCGTTCCTTCAGTGTTTTCATATCTTCCGAAACCGGCATGTCAAGTGTAATAGACTGTATGTTGACATTGCTACTGCTGTCAACAACCAGGTCACACCACTGCAGCTGTCCTCGAATTTAATATAAAATGCTTCTCTTGTTGGGGCCCTCTTGTTCGCAGGAACATTGCTTTCTTTTGCTTGGTGGCATCCCCCACTGAGACTCTCTCCTTCCTGCATTCCTTTAGCCTGGTCTTTACCTGCGGAAGGCGACAGTCACTGACATATTTGTCCCATGCTAGACAAGCAGATTTCACGCAGAGGCACTGCCGTATGCAGCTCAAGACTTCATGGCATCTTCTGTTAGTATATAGCACTTGCCTCATTTTCCATTCCAGTTTTCATGTACACACTGACAGAGCTGGCTTCGGACCCTGTGGCCCTACAGGGGCTTCAATCTTCATATTGTAGGTGCTCGAGCTCGACGTACATTGCACAGAGATATACCTACCATACATGACCCACAGAACAGTGCAGGCAGTATGATGCAGTTCCGCGTGCTAAACTGCCTCCATATCAACGTCGTAAAGAGGAGGTAGGTGACGAAGCGGTACTTCAAGTGAGTAAACTAAGCGCATTAGCCAGCTGTTACAGTGAGTAACCCAGTAACATCATGATGAACACATTATTCTCACTTGTATAATTTCCCTATTTACCTACTGAGCTCTTTGGAAGCGTAGTATGCCACCTCAAGGACACCAAGATTCAGGCGTGTGATGGGAAAATACGGGTGTCATGTAATGCAGTCATATATTCTGTTGGCAACAACTTCCCGGGGGGGGAGAGAATGTTGTTTCCTGCTGGAAAAATGTTGCATTATGAGGATTAGTGCTCTTATCAGCAAGAAAAGTTCTGATGCCTGGAAGCCTGCTGGCCATAGTTATGCTTTGCTTGTATAATGTTAGGAAAATGAGATTGTCACATGATTTGAACATCTAAAGGGGAAATTTTAGTCTGTAAGTTCCCTTGTATTGAGAGTAGGACACGTGTTGTGAAAAAAAAAATCATTGAGAAAATAAATTTTGAGTTACATAGTTATAAATGTTGGTCGCTCATGCACCATAGTCGTTTCTCGTAACAGAGCAAAGTGACTACACATACACTGTCAGGTGGCCTTCAAATTTTCTGAGGTCCTGAAGCACTCCATTAAATTTGACCAATGCTGTAGCACATTTGCTAGCTTGAGGGGCGAGTTCATACCAAATAAATTTTAATACAAACACATATTTTTAGACAGATTTATTGCATGGTACAAAGAGTTTGCCTCAGCAACCATTACAAAATGGGTCTAGGCACATTTTACATATTAAGCAGCAAGAACACCATAGTTTTTATGTTAGTGCCCCAATAAAAAAAAAGGGTCTGGTCCAACTTCACAGGACAGACCAGTTGCACATATAACCACTTGCATAAATGCAAGTGGTTATATGTGCAACTTGCATTCTTTAAACCAGGATATAATACAACCAAGCTTAGAGTTATTCAAACAACCCGAGCGAAACCATATATAGCTTAAGGGGTTACAGCTAAGAGTGAGCACATGGTGATGGGAAAATATCTATGTTGTAGGTAACAAAAATGATAAAATACGAGCACTTTCAGATCATCACTTGCAGATCTCTTTTCCTTAATTATTGTGCAAACTGCATTAAAAATTGCATTCAGATAAAATACTAGCAGTTTCATATCAACACTTGCAGATTTTTCTGGGTAATGGATAAACTACTTCAATAAAAAAATGCAGTATGCCACAGAAAGAAAGTGGCAATGTATCAAAACATTTGTAATTTGAGCAGAGCAGCGGAAGCAAGACTACTAGCAGGCAAGGAAAATGGTGACACCTTATGAACAAACAAGGGAGTTTGGAGCGTATTGAGTGAGTTCCTATGCTGTATAAACTTCTAGGGCATATCACGCACCAACTTTTCAACCTGTGCAAGCCTTTGTGCTGCTTTTATGGCGCTGCACAAAGAAATGGTGGGCCTCAAGCTCAATATGTCGGCCAAGAGCACCACACCCAGTTGCGCTGGAGGGGCTCCATTGTGGCTGTCAAGACCAATGATAGGCATACTTGCGTGCGTCAGTGTGTTGTCGATGTAGCAAAGTGAGAACCACAGTCAGTCTTGCAGTAATGCCCCTTAAGGGTGCTGCCTGGCATCTTAGTACGTTTGGACACATTTCCTGGAATGCCTGGTTTTGTCATAATATCAAGAGTACTTTGCATAGTATACACTGAATGAGGGTCACATTGTCTTTCAGTGTAGCGCTGGAATCATATCTTGCAGGATCAACAGCAGTAGTAGACTCATTGGAGCAAATTGCAGTGAAAAATTGTGCTTTGGAGTAGCGGTTTCTTCACACATAAGAAAATGATCTGCAATGACCTCCCTTTGCAGGCTCAGTGCTGGGTAGCTTTGTAACATATTCAGGAGTGTTGGCTTTTCCAGCTCAATGTACATACAGTTAAACCCGGATATAACGAAATTGACAAATTCCCGCAAAACTTCGTTATAAAGAGGATTTCGTTATATGCAGGTTCGGCACAAAAATTCGAAAAAGAAAAGCTTAAGTAAGCAGAAAGGTAACATCGACTGCAGAGCTCACCGAAAACATTTATTTTGGGTGAGAAAACATTTACAGTTGAGACCACTTATGTGACAGCTTATAGTGAAGGACCGACTATAATGCGGTTTTTTCTGACCCCCGTTTGCCCTCCCATGAAAAATGTATGTGCATCCCGCTCATTGTGCAGACCCCCCCCCGTTATAATGCGGCTGCCAGGAAATCCCGCAGACCAACGAGGTAGGAAGCAGGCAAGCAGGCCTCAGGATGGAAGTGCACTGCTCGAAAAGAGCGCAGCGAATCGCCGTGGAGGAGGAAGGAGCGCGGAACGAATGAACAATCAGCGGAGGGAAGAAAAAAAAAAGCCGCGGCAGCTGCGGGTCGCCCGCGCTCCCTCTGAGGATAGCATTTCCAAGGCGACGGAGAATGCTGCTAGGGCCATTTGTCAGCTGCGAACGCTCTGCACGGAACGCGCGCCTGTGACCTCCAATTTACCGCTGTTTGTCTCCAGTTCATTTTTAATCATTTCACGAGCGCTGCCCTTGAATCACCCCGTGGGCGCGATTTCCTGTGCACCCCATCCCTGTGTTGTCAAGGGCAAGCTTCCCGTGAGGCGCGCCGCCCGCGACCACGCGAGCTAGGCCTAACAAGCGCTGTCACAGAGTGTCAGGTTAGCGAAGTGGCAGTGACCAAAGAGCGGCGCTGCCAGCACGTTGAAAAAAAAAGACTCGTTTTCTCCCTTTCTCTCTTAAGCCGGCGCGGCTCGGCAACATCAACGTGAAATGGAGGGTGCCGGCTTGGCGCGCTAGGCCAGCTGCAGCAAGCGGCTGGGTCAGGTTTGAAGTCAGGGGGAAAGGACACGCCCGCGGCGGCAAGATTGCAGAGTTGAGGGATGCAGGCCCGCCTCGCACACGCTCGCACGCACGCACACGTGCGCTCGCTCTCGCTTCGCAGTCGCCATGCCTTCGAGTGCGCCAAGCGCGACGCCATTGCTTCGCATTCCGTCGCGGCGGAGAAGGTGCTTCCGGTTGTTGCTCGCGCAAAAGTGACAAAATTTGGGGCAAAATGTCTAGGTCGTCGGCGAAGAAAATTCGTTATTTAGAGGAGGTCTCTCGCTGGCACTTCGTTACATAGAGGTCTCAAATACATGTGCTTCTATGGAGTAATGGCGGGGAATAGAAAAACTTCGTTATATCGAGGAATTCGTTATATGGAGGTTCGTTATAAGCAGGTTTAACTGTACTGCGTCTCTCTAACGTTTTGTCCGTCGATTCTTTGATCTTCTCTGCATTTCCACGAGCAGCACGCACCTCCTTTTTCATGATCTCTGTGTGTTCTTGAATGCTTTTGTCCTCCTTACCATCAAAAGCAGTATTTCAAAATAAGGACTGCAAAGCCACATGAAGGCAATTAAAAGATAAACGATCATGTTAAGGCCTGACCACACTAATGAAAGAACTAGGGAGTCTACACGTGTGCAGTTTATTCCCACACACAAGAAAATGTTCTGAAATCACTTCCCTTTCTGGGCTTATTGCTGTGTAGGTCTGTAGTGCCAGGAGTATTGATAAGGTATTGATAAAATTATTCTCACCTGGGTATGCGAAGCCTTCCAAAGAGCCTGGCTGGAATTTTCTTGCTTTGTTCTTTGAATATTACGAAAGCCAGGAGCTTGTGGCCACTGGCAGGTGCTGAAAGGCAAACGGTAAAGCCTCGCCGGGCACATCCAGTGTTGGCGATCCGCACGGCGCTTTCGCCGACCATGTTGTTCATTCTGCTGGCTGGTTTGTCCACTCAGACTGTAGTCTGATCCGTATGCACAATATTGTATAATGTGTTGTCGTTGCACCATTGCAAGCAGTTTGCAGAAGATTGAAAGGATCTTGCTGCTCCTAGAAACTCCTCAGTGGCCTTCTGACTCGTTTGTTGTGCCGTGCATTGCAGCGCCGAACCTCTGCTTCCATCTATTGATATAATGGAAGCCTTGAAATCCCTGAACTGCAAATTGCTGGCTATTTTGACAGCCTCTTCAGAAAGGGTCCGGTTGTTGATGGCGCTTCCTGCACTCTTTTCGCACTTGAAGAACTCGAACACACACCTTCACTGAACACAGGCGAGCCATTGCTTAGCTTGTGTCAAAGCTCGGCCTTCCTGTAGTTTTGCTGGAGCAAATTTTCAAAATTTTTGTCCCACTCATATTTGTGCTCTGTCAAGCTTAAACTGCCGAGATGTCTTGTGCACGTTTTTTCCATTGTCGCTGTGCCACTGAATGATTTCAATTTTTTTTTGCCACGGTGTATGAATACATGATGTGTCACCATCAGAACAATGACAAATGGCGTGTGGACAGCGAGGTGAGGCCCAGCGATGCGATTGGGCAATTGGGGTACTGACTGGAATGAGATTATAGACTGGCTATGGCAAGGCAGTGTTCCCTGGGCACATTGCAAGATTACAGGATGGGGCAAAAGAATGGAAGAAAAGGGGGGGGGGGGTGCACTTTGCCTGAACAGTGTGGAAACGTGAAATTAGCAGTAAGCTTGGCAGGGGGCCTTAACATTTGCCTGAAGGCGTCATCTTGCATTTATTCAATATTGAGGAGTCCGTTCACAGGCTTGTGCTGACGTGGAGTGGGTTCTCAGGGCATGCGCTCTCAGTACGAGAGGAAGATGTCGTCGAGGTCGAGATAAAGTAAGTGCTCACAATGTACACCTATGTTCGATCTACTTGCCTCCGGCATTGGGTCACTACAACATATTTTTAAGACCTAGATATTCACAGTTCCTATCAGAATGTGAGTGTAATAAAAGCATTTTGCTATATTAAGGTCGGTCTGGTGTACTTACCAGCATTGTGCCTGTGACCAGTATAGGGGCCGTCAAGACCACAGACGATCCCATTTGCGCACATAGCTGACTGATATTTCACTGCACGTAATCTTTTGTTACCATAGAAATGTGTTCTGGTTTACTGATCGCCGGCATATTGGCCTTGCTGTGCCGTCCACAAACCCCCAGCAATTCTGAAGCAGTGCACCTTTACACTTCGCTGCCTGCAAATAAAGGCGAATAACGACATTTACTTTCGCACTCGCTAAATGCTGAACGAATAAGTGCAATCTGGTTACTTTTCATGCCTGTTTTAGCTGCACATTGCTGTGAATTCGTGTTTACGTAGCTCTGAATTTGAATGCACTGCGCTTGCTTGAGAAAAATGCTCCAATTCTACGAGGTTCAGCCACTTGTTATTTGTTAAGTTCAACAAATGCCCGAACTTGTCTTCAGTATGTCCGTGCACAGTCGACATAGTGCTGGATTGTGTATAGTAGTTGCGGCCGAACAACGGCACCAAGTTGCACCATCTGTTAGGATATGCCAACCTTACATAGACCTGTGAGGGCTTCCTCACCACTTACAGTGATGCTCTGGGTAATAGTCACGGTGTCCGGTATCACTAGTGACACCTGTAAGTCCTTTTATGTCTTTTTTTGGAACCTTAACATTTGCCTGAAGGCGTCATCTTGCATTTATTCAATATTGAGGAGTCCGTTCACAGGTTTGTGCTGACGTGGAGTGGGTTCTCAGGGCGTGCGCTCTCGGTACGAGGGGAAAATGGCCTCGAGGTCACTGCAGGTGAGATCAAGGTAAAGTAAGTGCTCACAAAGGTACACCTACGTTCGATCTACTAGCCTCAGGCATTGAGTGCAATGCCAAAGTATGAATTTAACGTTGCAAAGCTCTCAACCATGCCAAGCAGCAGCACAAGCGACGCTGGAAGCATGTGCATACGCGAAAAGTACCATGTGCTGTTTGGGGATTAGTTTGGTTGGTAAAGTTTTTTACCCAGAATTAATCGCAATAAATTGCTTCTATTCTAAAGTTCCATGCTTATATGTAATAAAACACAAACATACAAAACAAAATGTTGCTTTTTTGTAATGGGAAAATGGAATGTTTTAGTATTTATCATAGCTTTTACTCAGCGTCGTGCTGGTGCTGCAAGGGCAAGATGCTATTCACCAATGCAAAGCCATATGCGAAAACTCCCTACTTTTGAGATCCCCAACACTAACACTCCAAAGCTCTTGGGGCCCCTAACTTTTGGGTACCCTATCTGAAAACTCCCTAGTGAGTACCTCAAGGATCTCTTCTAGGCTGTTTTTCCTTTTATTTATCAACCACTTACCCCTTACACTCCGCCTCACTAGCTGCCTACTTTATATGGATGATGAGCAAAGAGAAAGAAAAGCTAGATATTGATTTTATAATGTCAGTATTTATGTACAAATAACGTTCTGTGCATTAACCCATCAAAAACATTTAGCACTTAGTTTACAATTATTCAATGTGGCTTTGACGATAGGACAAGAAATACTGGCTACTTAAACATCAAGTGCTGAGGTGTGACTATAGGTGAACATTTAAAACATAATACTTCACATTTATCAATAATGCAAAACATATCCTTTGGAATTCATGTAATTGGTAGTTCAGGCAATACTTTCAGATACACATTGTTCTTTCACTAAGTTACTCATTTGTTCATAGCCACATCTCTCACTGTATATTGTCTTAGAGTAACACTTATTACTGTCACACATGCCCTTCAGCCTCTTGAAATCAAGCTCTTCGAATAAGTACATTTAACGACATCTTCATGCACTGTAAACCACTGTGCCAATGCCTCAGTATTGGGCGCGAGGGCCACCACTGGAGATGCTGGCGCTGCGGTTGTTCTGACGTGCAGAGTTGGATCACGTGACCCCATGATCCCACCTGGCGCCGAGCCTCCGCAGAAGTGGACGGTTCACACGCGTTTTCAACAGCCCTTTGCCAGTGTTTTTATCTAGAAACATCATTGCTTCGCGTTTATTTCACGCTCGCAGACACCTAGGGGCCACAAAATCTGAAAAGTGCGCTCGGAGTTATTGGAAGCGTGGTATTTCCTAACAGACGATGTCTCTAAAATGAGCCCAGCCAGTATCACTTCTTCCCCTTTTATACAGCAGACGACGACGTGGCCAGCCTCAAACACAGATTCTCCTTCTATCAGCAGCCACAGGATATCATACAGCTTATCGGAGAAGGTGTAGATGCTGGACACTGATAGTTTCATGGGGCATTTAGACCACAATAAGTTGCACCTTGTAGCGTACTAGTGCATTCAAATGTGTAAGCTAATAGGTCCGGGTTTTACGCTGTATTTTCGATCGCTATTGGTCCCTTTGTTCAAAATACGGACGGGAGTCATTCGTCGAAAAATGCAGTCATGAACTGGGCTCGATCGCAATCGAAAATCGTCGTGTGACGACAGTCTTGAATATGCGGGAAAAATAAGCAACAGAAAGGACAAGCAACGAACAACTGTGCCCCAGGCTAGTGTCCTTGGAGTCATACTGGCGAGAATTTAAACGCTTGATGAGATGCTGCCTGTAGAGTACCTTTACATTTTTTATTATGCCTTGGTGCATGGGCTGCAGCACGGACGTTGTGTTTGCAGGCAGGTACGCAAGACGGATAGCACTCAAAGCAGGTACGTTCATGTGGGCACTACGCTGGTCCACAAGGAACAACACCTTACGGCTTGATTGCGTGAACTTGCGGTCAAGTTTGGTGATCCAGTCCTTAAATATATCGGACGTCATCCATGCCTTTCTGTTCGAGGCATAATCCACAGGAAGCGTATTCACGCCATTTAAAGCACCCAGGCTTGGCAGCCTTCCCAATCATAAGCAGGCGACACTGTTCTGTGCCAGTCATGTTTGCCGCGATTAGCGCTGACACTCTCTTTTTGCTCCTTTTGCCTCCAGAACAGTCGTCTTCTTTAAATGTCGGGGTCTTGTCCGGTAGCAGCCGATAAAAAAGCGCAGTCTCGTCTGCATTAAATATGTCTGCCAGCTGATACTCTCCGAGGTACTCACGAAGCTTGCCCTTTTTCCATGTCAGGCATGTTTCCTCATCGACTGATGTCTTCTTTCCACACACACTCTTGAAAATCAGGTTGTGATGATGGTTGAAACACGTAAGCCACCCATCTGAAGCAGCGAAGTCATTAATGTCCAACATATCAGCAAGCGATGACGCTTTTGCCGCAACGACTTCACCACTGAGGGGAAGTTTGCTGTTACGTGCCTCTCTGAACCAAATAAGCAGTGCTTCCTCCAACTCAGGGTGGACGACGGTGCGCATCCGCTTCCGCGACGTCTTGAATTTTTCATTTTCAAACGCATCCAATATTGAGCGCTTATTCTTAATAAAATTCGGTAGGGTGTTAGGCTTAATGCCGTACTTTCTTGCAATGTCTTGTTTGGCGGTGCCTCCCTGGTAAACTTCCTTCAAGACTTCGACTTTCGTCGCCAGGTCAAGCGTTCGGTAAGGGCCACGAGTTGCCATTATCAAGCGTCACTGCCACCACAACTCAAAATCAGAAGCGTGGAAACACTTGCAGAATCAACCCAGTGCATGAGTGACACAGTGACGCACTCGACAAAAGCTAACTAAAGAGTTAGTCGATGCCGCCAATGCGATGCGCCAGTGTTAACAAGATTGCCGCTTCAAGATCTGTGGCCCTGTGGACAGTAGCGATGGCGACAAGCACAGTTCGGCAGCTGTTTTGCCACTTGAAAAGTTCCCCATCTTATTGTAAAATTACGGTCGCGATGAGGCTGTCGATTGAAAAAACTTCTAATTCACCAATATTATGGGTTTTTAACTTCGAATTATCGAGCATCTTTTTCTATACAGTTGCATGCAAAACTGATGGGACCACTTGTTCACTTCTAATTAACCGAAAATTCCAATTAAGCGACTTCGAATTATCGGGAGACTGTATCAGTAGTAATGTGCCTCTACAATAAACACTCATGATCACTTGTGTCACCACTTGTGCTCCATGTTTTGTTGTTTCTATGGTCCTGGATTATTTAAGAAATGAATAAAGAATTTCTTTGGCTGCCTCAAGGCATTTGATATGCTTACCTATCCAACCTTTCTAAATGCTCAGACAGCTGCTCTCTATAATCTCTCTGGCAGTCCGCTTCAAACCTGCTAGGGTGCAAAAACAATCAATCGAGTGCCCACACATACTAGTTCGATAGGAAGTTCTATTCATTTACAAACAGTATTCACATACCCGTGTTTTGCTTCATCAGGCAAAAGCCACCTCTCATCATATTTTAGCCTCCTTCTTGCCAGCTGAAGTTCCTCTTTACGGAGCGCAAATTCGTACTGCTCCCTTCTAGAAAGAAGCTCTAAGCCTAGTGTCTGAAGTGCTTTGAGTGCTGTGAAGGCAAAGAAAAAAGTTAGTGGCATAGCCATGTACTGCTATGTATATAATGAGAATACAACTTTCAGTGTATCAGTTCATCTGTGAAGAAATGAAACTCACAAAAATAGGCAATATTGTGAGATGTGCCTGGCTGCTAAACTGGTTGTATGCTCATACGTGCATTTAGCAGCGCATGAAATATATTATTGTACTGTGGGCACCTAAAAGGCTCCTCTTCGTCATCTGTACATAATCATCATCACAAGGGCTTCTTCTTCATCGGATGTGGGTACTCATCTGTAGTCTGTTCGGTGCTTTGGGCGCGGCCGGTTCGCTGCATCATCGAGGCCTAATAAATACACCGTGGCAACCGCATCCTCACAAGTTGTGGAGAGTGCTTTTCGGTCCCCGGTCCTCTACCATCCCGATCTCACTCCTGGAGCTCCGATCAGGTCGCCGATTGTGCCATTTCTCCGCCGTCATGTCCTACGATGCGCCGGCCGATCCGAGTACTGGCTATTACATAAAGTTATTCCCCAGTGGGATTGTGATAGCATGCAAGTAAAGGAGCTCCTACACTATTTCATTACTGTGTCCACCCCGACAACATGTGACAAGCAGAATTCAGAGCACATTCCTACGACTTAAACATCACCTCCACCGGCAACACATATTGACTGCTTGTAGACGAAGACTTAATCTTCAGATGGCGGCGTAAAGAGGCACTCATAATAGATATTTACACACCAGTGTTGATATAGGCGGTTAAAGGGACATTGTTGATGCTTACTTCTGTTGATGCTTACTTCTGCCAAAAATATCCTCAGCCACTTGTCTATACGACTTGCAAATAAAAAAAACGGGTGCTAGAAAAGTGTTCAAGGGCCCCCCTATAATGTGGCTACTTTTAAAATGGAGGTATTGGTGTCTGTCAGTTGGTTTTGTATAGACTGAGGTAACAAGCTTGTGTGATATCCTTACTGAAACGTGGAGAAACTTTATGGCAGATGTCGAATGTAAGTGTGAAAAGGAAATGTTTTTGTAGGTGTTGTTTAAAGTGGTGATTAAATATAAGTTTCTGTGCTCCGTAGGAACACATGAAAAATATATTGATGAACCTTCGATCAGAAAGGGGCGGAACAGGGTGCTACTTAAAAATTGAAGTTCTATGTGCCCATAAAGATATTGGCATAGCTGGGTTCTATTTTTAGTCCCATCGATGCACCATTAGTTTGGACATAGTGTGGACATACTGTAGTAAAAAAAGAAAAGCGAGTTTCGCTATCAGTTGGACTATTTGGAAGTGAACTTTCTTGTCCTGAATGACGCCACCTGTATGCAAAATGTTGTGTATAGTAAGGTCTTGTCGAGAGTAATTTATAGGCTGTATTTTGGTGTAGCTTTTAAATGCTCTGGTTTGTTCGACGTGTGCTTCCAAAAGCCCCAATGAGCGTCAAACTGAGCAGCATACAAAGCGCTCCTACGTCCATGCCTGGAGTATGCCTCATGTCTATGGGACCCTTACAGACAAAAAGATGTTGTTCAGCTCGAGAGAGTACAAAGATCCGCGGTGAGATTCATCTGCAGCAAATACAAACGCACTGATAGTGTGACAGAAATGATGAATTATATTGGCCTAGATACTCTTCAAGCGAGACATGCCGAAACTAGATTAAGATATTTGTACTTAATACATAACAATCTAACAAAGATGACAATCATAATTAAATTAAATGCCACACACTGCGCACAAGTGCACATTTTGATAATGGGAAAATGATACAGGAATACAACTGCTTAAACGATACATTTAAATATTCCTTTTTTCTGAGAACCATAAGCGCTTGGAACAAACTACCAAGAGAAGTTGTCGATAGCCCCAGTGTGGAAGTGTTTCTTATAAAATTAAGGAAAATGTGTGGGTAAAGGTTACCTCCCATCACGTATTTAGATTGCAGTGTCTCATGCGTTGTTTTCTTGTTTAATGTGTTCGAATCGCAGTGTATTTGAATAACAATGTTTCATGCATTGATTCATGCTTACTATTGTATAACCTCTTGTTGCTGTGCTTTTGAGATGTACCTTCTTTGTGTGTCCACTCCTGCTTGAAGTCAAGTGACTCCGCAGTATTTATAAATAAATAAATAAATAAAGTTCCATAATATCAACTGGAAAATCAGTCGTGTCCTTAATGTTGGAAGGTAATGTTGGTGCAATGCCTTGGTTAGTTTGATGAAACTGGATATTGGTTCCATTATTTTGCCAATACCGGAAGTTATGTGTATCCCTGGTTTGTCTGGTTTGTATATTTTAGACAGCATGTAAAATCTTTTCAGCTGTGGACCTAATGCTTGGAGGGGCACCACAGTTTCTTCGATACTTTTATTGTCTTTGACAAGCATAACGAATTTATGACATACTTTGTTGTGGAAATATGTTGTGTGATCGTTATCAGTTCACCTAAAAAGGAAGTGTCACTTAGTTGTCTCTTGGCCTCTGTGATGTAAATGTCTGAGCACTTGTCTCATTGTTAGGGAGGAGTCCCTTGACGTAGTGATGTTGGTCTAGTATCTTTGCTTGCATCTTGTGCTTTCCATGGTAGTACATGTCCGCTTGATCCTTGCAGATTTGTAACTCATCTAATCTGGCAATTGCCAGACAAAAACTTAGGTCTTTTGATAATATATGACACTCATCGGTTAGTGTGACATTACTATTGTGGACATGGGGAGTTCTGGCATTGTTTGGCTAGGAACCTGTGCATGGTTCTAATCAGATTGAAATTTAGGGGATCTGGTTTCTTCGAGAGGCTGCGTAATTTCATCGCTAATAGCTTTTTTTTTGTTCATATTTCGCACTCTTGTATTTCCTGCGAATTGTTCTAAAAGCCTGAATTCAGAGGCCGTCAAGCATTTCTTGGAAGCAAATTTTCGTTCCTTGCTGAACAGGTGTTGGAGTTGGGAATTGTCATGCTCAATAATATTTTAAAGCTGCACACACGCTTTGCAAGCACATTGTGCCTTCCTAGCTTTAAGCTCTGACTGCATGACGGAGGTCGCTGGTTTAATGCAAATATATAGCCCTTTTGCAACATCATCACATTAGAGATACAATAGTAGTGCATTAGCATGGCATTGGTATCTGATTCGCTTATCAACCGTCTTTCTGGCCTTCAAAAAATTCTGCGACACTGCAGACATGTTGTGAATGGAAAGGTCACCTGTTGGGATTTCATCCAGTCAGTTAGTGGGGTTCTGCACGATGGCTGAAAAGGTCCTTCATAAGTTGTAGCGTGGTTCTGGTGGAACCTTTGGAATTGCTCCTGATTCTGGCTCTGGAGCCACCGTCACTGTTGGGATGGTCGCTGACGTCTGTGCTGATTGATCTGATGTGTGGCCCATTTGAGTGGTCCTTCCAGGTTGTGTCTCTACGAGTGTACAACCAGCTCAGCATCTGGTGGAGGTGACTTGCGATAAGCACCACACCATCGAAGTTTGGGTGGAGGCCATTAGCGGCCAAAACTTGGCAGGACGGGAGCCACTCAAAGCCATGGTTGACGAAGAAAAGGCCCTTGGTTTTGCGGCAATGCCGTCGAAGAAGATTGTTGAAAAAGCAGGCCTCCCTGTTGCATCTTTCGACGAATGGGTCGTTACTTCTAGCCAAGTGGCGGTTTGTGGAACGAGGTAGAATGAGAGTGGCATACACTTGCTTGATGTTCGGGCAGTTATGGCCAATGGTGTCCAAAAGGGCTCGATACCTTTTGAAGGCCTCTCCTGCAGGAATTTGGCACAGATCATTGGTGCCGACGTGCAGCACGATGGAAGTGGTCGTTTCCATCACAAATTTGAGCAGGGAATGGACGTCTTCGATTTTGGCACCAGGTTTGCAGATGAACGCTGGAGGTCCTTTCTGGCAAGGGTCAAAGTGGTTGTGGAGGTACTCGCACTGGGAATCTCCGATGACGATCGATGTCGTTATATATTTAGGGAACTTCAAACTTATGTTTGACGCTGTGAGGGAGCCCGTAGCCATTGTACAGTCGACTCTCGTTACAACGGACCCTCATAATCCGGGAAAAAATGTCTGTTTTATCCGAAGTCCGTAATATCCAGACATCGAACGTAACGGGCGGGGGGGTTTAAAGCCGGTGTGTTTATCATCGCTGACATCGCTCAGCTGAGTGATTTAGTCCTTTTTAAATACCTGCCGCCGAATATAAGCACCATGGCACGGCTACGACCGACAGTGGTAATTTATAACTCTAGCAAATGTTCAACTTTCATCAGAAAATGCAACAGTACTAAGTGCAGGAAGGCCTGATGGGTGGCTGCCGAATCCATGTAAACTTTAGTGAGGCTTCAGTGAGGCTAACAGCTTGCCGTCACAGAGCCGCTCCTGTTACAAAAAGAACTGGTTTCAGCTGGGGCTCGTTCTAACGGTCGGCATGACAAATTCATGTTTTGCACGGACGCAGTTCTGCCTCAGCTAATCCAAGACCGTTGCTAAGCTTAATTAGCACGTGCATTCATTACCACGCACCTCGCGCGTAGAAGCTTATTCATTACAACTTCTCAGTGGAACTCGCCGGTATTTGGGTTGGGAGCTCAGGAACGCCTCACTACCATAGCGTTGGTCGCAATGCCTAACGATGCGATTGCGGAGAGAACGACGAACATCCAAGGTAGAAAAAAACGAACAAAGAAAAGCTTTTTATTCACACCTAACTCGAAAAGAACTTCGTTATCAGTGACTGGCGGCCCCCTTAGGTCACTTCACGGAGCCTGAAGCGCTTGAGGGACGATTGTTAGCCGGCGATACCTTTGTTGTGCACGATGGAATTCATGGTCTGCTTCGATAGTCCCATAGCTTTGACAACATCCGCCTGCTTTTCTCCGCGTGCAATTGCACTCACAATTTTCATTTTATCGCTGAGCGAAATTTGTTTCCGTTTTCTGGAGGTGCGGCACAAGCATTCCCCGCGGAACATAACGACAAAATGGCGTTTGTTATGCTATGGTGGCTAGAAGGGCAGTGTGACGGTCGCCACATGCGCGCCGTGGGAGAGAGGCGCACAAAACTCGATGACATTTTTTTACGCCGCTAGGGGCGCGGCCGTCGTCAGGAGCGGGCAGTCGGCGCTGGATGTTCGCCTCTACAGCCATTGCCACAGCTGCTACAGCCACGTGTATTTGGCACTGTGCGCAAGCTTCTACACGTGCAACTGTTTTTGTGGGACTCCTGGACGCGCACCATGCGCGTGAATGATTCCGAGTAGCGACACACTACTACCATGCCAGCTAAAGCAGGTACGTGTTTTGTGCCCGGTTGTAAAAGTGGATACAAGTCGTGTCCGGCGAGGGTGTCGTCGTTTCGAGCTCCCAAGGATGCACTGAGACGGGAGCAGTGGGCCCGTAATATAAAACGGGGCGATAAGGAACTTACCAACGACTGCGTCGTTTGTGAACGTCACTTCGAGGCAACGTTTATACAGAGGACTTATCGTCATGTGATCAATGGTGAGGTGGTTGAAATTCCACGCGACCGGCCGCTGCTTACAGAGGACGCCGTGCCTACAATCTTTCCGGATGCGCCAAAATACCTCACAAAGAAAACGCCGACTCGAAGGAAGGAGAGAAACCTTTGTGAACAAGGTGAGCCCCCGACTAAAAAAAGGACTACTGTAAAGCAGCAGGCGCCGGAAGAAAGTGAACAAGTAACAGAACAACAACATGCTGTAGAATCGGCGTTTACCGAAGGTGTACATACTGATACCACAGAAGTTGAGCCGCAGAGCGAAGTTACTACGGAATATGTGTGCCGCAACATCGAACTCCCTAATACAAGCTGGAACAGACTGTCGTTTTCCACTGAGCCAGGGACCGTCACTTTCGGTCTTTGCGAGTTCGAGGGTGCAGAGTTGGATCACCTACTGCTGCCGAAATTGGTGAAGTTTGAACAGGCCGTTGAGCAAAGAGGAACAGTAAGTTGTTCCGTTTTTCTTAGGGGCAAGCTGCACCTAAAACGCAATGTTTCCTCACCAGATGAGGCGCAGTTGGCGCTGAACAGCACACATTCCTTGGTTTTATGTGCTGGCTGTGGTATGAAACCAAACACAGACGGAAAATATGAGTCTTTTGCCGGCTTGTACTTTTCTCCTAAGTGCAGCCGTACGTGCGAAGGTAAGGGCCCTTGCATACACTGCAAGTACCTGCGAAAGCTCTTGCAGAACCAGCAATCGCGACGGAAGAAGCATGGCGTTTCAGTTCAACACCTTGCAAGGCATGCCAACACTCGCCGCCGTCTGGTAGCTGCCCAACGAAAGCTGCTGAACGTACAGAGGGAACTCGACATGATGAAGTCTGCCAATGAGCAAATTGGAGATGAGGCATTGAATGAACGCATTAAAAAGTTGCCTCAGAAACAGCAGATGGCATTTATGGCATGCTTCAGTGCAGCTAAAAGAAAATCGACATGTGGCATGCTGTATGATAAGAATTGGATCCTAGAGTGTGTGCTGCTTCGCATGAGGAGTCCGAAGCTCTATGAGCACCTTCGGAAGCAGAAAATTCTCGTCCTGCCAAGCTGAACTTGTCTACAGCGTTATGTGCGGAATTTCAAGAGTGGCTTCGGATTTAATGACACTGTGTTTAAGGCACTTAGTGCGAAGACTGAAAGCATGGATGTCTGCACCCGACACGGTGGCATCATTTTCGATGAGCTGAAGCTGTCTGAGCAGTTTGGTGTCAACCAAGCAGGTATGTAGTCCTACGTTTCTATACACCTTACACAATTTAAATATGGCGATAATTATTTGATGCGAAAATCACACTCTGAATTCTCAGTAACAGCGCATATGCCAAATAAGTCTGTTGTGTTAACTATAAGCTCTTTTTGTCGTTTTTTTAGGGTTTGTTGAAGGATTTGTTGATCTGGGCAGCTTCACAGCAGATGAGCAAAGATCCACACCAGCAGACCATGGGATGGTGATGCTTTTTCAACCCTTTCAGGGTGAGTAGTTCTGTGTAGTATCTTTCCTGTGCATTCAGTATGATGTGTGAGGCACTAGTTTAACCAATTTGGAAACCGTAGTACAAAACATGCCTTGCGCACTAACTAAAACATACGAAGACATTAGCACAAGTGCATCTGTGAAGTGCATACTTTTGTGTACAACTACGTCAAACTGAGCAACTCTGCGGCTTCTCATTTTTGTTTTCAAGTTGGTGAGCAAAAGCGTGCCATATTTTGGAAAATTAGAATTCTTTATTGTTATTCTTTGCAATATAAAGCTCAAATATTATCTTATTATCACCTTTTTAATGTATTCTGCATCAACCCCTTAGAAAAGTAGTTTTTATTTAGAAAAATGTGCAACAATTTGAATTTTTAAATTTTTCGGATAATATCCCGTATTTTGCACGCTTGTTGGCTCTGCTTCTATTTGTTTGTTCTGCAGGGGACTGGACACAGATACTAGGTGTGTTTTCCTCGAAAGGAAATATTAAGGCAGACATGCTTTCCAAGCTGCTTCTTGAGGCGATTTTTTTGGCAGAAAAAGCTGGACTCTTCGTGGACTTCGTGTCGTGTGACGGCGCTACTTGGAATCGCAGCATGTGGAAGTCATTTGGAATCGGTGGTATGACACTTTTTTTAACCTGTCTTTTGCAGCACTGAAGTCAGTAGTATTGCAGGGTTAACTGTGT
Source organism: Hyalomma asiaticum (assembly GCA_013339685.2). Lineage (NCBI taxonomy): Eukaryota > Metazoa > Arthropoda > Arachnida > Ixodida > Ixodidae > Hyalomma > Hyalomma asiaticum. The sequence goes on along the minus strand of CM023487.1, from coordinate 41,972,197 downwards.
TGAAATAACATTTGCTGGTCCTTGTGCTTAGGAATTTCAACAATCTCATACATATACCTACTTTTATTTTCAGCACACTCGGGTGGCATCACGTGCAAGGCGTCACATCCTGTAGACCCTTCAAGAGAGCTGCACTTCTGTTCAGATTTTCCTCATCTAGTGAAATGCATCCGCAATACGTTTGTCAGCACTGGGTTCACGACTCCGGATGGGCGTGCATGCATTGAAGATATAGAGGCGGCATGGGCCAAAGACAACAGCTCTTTGACACTTAAAGCAATGCCACATGTAACAAAAGCGCATATCCGACCAAACTCCTTTGAAAAGATGAAAGTAAATTTAGCTTTCACGCTTTTCAGTGAGGAAGTTCTTAAAGGCATGTTTCTGTACCGATCAGATGTACCAGAGTCTTCCAGCTCGGTGTCCGCGACTGAACAACTCGTGAGACGCCTCAGTCGGCTGATATCGATAATGACGTCAAGGTGTCCAAAGCGAGGACTTCGACCATCATCAGAAGATGTTGCTGAGCTTGAGGCCTTTCTTGTCTTCTTAGACGAATGGGAAGAAGCTTCCAAAAAATGTGGCGGTGGCTTCATAAGCAAAGGTACTGCTGAGGGTATGAGAGTTACGATACGCAGTACACTCTCACTTCTACAGTATTTAACGTCGTCCATGGCGTTTAAATACTTGCTGACGTCAAGATTAAGTCAAGACAAGTTGGAAAACTTGTTTGGTATAATAAGACAGTATTCAGGCACAAATGACCACCCGAGCCCAGGTCAGTTTCTGATAACTGTAAACTGTTTGAGTTTCTACAATCTTGCGCGACCGCCAAAGTCTGGAAACTCCCCGGCACAGGTTGTGAATGCTCTACTGGACACATCTTCAGCAGGTCCAAGTAACAGTGCCGTTTTTGGACTAAGAGATATTATTGAGGACATGCTCGAGGCTGGAGATATAGATGGTGCTGGCGATGCCATTCAGTCTGCTTTCAGAAGCGACCACAGCAGCTATGTGGTAGAGAAAAGCGACAGCCGTTTGGTTTACTACCTGTCTGGCTATGTAGCTAGAAAGTTCAGGACCAAAAATTCTTGCGGCACATGTGCATCGAAGCTAGCCATGAAAAAACAGGATGTAGCAGAAAGCGCTGACAATGTATTTACCAAACAATTTGATCGAGGAGGTTTGCTATATCCTGGGGATGACTTGGCCATCCTAGTAGCAACATTAGAAGAAGCATTTACTTTTTTTTTCTCTGCTGAGAAGCTGCAGGCATTCAGTATTCATGATTTCATGTCGTTCCTGAGTACCGTTAAGCTTCATCAAGTTGGCTGTGTCAATCATTGCAAAGAACTAACTGCAAAAATTGTACAGTTTTTTGTGCTCACGCGCCTGCACTTTTATACTAAGTCGCTGAACAAAGACCGATCTGTCCAGCGGCAAAAACAGAAGCACCTCAAGTTGCGAAGGTGCCAGTAAATTTTGTGGGTACTTTCACTTACAATTCTCAGCTGTGCTGATTGATTTGTTGCTGTGCATTTTTTCGCACTGTGTTGAACTTTTTCTGGTCGTGGTGAACTGATGCATGAGCATGTGAAAAATAAAATATTTCTGAAGAACCAGCTGAATGAACCGCACAAACTTCATTTTACATTTCCAGAAACACTTGTTCAATATACTTAGTGGTAGTAGAATGACCAGAGTGTTGTAGCCTTGTGACACGCACAAGTTGTGAATGTTAAGGGAATGTAACCCACCCCTTCGAAACATTCCAGTTGCGGCCGCGCAGTTAGTATAGTTTAAGCGCGAACCGGAGCTTGTTCTTCGTTATTAAGTGCGGGGCCTAACTAGAGAACAAGAGTAAAATAAGTTGAGAAGCACCTCGTATCTGGGACGAACGCCTAACACAAATTTACATAACACGGGCCACTGTCAACTACCCTTCCTCCGTACGTACCTCATATCTCGCGCAGAGACTGGCAACTCAATAAAATTGCTCAGTTGCGTCATATATGGGAAGTTTAGCGTGCAAGAAATGCATGCCACATAACGAACGATCGTGCGAAAATATATATGTACATAGCTGTCCGCCACGCTTTACCAACACCGGTGCACGCGCTCCCGATGCGCGCAGCGCCACCTAGACCTGCCGCCATGTTTCATTGCACGTATGTGCACCTCCTGGCCTCTGCCCATCACACTGCCCCTTCTAGCCACCATAGTTATGCTCTCAGGCTGGCTTGGCTAGAGGCTCGGCTTGGCCAGATGAGCACCAGTGTTGCCAGCCACAGTTTAATATTTTTGCTTAAAACACCGGCGTGGCAAAGTATGTTGTCAGTCCGCGTCGAAACGGCAAAAGTCCGTTGTATGTGCAACTTTGGCAAAAAACTGCCATTAATTTAGTCCGTTGTAGCGGAGTCCGTTCAAAGCGAAGTTGGCTGTATTGATAAAATACATGGACCAAACCTGGGTCAAGATATGGTCCATTATATCCGAAAGTCTGTTGTACGCGGGTCCGCTCTAACGAGCGTAGACTGTAGTAATACCTCAAAAAGCACCTCGCCCCAGTAGCATCCTGCAGCACTACTGTTGCTCTGCCTTCTGTGACCATCTCATAAATATCAATATTGCTGCCCATGCTGTATGTTATCATACAATTACAAATTTTCTCGACGTTGTTGCTATATGTGAAATGAGAGAACACGTTCATCACTTGTATGTGCGCTCTGAGACCAAGCGTTTTGTACAAGCTTCAATGAAACAAATACTTTGACGCAATGAGCAATGCCTAGTAAGTGGCATTGGTACCATTTTTTTTGTTCAAGCATACAAATCATGTTCAAACAAACAAACAAATGTTCAAACAAACAAATATTTATCCTTTTATTTATGTGCAATCATACACTTTTCCTGCAGTGTACTGTTGCGGTCAGGGTATTATAAAATAAATTTATGTGCGTAAATGTGACATGCGTGCTTATAAAAAACATGTCTGATAGAAAAAAAACAAACAAAGATTGGCAAATAGTATGTTTGCCATGTCAAAGTAGCACAAGTACTAAAGCAGAACACCACCCATGCCAATACATACTGGCCTATAAAATAACCATCACAGCATTGCACAAGCTGACCACAGAGAGAACCATGACCCATGACATTTCCTGCAGTTTACGTTAGTGCGTCAAATTCGACTTGACTGGACTTCATGGCATTACTATGTAAAGCTTAATTGGCACTCATTACCTTGGCATGTGGAGCTGCAAACTGCAATGAAACTAGGACAGGTACGCTAGCATTAAATAAACTGTTGCATCACAGAAGGAGCTATGAGCCGTGACATTTATTGCCTTATTACACTGTTGCAGAAAAAGACAACTTAATTTCTTGAAAGTAAGGCCAATGGTAACATAGTCAACTGTCATCACTTTGACACAGGTACGTGAGAAATGAGATGAAACCAGGACAAGTCTGGATGCTTACCAGGTGAATGAGAGGTATATCAAGTCAGACAATTAATCAGCAAAGTACACGAGAAATAAAAATGAAATTCACACCAAATCAGTCTGATAGTTGCACTGTATAAAAACACAAACAAAAATCAACCTCAGCTGGAGCACTCATGAAAACCCTCATTCTGAAGCAGCACTGAGACAGGCATATTTCACGCAATGTTGTGATGAATGCAGATAAAATAGCCCGGACATACTTTTTGTTCAAGGCCGGAACTCTCCTACAGCACAAAAACCGCAGCATGGAGAGCAGGCGCAATTTAAATTAACTTTGGTACACTAAATTTGGGGGGTAATGTGAAAGCTCATTAATTGGCTACACATGACAATTGCATGTTTTAAATGTCATTTTGTGCTCGCTGAAGTCTGACAGATGGTGCCATTAGCTCCAACCTCCTCCTTGTTCCACACTATGAAGACCTAGCAACGGTCATTCTTAAAAGCAAAGATCATCCTTAAAAATATTGTACATCATAAGTACAATGAATAAGCTGCAGCTGCTAAAGCTTAAATTGCACTGTGGTTGTACATACTTAAAAATATTGCACGTAATGTATACAATGAATAAGCGAGCTTAATGTCTATACAGATAAAACCTGTGGCTGCTTCGTTTTGTTAGGTTTATATGCAAAAACATTCCTCCTGCACTATACATAATGGTGCACATTTAGGAATCCTAGGTGGTGAAAATGAATGTACAGTCTTCCTCAACCAGATTCTTGATGATTGTACTTTTGGCCTGCAAAAATGCAAAAATCATCATCATCATCAGTTTTTCTATTCACATACAATGGATATATTGCACAACACAGTAGCACCATAGACATTTTGTGGTTAGCTAAGCTTGATGACAGGTTCAGTGCAGGTCATGGCAGCCGTATGTTATAAGAATGAAATGTGAGAATACCCATGTACTTGGTTTACAGTATAACCCCAGGTGGCCAAACGCATTCAGGAGCTTTTCATCATGGGGTGCCTCATAATCATACCATGGTTTTGGCATGTAAAATTTCATAAGTGATTGTTATTGTCATTTTGAACATTTCAACTTATTTGAGCACCTTTGTGCTGCCTGTATAGGATGCACTATATTCTAGTAAACAGTGCAAGCAGTGTACCGTAGCCAGTGGTCACAGATACTCATTACTCCCTTCGCTTGGTGGTACATATGCTTATTATGTCTGCAACATTATTAATATAAATTAAATGTATTGCATGAGAATAATTAAGTGCAGGATGTTACAATGAATTAAAATATGCATAACTATGCATTCTTTTCATTCCTTTTATATAAAAGTCAACCGTAAAAGGAGTCCCTGTATAACTTTTCAAGCATTGTCTTGCAAGCGTCAAACAGTACACAAAATGAACACAACAGAAATTGTCTCTTGAATACTTGAAGCTATATGGATACCTTACCCGCCTTTGGGAGCAGTGCTGTGGCACTGCTTTCATGCTGTGGCAGTAGCATAGCCGCATAGCCTATCAATTCTTCCACACATGCAGGTGGCCAATTTTGGCACATAAAACAATGCCAGAAGTTGCTATTAGCCCCTCCATTATACCTGTGACTCACAGCCCTCGCCTTTATCATTTATTTATTTATTTACATGTACTGCCACCTTGCATGCCAAGATACTACAGCAGTGAACACTTTATACTGGAAACACAATATGAAAATAAGTATATACATTGAAAAAGAAAACTATACAAGGAAACGCATGTACAACTGTTTAGGGAACCTCAAGAAATTAATCTGAAGTAACATGAGTCTGGCATTAAGAAACCACTCATTTCAGTCTCTTTAACGTCACTTTAAGGCCCTCTGCAGGCCTGCAAGCAGAAGCGTTGTTGCAATTTCCCCTGGCCATGTAAATATAATTTGTCCAGTCTCTTCGCACTCTGCATAATCAGCTCTAGCACGAGTGCCCACTTCACAAAGTGTTGTGGGTCTGGCAACATTTCAGTTTCCCAGAAGCTGCTGTCCAAATATATGCTTTGTACATGAATGAAATTTGGCTCACTTGGTTTTGAATTTGCAATCCATATTATGAAGTCGCCTGAAGTGTGGCCATTGACAGCCATCTGCCCTTGGATTTGAAACTAGTAGGGATGATCTTTCTTGAGCACCACCTCACCATCTTCAATAGCGCAGCAAAACCTTCTGTCTTCTGCTGCTTCATCGATTGCAAGTCCCCTTTTTGCGAAAGGGCACTTGACTTCCAAAAGGCCTTCCTGGCCATCTATGACAGCTATCCTGTTGGGTGAGGCTGCCAAAAAGCGGTGCGTGGGGTGTATATGAAGACCAATTTCCTTGACATCAGCATCCATTCCTCTTATCTGTTGGAGGTTTGTGTACAAGTCAACGGCAGCCTTTTCGTGCCTTTGCCCGAAGGTGACTGCCTCTGATGTTGCTCTATCACTTGGATAGAGCTCTATCTTCAGCAAGCCTTCGGCGATAAAACCATTTAAACATTGAGGCCGTTAGGTGGCAAGTACGCACCGCATGTCACTGGGGATTGTCCATTTGACCTGTCGTTAGACAGCATATATTTCTGCACTTACAGCCACTCAAGCATGACATGGTCATTGCATAACCAGCTATCACACACTGGGAATCTAAGTCCCACAAGCAGGTGCCATCTGCAATTGCAGGAGTAATTGTGACGGCTCCTTCCTTGATGGCCGAAAATCCCTTTGTACCTTGGTATGTGTGGGCCTGTTAATGACGTGCCACTCAAAGGCAGTCTCCTCCAGGGCCAGTCTTGGCTGGAATGAAATAGACAGCACGTCTACGCCTAACTTGCCAATCTGGTCACTCAGCAGTGATTTATATAATGTGTGCATGGTAGTGCATGCAAATTCAGTAAGATTAGCCATATATAGTATATTCCGGGAAAATATGAATGTGGAAAGGCATTATAACCATATTTTCCTTCTTGTAGTCAGGGGTGGAAGTGCTGCGCCATTTGCGCCACGCTGCGCCAATCCGCTTCTGCTGCGCCATCCTGCTCCAAAACGCATTATTGCGCCGAAACTGCTCCCAAGTGGTCTTTGGTGCACGGCCTCCGCGATGGGCTCCGGTGCGCTGCCGGAACCGATCACAGAGGTTACGTTTTGTGCCTTCATGAGCCGCTGTCATCCTTGTGGTGTCGCGCCTATGCGAGCTTATATCATCATCATCACATCGCTTGGCGCGCTCTCGTGACGTTGTCGAAGGCGCAAAAAAGTCAGTTGTGCGGCCATATTTCGATTGTGACGCCGGCGGCAACGGAGTTTTTTGGCGCACTGCGCGCACGAGGCGGTTGCTGTCATCGTGGCCTGGGATTGCGAACATGAATAAAAGTAAGTGCGTCGACGCTTCATATTGTCGAAAAGGTTCTATTTACTGCGAATATTAATTTGATGTGAAGCCATGAGGATAGTGCGAGCAGCTGCCACGGATGTAAATGCACGACCATTATTTAGAAACATTGCATAAAGGAAAACGCTGTATTGCTGAGTGTGTAATATGGATTTTGTGTCATACGTCTGCATGAGAAAGAAGAATTTGTTTTATCCATTTGCGGTCAATGAAGCCAACCGCGAAACCACTCGCAGGGCTTCGGTTTGTGTAAGTCCGTTGGACCATTTCCGAAACTCTAGTGAGAGCGTGCCCCTCCATGTGCAGAACATTTTGCATTGCACACAAGCCCTTAGACGTTATAGATGCAGCATGTAAACGCGCTCGTGCAGCGATGAGCTTAGTCTCGCCAGTGCACTCGGTCGCGTTGTTCGATTTTGGCTCGTCAGAACCTGCGCTCACCTCGTGGTCGAGTACGCTGTAGCTCGTACCATACGCAGCACAACATGACATGCCGCTCGCCGCCGTTGCTGTGTGTGGTTTGGTACATGAGGTGGCGAGTGAAGAAATATACAAAAAAGAACAAAATAGACACTTAGAACGCTTATTACTCAGAAGCCGAATGTGAGGTAGTACGAAAACAGAACCATGGGGTACAAATTGTGCGCTTGCGACATCTAGTATCATCGCACCTCAAGTACCATATTTGTGTGCATATAACCGACACCAATAATAGACAGATCTTGGAAGGGAACTTAAAGGGAGAAGGTGGAGCCGCATGGCGCACTTTCTGGCGCGATTTACACGCGTTTGGAGGGACGTGAGTGTTTTTTGACGAACGCCTTCGCGAAATCGCGCCGTTGCGCCCCGAATGCCCTGATTTCATGCGGGACTGACGCGTGGTCGGAGAGGCGCGCGCGTCATTTTGACGAACGCAATCTCAAAATCGTGCCGCCGCATCTTCCTACTCGAAGTAGAAAAGAAAACGCCTCGCGCAGCGTGTCGCCCGCTCGTCCGACAAGCGGAGTTTAGGGTGCAGACGCGTGTTTGTTTGGTTTCTTCCAATGCCTCCAGACGGCGCTGACCTCCGCGCATTTCGAAGGAACTTTTTGAAGCCGGCGTAGGCTTTTGACGAAAATGTAGGAACATGGCAAACGCCGCTGCTTTCTTTCCGTGTGGGTCCACCTGCCTCCGCGGCAACGCGGGCTTCTTCGCATGTGTTTTTCGCGAGCGAAAAACGCGCCATGCGGTTCCACTTTAATTCGCGCACTTTGCCTCAAAGTGCAGCTTCGCCGCACGCAGCGCTGCGGCGTGATGCATGCACCCCTCCTCCCCCCCCCCCTTTTTTTTTTCCTTCTCCGGCAAGCGCGCTATGTACGTGAGGGCAAAAAAGTTTTAATAAACACTGGTGCATTCGTTATCCGGATAAACATAGTTTTGCGGTGAGCTTTTTTTTTTTTTACAGAGAGAAAATCTGGATTACGTGGTCACTGGTTCAGTGTACTACGCTTTAGTCCCATATGTGGCGGTGTCCGCGACTCGGATATATTATAATGTAGTTTATATAGTTTAGCGGTGTGGTGCATAGTACATGGGCCTGTTCTTAGCAGGTGCACTTAGCGATTTTTCAGTGTAGCAAAATGTTCTGTGCAGGAAACTATGCAGATTCATTCAGTTTAGCGCAGGTCTTCGATTTAATCTTTGAAATTTCTTTTGCGGACAGCAGTTCTTATGGTCACTTTTTTTTTTTCAGAGCGATGCACCAAATTTAATCCCGACATCTTGACTAAGAAAGATGGCAATGGAGATTTCATATCTCTTTGGTGTCGTCCAAGCGGAAATGACAGTGATGGCTTCTGTGTGCTGTGTAACGTTACAGTGAGCTGTACACATCATGGAAGCTCAGCAGTGATGCGCCATGCCACTTCTGCTAAGCATGTGGAAAATGCAAGAAAACATCGAGACAAAGATGGAGTCCTTACCAAGAGCCGCTGCACCCAAAGCACCCTAGACTTCAGCAGGAATGCGCCAACAACGTCCTTGCAAGAAAGTGTCGCGAAAGCTGAAGCGCTTTTTGCTCTTACTGTTGTAGCCAACTCACTCCCTTACACTTTGGCAGATGTCGCAACAGCTACATACCCCCATATGTTCCCAGATTCACAGATAGCCAAGGCCTTCCAATGTGGGCGCAAGAAAGTTTCTTACATAATCTCTGACGGCCTCGGACCATACTTCAAAGGGAAAGTAGTAGAAGAACTTGCAGAACCTGGGGTGTTCTACACTGTAATGATAGACGAGACGCCAGTGCCCGAGATGAAGGTGCAGCAGCTGGACGTCCTCGTTCGGTACTTCTCTGTAAAGGCACAAGATGTCGTCGTTGAGCACCTTCAGTCATTTCACATGGGCCACGCTACTGCAGATGAGCTCTTTTCCTGTGTCAGCGACTCGCTTAGTGAGCTACCCAAGAATAACATGGTGTGCTTTTTCTCTGACGGCCCCAATGTGATGAAATGCCTGAAGCGCAAAATAAAAGCAGAGCTGAGCCCTAATATGATTGACATTGGGGAATGCGGACTACATAAAGTTCATAACGCATTTGCTGCTGCTCTTGACACGTTTTGCCAGGAAGTTGATAGTATTGTTACTGATATCCACCAGTACTTCAAATGTGCCACGAGACATGCAGACATCAAAGATCTGCAGCAGAAGCTCGGTTTGCCACAGCTGGAGTTCTTGCGTCACGTAAGCAGTCGGTGGCTGACACTACTGCCAAGTATACAGCGTGTGCTTGAGTTGTACGATGCCTTGAAGGCTTTTTTTTCCAAGAGTGGTGAGCCAAAAACATCATATGTGAGGCACAATCGCCTGGCAGCTGCATTTGCTGACCACACGCTCCGAGCGAGACTTCTTTTTCTTAAGAATGCCGCTCAACTCTTCGACAGATTTCAGACGCTGTTTCAGAGCAAGAAGCCTCTCATTCATGTCTTTTACGAGGAAATGGTGGCCATTGTGAAGCTGGTGATGGGCAGGTTCTTGCGGCAAGAAGCTTTCAAGGATGCAACAGGCTTCCAGTTAAGACACGAATGTCGAATTACCGGCCAACTGGAAGGCAAAGCCTGAGCTTGGCTCTGACACTGAGAAGGAAATGGAGCTGTGGACTCCTACCCAGAAAAAGGCCTTCCACGTCAAGGCCAGAGCTTTTTACATCACCTGCACAAAGTATCTCGTCTCAAGGTTACCTCTTGACAACAGAGTGCTATTCCATATGAGATTCTTAAAGCCTGGTGCTACAGGAGATTCTTACACGAAGTCTGTGCGTTTTATTGCAAATGCTTTGCCGCAAGTCATTCCTCCGAACGAAGTATCAACGCTGACGGATGAGTGGCTATCCCTCGTCTGCGAAACAGCAGACTGGGAAATTTCTGACGATGTAATCCCGCATTGGGCAAATGTGTTCCTGGTGAAAATGCCGAATGGTGAGCCCAAATATCCAAAACTTGCGAAACTTGCAAAGGCAGTTCTGTGTCTCCCGCATGGAAATGCGGACTGTGAAAGGGGATTTAGTGAAAACAAGCAAGCCCTGCATCACCGAGCTTCTTTGTCAATAACAAGTGTGACCAGCTTTCGTCAGACAAAAGCTTTTCTAAAGCGTTATGGCGGTGACGCTACGAAGGTGCCACTAACGAAGGAGCTGCTCAGATCAGTTGGGAAATCGTACCGAGCTTATCGCGAGCGCGTGCAAAGGGAGGAAGCCTCAGCATCGCGCAAGAGAAAAAGTGAGGAGCCATTGGCAAAGGACTGCGAGGTGAAAAAGCTTAAGGAAGAAAAAACTGGTTTGCAAGCTCGTCTAACCTCTCTTAAGTCACTCTTGGCCAGTGCACAAGACCTTATCAACTTGGGTGTGTCATCGAAAGACATGCAAAAAGTTGAGACTGGAAACGTGCTGCTGACTGATGTGAACTCCAAACTTCCGTCAGTCCTTGAACGCATACAAGCGGTGGACGCAGCTCTTGAAGCTCTGAAGTCGAAGTAGGCTAGGCTCGCTAGATGCTTAAGAAGTGAATGTTTCAGAATAGCTTCGTCTTGTCATTTGTACGTGAGAGCAGTTATGTTTTGCCAATGTGAGCATTTAAAAAAATTTCTCTGAAGTGTAGTCAGGTTTAGCAACGAAGGATCTCTGTTTTCCTCTCTGTTGTAATGTCGGCTGTGTCGTTTTAATGATGGGACAGTAACCTTTTTTGAGCGTTTTTTATAAGAGCCTCATGGAGTTTAGCATGAAAGCAACCAATATTTATTGATTTCTAGTCTTCAGTTGTTCATGTCAGCGACGGTGCGCTTTATTACCATGAACGTTTTTCATGTGTCAGCCTAGTCAAGTGCAGCTATTCAAAACATCACTTATCTCGTTTTCCTTAGTCATTGCTCTATCACAGCTGTGATGTTTTAATAACACGTACGGCGCGCGTGTATATATATATATATATATATATATATATATATATATATATATATATATATATTATTTGTGTTAAGTGTGGTTGGTTTGTCAGTATTGAATGTTTTCTAAAATTTTTGTGTTTACCAGAAATAAAAAAAAGCATTAAACGACAATAATGTTTGACCCTAGAATTCTGCTCCAAAACTAACTTGCATTGCTCCAAAACACACATTTTGGTGCTCCAAAGCTGCTCCAAAACAGCATTATTCCTGCTCCCTGAGCTGCTCCAAAACACTCAAGCCCGCTTCCACCCCTGTGTAGTGCTCTGCCAAAGTAAAAGCTTTTTTTCTTTTTTTATGGCAAAACCACTGTTAGCTTGAAACACAAATGTAGTGCCAAAGCAAGTGAAAACTGTAAACTACCATGCTTACGTAACATTATGTGCAATATATTGCATAGTCGGGAGGTGCAATCCATCTCCATGGGATATCTGTGTAGGGGTTCTTGTCAGCTGCTTGCTCTGAAATGACAAGCAACATTGCAGCCACATGCTGGCAGGTTTCACTCAAGCTGCTAGCGAAACATGCTAAAGAAACATTAATAACATGCTGGAATATTATAGAAAATGCAAACTAAATACAGATGAAGTGTTAAAAAAAAATACTGTATGGCAAGCTTATGTGAGACATCTACATTGTGGGATTCATTTCATGATGTACAATTTAGGTGATACACATCTGAGCATATACAAATACCTTATTTATTGAATCTAACGCGCCCTCGATTGTAACGCGCAACCGTTTTCCACGACCAAAAAAAAAAGTGAAACATCGATTGTAACGAGCACCCATCTTGACGTGAAAAAATAAAAGGTCCTTAGTAATCAACCTTCTCACATTCAGAAAAACAAATATCTATTTCTAATGCACCTGTAGTTGCAATAAAGTAAACGCACAAAAGTAAACGGCGTATCTTGCCGCTAACATTTGCAGCGACACGCGGCACGTCAGCAGTCCATCGTCCTTGCTGTCGGACGATTCCTTGTCGCTGTCAACAGCCCAAAGCAGTTCATCCTCGGTGCCGCCCATGGCATTCGAGATACAGCACTTTTTGAAGGCCTTGGTAACCATGGCAGAAGGTATCGCGCACCACTCATCCTTCACCCATCCAGCGAAGTCTTCCAGTGAGGCACGCTTCCTTCTGTTGCTGGGCATAAATTCGTGCCTGCCATTAATTAGCCAGTCGGTGTAGAGTGCCCGAAGCTTGTCCTTGACCGGCTTGTTCAGGCAGACATCGAGCGGTTGAAGCTGCGATGTTATGCAGCCAGGTGTGACAACAAGGTCGGTGTTGCACGCGCTGAGCTTGTCCTTGACGCGCTGGTCGAGATGGCACCTGAACGCGTCAAGCACAGCATTGCTCGCAGGCCCAAACCGGCTCCTGGTCTCTTCTGCCAGACGTGCCAGACGTCGATCCAGTCTGCGACCAGGTCCGTCGTCATCCATCCTTTCTCATTCACGCGCACAATCACTCCACTCGGAAAGACGACTCCTTTTGGGAGAGTCTTCCACTTAAAAATGAGATAAGGCAGAAGCTTGTGCCCATCTGAGGTGCTACAAAGCATTGCAGTCACCCTAGTTTTCTCATTGCCGGATGTTAGCACTCGCACTTGCTTCGCCCCCTTCTTTTCGATGGTTGTGGTGCCAGGCATATCGAAGTACAGCAGCTTTTGGTCGGCATTCCCTATTTGGCCAAGTTGGTAGTTGTTGCTGCGCCGCAAGTTCATGACGTACTTTTGAAAATTGTGAAGTTTTTCCTCAAACTCCTCTGGCAATTTCTGGCATATGCCCATGCGCCTTCGAAGGGAAAAGCCCTTTCTCCTCATAAAATTTGAGAGCCAGCACCTGCTAGCTTTAAAATCGCTCTGTGTTAGCCCTTTTTCTAAGGATAGCTGCATTGCCCGCACCTGGAGTAGATCGGTCGTCACAGGCCATTGCGCTGCTCGCTTCGCTAGCACATATTCAGTGAGAAGCTCTTAAATTTCGGGGAATCAGCCCCGCTTCAGTCCACTAAATCCTTTTCGCGTTGACTTGCTATCAAAAATCTTGTCCTTCTGCTTGCGCCATTGCCGCACGCACGTTTCGGGAACTCCGAACAACCGCGACGGGGCACAATTTCCGTTCGTCTCAGCGCAAGTAATCACTTTTTTTTTTAAACGCGGCGTCATGGTGCACTCGTGGAGTCTTCAGAGTCGGCTCTTCCATGCTGCCAGAACAAATGCAGAACATGAAGTAAGGCGGTGCACAATGCATAAGCTGCTCAGCACACGTACAAACTGCGGCACATGGAAGGGCAGTAATGGCAGCTAGGCCCGAAGCAAGTAGGAGGCAGCTATATTGATGCCGATGGTGATATGGTAATGGTGTCGTTCGTTCGCACTCGATTCTAATGCGCATGCGATTTTTGGAACCGTTTTATCGGAAAAAAGGTGCGCGTTAGATTTGAGTAAATACGGCATATAGTGCTTCACAGCCAGATTCACTCTGAGGAAATATTACCAATATGAAGGCACCCGAAAAGTGAAAATCAGCCTTAAATGTCAGTTTTTAAATGATCGAATGCATTATTCAATACAAAATCGTTTTATTCATGTAGGATATCGGTTCAAGTCATCATCATCCAGCTCACTATCAATACACTGCTGTTTGGACAACGCATTCACAGTGCTCGCAGTTCAGTCATATCGTTAAACATATTTGCCTTTTCTTGTTTTTGAATGGGAAGTTACGAAAATGCAGGTTCTTTCTATGAATTAAGCTTTCTGCGTCCTACAATTGTACCAGCAAAAGGCATTGCTGGTAATATTTCAGATAAGAATGAGATGCATAGTCTGCCACAAAGCATGTAGATACTGTCGTTATATAATAAGCACAAGAGCGGCATTATGTCATTTTGGTCAGCGATCGCTTCTGCATGCACCCTTAAATGGAGCTGCATTTTCCAAAAATGTTGGAACATACTATCTCGAGCTTACCATCCAAAACATACGTAAGGGCCATACTTAGTAAGTGTGTATCTAAGTTGTTCGCAGAATTAATGTATGCACATGTTCAATCAGCTGCTACACACCCTGCATGTACAGACATTTATTCCACACTACAAAAGAAGAAAAAATGAGACGCATAGTTTACAAGCATGCTCAGAGCGACAGGCAAGGCTAATCACTGAAAACAGTTCATTGTTATGTTTAACGCAAGAAACTGATTTTGTAACTATACGAGTACTCACCTGGCAACACATTCTCGCTATGCGCCGACAACGGTGCCTGTGGATTTCAGAAACCACGCATATATGACCACATCACTTTTCATCGACGGCGTGCACGTAGTGAACACTAGGCCTATATCTGCATCCGAAGTCTCAAGGTTCACTTTCACGTTTCGGACATAGTCCTCCTCCTTTAGCACACAGCCTCAATGGACTTGGCGTGCTTTCGACGTTGTCGAATGCAAGCAGTTCCACACACAGTCCGTTTGAATGGTGCATTTCGACAAGTCGGAGGACCATGAGGTATCCGAAAATGCCAGAGGAATCTCATCCTCTTTGATCATTTGGGCCACGTGCGCCGTATCAACAGCTTGAATGCAAGCGGTCCGGCGCACGCGATTCCCACACTCGAAACTGAGATACCAACCCAATACTGTCACACGAAGAGATCTATAGCTTTGTTTTTTGTACGACAGGTGGCACTCACTATTTTGTAAATTGTCAGTTGTTTCTGCATGTGCACTTAGCAGGTTCTACAGAGAGTCCCCTTTCATCACTCTGGAGAGATTGAGTTGCTGAAGAGTCAGTCACTGAGTCGAGAAGATTGAGTCGCTGAGGAAAGATTATTGGAGAGACATTGGTGTATTCCTTACGTCCTTTGATACTGAAGTAAGCGCTGCCTATTTTGTAGTATATAGATGGCTGCCACATAGAAAACAGTCTTACGCACCTTTACAATTGATTCTTCTAATCTATTCTTTTCTGAGACTGCTGTCCTTCACGAAACAAAAGGAATATGCTGGTGTCCTCCACATGTTATCGCAGCCTGGAACACAGTAAGCTTGCCAGCTGCCTCTCTTCTCATTCTTTGGCATGTTCGGTGACATTCTGACTTTTTGGAACAAAATACACACGTCAATAAAAACTTAGCAATATAGGATGAATGCAGGAAACTCCAGGTGCTAACAGCAAGCCATTTTCTCACACTGGCAGCACACTGCGCAACCAAAAGATTTGTGCATGTGATGAACATCGCCTGGCTGCACTCCACTTTCCTATAGTGCCTAGCGTCGATGCGTTAAAGGAAAGTGCGGCGCTGCGATTTCTGAAAATGTGCATTAGTACTTAACAAGTATGATAAAAGAATGTCATTTTTTGTTGTACTACAGCTGGGCAGACATGTAAGGTTCTAGTGATGCATATGGAGACTGAATGGATATGTGGTGAGAAGTAATGCCGACAGTTTGTGAAGCGTATTCTTTTTTTGTGTTAAGAAGTTTCTCGCCACGCTTTAGCGTGAATGAGCACTGATGAAGGTCCAACACCAAGTGGAAATAAAAATTCGGAATATTTTTGGAATTCCATACAGAACATCGGACTTCCTTTCCCCTCCTTGGCCTATTATTTACCTTGTCGATGCATGCGTGCACGCAAAAGGTTAAGGAAGCAGCTTGACAGCGAGGGCTGCAGTGTTTATTGCACTCAAGTTCAAAGATTCCTTTGGATATTTCGGCTAGAAAAATATCGCTGTGGCCACTACACAAACCGACCTCTCTAGAGAGCTTCTCAAGCATTTGTTTCTGGCACTTCATCGCATGTGGAATCGACTAGAGCATAACTATGCTGTTCCTATAACGAGGCATTGTACAAAACTGTCTTCCTTTTTTTCAGGTGCATAAATATTGATGTTGAATGTGGCGGGTGGCTTTGTTTCTTTAACTTTTGTATATGATTTCACGCCTGCTGATAGCCAAGTGATGGTAGCAAGTTTCTTCAAAAATACAGCAGCGCATCAGTAGCCCACATTTTTCTGTGAAGTAATGTTCAGCAAACATTGTTCATTGTCAGATTTGGACGTCTGAAAACCAAGGTGTTGCATGAAGTGAATGAGTGTTCTGAAGATTTACTCCATGGCAACCTCTTCGTCACATCAAGTGTGCTGCATCCTCGTCAAGAACTCCCAGTCTTCAAGGCTTCTCTTGCCCGCAGAAAAACAAACAGTAGCCACTGCTGAACGCCTTCTTGATGACCACGTGCAGGTACAGTGGTGGTTCCGCTCATATTGCTTGTGTCGACGGGCGTGAAGAAACATGTCAAGTGTTCTTTTTTCTAAATTTTGTTTCATAGCTGACCAAGTGCACTTTTCAGTTTGGGATTGTTATGACACTGTTGTGCATATTTTACTTTACACCTTGACATGGCCAGTAAGTTCAATACCTTCATATCCAGCTCTTCACATGATGCAATTTCCGAAACTCTACCTTTGATTTTGATACGTACTTGCTTAATGTGGTCGCAGTACATGGCATGATAGTTATACATGCAGAAAACAAAAGTAATGTTTGGTGGCACAGTGAAAAAATGTGCCTTCACAATTGAAAACCAGAGATTTGAAGTAGTACAATAATACACTTATCTAGGACAGCTACTGACAGGAAAACCTACTCATGTAAAGGAAATACACCGAAGAATAAGCATGGGATGGTGCGCATACGGGCAACACGCCCAACTCATGAACAGAAACTTACCATTATCACTCAAGTGGGAATTATATAATTACTATATTTGCCAGTACTGACGTATGGAACAGAAACTTGGAGAATTACAAAGAAGCGAGTAAGGAAGCTAAGACCCACACACCGGGCAATGGAACGAAAAATGATAGGCGTTACTCTAAGTCACAGGAAGAGAGCCGTTAGGGAACAGACAGGGGAAGCTGACATAATAGTCGAAGTAAAGAAGAAAAAATAGACATGGGCAGGTCACGTGATGAGAAGGCTAGACCAACGATGGACAGTTAGAACGATGGAATGGATACCAAGAGAGGGTAAGCGCAGCCATGGATGACCGAGAGCAAGATGTAGTAACGAAATTGAGAAATTCGCAGGCATCAAATGGAATCGGCTCACACAGGAAAGGATGGAGAGAATTGGGAGAGGCCTTCGTCCTGCAGTGGACATAAGATGGGCTGATGATGGTGACGTTGATGAAACCAGGAATGTAAAGGTGTATGATTGTTCTTATTTTAAGTTTTTTTAATAATAATAAGTTATTTATTTCAGACACAGAGTGAGTCTTGGATGGCAAGGCAAAAGGCAGAACATTGTCTGCCTGACTAAGGCCTTGCCACCCATACATTGCTCCAACAGTGCGGCAGCATGCGGTGGCATAGAACACAAAAGGATACATAAAGTCTGTGCAATAGAGTAACAAACATAAATATGTTACATAATATGTTACATAAATATGTTACATATGTTACATAACTAACAACATAATTTCAAGACACAAATATTTTGTATACGCTAATACAATTTGTAATGACAAAAATGTTTACAATCACAAAGTGGCACTGACAATGTAGCAAATTAAAAAGATAATTAAGAATACAGCACTGAAACAAAACGATACGCCCAAAAGAGGAGACCTAGCAATGAATTCAATCACTAACAGAAAGGAAGTACCTCTTCATGGCATTTTTAAAGGAACTTAAAGACTTGCAGTTTTGCGCAATACTGATAGTGCAGGGATGTGCATTTATAAAGGATGGGATTAAGTAGGTAAGCTGTTTAATTCTCTCTCTCTTCAAGAGTAGCAGTCACGAGTGCAGTCGGACGGTGTGTATGAATGTGTGGGCTGATCCCGGAGGAAGTGCACCAAGACTGTTCTGCTGCCGTGAGAGAGCGAACGGTGCGCGTTGACTATCTAAATGCTCTTCGATGAATGCTTTACCAGCTCGCAAGGAACGAGAATGTGCCCTCGCCCACGAGAGACAACGCTGACGCAGGCAGCATCTGCTAGTGAGTTTCTTGATTGAAAAAACCGACTGCTCGCGCGGCACAACTGTTCACCGACCACCCCATATATATAGGCACTGGATCTTTGCCTGCAATGCAGTGCTGGTGGAAGATTTCACCCACTCATCATGGTTCACTTCGTGGAGATGTGTGGAGTTTTTTTCAGCCACCACGAGCTGCTACTCGATGTCAAACACAGACACCTGCTAGATACTTCCATGTCGCTCTGTTCTGCACGGAGCAGCAACACCCATTCCTGACATTTCCGCAGCTACAGTTGCCGCAGCTTTTGTTTTGACTTGGATAGCAGCATTTGGCTATCCAACATTGGTCATATCTGACAGAGGCTGTCAGTTCGAATCCTCTCTTTTTCGGGAGCTGCTTCAACTTAGCATTTCTGTGAATGGCGGGGCACTTAGCAGTGCCCCGCCATTCACAGAAAAATGGCCCCTTCGAGAGGTTCTATCGCCACCTCAAGGCAGCACTCGCAGTACATGGCAACATGAGTTCTTGGGTTGACTGGCTTGCGTTCACACTGCTCGGAATTCGATCTTCCTTCAAAAGGACCTCGCTTTGCCTGGTTGCCAACCTATTTGAAGAAAATGGCAGCCCCAGCCCACTAACAGCCAGCGAATGCATCAACGAGCTGTGCGACGTCATTTGACATATGCACCCGCAGCTCACCCATAGCCAGCCCCGAGCAATGCACATGACTCCGGAGCTGCAAAGAGCCGTGCACGTGTTTGTGAAATCTGGTACTCTGTGCGCCTCACTTCGAGCAAGCGCCATGGTCTATTCTGCACAGAGTGCATGCCTCACTCATGTGCGTGCTTTAATTTGTGTCTGCTATGATATATTGAGAGCTCTTTTTGTGCGGCTTGATGAACGACAACAGATACTCATGCGCGATAATTATTGTGATTCGACTTGTAATGCAGTGCAGTGGTTGTATTTCCTCGTTGGGTCTGTCTCCTAAATATCGTCAAGTTCACAGTGGCCAGTATGAAAAATCTAGAAAACAGGTATTTTATGCCATTACTATGTTTTACCAGTGCTCAGCGCATCATATTCTCTTTACGGTTGAATTCCACACTAGAACAGTAGCTTGGGGGAAGATGGAGGATTAAAGTGATGAAGAGGCTCGTGAAAGTGGTGATCCCATTGAGCCGATCCGGCAGCCCTACAAGCACGCTCGCCTAACGCTGTCCCGTTTTTTGCTGCAGGTAGCATCCTTTACGAATCTTTACACATCTACTAAAGCCTTTAGAATGTCATCTGGTCTGCCCTGATGCTACTCACTGTTATTAAAGCGGTGTTCACACGGGGGATTTCTCCCCGCCGTGGAAGGGGGGATTGCGTATCACGTGAGAACGTCACGGTTTTGTGTGCTTACGCGGCCTCCCAGCTCATCCCCGGGGAGACGGGGACCTTTTGACCGAGCGGAACAAACGATCCCCGCTTCGCGGGGGAGACGGTGGAATTTTTGAGCTGGCGCTTGGCAACAACAGCCTCGCGGACACGCTGGCCGTAGCTGCAGCGGTGGACACGGTCGCGATGACCTTTCCAAATATGCGTTCCGCTTGCGGGCACCGCATTGACGAAACTGACCGACGATGGATATATTCTTTTTTTACTCGTGGAAGAGTACACAGCGTGTCTACCAACCGGGAAAACCGGGAAATCTCAGGGAATATGATCAGTCTGGAAAATCTCAGGGAATTTGGGCTTCTCTCAGGGAAAATCAGCTCAAGTACGAAAGTCGCGGTAACGCTGGCTCTAACAATGCACCTTGCGATTGAGTTTATAGCGCAACTCGCAGTAATTGAAGGGAAGAGTGCCCCCCACCCCCCTTTCCTCATCGCTCTTCGTCGCACAAATCGGCTGCTTTTTTTTATTATTGGCTTTGCTTGTCGCGTCTTGTTCTATGTAAAGTCCGCAGTATATGTGTCTGGACGCGCTACGGCGCACACACATCCCGTGTGTGCGCCGAGCGTTGTTATATTGTGCGTTTGCTTGCAAGCAGTCTTTTCCACAAATATTGCGGAAAAGACTGTGTGGAGGTAGAGGACGCACGGCTACACGAAGCTGCGCGCCCTCTCCATAGGGAGAAGACGCGGCGCCGATTCTACATGCTACGCGGTGACGCGTGACGCGTCGTGCGGTCTGTAGCAACGCCGCTGGGCAGCGCCATTTCGTGGTTTAGGTTTCTCAGCGTGATTGCAACGGACGCGCGTGAAACTTGATGTTTATCTTCGTCGGCACCCCTTTCTAGAGGCGGCGGAAGTTGATTTTCATCTTTATTGGCGTAGCTTTCAGCTTGTTTATCGACGCTTATAATCCGAGGGTCGCTGGATCGAATCCCGGCCGCGGCGGATGCATCTCGATGGAGGCGAAATGTTTTAGGACCGTGTACTGTACGATGTCAGTTAAGAAACCGCGGGAGGTCAAAATTTACGGAGTTCTCCACTACGGCCTCTCATAACCATAGCTGGTTTTGTGACGTAAAACCCTACAAATCAATCAATTATCTACGCTTACGAGGGATTCTTGCTGTTCTTAATTACCGAGTTTATTCTGCCCAAGGCAGCCACACGCTGACAAGATACCATGTGTGTGCCAACACAGCTGCTGGTTGCTCCAAGATGAGAACAGAGATGCGTTTTATGTGCGCAACTGCGATAAGGCGCTGTGCGTAGACCTGTTTTTCAAGGAATACCACGTTCTAAAATATTATTGAACAATTTGCAGTGTTTGCTCGATTTTACCGCACCCTCGATTGTAACGCGCACCAGTTTCCCGCGACAAAAAGAGTGACATCGATTGTAGTGCACACCTATTTTTCGGGACACAGGAAAAAGGGAGAGCTTAGTAATCAACCTTTTCACTTAATAAAACCAGATGCCGTACTCGCGTAATGAACGCACTCGCATAATAAAAGCACCGCTAACTTTAAACTACTGCAGTAGTTGATCCGCGGCGTCTTGAAGACGTTCGGTGCGCCGATTCATAACTCCTGTCTCGATGAAACTTCCGCACGTTGCCGGGCGCAGCCGCGTGCAAGCTCGCAGTGGTGCATTCCTCCGTGCAATCGCAGTTCCCTCACGCCTGCTACCGCATGCTGCCATGCGTGCTGCGGAAGCTGGCGCAGCTAAGCCTAAGCATGGTCGGGGCGTGATCTCCGAGATTGCATCGCGGCAATCTCGGACGTCAAGCAGCGCGCACGGCTGAGAGGCTCTGCCTCAGCACGGATACGAGGGAGAAATGCGATGATGAGCCGTTTTGCGTATGGCGATGGGAAACATCTATTCTCCCGCTACGGCCACCCGCAAACGCTATTGAAAGTTCGCGCCGCTGGGCATCTCAGACTTCGGTTGGCCGCAAAATGGCCAAGCTGGCGCGGCGATTATCAACGGCCTACGCGTAATGTGCGTCGTGGCAACGTTGCGTGGGGGTCCGGCGGCGACATAGAAACTACAGAAACTATGCGCGCCAAAGACAGCCGCGCCGCTAGTTTGTTTTTTCGGCAGTAACCGTTCGGCAGCGCCCGAAGCGCGTAGGAGGCGGCCATTTTCCTACGTGCCTCGGTATGGTAACGGCGTCGTTCGTTCGCACTCGTTCGCATATGATTTTTGGACCCGTTTTATAGAAAAAGAAGTGTGCATTACATAAGAGTAAATACGGTTTAAGTGATGCTGACACGAAAATATAGCTCCTGATTCTTTTTTTAAAAAAGGACTACAATAAAGTTCTTTGTATGTAACAATAAAGTTCTTTGTATGTATGTATGTTTCGGACCTTACGCATTTCGTGCATTCAAAATCCACAATTTCACAAATTGACCGTCTGGGGAAGCTTATTTCTTTTTGTTTGTTTGGTTTTTTTTTGTTTTCTTTATTTGACCGTGAAAGAGCTCAAAATCCTTATTAGTGATGACATTGGGTGACATGGTGCCTACCCGCATCGACATGAAGAAAGTTATGTGCCACTCAGGGAATTTCGCAAAAATACTCAGGGAAAACCTGGAAATCTCAGGGAATTTAGCAATGTCAACTTGGTAGACACCCTGAGTACACCAAACTGCCCCATATATTTATTTATTTTTATTTATTAATTTATTTGTTTATTTATTTCTAAATGACAAATTAGATAAGCATCTGGACCTCGCCCGTTTTGCTTGAAAGGTTTAAAGGAATCATTGAGTGCTTTTTGTGCCGTATTGATGGTGAAAAGCAATAAAAAATCTCTCCTAAAGAATTGGGCAGATGCCTGCTAGAGTGCCGTTTCCTCCGGCAAACTGCACGACTCTCATTTAGAAAGATCCCCTCGTGATACGCAATTTCAGCGTGCTGAAGAAAAATTTTTGCTAGAGGCAAGTAAAATGATCGGCATTGAACACAAACTTAGTATATATACACTAGTGCCGACTTGCCGACGTTATGCATATATTTTATATTTTAAAAAGATGTCTACACGGACTGCAAGAACCTCTTTTATTATTATTTTTGGCGCCTCAGTTTTCTTTGCGGCTGAGAGAACGGCGCATTTTTTTTTCAAGGGGGTGGGGAGGCGGGGTATGGCTAAACTGGTGATTGATCCTGCCTGATGAAGACAGCACCGGTCTGCATTAAATTCTTCGCACTCCAAAATTTCAATGGACGTCGGCTGTCCGATATCAAGCGGCCAGATTGCTTCCATGCTCAGCCGAGGCACGGGAAACAAAAAGCAAAAAGAAAATACTGTACTTGCAGTTGGCCGAAGTCCGACTAACATGGAGGAATACTTAATTGAATTTTCGAAAAGCTGTGTACAATTTTGAAAGAGCGGGTGCCAACAACTTCGGCAAAAATGTCCCTGCACGACGACGTCTGTGAAGATAGAAAAACACGGGAACTTCTGCTGGCGACAGCCATGTCTACATTTGTTGCGCAAAACTTGTGAATGAGACATTTTGCGAAAGGCAGCAGTGCATGTGTTAAAAGCCTGTTTACAGATTGGCCGTTCCTCTTAGGCCCAATAGACAAAATCCGAGTGTTTATGCCCACTTCCATTTCGTTTAACCGCACAGTCCGCACTGATTTCCGCACGCTCGAAGCGCGTTGTTGCTTTCGTGGTGCCGTGAGTTCCGGCACAGCGGTAGTCTGGTAACACTGGCCTCCCCCGCCGGTTGCTTTGCCCGTGTGAGCGAAAGACTTGTTCGAGGACTTCTCCCCGCCGGCTGACGTCACTTCACTCCGCCTTTATCCCCCACGGAGAAATCCCCCGTGTGAACACCGCTTTAAAGCGCTGTGAATTTACCACGGCTAGTAATAGGAGTGACGTAGTGGAAAAAAAGTGATGCGTTGTTGATGTTTACAAATGCTTTAAATGATAAAGCTTGTAGTGGCATAGAAGAGGCAGCAAAGGTTTTGCCAGATGTGAACTCTAAATTTACTGGAGCAATGAATGACCTAAGGTTAGAAATGAATAAACTCGATTCTTCTGACAATGCAAGAAAAGCTGAGTTGACATCAGTAAACAAGTTAGTGTGCTGACTTTATAGGTGAAGAGTTTTGAAGAATTTAAGGAGGAAATCCGGTCGCTTCTACAAGAACTCACAGAAGTAAAAAGAAAGAAAACCTTGAGTACCAGAGGGAAAATAAAAAACTAGCCAGTGACTAAGAGTGGTCAGGAAGAAACGTAGAACAGTATAGCAGTACTGTGCCGGTCAAGCAAAATGAAAATAAACGCAAAACAATTAAAATGGCCGCAAAATGCTAGAGCATTGAGCACTTTGACCACAGCATCAAGGGTGCACATTGTGTTCCTGTGTTTCCACAAAAGGCAACATGCCTCCCAATATTGTTAGATTTCTCTCTCGCACATCCACGGATATCTTGCCGAGAGTGGCAAAAAAACAATGATACAACAGTTCAATGCTTGGTTTTGATACTGACATGCCGGTATATGTTAACAAAGTTTTGCTGGGTAAAGCCATACAGGCAAAATGAGAGAAGTGAAAGTTTGCATCGGTGGCCTACAGAAAAATATGCATAAAAGTGAGAACTCTACAGTTCTGCATCTGTAATCTAGGGATGACCTTGATAAAGTAAACTAACATCATGATGGCTAACTCTCCCAAATCTAGCACAGAAGGAAATTTAGGACGAACGTCTTCCTGCAAAATGTATGAGCAGGTGTATGCTTAACATCGGCTAACCACGAAGCTCGAGAACGCCATGGTTGTTCAGGGTGGCTCATAGTAGGAGGTAACTGTCACGAGTGCGAGCGTGGATCTCGGGAGCGCTTGCTCCAATGGATTGAGAGAGTGAGAGGCGAGACGCGAAAAGCGTTAACAAGAAACAACAAAGACGTTACTTTATAAACAGGAACACAAAGACATGAAATGGATGAACAAACATCACACCGCACACCAAAAAAAGAACCAGGGAAAAACAAACTAAGTTAACAACCTATCATAGCCTACAAACCCTCCGCGTTGGGCGCAGTTCCAACGGGAGTCTCTCAACACTGTGTCCGCGGCCGTTGCTCACGCTGAAGTAGGATACGCTTACATTGAATTCGTTGCGGTGCGGTTCGAAGTCGGTGATCTCTCGGTGGGTCGTGTCCCGTAGCTCTCGTCGAAGGTTCCGCTGATGGTGGCCGCCGCTCACGCAAGGTCCGTCCTTGTCCGCCGCCTTGCTTCGCCTGTGATGTGGCGGGTCACCGCTTAGGACTAGCCCAGCCTAGGCCTCCTCATATGTAATGCGCGGTCTCCAGCCAAGACCGGCCCTCTCCGGCGATTCTTCTGCCGGTCGTCCCGTTCTGCCGGCGAAGGTGGAGCGCTGCGGGTACGCCGGGAACTGCTGAAGTTCGGCCGCTGCCACTCCGAAGTCCGTGCTCGATCGTCAGCCAGATCGGCGGTACCCCGGAGCCCGACGCCCTCGTCTCCTTGTCACCAGTCCATAGCTGGCCAGACACCCTTCGTCGACCGGTGCCGTGCAGAGAATGCCAGCTCAGCCTTCTCCATGACCGATCTCTCCTCGGGCCGCGTGCCACGAGCCCGCTGTCACCCAATTGTGGACATCGACGTGTCCACGGCGCGTGCCTTCCCGCGCCACTTCGCCGATCTCTCCGTTTCGTCTGCTAGCCTGTGTTTGTGGGCCCCCTCTTACTCATCACAGTAACGTTGGCACCTGTGTTTATTTCACAGCGGAGACATCCGTTTTATCAACAGGAAATCCAGGCTACGACGGGGTGATCGTGAGTGTCATTTGTGCACGTATTCCTACAGGATCGAGCACACTTCAATAACAACGTGCCGAGTTCTAGTAAGATATATGAATCGCTTACTACGTTGCTAAAAAAGTGCTTCACACATTTCAGAAGCGCAATTGACGTTACACAAGGCGCGGTCATCACAACTGCGGGTGCATAAGGTTTATTTAATATTTACCACTAGGCTAGGAGGATGCTTCCCACATGGTAAATATTGATTGATTGATTGATTGATTTGTGGGGTTTAGCGTCCCAAAACCAGCCCTGATTATGGAGGTGCCCTAGTGGAGGTCTCCGGAAATTTTTACCACCTGGGGTTCTTGTCTGTGCGATGTCAGTGCACGTTAAAGAACCCCAGGTGGTTAAAATTTCTGGAGACCTCCAATGCAATGTCTCTCATAATCGGAGCTGGTTTTGGGACGTTAAACCCCACAGATCACTCAATTATCATGTGGGAAGCGTCCTCCTAGCGTAGTGGTAGCATGCTTACTTAACAACTCACGGGCCCTGGTTCGATAGCCGCGTACCGCTTGGTGGGTTGCCTTAGGAGATTAAGGGTTTGTCTGTGTGTTTGTTATGCCTACATTTGAATCACATGCTCCAACAAACGTTATGCCTTTCTTGTTTTTAGGTGTGGCCTGACGACATGTTAAATGTGAGTTTTAGTTGTCCCGAGATTGCACGAAATTCAAACGCCTGTGATGCATACCCGAACACCACGGGCCGAGCACTGCGAGTATGAGCCATGCGTGATTGCAGTATCATTAACCATGACGCACATGACAAGCATATCACATTAGTGATGTAAAGATCATCAGTCATATTCGTCACACATTAGTACCCTATAACCCATATTTTGGTGCATGTCGGGTGAACGAGACGACCAGATCACCCAGACGTAGACAGATGATACGGTCAAATTTGCTCAAGTTCGCCAAGAAATGTTTCGCATTTAATATTAAATTTGCTGTAATGGTTTTTTCTGACTTTAAAAAGGCGTTTGATACCGTCAACCATGAAATCTTGCTTCAAAAAGTATGAATGAATTCCACAGCAATATATGGGATCTTTTTCAGCATTATCTTAAAGATCGTCAGCAAATGGTAAAAACGAATAATATTACATCTTCGCTTCAGCCCATACAAACATAAGTACCGCAAGGCTCCATTTTGGATCCGTTGTTTTATATACTATGCATAAGTGAGTCACTGCAAGTACTAACCTCTGCTAAGGCGCTTGACACCCCCTTAATAATTACTGGTGAAAATTTTTCTTATATCACAGAAAAAAATGAATATTGAGCTTTCAATACTTACTGATAGCTTTGCTGCCAGAAAGCTTACAATTAGTCATAAGAAAACAAAATATGTATCGTTTCACTCGCAATCTAAATCTACACCATGTGATGTATTCCTGCATATTAATAATTACACCTTAATTGAATTGTACAAATTCATTCTCTTACCTCGGTGGCCTTGTAGATTGCGAAGACTGGCAGTTCCAAGTAAGTGATGTCTGTACAAAATTAGCTTCAAGTTGTTGTGCCCTTGTGTGGTCACGTGAATATTTTGATGCC
Source organism: Hyalomma asiaticum (assembly GCA_013339685.2). Classification (NCBI taxonomy): domain Eukaryota; kingdom Metazoa; phylum Arthropoda; class Arachnida; order Ixodida; family Ixodidae; genus Hyalomma; species Hyalomma asiaticum. The sequence goes on along the minus strand of CM023487.1, from coordinate 41,945,016 downwards.
TCTATAATGCTACGCACTTTGTATATTACACCTCTGAGCTGCCACCTCATGTACTGTGTAGAGTCCTGAAGTTCGACTGAGGTGAATAATCTTCATCAAAATCGAGGCCTCATAATGCCTTGAACCAGTAAGACACTTGCAAAAATGAGTGATACGCATAATTTTTTCGCAATATGAGCCAAGAAAAGCCCATTTTCTTAGTGAAACATCTCGCCTTTCAATTTTATGCGGCAATGAATATTGGCCAAATATATTAACATTATAAGATGTAACGAACCATTCTCTATTTCTTTACATTGAACTTCGCAGCATCTCGCCAGGAATCAAATTTCCCATAACTTCAAGATTACACAAACAAGAAAATATCTACGGCAGACGGCTGCTGCAATATACTGGAGCTAAAGAGTGGAATGACGTTCCACTATATATCAAGAACTCGCGTAACTTTCCTAGGGCGTTTAAAAAGTATTTTTTCGAAATAAAGCTCTTTACTTCTTGTGCCCTTAGGTACTGCGTTGGCTTTGTTCCCTTTTAGAAACAACTAAAAACACCTATAACACTAATCCATGTTCTAGGCTTGCTCACTATTCATTCTTGTATATTATGCAAAGTGATGTGTTGCTTTTCGTTTGTTTGCTTTGGTTCAAGTGAACAGGCTCACCACAATGGCTGAGTATGCACTTCCACATAAGTTTCTTGTATGTACTCTTGTTAACTGACCTCTTACTAGCCAATGACTATGGGACTGTACAGTTTGTGCTTGTCTTGTAATATGATATGTGTGTAACAATAAATTAACTTGAACTGAAAAAAAACTGAACGAGGAATGTCGCTGTAGAGGCAACGTTTTGACAAGTGCACTCGTCTTCATCAGGACGGCAACTCTTTAGGGTTGTCTGCCCTGAAGCAGTGCATATGTAATGTTTTACAATTGTTTCTATCGACTGCTGTTCTGAAAGGCCATTTGCTGCTCAAAAGAGCACTTTTGCCGGCTCGGAAAGCTGCTGCAATACGATCTTAGCCAGTAGCATCACTGAACCTGTTAGAGTGGCTTGATCTTGTAGCGATCAATATCCTAAGCAGTATCCGCTATTTGACGGGTAAAGAAGAAATTGGTTGGACAACCGCGTATGTGGTGCATTTACTTCGTAAAATTTGCGAGCAGTTTCGGTGGTTATACTGCCTTTTCGACTTCCTTACGCTTAAACGACTACATCTACATAGAGAACGACAAAGGCAATACAACAAGAAAAAATTAACGAAGCTAGCTCTAGTCACGTAAAGTTAGTGAAGCTGGTGGGCTGGTCCGTATTTGTCTCTGGCACAGCCGCATTCCGTCGTGGTCCGAGGATTCGGGAAACGCCTCTCGAAGCACTGCGAGGCTCGGCGAACGCTTCTCAGTCTCGTATCGAGCTCAGCCTAAGGACGTTTACGTCAAAGCAGAGGTGGGATATGTGGCAGGCACAGCGTCGGCTTGACACCATCCCACCCCTTTTGCTATACTACACTATGCATGCCTATGTTATTCGAGGAGCTGCCGGGATGCCACAAGAGGACCCATGCCCTCCTGACGCGAAGCTGTGCACAAACGCATAGTAGCTTTGGGAGACGCCGTGCACCGAACAAATGGTGCAACTTGTCTTTGTCTTCATCCTCCCTTCCTTTCATTTTAAATGCTATCTTGTCTTCTGCTTGAAAGGGCAACACTTTTGCCCGCCGCCACAGCTTTGCCAGTGCAGTAGTGGGCTGAGTGCATGAGCGCAAGAGAAAAAGGAATCGCGCATGTGAACTCCGAACAATGGGCATTGCATAGAAGTGTAGGGGCACTCTTGGGGACCAGAACTAATGTTGTTGATAGTTTCCTGGGACCAAGGGCGTACGGCCGCCAGCCTGAACCGCGTCGCTGGGAGCAACGGGTTTATGTCATGATTGCTTGAAATATATGACATGTGAGATTTCAAGGCATTGGTAGGGCACGTAACATCATATTCTATATTGTTTTCCGTGTTTTCAACTATTACAGCTGTCTATGTTCGTTTCATTCAGAAGAATCGCCGGCGCCTTGCAGAATTCGTTGAAAAAGAAGTCACAGCGCCAGTTTCGATGTCCAATTTCATTTCTGGGAACCCAGTATGTGCATTGCGCTGTTTCTAGAAAAGAAAGAAAATAGGTGTAGCATAAATAAAGACGTATTGCGTGCTAAAAGGACATCAAAGTATATATGCTCGATCTGAATCCAGCAGCTACACGAACACATACAAAGGAACATGAGGGCATGGAGTGCTTTGACTTGGTTTGTTTCAGCGAGAAGTTCTAGTGGAAAGTCCATTGATTTAATACTTGTGAACAGTGTTCAATCAGCACTTCTAATATTATGTGTGTTTGCATTACGTGGGCCTCTTGTATTTCATGCAGCGTAATAGCTATTCCCTCATAATGTGGGAGCATTGTTTGTGGTAGCATTGTCACAGTACGGTATATTTCATTTTGATTTTCTTTTCTCTAGAATATGCTTCATAAGATGTATCTGCACAACCGACCTTACCTGGTTGTGACCAGCCCACCGATGCATGTATATAGATGCAGTATTGGAGGATATTTATCTACGAAGGTGCACTTAAGTAAACGGATGGGATAAAGATAACAATAAACCGAAATTAGATAGTAAACAAAAAGAAACAAGTGAAATCATAGACACTGAGAAATATGAAAAAAGAAACATTCTACTGGGCATCCATATGATGTATGCATCAAAATAATGCGATATCAATAACTAATACTGCCCTAGCAAGTTTGGGACAAACTGATATGTGGCCCTGCAGCGTCATCTTTCCATTTCTCCATTTAGGGCCAAAGACAATGAAGAGTTATGCTAAACATGAGAAGAGCTTGAGTAGCACCTTTTAACTTGCGTAAGATAAAAAGAAAAAGGAGAAAGAAACCTCTAAAGAAGGAGGCGCAGGTGCAAGGCGCCATTACTTGGAGATCTCAACCAAAATGCCCGTAGTTGTGCCCGAGTATCGCAGAAACACCTTCAGACGTGAGGCACATGTTGGAAAAACCAAGTCCACTGAAAAACGAACACAGAGCGAACAGAAACACAGAGAAGAGCGACAAACGAGCGCTAAGTTAGCGCTTCTTTGTCTCTTTTTGTGTGTCTGATCACTGTGCACGCTACGAATGCCATCACAACCACAGAGATATTAAAAAGATTCCACATAAATTTTTGGTTTCAGGACATATTAACTTTTTTTTTATTCGGCAGCCTACGAAATTAGGGGCCGAGGGCAAGGTTATGTTCTTTTTTGTTTTTGCTCTATCCAGCTCTGGTATGGTGTAGGAAACCATACTCTTTTAACTAAGGCATAAATTTACTTACTTCCATACGGTGGCAACTTTGAAAGAATCATGCAATGCTCATCGGCGTGCAAAACTGGGAGACAGTCCATTCCGTACGGCATTAAGTCATGCTCTGGAAGAACAAAAAAGCGCATGCGTTTATGCCTTGACGATAATTGATGTGGGAATGAATCACCAAGCGCTGCTGTGTACTACGTTGTAATACTCCATTCTGTAAGCTGGCCCAAGCAGGCGAATTTGTATATACAGTGTGCTTCAGCTGACTTGCGCGAGGTTTTTCTACGTGCTCCTTACGAGCATTAAATGCCAAATGTTCAATGGAGAGCTTGTAAAGTCTGTTAATGAGTGCCCGAATAATGAGAGAAGACCAGAGTTCTAAACCAGCCTTCAATTCCTCTTATTCTACAGCCTGTGCTCGTCCTCGTTCTCTATGCTTCTGCTTCAATCGCTGCTTTGCGGCAAAGATCCTCAACATACTCCCAAGGGGCCGAGGTGATTGCTCGAGAGCTGTTTCTTGATAATTTGCTTCTTGAAGGCACACTTTCTGAATGGGTCAGTTGATGTTCACATGTTAGGCGGAAGGTACAGACGCCCGCAATACCGCCTGTTGCTGAGTTCACTGACAAAACTCTGCCTTTATGCTCGTGCGCCGTCTTTCTGCACAAGCATAAAGTCCCCTTAACGTAGTGGAGGCGGTCCACAAACAGGGCCGTTCGCAGACTTGGGTAATAGCATGTAGGACTGCCTACACGGAGCGATGGATGGTGGCCCTTTTCTTACTCATAGCCGTTGCACCTATTCCAAAAGCATATGTTCTCGGATATTTTGCATCAGTGTTAATACACCTTGTATGTGTAGTGTACGACAAGGGCGGTGCCAGCAACTCCTTGCATCTCCTTGCGGGCATATTCACTTTATCGCTTGAACTAGCCTAGGACTTTCCATGAGCCTTCTTCAGAGCTGCTTCTTATCCCTCTGTCTTATCCGACATTGAGACTACTTGAGCTTGTTCGGGCCCCTGGTGACTGGATGTGTGTTCGAGCTGCCGAGTTCTGTCTTCTTTGACCGTCGCTTACGGAACCTCCCGCTGCAGTCGCCCATTAGTGCTGTGTTTGCTGCTAGCTACCTTTCAGAGAACTGGAAATGTTCTGCAGTAGCGAGCGAGTCGCGTTTGTTCTGGGCGATCAACCTAAACTCTTCTGCGAGAACCAGCTTCAACTCCTGCTGCGGGCACGCAGCCTTCGTCTGCGGCAGTGAGGACCGTTCGTTTTGTGGGGTTTAACGTCCCAAAACCAGCTCTGATTATGAGGGACGCCGTAGTGGAGGGCTCCAGAAATTTTGACCACCTGGGGTTCTTTAACGTGCACTGACATTGCACAGCACATGGGCCTCAACATTTCACCTCCATCGAAATGCAGCCGCCGCAGCCGGGATTCGATCCCGCGACCCTCGGATCAGCAGCCAAGTACCATAGCCACTAGACCACCATGACGGGGCAGCGGCAGTGAGGACCTGCAGTGCCGGCGGCAACTCTCTCTTTTGTTGTTGAGTGCAACCGTCGCCTGCGGCAGTAACAACCTGCAGTGATGGCTGCAACTCTTTTACGCCGTAAGCTGTTACGAGATCACAACGACCGGTTTTGGCGCCGTAGTTGTCCGTCGCCGCCGCTGGTGTCCGTAACCACTATCGCGCAAATTTTAGAAAATGGTAACCAGGACCGAGGAGGATTCGAACCCACGCCCCTCTGCGTGGCAGTCTAGCATTCTACCGCTGAGCTACGCCTGTACTTGGGAAATCATTGCAAAAGGACCTGTACAGGTATAAAGCCTGCCTAGGAATTGCATTAACAAATGTAATGTTACGTTTCAGAATAGTAATGCGCCATTACACGTCGCAGAAAGTGGATTGCATAACGAGTGCGAGGAATGATTTGAAAGAACACAGGGTTGCATGCTTTGTAGCTCTGCACTCATTACAGAGGCATCACTGCAATCATCATTATGAAACGATCTTCAACTTTTCCGTCATCATTATTACGAAGCACTGCCTCGTGAAGCAGTTTCGTTGTGTCGTGCCATGCGTCACGCGACAGGCGACGTGCGCAGCGCAGACAGCAACCTGACTTGGCTCTTAGATATACTTAATGGCCCGATCACTTGGCCTCGTGGCCGCGGCAGCTGCATTTCGATGGAGGCGAAATCTTGAGGCCCGTGTGCTGTGCGTTGTCAATGCACATTAAAGAACCCCAGGTGGTCAAAATTTCCGGAATCAGCTTGTTTTGGGACGTTCAACCCCACATAACAACAACCGATCACTTGGCCTGATCCCCAAACGTTCACAATGGCCTCTAAGAAGGTCGCTCCTCAAGCTTACGCTGTCACTTTCCTGCGATTACGCGCAGGCCTCGTTTTCTTTTTCCTCTTGGAGTTCTTTCCGTTGTTCGCTGATCACATGTTCGAGTAGACCGTCGCCATTTTCTACTGTAGATGGGTTAACTCCAGTGGCGTCAAGATTCAGTCAGGAGTTGAAGCCGTGTTGCAAAAACCAAGAAAGAGCTCTGTTAAGTGGTGGTCTTCCAACGTGCTCCATGGTTCCGCGAACGGTCCTTCCATAGTTTCTATGGCTGTGAGATCACTGGTTAGACAATCAATCCTTCCAGTGGCCAGCTTCCATTATACATCGTAGCCTAGCAGCACGTTTATTACTTATGTCTCCAGGAAGCGGCAGACACTTCTTACCGTACACACCTCGGGTACTTCCAGAGCGTCCGTGGTGACCGCGACACCCTGCCTTTCCCTCAGAGTGCACTCTGCATGACTTGGCCAAAGGTAACCAAGGAGAGTTCTTTATGTCCGATAGCAGGGCATTTGAAGTGCTTTGAACGATCTCATTTAAAGGCGCACTTGATATCGCTGTCGAGAAGAATGCACGTGAGACGATTTCGTGGTCCGCACTCAACCCACACCCGTCCTTTCTGGAGCAGCACCGCACTGACTCCGCTCAAGACGCTTGGCACTGATGTAACTTGGGAAGGACGAGTGTCAAATGCTGCACAGGCAGTGTTGCCATCTTTTTTTACACGTGGCGCTAAACCAAAGCCAGGAAGTCGCTAAATAGTCGCTAGAGTTTTCGAAAATGTCGCTAAAATATCGCTAACATTCTAAAAGCTATAACTATATTATAGTTAAGCACATTTCAATTTGAAGTCCAACTTTGTTTAAGAGCCCTAAGATGATAACTAGGACCTGTTATCAAAACTGACGACTATGATAGTTTGATAAAAAAAGTTGTAGCCAACGCTGCATCGTTCAACGGGTTAACTATGCTTTATTCTACTCATGTTTTACGCGTGTCTCTGGTACTCGGTGGCCCGCCGTGCAAGCCGATTTAAATTCACTCGTTAATTTTCCTTCTGCACTTCACGCATGATCAAGGGATGAACAGACCTCAAAATAAAGATGATCCTTCCGGTAGTGCGTGCACGTGCTCGACACTGCAGTTATTTTATACATGACAGTCCCTTCTCACAACTTTTAAGGTTCACACATTTAACGCGTGCGTGTTGGACATCGCGCGACATATAATCCGCATGCGTCGTGGTCACATACTTATCGACGCAGTGCTTGGTTGCTCCCGAGTTTTGGCTGCAGCCCAAGTACAGCTGACCTTTCCTTCACTCTTTTTGCCTTGGGTGGCAAGTTATCTGTTTATCCTAGCACGTTTCCCTAAGTCACACTTCGCGCAAACATTTTTATTGTGTCATTTTTCAAAAGTAGACGGAATGTGCTTACAAATACCATGACATCCAAGGCCATGAGAAGTCGCTACCTGTCTTGTTAATCATGGCAGAAAAACGCACAAGCTTTCGGCTCCAGCAATGCTTCATCCAAAATGCAATCTTCCTCGACAGTATCATCAGCAACCAAACTTGACGGTTCGCTGGCACTTTTGTAGGCTTGGACACAACCAATCTGATGCACAACTTCTGGGAGTTCATGTCTTCTGGTACCTTTTAAGGCCTGCTCTTATTGTAATGATTGCATTTGCCATCATGGGAGCCATGCTATTCCGGAGCTTGGTCTTCACCAAGTTGAGTTCGCTGAAAGAGCTCTCAACTTCCGCATTCGATTACGGCATCACAAGCTTTGTCAATGCGAACTTAGCTAGAGCACCAAATGGGTTTTGTCCGCTTGCGTCTTGGTACGCGTTGACTTCGCTCCATAAATCTTCTGAGGTATTTTTGTCTTCGACCACGTCACACTCGTAATCGCCTTCCACTAGTTCTCGATTTGTTGGATCTCGGAAGCATACAGCCGCATTGACTCGAGTAGTGGAATAAGCGATGGCTTTACTGCGCACAACGTCTTCTTAACTGACAGCTGTGCTACTTTGCTTAGGGTGTCTATGTTGTCGGGTAGCCTTTGGCATAGTTGCTGCACAAGGGAAACAACAAACTTGATGCACCGTTTTCGCAGTGCGTCTTCATCCTGGGGAGGAAAACCCTTCTGCATTTCCTTGACGTGATTCTCGAAAAGGTAACCCAGATAAGGCTGGGGATCCAAGTGGTCTTCTACATTTGTGGTTAAAATGGAGATCCTTGTTGTCAGAAGGACGACCTTTTGTATCCAGGAGGTGCTCGAGATCCTGCAGCAGCTTCGTCTGGTCAGCATCCTTTGCTTCAAATGACTTGTTCACTGCTTGAACTTCGGCCAGAACAGGCTTCATGAAAAGTAGGTATGCCAAGTTGGCGTCATCAGCATACATTGCATGTAGCATTTCGGCGTTGTAACACCTCTCACTTGATCTCGCAATTTCAAAGTGAGTTTTCAGCTCCAGCCACTGGTCAATAATTCTTGCGACAGTGGGTTCGATTGACAGCTGGCGTGTAGAACATGCCTGTACAATCTTCATTGGGTCTTCTCCGTTGTTTAGCGAGTTATACAGCCTCTTGTAGGCAAGCTGCCGTGAAGCTGACCTTGCAAACCAGTTGTACGTCTCGCTGACAAGGTACTCAAGGCTTCGTGGGAGGCAGTCTGCCACAGCGGCGGAAATGGCCAACTGCAAGGAATGACAGACGCAGCATACAAGGATCAGATTCGGCACTTCTGCTTTTAACTTCTGATACACCCCATTATTTACTCCCGTCATAACACTTGCGTTGTCCGTTCCGATGCCACCCATGTTGTTCAAGTCAATATTGAACTCCTTTAAAGTGTGCTTAATGCCTTCAACTATACCGTCGGCAGTGCATGCTTCAAGGACACAGAGGGAAAGGAAGCTTGTCATTATTTTCGCTTTCGCTGTGCTGTAGCAGATGATGGCGATAGACAGAAGTTTGCTCACACTCACGTCAGTCGACTCGTCGATGATGACACTGAACTTGCTGCGTCCAATGTCCGCAGGAAGGTCATTCCTGAAATGCGGGTAGAGCACATTCTTCAACAACGAAGCGCACTTAGTACGTTTCATACGGTAGTTCCTTGCTGTATCGCTGTCCGAGAACGACTTTTTAATCACACCGGACAAATGATCGGCAGTGGCAATGCTGCAATGTTCGGCAACGACAAGTGCTACTGTACCTTCAGCCACATTTGATGAAGAGGTCGCCGCCCTCGAAAAGGTGATCTGTGACTGCGTCGCTGCCGTGGATGCCGCGGCGGCTTTGTGTTTCTCTGTGAGTCGGTGCTTTCCGAGATCGGAGTACTTGGTTCCAAGTTCACATCTGCAATATTTGCACTCAGCTACTTTAGTTCCATCCTTCTTTGTCTTGCAAACCAGCCACTTGCATAGGATTGCATCCTTCAGCCATTCATCTCTGAACTTCTGACTGTACTTGACTTACGGCATTTCTGCGTCGGAAACGTGAGCGCCACGAGGCCAGAGATGACAGAAAACTACCAAGAAACTGCGGTCGGTGAGCATCGTGGGTGGGCATGACGATGATGGATGATGAGTGAATCAGCATGTGATGCCCTCTGGTGTACTTAGTGAAAAACAGTTTTATTAAGACGGTAAGAGTTTGCCACTTCGAATTGCCAAAGTTATTCCAAAAAGCCCAAGACGCTAAATTTTCGCCAAAACCTCAAAATATTCCGCTAAATAAGTCGCTGGTCGCTAAATTAGTAAAGTCGGCCGCTAAATAGGGTACAAAGTCGCTAAATCTAGCGACAAAATCGCTAAAATGGCATCACTGTGCGCAGGGCGTTTCACCTCCATTACCTGCCGTCAAGGTGGTTGGTTGGCTTTGCGGCTGGCTTGAATAACTCGCAGAGGATGGTCCAACGTTACTAGAAGAAAATCAGTTTTCAAACTCGCCTGTGTTGCGCGGGACCGCCACCGCGCTTGCTAGGTGCTGGCGCTGCTGTCGCAACGGGATCCAGCCTGTGGCTGCTGCAGTAGCAGAAGCGGCGAAAGCTTCGGCGTGGCGGTTGGCTTGCTCTTCTGTAGCCCGTATTCCTACTGCCCTTTCCAGCTTTTGCGGCGCCATTTAGCCTTGTTGTGTTGTGATGTTTGTTGTGGTGTAACTGTTGTGGGGTTTCTGTGTGGAAAATGCCGACCTGTTACGTGCCGGGGTGCACGAGCGGCTATCGGAAGGATGCAAGCAGTTCAGACCGGCATTTCTTCTACGCTCCATCCGACTGTCACGGGGCTAGCCAATCAACGTGCCCTCGTGTAGGTTCGTGTGTTTTGAGTTCGTGTGTTCAAAACTCGATGGCTTGACAGTCATTGAGAAAGGATAGACGAGACCGTTTGTGCAGAACAAAACAAACAAACAACACTCGCTGTATTTACAGACACGGGAAAAAAGGAGAAAGGATAAAGACAAGACGGAGCATAAGAAGGAGAGGATACATTAACAAAACTATGAATGGGAGGGTGAAATAACTAGCGGTGCGCAAGAACCAATACAAGAAACAAGACTGTCACCGTTCAGGCAGGCGCACGATAGTAGATGGCGGGGTGGAGACAGCAAACGCACTCGGAGCGGACTTGGATCGAGGTGTCGCTCGCTGGGAAGGGCGAGTCGGGGTCAGCAACCTCTCGGCTTTCCTCAGCCGACGCTGGGACGCCGAACCGGAGACGCGGTTATGCCTGGCCAACGCCAGACGATGGAGAGCCGGTCGAATGCCTGGCCAACGCCAGACGATGGGAAGCCGGTAGAAAGCCTGGCCAACGCCAGGTGCTGTACCGCTCGGGTACACGCCCAGGTGGGAGCCTGCAGCGGCCTTGCCACAGGAACTCGGCCGCCACTCCCGCGCCCTGGTCCGCTTCTTCCTGCCACCACGCCTCAGCCACGTCTGCCCCGGTTCTTCTCCGGAAGCATCGGCCGTACTTTCTCTTCTGCCGTGGCGCCTCCTCATTTGTCGGGCAGTTTCGCGCCACCACGTGCAATGACGCACTGCCTCGTCGTCTTCTATGTTGATGGGATCGGTGGCGCGCACTTCAAACACAGTACACTTTGCCCCGCACGGCCACTTCACTCCATCACACATGCCCCTCCTTCGGGAAAAAGATTTTTTATATATAAAAAAAACTTTCCAGGTCTTAGCCGCAGTCACCGATTGTCCGCTAAACACACTGCACCGCACCAGTGAGTACAACACATATATGATTAATGTCCTCCGTAAACGTTCGCACACCCAAACAAGGCAACACTCAAATAACCATGCAGTCAACAATTTCACTGTCGGTTTTCCACAGCTGAATAAATCTCGTATTTAAGAAAAGATGCTTAAGTGCTAAAGTTTACTCAATCAAACTACTTGAAACCTTTTGTATCAAAAATATTTACAACTAACTGTCTTGCAAAATCCAGGAGAAAGCTATACCGCATTCACCGTCAAAAACCGAAAAAGCGACCGGAAAACTGGAAACGGAGCTATGTAATTGCATCCCACACCATACGACATGCAATTTTCACATGCTCATCGGAAAACACTTCTCGAAACGCTTGGAAGCGTTCGGCATCAGTTGGCTCTCTGTAAGAGAAAGCGAAAACAATTGGGCTTGTAGCCGATGTGACTGCCTTAACCAAGCAATGACTGCACTTCAAATGGAGCCAACGCTGCCATGTGCACCCAGCGAGATGCCTTCGCATGACCCTTTCAAGCATGGCAATGCCATGTCTAAGCCAATCACCGGAACATGCACCATGCTTAGCTGAAAAGGCTTTTGCGTCGCTTGGTGCGACATAAGACATGTTCACTTCAGCGATATTTCGTATGGAGCCCTGCTCTTGCAAACCAACACCGTCTTCTGGCTCACCAATTAACCAAACCAGGCGTTCCTTAAAATTGGCATCGCCGATGAGAAACCCCTTCCAGTCGACACCATCATTAGCACCTGGCTCTTCCTTCGGCTCCTCTCTGCGCTGCAGTAGCAGTGCTCCGGCCCTTTCTTTCATTTCTTGCTGACAAACCTTATTACTGACCTTACACGGTGTCACTCCATGTATGTGAGGGCCGTCCGCATGGTCTTCTACCATGCCCGCTCCGCACTTGTCCACAGTTATTGGCACCCATTCAGTAGTGTCAACTTCTATCTCGAAGTTCATATGACACACTCTGTAATTGTCGAGACGTACTGTTACCTCTTGGTACATTGTACCTATCCTTCCGAATGATCCAAATACCTTCTCTATGGGACGTCCATCCCACTTTTTCTCAAAGCCGCTGTGACCCTTATGGAACTCACCACTGTTCCTCTCAATACCTCGGCTAACCACCTTTGTACCACACGAGACGTCCCCGTCTTCACCACTATCTGAAGTTAGCATCACATTCTTATGTGAGCCATCTAGTTGGTCCTCAGCGACCGAGCCCATGTCGCAGGCTGCCGCATCCAGCGGTCCACATGAATAATTGGTGACAATCCGCTTAGAGTTCACCAGAGGATCCTCTACATTGTCACTAACACTAACTACCGATGCTCTCTCGACAGAGCAATATTGAGGAACTCTTGCCTCTTTCATAGCTGTACATGGCCCCCGAGAGGCCCCAAAGTACAAGCCATCCCAACTGGAACTCTTTTGTTCCACGCCCGCGAAGCTTTCAGCTGCTTCATCGAGCTCACTGTCATACACATGACCATCTGCACTTTGATCTGCCGTTAATTTCAACCTCCCCGGAGGTAAATTATCTCTATGGTCTTCGAGGACCATGCTTTCATTATGTGTTACCGCTGCTGGCGGAACACTTGTAGTATTCGTGGCCATCGCCCTACTACACTCCTGACAAAGGCATTCGCTGTCCTCACCAAGACAAACTAGCAGATCTTCTCCGCTAGATATTTTATGAGGAACTCTTTCCTCATCTACAACACTTAGCCCCCTAGAGGCTCCAGAGTACCCCTCAACGTTTGTGGAACTTCCCTGTTCCAAGCTCGCAAAGCTGGCCTCTGCCTCACCGAGCACCTTCGAACCCATTCCAGTCTCTCGGCTGTCTACCTCGACGCTATCCTCTAGCTCAGGTTCTGACCCCATCGAAAGGCTGTGGTATGGTCCTATGCTGCATCCAAAGAGAGACCCTGATCCTTCCTTTAACCAAGTGCTGCCTATATAGCAAACCTCATCCGCCTCATCACATGTGCTATTGCACGGCGTTTCGCTACGCTCCAACTTCTCCATCCGAGCTTTTTCCACATCTGCCAGTCGGAGCTTTAACTCAAGTGTTCTTAACCTCATTTCTTCGAGCTCTTTTTCCTCTTCCTCCATCTCCCTTTCAAACTCTAACCGCTCCTTCTCTTCTTGTAGCCGCGCAGCCTCTCGGGCATCAACCCATGCCGTAAATTCCTCACCTTCCAAACCTATTCGCCGCGCCAACTCTTCAAAAACTTTACGAGATTCTGATGCGCTCATTTTCTTTTTCGTGAAATAATAAAGTGCAGAAACGGTCTCGTCGTCCTGTCGCCGCGGACGCCAATTTGTCACGGGGCTAGCCAATCAACGTGCCCTCGTGTAGGTTCGTGTGTTTTGAGTTCGTGTGTTCAAAACTCGATGGCTTGACAGTCATCGAGAAAGGATAGACGAGACCGTTTGTGCAGAACAAAACAAACAAACAACACTCGCTGTATTTACAGACACGGGAAAAAAGGAGAAAGGATAAAGACAAGACGGAGCATAAGAAGGAGAGGATACATTAACAAAACTATGAATGGGAGGGTGAATAACTAGCGGTGCGCAAGAACCAATACAAGAAACAAGACTGTCACCGTTCAGGCAGGCGCACGATAGTAGATGGCGGGGTGGAGACAGCAAACGCACTCGAGCGGACTTGAAATCAGTAGAGCTGCCTCCCGGCTGGCGCATGATCACGTTGGTCAGCGATAACAGCAGTGAAGGCGAGCCCGTGGCATTTTTCACGTTAAAGCACGGAACCGAACCCAGGTGAAAATGTGCAGCTGGGAATCTAACTGGTTTCAACAGGAAGTAACTGGAATCAACTGGTCCCAGTTCAAAGCCAACTGGGACCATTTGGAAGCTAAATGGGAAGCAAGTGGTCCCAGTTACTGCTGAACTGGGGAGCAACTGGCGCCAGTTGGGACCACTTCAACTGGGGACAACTCCAAGTGGTCCCAGTTGCCGGCCATATGGTGCCAGTTAGAAACGAAGTGAGGGCCAACTGGTTTCCGCTGCGCCCATCTGGACACCAACAGGAACCACAACCAGTTCTACTGGAACCAGTTGCCTTGACAGTCATTATTAGTTTCGTATCTGATTTGTTCGAAGAAAATAGAGTAAACATTAACAAATGCATGCGCAAAAGATTTTTAAAAAATAAATTTAATTTGCGCGAATACCGCAATATTTATTGACAACAAGAAGCTGCATAACAGAAAATGCAGAAGCGCCTGTGAGCAAGTTTCGTAGAGCACATGTGGATGAGCCAAGGCGAGGCATAGGTGCGGGCTGCTGTGCTGTGGCACATGTGATGTTTTGCGCCGAGGAACGTGTGGATATTCGTTGCCTGTGTACTTAATTTGTGCTCAGTTGTTGTTGGACGTGGCACTTGTGGAGGAGATGACACTTCGGACGAGCGCATGGCAACTGTTTTCGTCCGTGACAACACGCTTGTGAATCGATTGTGTGCAAACGACGTGGTGCTGCTTTCCGTGGTGCCGATGCTAGCATTTGAAGGTGAGAGATGCCTCCGTGTATGAATTTTTACATTGAAAAGTGCTTTTAAGTTACTGCATTGAGTTGAACTCTTAGTATCAGCCAGCGGCTGTTTGACGTTTGGCGTTTTTGGTAGGGTTGCATGCTGATAGTGTAACGAAGAAACGCGGCGCTGTGCACAGCCCCGCACCAGTGAATCGCAAGTGGGGCTTGGGCTGGATGTTCTTACGATTCAACCAATTATAATAAAGAAGTCCGACGTAGTCGCGTGGACGCAGCGTATGGCGCTAACGTAAGACGACACAGCGTATACCTCGCGGCCAAGATCGTAACAACATCCAGCCCAAGCCCCACTTACGATTCACTGGTGCGGGGCTGTGCCCAGCGCGCTTCTTTACAATAGCAGTGATTTTCTTTTAACTTTGCTAACAGCGTGGAAATACAACTGCTTTCAGGTGATAAAATACGTTCACGAAACATCCAAGAGTTTGCCGCGTCTCCAAGAAAGCATTAAAGAAGATTCCCAGCCAGAGCACAAGCTGCAATATTTCTAATAAATGTCACGTTTCAGCACCGAGCTTCTTTCTGCTGTATGACTTGATCTACAGATCTCGCGGCCAGCGGTTACCAACTCGGTCACATGCGATGGCAACGAGCGATCTTTTCACTCGTTAAATAATCTATGGTTCCAGCTGAGCATAGTTCACAATCTCTGTTACGCATGTGTAACAGGGGCAAAAGTTTCACGCCGCTGCTACTGGCCTCACATAGGCTAAGTGAGTAGCAGCGGGGCCAATTGGAACCAGTAGCAATGGGTACCAGTTGGGACCAGTTCAAGTGGTTTATGGTCAAATTCCCAGTGGGGACCAGTAGCAATCGGGACCAGTTGGGACCAGTTCAAGTGGTTTATGGTCAAATTCCCAGTGGGGACCAGTTGCCAGTGGGTCCCATCTGGGACCCATTGCAACTGGTCCCCACTGGGAATTTGACCATAAACCACTTGAACTGGTCCCAGTCGTTTCCAGTTGTAATATTTTCACCTGGGAATGCTTGCAAATTGAGAAGAGCGTAGTGGTGAACAGCGAAAGTTCGGCTACAGCAAGTGCCTACGGTCGTGCAGCGACAGCTTACGGACTATCCCATGCCTCGCTGTTGAAGGACCTGACCTCTCTCTAAAAGCTGTACATAAGCTTCTGCGTGCGAAGGATGCCAGAGGCAGTGCTACACTTGCATATCACCAACGTGCAAGGTTTGTCACCTCAGCAAACATGTGCAGCATGTCGCACTCATGCCAAGAAACTTGCTCGAAGAGGCCACTGCGGACTCTGCGAAAAATGTCCTCATCGATAAACGCAGCAGACTAAGAATTTGCGAAAACAGTGCTGAGGGCATCTGCAAAGGAGAGCATACCTTCATCCAGAAGTAAAGATGCTGAACGACAAGCTAAGAAGTGAGAATCTCAGTCAATTAGTCAAGCCTTGAGCACGCTTCCCCCCCCCCCCAAACCAATACAGCAGGCTGGCATTTGAGACGTCCCTGCAAGCAGGGGCATGCAAAAAGTCCCCAAGGGAGTGGAGGGTACACACGTAACGTGGCTTTCTGAAGCTGCCTGCTTTTGCGCGTGGCCAGCCCAAGAGCATATAACATGCTTAGAAACATGAACTGCTTCCATGCCCCCTTCGAGCCGACTCAACCAAATTATTTCCGGGTTGACTTGCAACTATGGTTATAATGAAGTAGCGCTGAGTCCATTCAAGCATTCTTCAAGGACAAGCCTGAGGGTACAGCGGTTTGGGCACACTTGTGCTGAGACGAAATTAAGCTCCGAGAATGCATTGATTTCAACAAATCAACGTATAAATTTGATGGTTTTGTTGACTTTGCAAACACAGGGAAAGAGACACGGCTGTGGCGAGCTGACCATCCCTTGTTATCATGTTTATTCCATTTTCGAGAAGTGGGGGTACAGCCAATTAGCAGTTTTGGCAACTAAGGGGCTGCCCCTGGCTTTGTTTTATCTAGCTAGTTCTAGAATCCTTGCTACAGCTTGAGCGACCTGGTGCCTCCGTTACTCTGCAGTTGTGAGGCGACGGTGCCGGTAACACAACAGATCAATGTGGACGCACGTTAGGAGGGTCGGGAAAGCTCTGCCCGCCGGTCAACAAAATACCTCATCCATCTACTTGAGACGGACGTGATCTTCATTTCGGGTGTGACGTGCCTCACATCATGAAGGGCGTGCGGGAATAACATTTTGACACACACTTTTGCGAAGGTATGTTTTTGGTAACCATGCTCCTTAGGTGTAAGCCCATGAATTTGACCAGCCTTTCTGAACATGCTGCTGCGATTGCCTCGTTTACATTTTGCAGGCTGGCTCCAGGACTGCATCAACTTTGGCCATTACCGGCCTGCTGCAGAGCACAGAGCAAGGAATTTCAACTGAAAGTTGTTCCTAAACTCACTTCATCTCATGTAATCCTGGCAAACTAGAGAAGATGAGGGTCCTGGTTAGCAACACATGGGTATGTTGGCGTACCTATCGTGCTCATTCTTTCTTGGTCGTCTACATTTGAGATTATTTACATGCCTTTATTTCCATTAATACTTTAGTTTACATGTTTGGTTTTCCTGTATTTCTAGCTTTCAGTAGGAGCGTTGCCACTGGCCTGAAATTTTATAGAGAGCAGCGGTATCCTGGATTTGAAGACACACAGGGCACAGAAAACTTCACCCTTCTAATGAACAATGTGTTCGATGCACTCAACGTGAAATGTCCTGTAGCTGGCATCTACAAGAACTCCCCCAAAATTAAGGTGATAAAAGCGGGTTGTATTTTTATTCCTGCATTTGACTACAGTTTGTGAGCGTACCCTCCATAAGTAAACAGTTTAATGCAGGTAATCCAGGATTTCCTTGAAATGGTGAACACCACTGAGAGAACCTGCAGGTCGGACGGCACCAGAACGTTCGCATCCCAGATGACAATGGAGTCTCTCAGGGTAACCTTGATGTCCGTCTTGGACATAATCACCCTGCTTCACAGCAAAGACGTACCTTATGTACTCACTGCGAAGCTGAATCAAGATCCCTTGGAGGTATGTGCCTATTTATATTTATTTTACTGCACACCTTGTTGAATTAAAAAAGAAAGCATCTATCAATTTCTAAAAAAAGTGCAAGAATGTTGCACGGTCCTGAAGTGACAATAATTTCATATGCGATTTTAAACACAAAATTCAGTTAGTGCTGCTCCTGATGTGAGTATTCTGTACCTTATTTTCCAACTCTGGAAACTTCATTTGCACAGTTCCTAGTTTCTGGCTCAACATGCTAAGAATATTCCCTTTCTTTCCCTGTTTGTAGCGTTTTTTTTGGAGTGGTCAGGAGCTTTGGAGGAGACGAAGATCATCCGACCATAACACATTTCAGCCAGATATTCAGGCTTCTCAGCCTGTACACGCCACTAAAGATGGCTACAAAAGGAAACTGCACTGGCGAAGCAGACCCAGTCCTTGTGGCAGTGAACGATAGCCTCAGCAACGAGAAGGTCATCGCCCTTGCAAAGAAAGAAGCCCGGGAGGAACAACTGGCGAAGGTTGTTTCGCAGATTGAATTGCGAGAGCCAGTGGCTGCTGATACACTTCAGCACAGTTACGTCCGCACAACTGCACAAGCGAGTGCGCTTTATTATCTTGGCGGGTATGTCGCAAAGAAGGCGCACAAGTTCACCAGTTGTGAAGATTGCCTTGCAACCTGTGTGTCTGATGGGTACGTACCAGCAGCAGCTGCCTTGACAGAAATGAAATCGTTTGTTCCTGGGTCACTGCAGCATCCATCAGGTGCTTTGACCTCTATGCTTAGCAGCATTGATCATGTCATCCAAAGAAGCACCAAGGACAACAAAGTGTTTGGAGACCTGTTCTGGAGCATTATGGGAGAGCTGTCAGAGTGTGTCCTGACTCGGGTTGGGTGCACTGAGCATTTTGAGGTGCTCTCTGCGCGAATTATTAAATTCTATTTGACCACGCGGATGCACTTTTATTCTAGGTTTATACGCCAGCAGCAAGATTCTAGTGTGCCAGTGAAATCGGCGAGAAAGCGTGCTAAGTTGCTGTGAAAATGAGACTGAGCAACTGGGATGTAGATGTGCATGGTGTTATCTTTTGTGTGTGTGTATGCGCAATAAAAGCAAAGTTAGCTTTGATGTGCTACTCTTGTGGTGAAGTACTCTGTATGGTTTTTCATAACCCGGAGTGTGACAATTGGCCAAATGTATGCTTTTTTCTTTTACTAGACTTATTGTATAAGGGTTCTCGCGAGTGTTGATAGTAGTAGGCTCAAACGCGGCCTGCGGCACTATACTACCCATGTTGGCCTGCCAGCGTACTGCCCGCTCTGCCTAAATTACCTAAGGTACTAGGAAAATTGTCTTTTTGTCCCCAGAAGCATGCTAATGTGGCCGCGGGATGATGCAGCCAATGTACGATACACAAAGCGCGAATTCGAAATCCTTAACAAAACTGGCGGCACTGGGTGTCACAATTCTGACATCGTATAAAAGATCTTCATCGGTGAGTACCCGTTCCACTCGTGAAAACGCTGTGCACATCCAGCGCATCAATTTTTGTGGCGTAAAGCTCAAGAAAGTGCAGAAAATGCATGTTTGTATTGTTAAAGCAGCGCGCGCGGTCAAGCAATACCTTCCGATCTACTTTGAGATCTATTGAAGGAATTGTCACGCATTGCCTGTGGTTGTTACAAAAAAGTACACTGAGAGTATTACACCAGGAACGCACAAATGTCCAAGTAGACCGAGCTAACGCTATACCGGCCGGCAAACGCGATCTAGCACGCCTCTTCCATGCAGACGACACCACGCCGGCTCGAGCCCGATGCTGCGGTCCCGCCGCCTGGCGGCAAGCACAGAAAAGGTGCCGCCTACCATGCAAAGCGGGAGCGGAGAGTTTGAAAACTGGTTATTCTAGTAACGTTGAGGATGGTCAAACCTTGAATGACGTTGGCACTTTGTACACACGATGCTGCGCGGCCGTCGGTGGAGACGGCCCGGTGCTTCGCTCAACGTTGAGAAACTTTTGCGAGACTGCTGATGCAGATGTCCCGAAGTGCGTCCTTCTGCTTAGTTTCTACAATGAGACGGATTTGCTCAGCCTTGTGGGGAACCGCTCAATTGTGTGATTGTCAAAATGTTTCCCGGAATCATCATATGAGATTGTGACGTTCTTCAAGAAGGCAGTGAAATATCTCTACCGAAAGAAAATCCTCGAGACACTACAATTTACTGTTCAGTCATATCTTGAAGATTCGCCGCTTCTGGACTGTCCGGAAGGTGTGGACAAGAGTCACGCCAGAGTGTCGGCGCACATCATCTCTGAAAAGTTTCTCCGGATTCTTCTTGTGAACTACACAAAAGAGTTAACAGATAAGAATGACAAGCCCTCTGGCTATATTCACAAGCCCACGCGGAAACATTTCCGGCTGTGAACGATGTGACTACTTTAAACTAGCTGTAAGCATCACGACAGTGTTTTACCAGCAGTGCTTTTTTTTTCTTTTCGGTTCTTCTTGTGCATTATATTATTTTAGTACCAAGGACAACATTCTGTATGATGCTGAACGGTTTCTGTGAAAGTTCTTTATTTTTCTTCGACTGCGGCGTGCGTTATTGCATAAAAAGATTTTTCTCATCTCTTGCATGCTGCAGCTCTGGACACGTGAGAGCTTGGGAATTTATATGCATGCAGGGACTCAGCGTGGTGTGGTGCGAGTTTATTACTATTATTATTATTATTATTATGTTCCTTCTGCCGTGATTGCGACTCACGGCTACTTGTGGGGAGTGTGACTTTCCCCTTTTCGAGGTATTTATTTTAATAATGAAGCAAGAATTGCGACAGCTTGAATAAAAATGACCATATTTTATCATTTTCAAGTACATTAATGGTTGGCATATGTGCATTTGACGTAAACGTTTTGGAAACCAATTTCATTCAAAAAAGAATGTTTTGTGTCATTTGTTCTGACGGTCGGTGACGAATCATGCGGCCGAGCATTCTGAGCGCAACGCGCATCGGTAAGTGCTCTCACGAGCAGCAGAAGCGGGCGAATCAGTGCCCTCGGAAAAGCGGAAAGCACCAGAGTTGCCATATATATGCTTGCCACCGTATTCTCATCGCATTGGTACCATGCATAGCGTATAGAGGAGCTTCAGAAAGTGACACGGCAAGTCTGAGGCCGAGCATTCCCAGCGCGCGCTAGCCTCCGCAACGGCCGGGAGCTGGTTTAGAGAGGGTTGGCTCGGAGCGCCCCCGCCAAGTTGCGGCGATAGGTAGCAACAGCCCCCCGTGCGCAGGCCGTAAAAGAGAGAGCGAGCGCGCGCGTCCAGACCGGCCGTGCTACAACGTACTCCGTTTCAGCCAACAGTATCGTCGCGGCATCTGGCGGCGCACACACGAGTCGCCGGCGCTCTATTACAGAGGCTAGCACTGCTGAGGCGGGCGACCTCAGTGAGGATATCGGGGCGCTGTGTCGCTACGGGGGGCTCGGCGGAGCGGTTGACGCGGGAGGCGCTGTCGTCGCTAGCGCGCACTCCGCAGCAGATCGAGTTGAGGAGGAACAGCAGTGGTAAGGAGGAAGGCGACAGAAATCCATAGCTGCCTTAGCGCATGGTGCGTCGCTTTATTTATGGTGTGAATGATTCACGATTGTGTTGCCTAATCAGTGATGCAATGTAAAAAAAAAACGTTTCAGGGACCCTTTAATCACAATGGCAAATAACCGGGAACATGTTGTCGTACAAGCTTCTCTTGGTCATTTTACGCTCACACCTCCTTGACACACAAGCATTTACTTTCACACGTACATCAGATCCACAGTGAGCGTCGCAATCAAAGAAAATTTCGGCGCAGTATTAGTTGACGAGCACTACGCTCGTAAAGTAGGCATATTCACTATAAGAAATTTGTTATGTGGGGTTTAACGTCCCAAAACCAGCTCCGATTACGGGAGACACCGTAGTGGAGGGCTCCGGAAATTTTGACCACCTGGGGTCCTTTAACGTGCACTGATATCGGACAGCACACGGGCCTCAACATTTTGCCTCCATCGAAATGCAGCCGCCACAGCCTGGATTCGATCCCGCGACCCTCGAATCAGCAGCCGAGTACCATAGCCACTAGACCACCGTGGCGGGGCACTATAAGAAATTACTTAGCACATACTAGTCCCAGAAACCACTAACCCTCTTAGAATTTGCAGGTAGTTAAATCTGAATCCAGATTCTCAGTGCTTGCTACTTGGATAATGCATGTAAAGACGTCGCATAAAACTGCTATGCAAAAATAATGAACAAATTATTATTGAAGCTACAAGCTGCAGTGGTTAATAGACGGATGCAGTCATTTAAGAAGCACCCGAAAACATAGGAGTGGCCTATTAGTCACCTAGTTAGACAGAAAGAGGCTTACTAGCCTCTTTCAGTGATCACTAGCTTCGAAAGTATTCTGGCTAGTAGAAAGCAACTAAGAAGGTAGTTAACCCAGGAATTTAGTAAATACATGCATTTACTACCTTTTTACTAACTTTATTTTTAACAGTGTACGCCTGTAGCCACTGCCGGCCATCTAGGTGAGAGCACAAAACTTTGTTGCTGTGTCCTAATCGACTTTGGGGAGCACAGTAAACTTTGCTGAGGTTCCACCGCTGAATATCGCAAGGAAATGCTGCATTTTATTTGTCCAAAAGCCCTGACAACAACTGCATCTCAGGCTCTCCTAATGCTAACACAAGCAGACGATCTCGCGACTGCAGCCTGCAAAAAATGGCGGACGCGTCAGGTGTTTCCCGAGCAGAAAGCCTTATGTATATCCCCTAATGGCACATGGTGGTGCAAAGATCCACTTTCGGCGCAGCTGCTCCACCACTGCATGATATAGTGCGTTCTAATCGCATGCATCATATAAACCTTTACAAACTGCTGCGTCAGAATAAATCAGGACCAGTGGAATCGAATAATGCTAAAACTTTATTAAATTCATCTGTGCTAAAGCCTTGTACAGGAACAAACACTGGTCATATCTCTTAAAAAAAGCAAAAGAAATGTAAATGTGCCCCTGTTGTGTGCTGCGTCTTATTTTAAAAAGCTCCCTTTAGAAAATGAAGCAGTGTTTATTTCTGATGCAGAACGAACGAACGCAGTTGTAGGACTTGTGTTAGCCCATACACAGTTGGGCTCTGTAGCCTTCGCTTCATTGCGAAGAAAGATTTCTCATGCTTACATGTATATTCTATGTTAGACAAGGTCACCGCGTTTATTACGCACATTAAGCCACAAGTAGCTAGTATAATGCTCAAGTGTAGTAGTTCCCATAATAATTCCTTGCTTTAAAGTATTTATATATTGCAATGTAGGATGTGTGGAGTCCCCTGACCTGCACCACAAACTAGAGTGTTGTCCTTGTATTTAGCATTTGAACATATAGACCACACCACTTTAGTCAGCTATATTAGGCGGGAAGTCTGTTGGAGCCTCACCTTCTTGAACTAGAAGTCTTTGTCCGTAGAGCTCCGTGATGATCTTCACCTCAAGGTTACTGAAAAAGTAAGTGCAATACTATAAACTGCACAAGATTATTAGAATACGCACACATGCACCTATACAGGTGGGACAGCATTTTGAATATCTGGTTGTGCAAATTTATTTTGAAATGTGTAAGATTAGTGAGTATGTTGTTGCGGTTCAGTAAAGCTGAGGGCTTTGACAACCGTGAGTGCCACGCCACGTAATGACGAGACAGCCTGACTTCACTGTTAGCCGCCCCGCCACGGTGATCTAGTGGCTAAGGTACTCGGCTGCTGATCCGAGGGTCGCGGGATCGAATCCCGGCCGCGGCGGCTGCATTTCGATGGAGGCGAAATGTTGAGGCCCGTGTGTTGTGCGATGTCAGTGCACGTTAAAGAACCCCAGGTGGTCGAAATTTCCGGAGCCCTCCACTACGGCGTCTCTCATAATCAGAACTGGTTTTGGGACGTAAAACCCCACAAAACAACAACAATTCACTGTTAGCCGTTTCCGTCAATGTTCTGTCCCTTTGTAAATGCATCTTGCGAGTAGGTGTACACACGCGACAGTGGAATTCGAAGGAGCAACGGAGGAGCCACGGTGCAGGTGCCGGCCCATTCGCAGTGTCGTACGCAGCAAGCACGCCCTGCATATTACATCTGCTATCCAGTTGTGTGGCCAACAAGGGTGCTGCTTTCTTCCCTGATTTATGTTGCGGCGCGTAGGCATAACTCATGTGTGACGACTGTTCTCGAGACCTGGCTTTTGTTATCTTTTTCATATTATTTATTTATTTTATAACATACTGCAGACCAGCATTCGGTCCATGCAGGAAGGGCATTGATAGTACACACGAAAAAAGAAATACAATAACAAAATATCAATACAGTGAGTATAGGATGCGTAACTTTTCACACTCAACTCAGTAAAGGCACTCGGACTGCGTATGATAAAAGAAATGCGGTACTGTAATTGCAATAAGTGCAAAGTTGCTATCGATGTGTTTCTCTATTATGACCCGGTATGCACCCGAACCTCATTGTAACGAGCGCTGATATAGCAAACTGTCGGTTATATGGAATTAAATGCCAACTTTCGTTGGTAACGAGTCATCTCGGTGACAATTAGCCTACATGCACGAAACTGATTACCTGAAAGCAACTGTGGTATTGCCCGCAGTGAAGACATATTGAGATTGCGCAAAACTGAAAACTCGAAACGTAGCATAAACAACAAAATGAATATTTACAGGATATTCGAGAACCACATTGTTAGCAACAGCCGCTTGAAGTCAACCTAAACGCTGGCCTCTTACGTCAAACCAGCGCTTTCTTGTAATTTCAACCTCTCGTGCGCTGGCCCATTTATTATAAAATGCCCGAAGGTGATAGCTAAAGATTAGCTTCTAACCTAGAATAATGTCTTTTTGCAACTATACCTATTTAGCTAGGAGACTACCCACTTGTTGGAGCCAATTTTTCGCTGTAACAGCGAATATTGAATATAACGGAATTACATCGGGTCCCGGTGCTATTTTGTCATAACGAGGATGGACTGCATTCCAAACTTCAGTATATGCAGTTATTGGCTGTCGGAGCAGGTAAGCGGTTAAATTGTTTTCATATTTTTTTCTCGTACCCAAATCCTAGCGCATAATGCTTTCATGTGCCAACAGAATAAATTACCGTAATAATAAAAACTGCCTTGAAGCTAACATTTTTCTTATGAGTCAAAAAGCAGATGGCTAAGCAATCTTCATGTCGGACATATCCGCGAAACGCGGATAGTTCTCAGACACAGGACACTGTTAGACGGTGCTGTCGCACCGTCTAACTCATTCACAGCCACTTACAAATGCGCTTTTGATTCTAGAGCCTATGCATATTCGTGCTTGCGTGCGGTATCCTCGGCAGCAGATTAACTTAAGCCACGCGACGTGCGTCTGATATCAGATATTGCGGCATGGCTGCGCCATCCAACTTAGAAATTTCGGTTTCGAGACAACGCACAGCCCGTGTGCGTCCTTCGGACTCATGGCCATCTTTACTCGCCTTCAGCGGACCAGCTTACTACGTGTAACGTTTGGCGGTCTTCATTGCTTTATAGAATCTGTCACGCTCTTAGTCATGGGGACATGGAATAAGGCATGTGGCGCCAGCTTTGACGTAAATAAAAGGATAGCATATGTTGTCTCGATTACGAATTGAATAAAACAAGGCAACCCTTACCGTCAAACGCTACACGTAATCAGATGGTTTGCTGCAAGCGAGTAATAGACGTGGCTGCGGGCATGAAACGACGTGCTCACGCACTGCGATGCTTCGACACGAGATTCTCAACGTGCGATGCCGTAGCGATGTATTTATATCTGATGTCAGCCGCCTGTCGCGTCCTCCGACCTAGGTTGCTGCCGGGTGTACATATCATCATCATCCTGTTTAGGTCCGCTGCAGGACAAAGGCCTCCCCCAACGATTTCAAATCCTCCCTATCCTGAGCTAGTTGGTTCCACTTTATGCCCGCAAACTTTTTAATTTCATCGCTCCATCTAACCTTTTGCCTGCCTGTGTTGCGTTTTCCCTATCTTGTTATCCATTCCATCGCTCTTACTGTCCATCTGTTATCTTTCCTGCTCATGACACGTGCTGCCCAGGTCCACTTCTTTCTTTTAATTGATATAATAATATCGGCTACTCCTCTCTGTTCTCTGATCCATACCGCTCGTTTTTTATCTATCATTTTTCTTCATTGCACGTTGCGTGCTGCGTAGTTCGAAGTCTAGTATTTAGGGGCGAAGCTCCTTACGCCGCGGGTCGTTCCATCCTTTTATGTTGTTGTCCCTCGTAGCCACCTCGTCTAGTTCGTGAAGTGCTCACTAGATGGCGTGATGGCGCTGCGGTGCTCGCTTCATTCAGATGTATGGGAACGCGTAGTATGGGAGCACCTGGCGCATGAGACCGCTAGGTCTCGTGCTCGCTCTTAAATGCGCTTGCTCTTGAATGATCTCAGAATGATCACAAGATGGCGCTGCGGTGCTGCTTAGCTAGTACGTGAATTGAATGCGGTGCGGCGCTCGCTGTTTCCTTGTCGCGTCGTAGCCATGCTCGCGCTCGCCATCGGCGCGTGCCTCCCGGCGCATATCCACGCATATCCACGGAGCGTTGACTATGGAAACGCTCTTTCTTCGATGAACGCTCTACCAGCTCGCAAAGAAGGAGAACGCGCCCTCACCCGCGAAAGACAACGTTGATGCAGGCAGCGTCTTCTAGCGAGTTTCTTGATTGAAAAATACCGACTGCTCCCTCTGGAGAACCGTTCACCGGCATATATATAGGCACTGTATCTTGACTTGCAATGAAGTGCCGGTGGGAGATTTCATTTGTGCGTAGTTGAACCATAAGGATTCGTGGCGTGCGCGTTAACTATATTAATCCGGAACTCGGCACGGTCTACGGTGAACCTCAGGAGCTTCGCCCACTCATCATCATTCACTCCGTGGATATGCGTGGATTTTTTTCGTTATCCTCCACGTTTCTGCACCGTACGTTAGTACTGGGAGAATGCAGTGATTGAATACTTTTCGCTTTAGTGAGAGCGGCAAGTTTCCAGTCATGATTTCGTAATGCCTTCCGAATGCGCTCCAGCCCATCCTTATTCTACGGAGAATTTCTTTTTCATGGGTAGGAGTTCCTGTTATTAACTGCCCCAGGTATACGTACTCGTTTACACATTGTAAGGGTTCATTGTTGATTTGAAATTCCTGTTCCTTAGCTAGGCTATTGAGCATAACTTTGGTCTTTTGCCTATTCATATTTAATCCAATTTTAATACTTTCCCTGTTTAGGTCATCAATCATGTTTTGTAGTTCGTCTCCATCATTGCTAAAGAGCACAATGTCGTCTGGAAATCTTAAATTGCTTAGATATATACGTACTCGTTTGCACACTGTAAGGGTTCATTGTTGGTTTTAAATTCCTGTTCCTTAGCTAGGCTATTGAGCATAACTTTGGTCTTTTGCCTATTCATTTTTAATCCAATTTTAATACTTTCCCTGTTTAGGTCATCAATCATGTTTTGTAGTTCGTCTCCATCATTGCTAAAGAGCACAATGTCGTCTGGAAATCTTAAATTGCTTAGATATTCTCCGTCTATTCGAATTCCCTTTTCTTCCCAGTCTAGACGTTTAAAGACTTCCTCTAAACATGCAGTGAATAGCATCGGGGATAATCGTATCTCCCTGTCTCACACCTCTCCCGATCGGGATTTCTTTGCTTCTCTCATGTAGGAGTAGTGTGGCTGTGAAATATTTGTATATGTTGTTTATGGTTTTCACGTATACGCTAGGTACCCCTTGTCGACGTAGAGCTTCTAGAACTGCTTGTATTTCTATGGAGTCAAATGCTTTCTCATAGTCGATAAACGCCATATGAAGAGGTTTGTTATATTCCGCGTACTTCTCAATTACGAGGGTGATAGTGTGGCTGTGGTCCATTGTCGAGAAACCTTTCCTAAAACCAGCTTGTTCCCTCGGTTGGTTAAAGTCGAGTGTTTCTCTTATCCTCGTAGAAATTACTTTCGTAAATAGCTTGTATATTACTGGGAGTAGGCTAATTGGTCTGTAATTTTTTTGACTCCTTTATGTCACCTTTCTTGTGCGTTAGGATTATATTAGCATTTTTCCAACTGTGCGGTACACTACATGTCTTTGATACATTTCGTGAAGGGCGATGCAAGTTTTTCAAGTACAATATCTCCTCCGGCTTTGATCAAGTCGGCTGTTCTACCATCTTCACCAGCTGCTTTACCGCGGGACATGCCTTTGACAGCTTTTTTGACTTCGTCAGCAGTTATACGTGGGATTTCAGTGTCCTCCTCTGATTCTATTTCTATCAAGGTTGTATGGTCTGTCTGAGAGCTGTACAGTTCAGAGCAGAAATTTTCTGCTACCTTTACTATTTCGTTGAAATTGTTGATAACGTTACCTTGTTTATCTTTTAGCGCATGCATTTTGTTTTGTCCTAAGTGCAGTTTCTTTTTGACCGATTTAATGCTGGTGCCTTTCTCTACTGCTTTCTCTATTTCTCTCATGTTAAAGTTTCTTACATCTTTTTGCCTGGCTTTACTGATCAATTGTGATAGTTCTGAGAATTCTATCTTATCTTTTGATGAAGTTACTTTCATTTGTAGGCGTTTTTTTATAAAGTCCTTGGTAGATTGGGACAACTTACTTGTTGCTTGCTTTGTTGTTTTACCCCCGACTTCTATCGCTGTTTCAAGGATTGTTTTCGTTATGGTTTTGTTTATTTCTTCTGAATCTTCATCGTTTTCGCCTAAGGCCTCGAACTTGTCGCTGAGGGCGACTTTAAATTCTTCATTGTTCACTCTGATTACCTCTAGATTCGCATTTTTTCTAGTAAATAATTTAGTTCTTGTTTTCTTTAGGTTAAGTACAATCCTTGCCCTTACTAATTCGTGATAGCTGCATTTTATTGGTCCCCACTACTTCTGTGCCTTGAATTATACCTGGTTATTCGCACATTACATGTGCCAGTCCCATATGTACATGTGCCAGTCCCATATTTAAAGAAATATTTCGTGAAAAGTATGAATACTTACAGTTCTCCCATTATTCTGTAAACAATAGGGACAAAAAAGGCAGTAGTAGGGCACTTAGATACTCATGTGGTTGCAGGCCCCTTTTTAAGAAAATGTCATCTTTAAACACCCAAATCAACTGACAATATAAATTGCTGAGGCCTACCATATAATGATTAGCAATAAAGCTTGCATCAGCAAATCATCAATCTCTCTTCATGAAAAAAATTTCAATGTATTCATCACAGACCACTTGTTAGTGTTTTCTTGATGCATCTTCAGTACCCTGCACATGTCATGGCGAGTTGAACCACGTCCGTATATATGTTGACGATTCTTAAATAAAATATCACTTGAGAGTCAGTGCTGTGTTATCGTTTCCCTTTGCCTTTCATCCTTGTCTTACATTGAGCTGTAAATATCTTTAGCATGAATATAAACCAACTGGCACAACTTACAATTTTACTATATAAGAGATGTTGGAACATTTTGTATATCTTATACAGTAAAACCTCGCTAATTTGTACTGTTATTGGAATCCCTGGATAACTTGTATAATTTGTACAGTCCCGAATTTTTACAAGTTTAACTTGATAACTGGAGCAGCTAGTCTGCAACTTCCTGGTTAATTTGCATACTTGGTTGCAGCTTCCGAGCTGTGGGACAGGAGGTGGTGACCTTAGAGGCTGCATATTTTGTACTAAAAGTACTTAGAAGATGGCATGATGAGCAATTTACTGGGGAAATACCAGGCAGCGATGTGTGCTTTTACAGCCTACCATCACCTTTACAACTGTGCAGTGTGTGTATGTTTTGTGCGATTTGTGTGCCAGTTGGCGAGCGTTATTCAACTACTGTGTTCGCCTCCGCCTGTGTTTTTTTTTTCCTGTAAATTGTTTGATTGCCATGCACTCAGGAGATGCCAATGTATAAGAGAGTGTTGATCCAAGAAAAGGTTTGTTTAATTGAAGAGGCCAGCAATGCAGCAACGTTGAATACGGCTCTTCACCGAAAAGCACCACGTGCCCTTGTCTGCATCGTTCTTTCTTTGAGCAGCCACAGAGTGAACCGGCCTTCCCCGGACATCGCAGCTCCATTGTTACCATCCTAGTACATATTGATGTAAAAGTGCACATACCCCTGAAAAGGGAAACATGCTCACAACTGACGAAGTGATTGATTCAGGTGTTTAACGTCCCAAGACCACGATATGATGATGAAAGACGCCGTAGTGGAGGGCTTCAGAAATTTCGACCACCTGGGGTTCTTTAACGTGCACTGACATGGCAGAGAAAATATATATTAATATATTAATGTTCGGGTAATTGTCAACACTTTCTGTTATCAACGTCGCGAAGGTGCTCCTTTTTAAAGACACTCCCATTTAAGGCGCTCAGTCGTAACACGCCTTCTTTGCTGTTGGACGGTTTTATTAGCAAGTACTGCTGTGACACAGCATAAGTGAGAGTGATATTTCTAAACGTAGATATTTTAATGCTGGTCATTGGCGCACGCAAGCGAGCTGAGGTTAACTTCCAAATATGGGCAAACCAACAATGTCCGAAACTCTCATACTTGAAATAACGCGAAACAAATACTATACATAGCTTTCCGTGTTGTGTTATGCGCAATTTCCGGCTGTGTAGGGGGATTAAAGAACCATTCAAGTAAAACAAATCTGCACTCGTGAAAGCCGTTAGAACACTTCGATTATAACAATAAATAGGTGCGCACTTACGTTCACATATTTCTGGAAGTCCACATAGCGGTGGTAGTTGTAATAAGGTTCTTCGATCCACTTCGACACGAAGCATCTGTAGGGAGTTTGTCTAAATATGGTGTTAGACAGGCCCACCATGATGAGGTCTTGTTTTAGAGTAAGGAACTGTTTGGGAGAAAGTAAAGAAGGTTAAAGATGATTCAGTGGCACAAAATACCGGTATTTTAAATACGTCATAAAGTGTTGTCTCATTGGTGCACTTGAAGAGGTGTTCTGTCTCAAAAATATTTCATGTCAGGTTACCTGAGGTCGGCCTATACCTGAAGCGGAAAAAGTAATCCGGAAGAACACACGCATTGTGTAAATCGACGTCATGTGAAGTAGTCAGCGAGGATATTCCTATGCAGAATTGTTTGCTATTGAGCAAAGTGTTAAAGGGACTGTCTACTATCCTTCATCGCTCTCCTGTTTTTTGGCTTAATAGGAAGCGTACCTTTCGAAGTGTCCCACCGTGCAGTGGTTTCTCCAGAGACTGAGTAGAAATTATTAAAACAGGTTTTTTTTTTATTTGCGAAGTCTCTCCTTTCCTACGTGTACGTACACCGACAACAATGGTACTGGGCGCGATGCGTCGTCGTCTCCCTGGCAACCCTTTCCGGCGCGGGAGGCTTCTTCTCAACAGGAGCCGGTTCCAACGACGACATTGCAGAGGTGACAAGGAGGAGAGGCGAGGGAAAATCAGCACGTGGGGGTGTGCCTAGGACAAGCAGCGCCGCATGCAAGACAAGCGCAGTACTACGCGCCTGTACAGGCAGACGAATTCAAAGGCTGCGCCACCCCGAAAGTAGCGAAAAAAAGAACGAATTGCTCTGGCATGCTATAAAAAGGCGTCTCACAGGGTGAAGTACGCTTGTAAGACATACATATTTATTTTTCAGTAGAATATGTGTGCCTGCGAGGGTTTGTTCTCCTACATTCGGAAATTTGCAAACACGCTGTTGGGTGTTGCTAGCGGCTTTTTTGCACCACTTGCAGAGCAAAATTAAAAACATTAAAAACTCCTTTTTTGTGGGGTGAAAGTGTGCTCGTTCCCGTAAATGTGACTGTTGTAAGTTGGTAAAGGTGTGGGGCCAGGATCCGTAATAAATCGCACCGCACTCAGGTGTTTTCGTGCAGACAACAGACTGTCACACCAGACGATACATTCAACGCTTTACAACAAACACAATCATTATTCGCAATGTCTATAAGAGCCCTACGCGCCTAGACGCGCATCAACTGTCCTACCCGCCGGTACGTTGCGCGGGGTTCCTTGTCGTCGTGGCCGCTCCGCGAGACAGTCCAGCACCCCTCGAGGTACCTTGATCAGGTTGCGCCGGAGCAGTGAGGAACAGCAGGCTGGCAGGACACCAGCCCACTGCAGTACCGGCACCAGTCAGTCGCCGACACGAGCTGCGGGCACACCGCTACACCTTGTCCGCTGGCGGTTGTCCCTTGGTGCCAGGCCACGAACACGCTCAGGTGCCAGGTCCTCATGCCAGCTCCAGCGTCCAACTACTGCTCACGGCATTAGTACTGGGAGCAAGGCGGGAATCGAGCTCACCAGGTCCGCATAGCTGCAGGATGCCTGGTCAAGGGAAACAGCTCAGAGTGCGACGTCACGCTCACCAGGTCCGCATGTCTGCAGGACGCCTGGTTGAAGAAGGCCGTGACTCGAACCGCCGATCAGCCACCTGCCGTTCGAATCTTGTCACGTTCTCCCGCTTGAGCCCCACGCCACATTCGCTCTTCCTCGTCTTCCTCCTCTTTGTCTCGTCGGTAGCGCATTGCGCCGAGCCGAAATGCCGGTCCATCTTCATTTTGTCGCGGCCACACAATCCACATCATCATAGTGACTCACGATCTTCCCATTTTTACCACAATCTTAAAAAATATTTTCGAACGGTAGACAGTCCCTTTAAGAAAAGGGTCAGCGTCTGTACAAATTGCGTGGTTATACCAGGCACGTCGCAAGCAATGTGGGGACTGAAGGGTAGCTCATGGTAGAACGCGATGTCGGCACTTGCATGAGGACACAGACGTATGACCAGCTGAAGCCAGCTATGATTATGAGAGGCCGTAGTGGAGCGCTTCGGAAATTTTGACCACCTGGGGTTCTTTCACGTGCACTGACATCGCACAGCACACGGGCCTCAACATTTCGCCTCCATCGAAATGCAGCCGCCGCAGCCGGGATTCGATTCCCGCTACCCTCGGATCAGCAGCCGAGTGCCATAGCTACTGGACCACCGTGGCGGGGCATTGAAGAGAAATGCGCGTTACCGTGCGCCCATACGCATGTCATCGGCGTCACTTGTTACTGTACTTCGACGGGGTCTAGCGAAGCTGGACTAAAGCGAAGTTTTAGTTCCTATTTATTTTTTTATTACA
>CM023487.1:41878953-41912118 GCA_013339685.2 Hyalomma asiaticum | reverse complement strand
CATGTATCCTTGGCGCGGACGACGATTGAACGCGTTAGAAAACGATGTCCGAACCTCCTGTGGCCGTGTTTCATTTAAATTCGTCACGCGATGTAGCGCTGTTAGAGAAAAAAAAGGTTGGAATGTAAACATGCGACCTGGTCACGATCTCGTCGTTAGTCCGTGCGCCCGTGTCGCTTCGATTTGCTGTTACTCGCATTCGCTGAATCATTCGCAACAAAAAAAACAAGTAAAGACGTCTCAGAGCACGTACCGTACAGAGATAGAGCGCCAAGAGCGTGGAATAGTGAAAACTGAAAACTCAGTCGAAGGAACGACTTTTCGCTTGTTTTGCCAAAGCAAAACTTCACATGCACAGTGTGTTATTAATAAAGAGCTTCGATGACAGTGATGCGCTAGATGTGAATGGGTGGAAAACGATCGCGATGAAGAGGTTAAAGGCGTGTTCACCTTAGCGGAACGATGACCTGCCGCACGCCGTTAGCGAAAGCTTACGGGCCGCTCCTAATATATCGCGAACGACAAGCAGTTCCTGCAGCATAAAGTACGGATGAGTCGGTGAGTAACTTTGGCGACAGGTGCAAAACGTCGAAAAAGCGGCAGCCCGCTCTGCCCGCCGCCCTCACACCCGAAGGCTCAGCACCGATGTCGTCGCTAGGCCTTACCGCTTCAAAAACTGCGTCGACATAAACTTAGTAGGCGTCAGGCCGGTCGCGCACATAAGATGACACGTTTTGTCACTGGTATTTACTCTTTAACTTGTGCTCGCAATAGAATCACACATTGGAAACCGATACACCGGCGGCACCGATGGCTGCTATTTATGCCGGCTTGGCTTAGCAATAGCCCTGCGCAGCGTGAAGTATGCGCTAAGCTGGGCTTGTATCAGATCTTTCTTTCACGTTGACGCTTGACTGTTGTTATAGCTCGCAAGAGGTTAAGCATTTTCTAGCGTGCACAATTTTGTCCAGAACACAAGCTGTATCCACTCCGACGACGTTGGCGGAGATCGCCCGGCAAGGTGATCACGCACACGCTATGAATCGTTGCGGTCACTGATCTTTTCGTCCGTGATGTGCCTGAGCTGTTATGACGCTGTAGGGCATTGCTAAAGTGTCGTGCACAAAAAACACAAAATTCACTAACACTGCTGAACAAACCGTGTGCCGTACGAGCCGGTCTGTCCGACGCATCAATTCCTGCCGGAGCTTGAAATTCTTCGCGAACACGAGAAAAACCGAAGCGCTTTTGTTTCAGGCTGTTCTTGTGGCATCCCGGCACATAGGACGTAAATCCAACCGTCAAACCTCTTCGAAATAAGACCGATAAAGCTCCTTGACGCCGTTCGCCGATGCACCAGCCATGCATTTGAGCGTACCGCTACCGCCGCGAGTACTACAAGTTCCGGCATGCACTGCGGCAGCGGTGGCGCGGTGAAACAGCGCGGTGAGATCACGGCCGGTCTGGACGAGCGCGCGCGCGCGTCCAGACCGGCCGTGGTGAGATCGGTCTATTAAAAACGCGTATATCTTGGTAGCGCTTTTTTTTCAGTAATGCCTCCTTGAGCGTTCCGTCGCTGGTTTCATATAGTGCGTTATCTCTAGGCTCCTTATGGATATATACTACAGCAGAGATTGTCCACTTGAGAAGATGCCGTGATCTCCGCCCTCAAAGAGAAGATATCTGCCTCGCCTTAGGTTCTCGTTATATGGTGAAACGATGAGGCCAGCTCTGGAGCGTGGGAGCGTGGGACCGTGGCTCCGAAGCCGCCACCAGGTGAAGAACCACACAAACGCTTCCACCACGCAATGAACACATTGCACAAACAATAAATAGGTCACTAATGAGCTTCGATGAACGGCTTGAAAGTTGGTGCGTCTTCTCCTTGATGTCGAGGAATTGACAGTAAACGTAGTGGGTTGCCCCTAAGATGCACATGGACGCACATGGACGCACATTGGTGACAGAGGACTCCGCGATTCGGGTGCCGACAGTTCCGCCACAATAGGCGCTCTGTAGATTGTGGCAGAGGTTAAATTTATAGATGCCGCTTCAAGTAACACCTGCAGCAAATTGGCTTTCGATCATTCTTGTCCATGCCCGGATACAACGGCATCGTAGGGCGCCAGAGGTCAGACGGCTCGGTTCGTTTGAAGCAGTTAAAGATGATCATGGCAATATAGTCACTGATAGCGGCCAGGCTACGGCATACAGCGCACCTACCCTTTTCTTCAGAGAAGGTAAACTACATTTGAAACTTCGGGTGAGACTTTCGCAGCATAGCGTTAAAGTAATGTAGATTGCTTAAGACGCGCTGGTGAGCAAGTTTCCTCGTGACTGTAGCATATAGGATACGACAGCGCATACCGCTTCAAAGGAGGACGCGAAAAAAATAGGAAAGACCTAAAGAAGCACTGTGTACGTTTTCGTGTTTTTTTTTGTGTGTCATCATTTTTTCCAGTGTTCGCGGTCCTATTCTCTATGCAGCTCCTTCTTATTTAAAAAGATAGGCAGAGAAGTGTTCTATCGTTAAATGCAATCAAAGAGTGACTCATGAACGAGACGACGTATCCCTAACTTGCCACGGTCTTACAGAATGTGGCAAGTTATCGATAGGGAAATGGGGAGCATAGGTTTCCGGAGTGGTCAAGCAATATTTAACAGCTGAGATGTTTTTTGCTCGACGTAAAACCGTACTTGGTTGAGTTGACAGTGCAGCTGTCATGCAGAGGGGAAAAGCGGACTCCCTCTTGCGCTTGTCCCACCAGCACCAGTGCTACACGGCAGTATGCAGAGGGCAATAAATAGAGACAAAAGTAAACAAAGCAAGAAAGAAGGCAGGAAGGGAAGAAATGAGAACGCCGACTTGCGCTGAAGGTAAAAAGTGGCCCAGCACCCGCCCTCAACCTACACCATTACCTTCAGGCTGGTCACCGGGCCGTTTTCAGCAGCCAAGGTACTTGGGCCCTGGCCATATGCTTTCGATGGCTCAGAAGGCGACAAGGCGTTGCTAACGTACCTGAAGTCGACAGGTCTCTGTGACCGCCTCTAGAGACTGTACTTGTGCAAGTGTTCGCATGATTGGGCTCCTCTTTCACTCTTCTTCTATTTCTCATTCTATTCAACCCTTTTATCCCTTTCCCCAGCCCAGGGTAGCAAACCGAACGCGCGTTCGGTTAACCTCCCTGTCTTTCCCCTCCTCTCTCTCTCTCTATTACCTTCAGCAGACTGCTGCATGAGAGTGATAGTAATAATGACAGTGTGATACGATAGTGACGGCGAAGAAAAGGAAATCATGATACAGAGAAACTACAAACGTTTCAGTAGGCGCAGAAGGCAAAAGCGGATACGAGCTGGCCGTCTTCTCACTACCAACATCCTTGCCCTGAGTCCATCTCTACATGATATTGATAGTGATAATGCTAATGATAGATTGCTATGACAATGAACTTGACACCCTTGCCGCGGCTTCGCTGTCTACTCGGCGTTTTCACAAGCGTGGAACTGGCTTTACTCTTTTCGAGCTAGTATCACCAAAGAAAAATGTCTTCAGAGGCATTTCTCGCAATCTGCTTTGCGCTAAATATTCGAGCCAACGAAAAGGGTCATTGCCCCTCCCGACAAAAATGGTTCCGATGTTGAGGACCGGTGGAGGACCGCCAGTTGCATCGTTTTTCATATCCACATTTGCTCTCATTGAGTATAAAAATCGCGCGTCGCCCGAGGGAGGAAGCATTGAGCCAAGTTGATTATAAATACAGTGTCGTTCAAGTGCCGTTCTAAGTGAACGTAAAATCATTTCGTATTAAATGAGAACTGCTATACCAAATGTATTATGTTTGAAGCACCGTTTGCTTCTGCAAATAGGGAATATAATTTTTCGCACGGTGACGTGACAAGTCGGAATTCGAATTACCATCTCTTGTAGACGACTGAGAGCGTGAGCGGAAACAAAATCTCTTATTACTCTATTTTTCTTTTCAGGGTCAGTGGCCGCCGAAGTAAGTTTTTCTGTTGTATTCATTTGCAGCTGCGATTGGCCTCGAGATCGAGCATAGTGGTCGCCTAGTGGCACACGGACGAAGTTCCCAAGTGTGGATGGCTCCCATGGTCGTCTCCTAGCTACTGCGTGTTTAGATGACCGCGTAGCTCAGGCATAGTTTCCCAGATGTTTCTTCCTTCTTCTACGGCAGTGTTAAATATTTGCAGAGATTATTATCCAAGTATATAATATATTTTGCCATGCACTGCCGTCTTCCTTATTAAGCTCCCTGACTGCTTGTGTCGAGAATGTGGGATGTCTTCGCCACACGGGCGGCCCGCCACACTTATTTCATTTTAGCTGCTGCCGTGCCTTTCAAGAATGTGACGAAGTGCAGCTGTCGTTATTCTCGACAAACTACGCTGGAATCGTCAACGGGTAAATGCTGTGCGGTAGCGATACCATCTGGCGATGCGTGGTTTTTTTGCTGCAATACAAATGAGCGGATTGAGAATCAGTCAGAGTTAGGTCAAAGATAATAATCTCGCACATGCACTTATGTCGCGACGTATACTTGTTCACTGGCGTAAAGTAGCTTGACTGTCGCTCAGCGGTTCTGTGATGAGCCTTCATTGTGCTGAAGACATCCTTTTATTGTACAGTATTCGTACCACTACGGAGGAAGCATCCACCCCGCAAATAAATTTTGGCCTTTAGGCGTGTATTCACAAACGTACGTTATCCTTCTCGCATATTTTTCTTATCGCCCCTGCGATATTAAGGCGCGTCAAAGGGACGTAAATGGTAATCAGGGTGAAAGTCTACCATAAGGCTTCTCCGTAGATGTGGAGTAATTTCTTCATGAAGCATGATAAGTACACAGGGAAGATAAGGAAAACAAGCGATAAGAATAAGGTGTGGTTATGAATACAGGCCTTAGAGACCTAAAATGCTCACCAAAATCAATAAATAGTGTATTACACGAGAACCACGCATGACGCGGCAGGCAGGCGTTTATTATACGTTGAGCGCTATTATGGCGTCTTTAGAATAACGGGAACTGGCGCCTCGTTTTCGTTGCACTGCTCTACAACGGCAGAAAACTCGCCGAGCTATTCTTCGCCATAGCACCCATGCCCAGCTAAACGTCACCAAATAATCTAAGCATAGTTCAGAATAAACTAATTAAGTCAAGTCTAACAAGCTATAACTAATCAGACCAACCTAATCACCCACTCACGGATTAGGTGAAGTTTTATTGGGCCGAGACTAAATAAACGAAGATTGATTGCCAAGCCGTATTAAGCTGCTACTAAATAAGTGATACATGTTGATGAAGGCTAATTTTGACAGAACTCATAACACTAATAAACACTTAGTTGGGCATGACTATGCTAAGCCTAATTAAGCGAAGTATGAATAATTGATAAGCCTATAGATAAGACTCATTGAGGGAAGATTAATTGAGCTAACACCAGATGGACTTTTCCTCCCTAAATTGGAACTTCTTCATGTCACGTTCACATAAAAACCCGCGATTTTCGCTTTTAAAATCGTACTTGATAAAAGCGTGTGGCATACATTCTCACCTTGATCAAGCGGTGCTGCAGTCATGCAGTTTGGCCTCGGCCACTCTATAAGAGGCCGTGATGTCACTAACTGAGCTGGTAAAGTCCTATACATTTCATGGAACATGCAAAGAAAGAGAGATGATATGTATGCGTGTAAGTGGTCGTGCACGATACACAAGCTGTTACTTCAACAGAACGCGATGTTGGTTTTGTAGCTATTAGGCGAAAACGAGCGAGTACTCAATACAGAACTATATTTCACTCCTGTAAAATCATTCAATTTCAACATTGCAGATAAAGCAAAACTGAAGTAGGGCCACAGAAAGTAAAACAGAAACGGACATTCCGAGGAAGTCCCGCTTCGATACTGTGTAATTCCAGTGCGTCGTAGAACGGGAGATTACGCTTGTTGCACATATAGTAAGAACGCCTGCCTTCTCGAAGCGCTAACGTTACGTTGGATCGTCACTGTATAACCATTCGACTACACTCAACGCTTTCATAAAGCCAGCAGTTGCCTCTAACCGCTCACAACGTTGCGTCGTTGGGTGCATTTGGATACACGCCGACGACTGGCTATCCACACTGACTCAGTGACACTGCTGCCCGCTATAGGTCGATCTCGCAGTCCATACCAAGAAGTCTGTGTTAAAGACCGCACAGCAGTTATTAGTCGCAAATTAGAGAAGCAGTCTTGAGCGGGCGAGCCGTACGGTCTTCGGTTAAATTATGCCATTTAATTACACGCAACAGAAGCTATTACTGTGTCTGCTTAGGTGGAAACTGTGCGAGATCGCATAAGTGTAGCCTGCCCTTTCATTTGTTTGCCGTCCGAGTTAGCTGGTGTTAGGGACGAGAAGGCTAATGTATATTGTAGTCCTAATAATTTATCTCATGTAGTCATAGTGCTTTAAAAGAACGTATAACATTATCGTAGAAGAACTTCTTGCTGGGCGAGTTGGTGCATGATTTTTTTCCAAGTTGTTGCGCGTAGAATGGACAATCACAGGAAGAACAGCAAGGCAGACAGAAAGAGCGCAAACTATCAACTGATTTATTTGCTCTTGAAACAGCTTATATAAGCATGTCCAATCGTCACACGGATAGGAAAGAGGGTTGAGAGGGGGTGAGAGGGGAAGCATACAGTTCAGAAACAGTTATTAAAGTTATTATACAGTTATTAAAGATAAAGGTGATCAATGTATAAGCGACACTTCTGTTACCTTGTATAAGGCTGAAGACCAGTTTTTGCGCAGGTTTATGTGACGGTGAGGTTTTCTGAACTGTATGCTTCCCCTCTCACCCCCTCTCAACCCTCTTTCCTATCCGTGTGACGATTGGACATGCTTATATAAGCTGTTTCAAGAGCAAATAAATCAGTTGATAGTTTGCGCTCTTTCTGTCTGCCTTGCTGTTCTTCCTGTGATTGTCCATTCTACGCGCAACAACTTGGAAAAAAAAAAGTATAAC
This sequence comes from Hyalomma asiaticum, assembly GCA_013339685.2. Lineage (NCBI taxonomy): Eukaryota > Metazoa > Arthropoda > Arachnida > Ixodida > Ixodidae > Hyalomma > Hyalomma asiaticum. The sequence continues at coordinate 41,905,095 of CM023487.1, read as the reverse complement.
ATTATGGCAGCTTTTGCGCCCTGACATCGTTCATCACGATTCGATGCTGTTCACCTGGAAGTTGACTTCTTGCAAATTGTCTAAGCACATTTATATCTCCAGCGAAACGAAACAAAGCTTTTGCAAGTATCGTCCTTCTCAGGAAATAAAAAGCCTACAGCGCTACAGGTGCGCAAGTTTCAGTGAACAATGTGCAATATTTATTCCCATGTGACGTTTCTTCCGGACATCCTCTTATTTACAGCGTTTAACGATTCGTCCATTTCTTCCAGAAAAATGAACGTAACGATCACCACAAAACAGTATGGACAAGGAAACGTAACTTTGCATGGTGAGATTTCACATCATAATCACATAAGTTCCTTATAAACCAAACAACCTTGTGGTGAGTATTGCGGGAGTTGTGAAGCGACGAAATGCCATGTAATGCCCGTGGTTTCAAAAGTTCATGAGCTCCACTATTTACGGCCCATAGTTCATGGAGTGGTTGTTCAATCGCTTTGAACGGTAAAGCCGTTGCACGTTGTTTCGTGGGGGGAAAAATGGCCACCTAACTAGCGCCCGAACTTGGCCCGCGTGACTGACTGCGGCACCATCGCTGAAGGCATCAAGCAAGATTGTAACGGAGCCAATGGACGCTCCGGATATTAGTTGCGAGTCTGCCTGGATGTCCATAGTTAAGAACGGCAGTTTTGTTCTGGTTGTCGGCTTAGCTTTTGCTTTCGAGGGTAGCACTAGTTTGAGGATCTCGACACGCGTTTCACAAGCTTACCATAATAACGTCACAGGTAGCACACAGCTTTATGTTCTCATTCAATTTAGACACTGGGAAGCGCGTGAAGTCAACCAGTGGATGGATTGTTCAATCCATCCGGCGGACGACAAAATCAGATGTAGGTTATCGCTGTGAGCCACCCGATGTTGTCATGTTGAACAATTATTGCTGACAATGGGACGGGCATGCTTTCATAAAAATATTGGAACTGCTTAAGCTTCGCCTGAGTATAAAACGTGATTTTCCGAGCGCCATCTGAATTATCTCTAAGCAAGTAACCTACCCGCAAGTAACCTACCTGGACTCAGTGCAGATGGTGATTAGTGGGGTTTCACGTCCCGAAACCAGCTCTGATCATGACAGACGCCGTAGTGGAGGTCCCAGGAAATTTCGACCACCTGTGGTTCTTTAACGTGCACTGACATCGCACAGCACACGGGCCTCAACATTTTGCCTCGTTCGAAATGCAGCCGCCGCGGCCGGGATTCCATCCCGCGACCTTAGGATCAGCAGCCGAGTGTCATAGCCACTGTGCCTCCGTTCCAGGCCAATTTTTAGGCAAGGAATATAGTTTCAGCATAACACGTTGCGGGGCGAGTTGGTCATACATGATGCAATTTCAAACACAAGCAGCGCAAAGAAACAGTGCACATCCTGCGCAGTGCTCTGCGTCTGTTTCTTAAATCTTCACGCTGCTTATGTCTGAAATTTATGACTGGAGTTATATGTCATTCTCGCGAATATGGTTGCCTTTACTGCTACAAATAAATGCGTTCTCTGTCACTTTCAGCACGTAACGAACGGCACCAAAGTTATAGCTACCAGGTTTTGTATGCAAATGAGCACTGCATTCTCCTTGGGAAGAGTTATCCACCACTTGGACGTAAGCAAAATTATTGCATTTTCTCCCGCACACTTCCGCTGATCATGCAGCTGTTTTTATGTGTGCTACTCCTATTGTGTGATCATTCTACGTAACAGGAGCCCCGTTTATCCAACTTTACACAAGATTATAGCGACGTGATGTTCACCCGTAAGTTGAGCAGAGTACTAGGCGGCAGGTATGACATGCAAGAATAACATTAAGGGCCTACAGTCTCTAGAAAATTGATTGCTCAAATTGCACATCAAGGGGATTTGACAGCTCAGCTTCACCGTGTCGTTAACTATAACCGCGACATCTTATTTATAAGTACGAGGCTATTGCATTACACAGGTTTCTCAATTTCATATATTGAATTGGTTGTTTCTGCTTCGTGCAAATCAAGCATATTAAACTGCGTTGGTTTAGTGGCTTTCTTGTCGACCGCTTATTTTATGGTGACAGAATTGCAGTTTTCTGCTTACCAAGTACTAGTAGACACCCAAAATATTGACAATGGAATAAAAATTAAGGCTCAAACCAGCATGAAATGTTTTATTCAGAAAGAATAGTGTGGGGGAAGCGAACAGGCGAGGCCGAGAAGCAACGTAAAATTGCCTACTGGTTCTATCCTCGCCTACTGAGCTCCCTCACGACGTGCACAAAGGAAGGGCGAGGAGATTAAATGTGAAACAACCAATAAACTAGTTGACAGTTGGTATTCAGGCCGGTTACTTTCCTCTACCGTGCGTAACAATCGTGGCCCAGCCGGCGCCTACTCAATTTCAACAGATCGCCACAACACACACACCGCAAATTACGCACCAGCCATTTGTGACGTGGACATCAAGATCCTGCCGTTTGAGAGAGCAAATCCGCAACTCTGAATCCTGCAGGTCCGCATTCGCCTGAACTAAAATACCCTTGACTTAACAAAACCACGTGGTCGCTAGCTGCCCACCCACAACAACGACTGAAATAGCAGTTCTACTGGTCGCCCTACCTGCAGAGAACGCATAGGCAACGCTCAAGCACCTGTTCTGCTTTTTAGCCGCCTCGTGCCCTCAGAGCCTCAGCGGCTGCAACCTCTGCTACACGCAACCGAGCTCGGCGACTGGACCTACAGTCAATTATGCGCCGCATGACACAGCTACTGAATACGACCGACGCTGACACAAACTTCTTCGCGAGCTTTCCTTTCACCAATTTCCGATTAACGTGCATATATATATATATATATATATATATATATATATATATATATATATATATATATATATATAGAATCAATGGGTCACGTTGAAAAACATAACATTTATTACGACGTTTCGGCCGCGAGACCGGCTTTTTTCAAGCTTCTACTACCGGTCTCGCGGCCGAAACGTCGTAATAAATGTTATGTTCTTTCAACGTGACCCTTTGATTCTATAACTGACCTGCTGCCAAGGATTTATCTTTGAAGTGTATATATATATATATATATATATATATATATATATATATATATATATATATATATATATATATATATATATATACAGCAGTCCTTGCCTTGGCTGCTGACGAAGATCTTTCTCATCTAGCCGATATAGCGGACTTGGGAGCGACAGTTGCTTTAGGGTCGCTGCAGGCAGACATCCCCCACCCAACCACCTGGTGCTTCTGACAACGTGCTCTTGAACATGCGGGTGAAGATATCCCGCCTCGGCGGTACCGTCGCAGCGATGCAGGCCTACAGAGCTCCCGAAGAGCGCCGGTGTTCTGTAGTGCAATGGAGAACATGTCGTTTCCACACGAAGTACAGCAACGCTTCTCGTAAATGCATCCATCCTCATGATTATGCAGCAATCGACCCAGGCCGACAGTGAGGGCGACCAGTGTTACGGACTCACCAGAATGTCATCCATCAGTATTTGTCCTCACGGACCCGCGATTGTGGGCTGCGATTACTGTCAGACACTTGCGCTGAGGTAAGCGTGTTGCTTATTGCGTAAAGAATTTGCCGTGTCCCCAGAGCGTCCCCTCTTCCGGCAGTCAACCACACCACTATGTCACCTACGGACATGGGTCACACTGCCACTTAATTTAGGATTCAACAGAACGTTTCGATGGGTTTTTAATTGTGGCAGAAGGGAAGTTCACTGTCGTGGGTGGAGACTTTCTTCTATATTTCAGCCGTCTCGTCGATATGCGTAACAGAAGCCTCCAGGAAACCGTGTCGCAGCCACCTGTGCAGAGCGGCCCCTCGAAACACCCTCCACTCAGTCCCACTTTGTTTGGGCCGTCCGGCGCCGAACATTTCGTTCGCAGTGTGCATGTATTTCCCGAGTCGACGAGGCAGCCGGCAGGCGACTCTGCTGTGAAGCACTAGGTACCACTCCCGTGCATGCGCGATTGCGCCGTTTGTCCCCGGAATTGTTGAAAGTCTACTAACAAAAAAATCTACGCATATCCACGGAGTGAATAATGATGAGTGGGCGAAGCTCCGGTAGTTCATCGTAGATCTTGCCGAGTTCCGGATTAAATTAGTTACCGCGCACGCTACGAATCCTTATGGTTGAACTACGCACAAGTGAAATCTCCCACCGGCACTTCATTGCAAGTCAAGATGCAGTGCCCATATGGGTGGCCGGTGAATGGTTCTCCAGCGCGAGCAGTCGGTATTTTTCAATCAAGAAACTCGCTAGAAGACGCTGCCTGCGTCAACGTTGTCTCTCGCAGGTGAGGGCGCGTTCTCCTTCTTTGCGAGCTGGTAGAGCGTTCATCGAAGAAAGAGCGTTTCCATAGTCAACGCGCGCCTTTCGCTCTCTGTCTCTCTGTCTCTCTCTCTCTCTCACAAGACAGCAGATGGAAGAGTGAGAGCGCTCGCGCGCCGGGAGGCACGCGCCGAGGGCGAGCCTGGCTACGACGCGACAACGAAATAGCGAGCGCCGCAGCGCCATCTATTGATCAATTCACGTACTAGCTAATCAGCACCGCAGCGCCATCTCGTGATCATTCTGAGATCATTCAAGAGTGGGCGCATTCAAGGGCGAGCACGAGACCTAGCGGTCTCGCGCGCCATGCGCTCCCATACTACGCGTTCCCATACATCTGAATGAAGCGGGCACCGCAGCGTCCTCACGCCATCTAGTGAGCACTTCACGAACTAGACGAGGTGGCTACTAGCGACAACAAAGGATGGAACGACCCACGGCGTAAGGAGCTTCGCCCCTAAAAGTCGACCACGTGCTGGCACTGGGGATCATCAGTCCTTCTACAGGCGCCTGAACATCCCCACTCACTATGGTTCCAGAGTCAACACTGGGAGACTGGCAACGATGACGGGACTGAAGGGCAATGAACAGAGTTACGACTTCCGCGCCGCTTCTGCTTCGCGGGCTCTCAGCTCGGGATCCGCTTGTCTTTGCGCCCGTTTCACTTCGGGCCCGCGGGCCCGTGCCGCCTCAGGGTTCGCTTGTCGGCGAGCCCGTACTGCTTCGACTGCGCGAGCCCTCGCCGCTGCCGCCGCTTCGGTGATCGTATTGGCTTTCGCTTGCTCCCGGCGCTGGCGTCTCTCTTGGGCCTCGCGAGCTCTCACCGCAGGGTCTTGGTGGCGAACCCGCACTGCAGCTGCCTTCTGAGCTCTCACCGCCGCTGCCTTTGCTTCTTGCGTCCTCCAGCAGTCGCCTATCTAACTATATAGAGCATGCGCGGAGCGAGCGTCGCCTTGAGCGGCGGCGCGCCATCTAGTGAGCTCTCTTGAAATCACCGGACAGCACAACTGCGCCTCTAGCGGGAGAAATGAGAACTACTGGCTACGGCGCGACAGACAAGAGACGAGCCCCCAGCAAAAGGGGCAAGCTCCTGAAACTGGAGCGGAAATGCTCCCAGGGTGGAAGAATCCGCACTCCAGGGGAGCGTTCCCCTCGAGTGGGAGCGACTCCTGCTTTTCCTGGAACCTTCCTTCCTAGAGGACCCACGTTGCCTGGAGCGGGAGCGGCTGCGCGAACGAGAGCTCAACCTGGATATGGGGCGACCTCTCGCCAGTTACGGCTCCTCTTGAGTCATCTGTGTTTTCGCGCGCTCTTCTCTCGTGCCTTCGTGACATCTCACACGTGCCGCGTGGGGAATTAAAGGGCGAATCCAGTGATTTTTCGTTGTCCACTAATCTCAAATTTTCAGTAGATGTTCTCCTCAGTACTACAGTAAATCATGCCAGGCGGTTGCGAGTCATTTAGTATTTCTGAAAATGAATTTTTCCTATTTTTAGCAGATTCCCACGCTAGCCACCCTGTGTTTTTGACGTCACTACCTGCAACGCTGTCTATCCGAGCAGGCGGGCCGTCTAAAGCTACACAGCGATACTTCAGTGCTCAACTCGTCGCTGTCAAGTTCAGAACAGCTGAATACATCGTTGGATGACATCGCCACTTTCATTTTTCCGAGACCATGCTCCATATTTGTGATGGCGGGGAGGCTGCGACCTCATACGCTGCAGGAAGCGTCTATCGGTTTCGGTTTGAACACACTGTTCATTCGGTTATTTAAAATTATTGGTGAGTTTCTGGGCAAACTGAACGACGATGGCCGCTTCAGGCTGTGAACTGCAAAACAGCAATATGATAATATGGTGGAAAAAAACCGACGGAGTCGCCCTTAAATACCGCTTTTAGGGGTGCAGCACCTTAGGGTCTAGGCTTGTCTGTTGTCCATGCTCATACAGCACCGTTGCTATAGTGTATGGGCGTGGGCCCACACAGTGCAGCCAGACAGTGTCGTCTGCTGTCGTTAGAGGAGGAGGAAAAAGCTTTATTTTCAGGACTTCGCAGGTCCCGTGGATCACCGCATGACCCCACCACACTCAAGCGTTGATGCCCAAAAGGTCCATGATGCTGGCAGCGCGGCTGGCAGTGATCTGCCTTGCCTATTCCATGGAGCGTAGTGTGGTCTCCCAGTCCTCCCACGTTTGGAGTCGCACCGGCCCACTGCGCGGAGAGAAAGACGGACAGAACAGAAGAATGTGCGTTAGGTTTGCCCTCGGTGCACTGAACACATGGCAGCAAGGTGGCAGGGATCAGTAGTGGAAAATGGGGAAGGTGTAAGTAACGTTCGCGTTGGCAGACGGCGCCATAGGTGGGTTTGGGCGTGTATAAGGAAAGTGCACTTCTTTCATCGCTCACTGCATAATTGCATTGCATTGCATAAAGTGCATAATTTAAACGTGCACTTCTTTAACCGCTCAGTACGGAAGTGGCATTGGAAGTGCCGAGCGCTAGCGCTATAGCTATCTCTTCGCCTTCTTCTGGGCTCGCTCCCTGAGGTAATTCGTTTATTAATGGAGGACCGTGTCGTGTGTAAGCCACGGCTGTTGCCCCGTGCTCATCGCTTGCAGCATCCACCCAAATGGCATCCTGGTCATGGCGACGCGCTTTAGGAAGGATTGCTGCCCTGGCCTTCCGCCGATCGCGGTTGCAACAAGATGCATATTACGGCATAGCGTTCGAATGCAAAGAGTTCCGCGAATTCTCCTGGAAAGAGGTATAACGGAGCTATGATTGGTGGGTATGCGAATTTGGAGTTGCGAAAGTATATGGCTTCCCGTAGGGGTGCTTGCTAGTCGAAGATCTTGTGCCTGTAGGTGTGCGTCGCTTAGTTCTTGTATGGTGCTATGTAAACCTAACTCTGCCTGGCATTTGTTGCTGGTGCTTTTGGGCTCACGGAGAGCTGCCTTAATGAGTGAGTGAGTGAACAAACTTTTTATTTGGTCCAGCAAAGCGCGATAACTCGCGCACCCGGCTAATCCCAGAAATGGACCGACAGGTCTAGCCTGCAGGCCCGGTCATGGGCGCGCTTGACAGCCTGGATTTGGTCCTCAAAGACGGGACTTCGCAGAAGCACACCCCACTCTTTCTTGGTGAACTTCGGGCCCAACGACCCGCATGCCCAGAGCATGTGACACAAAGTAGCAGGCTCTCCACAGGCCGCGCAAGAATAATCAGGGTAAATATCGGGGTACATGTTGTTAAGGGACACAAAATTTGGGTAGGAGTTAGTTTGCAAGAGTCTAAGCGTGACTGCTTGCGGCCTGCTTAGCTTGGAATGAGGCGGCGGCAAGACCCTTCTCTCCAAGTAAAAGAATTTAGTAATTTCATTGTGTGTGACTGAAGCGTCTCTGTGTCCGGGGGGAGAGTCGCCCGATCTCAGGGCAGTGCGGTCGGTAAAGCCACGCGCAGCCTCATGTGCGGACTCATTGAGGTTCAGATGAACCCCCTCGATCTTCCCGATATGGGCAGGAAACCAATGTATCGAATGTGTACAGCTGTCGTCGTGTTCGGCATCTTTCAGGATTTCAACTACTTGCCGGGCTACCGGGCCTTTCTGGAATGCCCTGACGGCCGCTTTCGAATCGATACACACCCTGTCTCTCCGACCGTCTTGCATGCCGAGTGCTATGGCCACTTGCTCGGCCACTTGCTCGGCCACTTCCGGATCCGTCGTCCGAACCGAGGCACAGTTGGTGACTTTGCCCAGCGTGTCTACTACGGAAACCGCAAAAGCCTTGCCGTCGCGGTACGCGGCGGCGTCTACGAAACTTGCTTCGACTTTGTCATTCTGGATTTGCCTTAGTATAGCCGACGCTCTTGCCTTGCGATGACCGGCGTTGTGCACGGAATGGTGTAGACAGTGCATTATATGATGGCTTGAAACAAGCACTGTGCATTTCCTTACAGTGGCTTGCCATCTTTCCTAATAGTACTTTACACTTCATAAATATAAAAACACACGTGTAGGAGGAAAATGTTTCGTTGAGTGAAATGTCACTGCAAGTTCTTTCTTGTTCTTCAAAGCAGTAACTATGGACGTTGCGGGAGAAGCTCGTTGTCGCTGCCTTAATAGCCTATCTGATTATGGAATTTATCGTTTCCGTTTCCATTACACTAAGCTTTAGGTAAGGGTGTCATGAGAAATAGCGAACGGCGGGCATTGCCTATGGAAACGCTCTTCCTGCGATGATGATTGTGGTTCGGTTAGGAAAGGACGCTAATTTCTGCAGCCCATGTAGCGAGCACGGCTAAGCGTCCGTGGGGGTGGGGGAAAGGGAGTTAAAGAGCAGCGTTCGAAAGAGATAGGAGAGAAAGGCCGTAGTAGCAACGCCACCTAGACAGTCTAGGTGGCGTTGGTAGGGGAGGGCTCTGGAAATTTAGACCACCTGGGGTTCTTTAACGTGCACTGACAACGCACAGCACATAGCCCTCTGACATTTTTGCCTCCATCGAAAATGCGACCACCGCGGCTGGGATCGAACCCGCGTTTTTTGGGGTGGCAGCCGAGTAGCGTAACCACTACACCACTGCGACGAACGCTGCGATGAACGCTGTACCAGCTCGCAAAGAACGAGAACGCGCCCTCGCCCGCAAGAGACAACACAGACGCGGGCAGCGTCTGCTTGCGGGTTTCTCGATTTCAAACATCGACTGCTCGCGCTGCCGAACCGCTCACCGGCCACCCCTTAAATATAGGCACTGGATCTTGACCTGCAATATAGTGCCGGTGGGAGATTTCTCTTGTGCGTAGTTGAAGAATAAACATCCGCAGCGTGCGTGTTAAGTAAAAGTAATCCAAAACTCAGCACGATCGACGACGTGGAAGCGCAGGGACCTCATAAAGACCAGGAGCATGAATGGCAACGCGCTGTCACTCATTTACTTGCGCAAGTTGGCAATGTCACGGTTTATTTACGGTAACACCGAGAAATCCCCAGTGCTTAGCCCACTCGTCATGATTTACTTTCATTTGATTCACTTTCATGATTCATTTTGCACACCTTGTCGGCTGTTTTATGCAAGCCACCGCAAAACTTGCATTTCGGCTCACACATGAGATTCACTTGGTTTACACAAACTGCAGCCTATGCATTCCGTAGTTCGAGGCGCCAGGCAGACGTCTGCTCGATGACAAATCTTGCCACAAGCGTAGCATACATCGACTTGTTTTCGGTATAGAAAACAGCGCACCAAGGTAGGTCCATATCTCACAAAGTTCGGCACAAGAAGTCCGTCGAACACAATGATAATTGATACTGATTTTTTTATTCTTTGACACCAAGTCCTAGTGGGTTGCAGTTGTTCAAGATGTTCCACTCAAGGACTGCAGGCCATCGGCAATGTCTACAGATGTCTAATAATACCCTTGTATGTATCGCTAGGTGCAGTTTCGTAGGCGTTGACTTGATCGGCTTCATCGGCCACAGCAATAGTCATGTACGTACGTATCTTTCTACGTTCTACCTCAGGGGAGTGCTCGCCACCAAAATATTGTGAATGCCGTTTGGACACATTACGTCATCCAGCCTTCCCTCAGGACTTAAGCCTGCCACAGCAGTGATTCCCTCGCCCGCAGTAGTGTAACCAGTCTTCTCCAAATTCAAGCCGCCTGTGGGACGCAGCACAATTGTGACATGCTCCTTGATCACGGGAGGCATGCGCGAGGCCTTTACTACCCGATTCATTATCTTAGAAAGTGGGCGACACGCGCTCGCCTGCCCCGCTCCAGCTTGACCGCTAAATGAGACGCCGGGTAGATAAGAAACCTGGCCAGCCTTCTTTGCTCCTCGACAGGAAACCGTCTTCCAGCCCACTTCCTCGCCCATATCTGCAACTTCCGCTTGCATTGAAGCTGCCGCCACGGTAGCTGCCGCACGGCGCGTCGCTCCACCGGCGAAAGAGTCGTCTGCGTTTCGCCGCTCAAGGCTTCGTCAGGCCGAGCAGCCGAAGACACGTCGCTCGCACAAAACTTGAACAATGAACCGAAAAGTTCACCCACCGACAAAAGTTTGGTATCTACAGAAGCGTCACAACTTCCGGCGTCGATTGTGGGGAAAACCACAGCGATGTCAGAAGCACGACCTCCTCTATAAACTATAAACTATAAAGTTTATAAAGGAGATCGCAGTCAAAGGACTGCCGCGCCGAAAACATTAAAAACGCGGCAGCCGATAATTCTACGTCCTCACTGGTTGGTGCCCCCTGTGTTTTTTAGGGGCGAAGCTCCTTAGGGTGTGGGTCGTTCCCTCCTCTGTAGTAGTAGTATTAGTAGTAGTATGTATGTAGCCACCTCGCGCCGCCCGGAGGCTCGCGCTCGCCCTCGGCGCGTGCCTCCCGGCGCGCGAGCTCTCTCACTCTTTCATCTGCTGTCTTTTGAGAGAGAGAGAGCGAAAGGCGCGCGTTGGCTATGGAAACGCTCTTTCTTCGATGAACGCTCTACCAGCTCGCAAAGAAGGAGAACGCGCCCTCACCTGCGAGAGACAACGTTGGCGCAGGCAGCGTCTTCTAGCGAGTTTCTTAATTGAAAAATACCGACTGCTCGCGCTGGAGAACCGTTCACCGGACGCCCATATACATATATAGACACTGGATCTTGACTTGCAATGAAGTGCCGGTGGGAGATTTCACTTGTGCGTAGTTGAACCATAAGGATTCGTAGCGTGCGCGTTAACTAAATTAATCCGGAACTCGGCACGATCTACGATGAACCTCCGGAGCTTCGCCCACTCATCATTATTCACTCCGTGGACATGCTGTGAATTTTTTTTTCATGCCGGTGGCTTTCGTGGATTTCCGTAGTGGGCAATGTTGGGATTTTCAACAGGGCTACTCAAGATTACCGGGTCCCAATTGTTTCTGTGCGGTTCTAGTGAGGATGTTCTGTCTTTCTATTATCCTTCTTTCGCCACCTTGTTGCCTATCATTCTGCGTTGATCCTAGACGCAAATATTAAACGCCCTTCTGGCAGACCAACGTGTACTTTGGTTGTGCGGAAGCCGTCGTCCGAAGGGAATAAACCCGCCGTATCGATAGTCAGCAACTCTTCTCATATTTCATTCGACAGCCCTCATGTCCTTGTACCCTCCCTAGTCCTGTAACGCCGCAGTGGCATTGAGATTATATATATAAATAAATAAATAAATAAATAAATAAATGCAAAATAAATGACAGAAACATCATTCGACTTAGAAATTCCCCACTATAAGTGTAGACAGCAGTGCGACACGAGCACACTTTTGCTTTAGCACGCCCGTTCATTTCAAATAACGCAACGCTCCGCTATTTGCGTTCTCCGAGCGCATTGCAATATTTCTGCAGACATCAGACTAGTTGCTGTCTGTTCTATGTGAACTTTGAATGCGCCGCATGAATATCATAATTCATTCAAATGCTTTCTTTTTGCAGGAAAGACGGAATGCTTGTACTGGGTTGCCAGAAGTGCTGTCGGATATCGCAACTGGATGTGTGACTTCACGTTCGACCAATTTTGCTGGGCGCAAGCCATTGTAGTAAACAGTGGAAACATTCACGCATGTAACTAGCCGTGTGATGAAAATACTGAAAAAAAGAAATGTTCTTCAAATTTTCCTTCCATTGACCATGTCAAATTCCATATGTACCGTTTTTATTATTGCGATAGCAACTACATGGACAGTCTCGTCTGGTTTTTGCCGTCTCCGTCGCCGCCGTCATGAACCGTATATGTATAAGTATGTATATTTATATATAAATACCCCAAAGAAAAAAATTACAGCATATCCGCGGAGTGAATGATGATGAGTGGGCGAAGCTCCGGATGTTCATCGTAGATCGTGCTGAGTTCCGGATTAATTTAGTTAACGCGCACGCTACAAAACCTTATGGTTCAACTATGCACAAGTGAAATCTCCCACCGGCACTTCATTGCAAGTCAAGATCCAGTGCATATATATATATATATATATATATATATACACAACGATCGACTACCACGCAGAGAGTGTGAGTACGAATCCACGCAGAGGACAAGTTGGAATGCTCCTCGGTCCTGGTTATTTTTTTCTAAAATTTGCAGCGATAGTGGTTACGGACACCGGCGGCGGACAACTACGGCGCAAAAATGACCCTTGTGCTCTCATAACAGCTTACGCTGTAATACTGTGGTGGTTCGTGGGCCGAGGACTCAGACACAGACAGCTAGGTCACAGACAAGGAAACATTTATCGACAAGACGAGACAGCACATACACTTTCACAGACAAACAACGCGACACAAGCAACACAGTCCGAACGCTACGTTCAAGAACTAACGGCGCGTCCTGTCTAACTGATGTCGGATGTCCGCTCGCACCACTCACAGGACTGATGTTCTAGCAGCGGCGGCGCACGCTGACATCAGTAGACGCGGCACGATGAGTAGTGTCCACGAGCAGATCCTAAGCTGCTCGCTCAGGAAAGCGTCGAGGTGCGATGCCTCTTACGTGGCACCGAGGCCACTCCCTCAGCAAACGGTTGCGTCCAACTGCAGCATACGTGGCACCGTGGCCACGCTCTCAGCAGGCGGCTCGATCGGAATTTCCGCGGCACCGGGGCCACGCGTACATCAGGCGGTTGTGCCGGCAGGGACCGGCGCGGCACCGTGACCACACCCTCAGCAGATGGTTGTGCCGGACTCCAACCTTCGTGGCACCGTGACCACGAGTCGGTAGATGGTCCCGGCCACACCACTACTCCAGCCGCTCGTACTGGCCCGCTCGCTCATCCACCGCAGGAACAGCCAGCCAGGTCGAGGACAGCTGTTTGCCACAGGAGAACGCCCGGTACGTCCCGGCTGGTCTGGTGGCACCAGCTCGGTGCGTCTGTTCTCCTGGGCCGAACGTGCCACCGCTCGGTCGCTGGTAACGCCCGATCCACGTCGGCGTTCCGAAGCACCGAAGCCCACCCGGATCACGTTTCGCGTGCTTAAGCGTGCACTCTTCGTCTTTTCCACTTCTATTTCGCCGAAAAAACACTCTCCCACTACATTTCCCCCCACCTTCAGTACGTTGTACACACGAAACATGAAAGTCCCCAATACAACACAAGAGTTCAAACAAAGGTCCACAAAGGTTCAATGAAAGGTCCACACACGAGTTCAAAACAAAGGTACACAAATGCAAAACGAACACTGCCCTATGTTGGAACATGATAGAAAGTGTGTGTACAACGGCAATAAGGCACCTCTCAAAACGGCGCGGCCCATATTGTCCGTACCAACACTGTCCAAAATACCCGTAAGTATATCACGAGGTACTCTGTGCCTTGTCCCAAAAAGAGTTAAACACATTAATAGTTACAAAACTATGTACAACGAAACAAACACTGCTCAGTAAAAGGTGCACGAACCATACATTCAGCAGAAACGCTGTCCATCTAACGAGAGTTGAACATTCGTAGTTGCAACTCTATACATCAAGGAATGTCCATGAAGAAGTGTAGGAGAAAACCACACGGAAGTTCTCTAATGTACATAAAGCTTCTCGTGTTCCTGTCCCATTCCACAAAAGAGAGTCGAATAAACAGTCCGAAAGTCAAAACCAAGGAAGCGTCCAGTTGTTAAAGCACTTTCACGTGATCGCGTCCCACACAAGACGTAGGACACTTCTCATGTGCTCAGCGACGAACAAATGGGACGCTTCGAGCTTAATACATAGATACGCGTCGCGACTGCTAATCAGCACAGCACTGGCGCACAGCTCAGGCATCTTAGCATCCAGAGGCTGAATCCCTCTAGTGAGTGGTTTAAGGGGCGCCTCGCGACCTTCACTTGAAACGCTACAGAGTTTGAGCTGTCCTTCAACAGGTGTTATGGTGCATTCATAGAGGCTGTTGATCTTTCGGTTACGGCCATTCCGCCGGCTTACGCAGCGTACTGCTTGTTTAACATCAGACTCTACTGTGCCCGGCTTGATCAGCTCTTGCTCATTCGCTTCAGCTACTCTGGAACAGACCAGAGCTGTACTGTCCTGAGTACCCTGCATCCCTCCATTTATGAGAGGGTCGGTTAAATTGTCATGGACCATGCCTATGACATCTCTAATCGCTGTCAGCGGCACACCAGAATAGTGGCCGACAAACGCCCCAGAGATTTCTACATGACATTGGGAGTCATTATCTAGAGGTTGTTCAACCTCCTCAAAAGTGTTTGGCCTCCCAGAGGCTCTGCAAGACAGCTGGTCTTCTATGGAACGTCCACGTTCCTCTTTCTCGGACTTGCAACGTGTTTCATAGGACATATGCAAGCTACAGTTATTTGCTCGGCTTGCTACCTCCCTACAATCCTCTATACTAGGATTTAGCAGCACCTCTGGCGGAATACTGAAGTGACGCACATGATCGCCACTCAAAACATGTTCATTCACGTAAGGAATGCTACTGTCGAAAATCCCCGGCACCGGCTCATTGGAGCTCTCTTCCGACGACTGTTCGCGTCTCTGTATTTCGGACTTTATATCTTGAGTCTCTGCCACCTTAAGATGTAGCCCAAGCGTTCTCGTCTTCACTTCTTCTAGTTCCTTACCTTTCTTTATCATTTCATTTTCTTTCTCTTTCATCTCCCTTTCATAATCTATCTGCTCTTGTTCCTTCACTAACTCAGCCGCCAAGCGTTCTTCCACCCAAACCTTCAGTTCTGCATCCTCAAAACCAATGCGCCTTGCCAACTTTTCTAAAACACGCCGTGAGTCCCATTCACTCCCACTATACAATCGTTTTTCATCAGTCGCACTTGACTGCAGCCTGCTCGCATTCTCTTGAAGTTGAATCTTCAGTTCTAGAATCTTCCGATGCTGTTCTAGTAGCTTCTGTTGCCACTCTGCGGTTTCTTTCGCGAATTCGCGTTCTTTAACCTCTTCCTCGCGAGCTTGAGTGCACTCTCGTTCTACCCACTCTCTAAGCGCTTCGTCCTCCAACCCTAACTGTCGACCAAGTTCGATAAGTTTCTCCTCCTCCATGACTCAAGCTGTGTCCGAGTAATGGCTTCAGAATTTAATAAGCCATCCTGGCAGTAGGCTCGCCAATTGTGGTGGTTCGTGGGCCCAGGACTCAGACACAGACAGCTAAATCACAGACAAGGAAACATTTATCGATAAGACGAAACAGCACATACACTTTCGACAGACGAACAATGCACAAACAACAGACGGCAAAGAACACAATCTGAACGCTACGCTACGGAGACCAACGGCGCGTCCTAACTATGTCCGAAGCACGTAGCACCACTCACAGTACCGACGTTCTTAGATGCGGCGCACATTGATCTCAGTAGACGAGGCACGATGGGTCGTGTCCCGGCACGTGCAGATCTTGAGCTGCTCGCTCACGACAGCGTCGAGGTGCGATGCCTCTTACGTGGCACCGAGGCCACTCCCTCAGAGAACGGTTGCGTCGAACTGCAGCATACGTGGCACCGTGGCCACGCTCTCAGCAGGCGGCTCGATCGGAACTTGCGCGGCACCGGGGCCCCGCGTTCATCAGGCGGTTGTGCCGAGCAGGGACCTTGCGCGGCACCGTGACCACGCTCTCAGCACGCGGTTGTGCGGCACTGGAACTTGCGCGGCACCGTGACCACGCCCTCGGCAGGTGGTTGTGCCGGACTCGAACCTGCGTGGCACCGTGACCACGGGTCGGTTGATGGTCCCGGCCACACCACTGCTCCAGCCGCTCGCACATCCACCGCAGGAACAGCCAGCAAGGCCACATGAGAACGCCCGGTACGTCCCGGCTGGTCTGGTGGCACCAGCTCGGTGCGTCTGTTCTCCTGGGCCGAACGTGCCACCGCTCGGTCGCTGGTAACGCCCGATCCACGTCGGCGTTCCGAAGCACCGAAGCCCACCCGGATCACGTTTCGCGTGCTGATGATGATGATGATGATCCTTCAAATATGGCGCATACCCACTACGGGGGATTGGCCAAGACCTGGAGTGCTTAACTTTTAGCTGGTATATTGTGCAAATACCACAACATGACGAATAAAATAGAATAATAAATTAATAATAATCGGGAGAAAAGTAAAACAGAGGGAAAAAAAACTATGTAAACTATATGTGCTCTTCTACCATCAAAACAGGTAATGTTTTCCTTTTTTCTTAATGTATAGGCTTTATCATAGTTAAGAATTTTGGAATGTGAATAATCACAGACGTAGTCGTTTTGAGGCCTTTATAAATCGCGTGCTCAAGCGCGCACTCTTCGTCTTTTCCACTTCTATTTCGCCGAAAAAACACTCTCCCACTACAAATACCCTATAAAGTGGACGGGGGGACGACCGCCTTCGTATCTCAGCGGTAGACCAACCATGCAATTTTATGGGGCTATCTGGTATAGATTAAGGCTTTTGTGGAAATCTTGATGACCTTGATGACCTCGCGATGATATCGTGCAAGAGAAATGAGCACGAAATTTGTCAAGACAAAACATTTTTTTTTATCAGCGTCTCGCTCGTATTTTAAGTACAGAAGATGGCATGATTGGGCACAAATGCCTGAATGAGTCGTTTGTTCTTTTCCTTCTGTCTGTCGTTCTCGTTTCTTTGTTTCCTACAGCAATCTTTTTTTCTTTCCTTCTTGTCATCTACTTTGGCAGACAGCCCTAGACACTCATTTATTTCAGATATGTTCTCATCTTCGTTTGTCATGCGTGTTCTACAGGATGTGCACGTGTTACAGACGTGTGCCTTACCGCTGCCCGTCTAATCCTTTTACCTCATAAAGCCTCGCTTTAAACACCGCGCATACCTAGCCTAAAGAACTAACCGGAAAACAGTTCCACTCGCAACACTTCGAACGCCAGACAGCCGATGAAAACGTCGTTCCAACAGCTGCGAACAGAGCGACTAGGAAACAACAGTTACAATCGCTGGTCGCTGACCGATGTGGCGACGAGGGCATATCTATCAGCATACCTAATTGTAATATTTTATATCAGAAGGACTACACTTTTGGAAGATTAGGTCGACGTACTTGGCTAACACTTCGGAAGCTTGCGTATAGCTCGATGTGTTATGAGGAACCAGCGGTCGATAGGAGGGGCGCCTAAAAGCGCTGTCAGTACAGGTGCAGCATAGCGCCTTAAGGTCCCTCGAAAGGGACCTTATAGCTCCTGTACAAATTGATTGGTTGATCTAACCCGATCGCTACCAGGAGCCTGCTTCAAGCAACGTCCGGCCACGGCGCCGTCGCAGGCGCCACAGTATTAATCCCCAAGCAACCCCGCTACACTGGCCCTCCAACACGTCACAGGCGTGCTAGTGTGCACAATTTAATTTCTCAATGTAAAATCTGGCAGAAAAATCATAAACTACGACTTAACACCTGCACGCATGAAAGCTTGGACTTTATTTAAATGCTGCGCAAAACATAAATGTTGCGAGAAAAAAAATGCGTAAATTTCCGTAAATGCGTTTAAACTGTACTATACAGCTGCACACATATGAAGTAAAAGAAGGTTTAAACTGCACCATGCTGGTTCACATCGACGTTCCATGAGAAGGTGAGGAGAACGGCGTTCCGATAAAGTTACAGCGTTCTTCTCTTAAAGGCGAAACTATTGTAGCTCGTAAACCTATGTGTTGCCATCGTTTCAGCATGTTGAAACTTTAGATGGTATAGAATGAAGTTATAAGACATGTAAGTAATATAGATTACCTCTAAACAACGCAACTCGCGAGTCGGGTTTGCAGTATAAATGCAAGAAAGTTATTCGCTTCAAGGGCCCGCCATGCTTTGAGTTCATAAGCTGCTTTCAGACTCGTAAAACATGATGTTCTTTGTAAAATGCATTAGCTCCAATCAATATTTCCAATAACGTTCCGGACCCACATTAGAAAAAAGCGCAACCGTCATATGTTCGGTCGAGACTTGTGCAATACGGTACCTCACGGTGAGACCAGGATGAAAAGAACATTCCTATCCATTCGCGACCTTGGTTGATTACAGGTTGTGGTTAGGTCTGGTTGTAATCTTAATGTCATAAATGGCTTTTTGACTTATATGTATAGCAAGCAGCTGTGAAGTTCTTTTCAAAAACTTCCGCATCACTTGTATTCAAAACTAGTGACGCTCTAACCGTACCTAGAAGTTCATATGTACATGTAAAGCAGCTTCTCCGGTTTTCCTGGAATCTACAATTGTTCCATGCCCTCCCGCCATAACCATCGGGACGTGTTTTGCAGATTATTTCTAATGTCATCGCCAACTGCACTAACACCTTTGTACTGTCATCCATGATTTTCGAATGGTTAATGTCTACGATGACCTTCCATGTCGCGAACCTTGTTTCTCTTTTCGGCACAACCTAACTCTCAGTCTTTCCGTTACACGTTGAATTGTGCTCTAATCCGAGTGGAAGGCTATCTATAGTGTCGCCCAGTCGCGGCTAACCCGTGAAGAATCGTGTGCTTTATTTTTATGTAGCGGTTAGCGCTTGTATTTTCACTCGTCATAGATGCAGCAAACCACATTTCGCTGGCTTTGCGCTAGGCCTTTCTAAACCATGTTTAAATTGTAACAATTTGTCGTATTTCACGTCTCAGAACCACGACATCATTATGACAGACGCCGTACCGGACGGCCCTGTAAATTTTGTCGACCTATGGCTCTTTAACATGCTCTGACATGGCACAGTACACGGGCCTCAACATTTCGCCTGCATCGAAACGCAACCGCCGCAGCCGGAACTTGATCCCGCGACATTCGGATAAGCAGCTGATGTGCCAGAGCTGCTAGGCCACCCTGGCTGGGCCGGCAAACCTCTTTTTGTGTGGTCTTCTTGGATTCCTGAATAGATGAACACCATCGCACCTGCTGCCAAAAATACTGTCAACATTGAGAACATTAAATATCCAGGCAGTAGAATGTGTCGACAAGCAAGAGGAGAAAGCTGGAACGTTTTTATCATATATCAGTCCTCATACAAATGATACTAAGATCCTTAACAGGGTCAACAATATTTGAACATACTGCAGGCCCTTCTCGGCCCGTGCAGGAGTGGGGACAAAAATGCAACGATATACATATATTGTCAACAACTCATTATTCCAATTCAACACCCTGTATGAGGTTCATTAATGATTCAATGATTTTACAACACATAATATTATTAGCCAATCTGTTCCAGCGGCAAATAGCTGACGGAAAAAGGGAATGTTTATGAGTGTTAACACGATCTAATGGTTGGTGGATTGCTTTAGAATGGTTCAGTCGCAATGAATGTTTAGGTGGGTCTTGCAAAAAAAAAAAACGCAAACGTGATATACGAAACTGACCATGATATAATTGGCAAAAAAATTTTATTCGCGACATTATTCTAGGTTGCGAAAGAGATTTTAAGTTTGCTCTTGTTAGTAAGTCTCTAGAACTGGATTGACTCGCAATATGAATGTACGAAGTTCACTGCCAATCTTTGTGTTCGTTCTATTTTACTAATAAGATGTCTTTGATGGGGACTCCAAATGAGATCGGCGTACTGAGATCGGCCTAAATGAGACTGACAAACGCATTCAATTTCCTTGGTATACACAAGGCGACAGGTTCGAGCATCAAGTTAGCCACAGAACGACAAAATTACTGCGAGAAAACACTGGTCCAAAAGCATTCAATCAGCCTTTCTCCTTAGCTGAGTCACACGCATCGTTTAGCAGCGACAACCGGACTGCCTAAGTTTCGACCGTAGAATATATGAAACGCTGAATAACTTGCACCTTGAAACAAAAATGAGCCAGGCCTGCGCTGAACCGCAGGACAGTAACAGCCTAAGCTGGAGGAGCGACCTTTTTAGAGGCCATTTTAAACGCTTGAGGAAACAAGCGCAAGTAGAGGTGGTAGGTATCCTCTGCGCCATAACTCATTATTTCGCCAAGTAGGGAAGTACCCACTACGCAATAATTACGGTGGTATTGTAACGTGCAAATCTGTATAAATGCAGATCGTAGAGAGTCTCTCGGCGTCGTTTTCCCAAGAAAGAGCCGCGCTCTCGACGCAGAATCGACGGCGACCTGCGGTTTGGGCTTCTCTCTGCACAGCTGTCTGTTGTTATCACGCTTCATAAAGAAATCTGTTTAGTGTTTACAAACACGCCTTATGGTAGTCTTTCAAACTGATTACCATTTCAGTCCTCTCAGCACGCCGTAATGTCACAGGGGCGATAAGGGAAACGAACGATAAGGATAAGGTAGGTTTATGAATACGGGCCTAAGTTATCTAATCTTGCAATAGGTGGGCGCCAGATTCCACTTGGCCTGAACACTGTGCCTAGATGGATAGACAAAAATCGTTTGGAACTGAACCCTCAAAGCAGCTATGGGCCCATCGCTTGCTACCCTGCGACACCAAGCTCCTGAAGATGCTACACCCTGCACGCTACCTAGGCATCCGCTTTTCTTCGGGTGCCTTCAAACAGGCCCAGTAGAAAGCCTCTTCTTTGAATCTATCTAATTGTCTGTCATTCCAAAGAAAATATCCTTTGTGTATTTCCTCAAAGTGGACTTAAGCAATACTGACACTGCATACAAACTATAAATTATCTGTCTATAGAAAGACAGACCGGGGTACGGACTAAGAGGTTGACAGACACAGCCAAAGTTGCTGAATTTTCCCAGAAATGCTTCGCATTTAAAAGGCGAGAAACTTTCTCTCATAGGGTACACACACTTCCCAGCCAAAGCAAGTACGCGACAGGGCTAGAAGCAAGTACATCCTGCATGAGTAGTGGTTCTAATATTACAGGTGGCTTGGCGAATCCTAGCAGTCGCTCGAAACAATCACACTTCAGTGGCGATGACATATATGTAGTGCCCTGTGTTTCGACATGATGCGTACGGCTGACAGATGAGACCTCGTGTCCACAACGACATTTCAATTTCAGCAGGCACTATCGATGCGTGGGACGACGTTTTAATATGCCACTGAGGTCTCGGCATCACAACTAAAGGCTTTTAAACCCATTTCCCTAACCAATGCATCGCCTGACTTCGGTTGTGATGTTGAACCCAGAGGACCCTGAATGAGCACACTGATTCGAGCCAATACGAGAGTACCTCCTTCGCTTATTCTCGTTTGGCCGGTTCCCGCAGCGTGAGTTCTAGGTTCCTTTTTTTCAAGACCTCCAATTTCTTTAGAACATTTGTAAATATGATCTAATTTCCATTTAAATGATATTCTTGCTACTGTTGTTAGCGTAGTGGAGGTGAAACGACTTGAAATATCTGTTTGATATACACAAAGTTTCCTTTTGTTATGGCGGCGTATTGATATTGTTTGAGAGAGACATAGATTTTCGCAAAAGTTAGCGCGGCACGTCTACAGCTGATCATTTTTACTGGACATCGTTACTTATAGACAGCCAGATATTGCTCAAATCACACTTTGACTGCTACGATTCAGTGTACCATGAACACTGGCATTAGGGGAAAAACCGAAGGGGAAATGAACTCTAAACAAACACGAGTATTGGAAAATTTTGAAAATTAAACGCAATAGCTCTCATTCGATCGTAAATGCCAGTGGGATTCTAATAGCTCGTGAGTTTTTCAACGCGTGTTCCTGACACAATCAGCCAGAAATTTTTGTGAAATATTATGAAAAAAGTTCCCTCATAACATAGACCAAAAACTTAGACAATAGTGCACACTTCATCAAACGGTGAGCCAGACATTACTCCCAATAAAACAATTGATCACAATCTCCCCAATAATGGACACCTTTGCAGGTCTCCTCGAGCAGATCATTTGGTGGAATCGAGGTTAACAAGAATGCTGTAAAATACATCACATTCTCCATCAGACGTGTTACGTCACATATAAATGTTCAAACGGTGTCTCATCCAGTATCGAGGAGAAATGCAGGGTATGCACGCGTGGGTAAATTACAATTATGGCGGGTATTTACACGTTTACGTCGAGGTGAATTACATGTCATAATCATCGTGAAATGAATTTTATTGGGTCTCCAAGGAAGAAATAACAATTGTGGGTCGTTTAAGGAAAGGGCACAATTTCCCGCAGCCCTTTGCCGTAGCACGACTTGGCCTCATTAGGGGGGTAGTAGTACCGTGAGAAAATCCTTGGTGTTAGGCTCCCGAAATTTTTACCACTTAAGGATCTCTAGCGCGCACTGCCATCGCGCAGTATAGGGGCATCTTGCACTCTCGCCTCAATCAAAAATGCGAATTCTTTAGGCAAGGTCTGAACCCGGGCCTTTCGGATCCGCAGTCAAGCACCATCACCACTAGACGACCACCATGCAGGATATAAACAGCGATAAGAAGGATATTTAGAGCTAGTTAAGCGTGCATTAATGTTCAATAGCCTTAGGCGAAGACAGAGATTTGAGACAGTTAAAGGTTATCTTCCAAGTGTCTTAAATAAACATAACTTTGTATATTTTGTTTATACACTACTCTGATAACACCTTCTTACCAGCGGAGCTCTTTAAGCTTGAGATAAGGCTGTCCGTCGTAGACAGGATTACCGGGCGGAGCCAACCACGCGCGCCAGCCGGGTACAACTGAGAGACCCCGCGCCACGAAGCTGCGCCGAAAATTTCGAGCTGGAGAAACGTACATATCATCTTTTTACGCGACAACAACGAGAATCGACCAGGGCCTGCGAGTGCCAGAAAATTTTAGCAACGGGAAAGGAAAGTTGAAAATAAAGCCTATGGACGCTTTTCGCCACTAAGTTTGTAAAAGTAGAGCTTGGCCATAATAATAGTGTGTGCTACCGTCCATGGTTCAATTCGGAATTGCCTACGATCACAAACGTAAGGGACGACGAGAAGCGCGAGTTGCTACGTGTTGTTTTGAGCAACGAAATATCCTGCTCAAGCTAGCGCGCATGACATGAAGCTATGGAAGACTTGTAAAGATACCTTAATGACAAGAAAGATTCCGCACTTTATAACAACTAATCAATACTCGTAACCGCCAGAACCCCCGAATTCGCCTAGCCTGAACGACGTAGAAAAACGAATGCTTGCTCGAAGTTTGCCATTCGTGAACATGCGGTGGCTTACGAATGATAGCGGCAGCGTCAAGGCAACCAAATGTGCCTCTGTGCCGAACTCGGCGTAGAGGAACAAGATATGCCAGATATGCACGCAGCGGCGGTGGCAGCTTCCATCATAGACACCAGTTTCGGTCCCTAAGGAGCCCATAACAGCTTACGCTGTAAAACATTGCTAAATAAGGGGGTACACCTCCGCTGTTTCTTCAAAATGTCGCCACTAGTGCGAAGCTGATCGTTTATTTACGCGTTTATCTTATCTTCTAACGGACAATGCTTCATGGCTAAAAATTCCAGCGGGCAAAGACGCGAGCACAAGAACAAGGAACGCGGAGGACTTGTGCTCGCGTCTTTGCCCGGTGCAATTTTTACGCCATGCATCTGTACCAACACGCCCAGCAAGCTACCCTACTCAACTGATAATGCTTGTTGGTCACGTTTTCCATACCGGACATAACTTTCTGGTCACGTAGAATCAGTACACATCCACAGAAATTTAGGCGCTGACACGATCTTTCGTGGTGTAATCTTCAAAACAGAAAAAGCTCCGCAGAGTTTCATCAGCGCATAAGACAGTCACGGCCATTAATTTTATTGAAACTCGTCCTTGAGTTTCCAGCTAACCGCTACTTATCTGGGCTACTTATCTGGGACTCCTTACAGGTGCCGTACGGAAGTTAAAAGGTGTAGCTAAGCACTCGCAAAAGTGTCACCCTTTCTGCTTGTTTTAAGCAAGCAACGGCGGTATTGTACAGCAAGTATGAAGAGATTCATCGAAACAGTCGTCCTCGTCATAGTGATTTGCGGCGAATTGTGCATTGTCCCAGGTGAGGACTCTTGAATACGCTAAGCACGAAGCGAATACTTAGCTCGGAAGCTCTTATAATTTTCTGTTGGAGATCGCTGAAGAGATATATCAGCCATAGAACAATAGTATTCTATGCATTAAAGTTTTGCCGGTGCCTTTGGAATGAGTTGAGACTGAGGCTGAATGCAAAAAAAAGAAAAATTAGGACGGCAGCGGATCAAAGCGAGCTAAGAGTGATATGATCCACGAGGGTTTGAAAGGGCCCAAGGCTCTGCGGCTTGGCCACCTCAGATGTGGCCAAGTCGCAGAGCCTGTGCTTCTAGTGCAATAGAAATCGAATCTATCAAAAGCGGTGTGAGTATTGTATCAAATTGTAATGATAGGGGGAAATGGGCTAGGACAGAAAGAGCATTAGTGACAGATAAGAGATTGAGCCTATAAGGTCCTCTATTTCCATTGTTCATCAAGTCCTGGCTAAACCATGCCGTCAGTTTGATATAATTCTTGATATATTTGTGAACGTAAACGTAACTCAGACACGAAGAAGAAGTGTGTGTTTCTTTCTCCGCGTTCATTTAGGAGCGTACACTCATTCTGTGACCTCGTCAACACTGCTTAACAAGGCCTGGCTACGCTTTCTCGCCTTTGTGGTCTTCAGTTTGTCACCTCTGTACAGGCGCTTGACTTACTGTGTCACTTATGTTTGTAGAACGCCTAAGCACCTCGTTATCGTCACTTCATTTCCCGAGCGAGAAGACACGTCACCATGCTGAGATTTATTTCATCCTCTTCTGTTCAGCATGCAAACACAACGAGCGCCATTTCGATTGTAGACGTGCCGAAGTGATCGACGGAGACCTGTGCCCAGGTGTTGAACGTTGGAGATGCGGCTTCATTAGGCACCGATGTAGGTGCATTGAAGGCACCTTCCAAAGGTGGGACGCCCGCTGTGTGTCATACAGAGACTGTGGTAAGTATCTAAAGACCAGGTATAACACGTAATGTTGAAATTATTGGACAGGTATGCGC
Source organism: Hyalomma asiaticum (assembly GCA_013339685.2). Lineage (NCBI taxonomy): Eukaryota > Metazoa > Arthropoda > Arachnida > Ixodida > Ixodidae > Hyalomma > Hyalomma asiaticum. The sequence goes on along the minus strand of CM023487.1, from coordinate 41,879,800 downwards.
GCTACGGCTGGAACGGGCCGACTACAAAACGCGGTAATGTTCATCCGCATTCGCATATAGTTGTATCGTCACGGACAGAGACATTGTGGATGGAACCCGATTTGAACTCATAATATCGGCGGCGGGTTAAGACAACCTCGAATGAATACCGACAAAAGTGTGGATACGTTTAGCTACTCGCAAATAAATGTGAAAGGTTTACCGTAGCTGGACTATACGCAATACATCCCCGAACCTCATGGAGACACGGGATCACTGCGATTGGTGCTGTAAGAATGAAATTCGGCAGAATATACGTGGACATATGGTTAAGGAGGAGAACTCGCAGAATGTGCTTTCGTGGAAGGGATACTCATTTGGGATAGTTGGTAGCAGTTCATGCCATCGAAATTCAGTCGAAAGCTTGCGCTTGCGTCCTGCGGTCTTTCAGTGTCATTTCTTACTATGTCATGTGTTGTAATGGTGACAAAAAAGCAACTCTACCAACGCTAGCCGCTGCTTATACTACGCGAGTAGATACTGTAGTCGTCACGCGACTCACTTCCTGAAAGCTCGCGCACTTTTTTTTTGTGTTTTTTATCTAGTAATACTGTCAATCCCGCCAGGGATTTTTACAGGAGTGGTTATCTGATTACGTATGTTTTTTTTTTCATCAGTATAGCTTTCGTACCCGCATTTTTTTTCCCAAATTAGCTCGAGAGAGGCTCTCATTCACGCGCTCAAAATTTTCGTCTAAAGCAATCCCGGTTTACCTGCTCTGTAATATCTCGCGATAAGTGTGTGTGAGTTTGACTGACTGCAGCATTGTAGTACTGTGCTCAGCGATGTCCACTATACCGAACGACAG
>CM023487.1:41832544-41878853 GCA_013339685.2 Hyalomma asiaticum | reverse complement strand
ACACCACGGACCCGAGCTACCCGCAAGGGTACCTTGAGCAATCAAGGTGTTGGTGAGTAGCACCACCACGGACCCCGAGCTCCCACACTGAAGCTGTCATCCGAACCGTGGCGATAGGTTGAAAGGCGGAGGGTGAGAAGCCAAGAACGGTGGTAGTCAGTGTCTTGGTCGGACACTGGCTGATGGGCTCCTAGTCCTTCATAAGGCTAGGGGTTCAAAGACCTTGCTGAGTCTATGAGGGTGAACCCTCAGCTGACCTTGCATGGAACCCTCAGACCATACAACTCATATGGTATTTTCTTTGACTAAAAAACTGATCGGCCTTCTAAGAGAAGCCGCACCGAAGTACACAACATGGTAAAAGACTCGGATAACTTTGCTAAGTATTTTGTGATACACTCTACAGATGAGAAAGTTGCGATATCAAGTAAATCAGTGTTCAGGATTGCCAAGTCGCTCGAAAATGCTGTCGGGCCTGACTACAAAGTCAAGAAACTCTCGTCGGGGGATCTGCTGATTGAAGTATTTAAGAAGACACAGAGCGATCAACTTGAAAAACTAGAAATGGTAGCTGACCAAACCGTGACTGTAACACCGCACCGTAGCCTCAACAGCACACAAGGAGTAATTTCAGAAAGAGACCTCATAAATGAAAATGATGAAGACATACTTGAAAACCTCAGGCCCCAAGGAGTCACCGCCGTCAGACGTATTATGATTAGAAGATCATGAAACCATACGGACGAAAACATTGTGCTTACTTTCAACCGCAGTTCATTGCCAGACAAAATAACTGTCGCTTTTATCAGCTGCCCAGTTAGGGCTTACGTCCCGAATCCAAGGAGATGCTTTAAATGCCAGCGATACGGGCATGGGTCAGTCTTGCCGAGGAAAGCTGACGTGCGCGAAATGCGGAGAGAACGAACACTCCTCAGACAACTGTGAGAAGACTGTTCTGATGTGCTCAAACTGCAATGGATCCCACGCTGCATACTCCCGGCAATGTCCCATCTTTAAAAAAGAAAAAGAAATCATACATTTGAAAGTCACGGAGAACCTAACTTTTCCTGAGGCGCGAAGAAAACATGCCCAGTTTTCGGGTAAGTCATATGCCGACGCAGCTCGCCGGGGGGTGGAGCGGCGCTTGGTTTCTACAGGCTGCCAGTACAGCTTTGCTGACCTGGCCCTGGCTCTTGCCCCCCGCGAGCGGCCAACGGCTTCAACAGGCCTTGGCTCTGAACATGAAGCCTGCTCAACAGGTTGCTAAGGCGACGAGGGAACCTACCCTCTCAAAGCCTAGCTTGAGTGCTGCCGGACCTTCTGATGAAGTTTCGGGAGCGTCACCAGTTGTACAAACAAGAAAACTGAAAGGGTCAGTGCTTCCCCACGTGGTGGTCCTGGCACCTCCAAGAGTAGCGATGAACCTATGGAGGTATCATCAGCTCCCTCTGTGCTGCCAGCACCGAGAGAGCAGCACAATCCTACAGAAAACAAGAAAAGGGAAAAATTTTAAGGGTTACGGGTCCTCCAAGGATCCGGTAACCTAAATTACTCTTTCTTGGGACGCAAAGCCAATGCGTTCTTTTTTGTTTGTTTTTGTTTCATAATGGCGCAAATCATTCAATGGAACGCGAGAGGCTTGCTCCATAATCTCGATGACATCAAAGACATCATATCCCAGTTTAACCCCACATTATTCTGCGTACAAGAAACTCACCTTAAGCCTTGCCATACAAACTTTTTAAAGAAATTTGCAGTATTTAGAAAAGACCGTGAAGGCGGTGCTGCTGGTGGCGGTGTTGCCATCATTGCAAACGCTGGAGTAATCATTAGCCAGCTTCACCTAAACACATCTCTTGAAGCTGTGGCTGTTAGAGTGCACCTCAAGTCACTAACTACTGTTGTGTCATTATACATCCCCCCTAACTCTCGCCCACATTCAATGATTTATTAGCTTTGGTGGAACAACTCCCCGAGCCGTTTTTAATTCTTGGTGATATGAATGCCCATCACCCACTGTGGGGAAGTGAAAAGACAGACGCACATGGAAAATTATTAGAAAAACTAGTGGAAGTAGCAGGGTTGCATATTTTTAATAATGGGGATGCTACATATTTTAATGCCGCTAACAGGAGTTTTTCATGCATTGACTTATCAATAGGCTCCCTTGGGTTGTCCGAGCGTTTTATGTGGGAAGTCATTCCGGATCCTTATGGAAGCGATCACTTCCCTATCATGTTAAGAAATGAAGAACCCAACAGCACACTGCACATCCGGCCACCTTCTTGGAAACTGGGGCAGGCGACTGGGCATTGTTCCAGGAGCTTGCCTTAATTAATCACGATGCGCTTGAACTCTTGGCGTCGTTTTCCCGAGAACGAACCGAGCTGCAGTTTGGGCTTCTCTGAGCCAAGTCAAGTTGCTGTCGGGGCTGCGCACGTTGCCTGTCGCATGGCACGATACGACACAATAAATGGCAGCGATTCGTAATAATGATGATGCCTCTGTAATGGGTTCAGAGCTACGAAGCATACACCCCTGTGTCCTTTGAAATTATTCCTCAAACTCGTTATGCAATCCACTTTCCGCGACGTATAGTGGCGTATTATTATTCTGTCACATAACATTACATTTGTTAATGCAATTCCTCGACAGACGTTATACCTGTTTAATTCTTGTAGCGATGATTTTTCAAGCAGAGGTGTAGCTCAGTGGTAGAATGCTCGACTGCCACGGAGAGAGTGTGGGTTCAAATCCACGCGGAGGACCATTTGGAATACTCCTCGGTCCTGGTTATTTTTTCTGAAATTTGCGCGATAGTGGTTACGGACATCGGCGGCGGCGGACAACTATGGCGCAGAAACGACCCTTGTGATCTCATAACAGCTTACGCTGTAAAAAGTAAGCGGGGCCTGTTACGTCAAACCAGCTCTTGTAATTTCATCTCTCGTGCGCAGACCGATTAATTATCCATTGCCAGAAGCCTATGGGTAAGGATTAGATTGTTACTATAGATTATTGCATTTTTCCAATAATATCTGGTCCCGGTGTTATTTTGTCATACAGAGGTTCGAATGCACTCCAAATTTCAATATATGCAGTTATTGGCTGTCAGAGCAAGCAAGCAGTTAAATAAACTATTTTCTGATCTTTTATCCTATGTAAAGCCTAAGATAATGTATTTTTGCGTGTCAACAGAATAAATGTCCGTAGTAATAAAAAAATCACAGCATATCCACGGGGTGAATGATGATGAGTAGGTGAAGCTCCGCAGGGAATCATCGGTAAACCGTGACCCTTCTTTGTAATTCGCCCAGTCAATCATCATGTAAAGACGTCTTACGCAGCCCCTTACACAGACCGGAACGCGCATCGCGTTTGCCGACGCCATCACGTGACTGCTGAGAGAGTATAAGGCGGAGAGGCCACAGCGTCTTACACCAGCTTCTTACACGGGCCGTAACGCGCTAGCACAAACACGTTAGAAGCGCGCAGTCTTTCGTTGATGTTGGGTATTTACTGTCATCGTGGTGCATGTGTCCATGTGCGCTTCGTGGCGTAGTGGCTAGCGCCGCGCATTCGGAAGCGAGGGGTCCCTGGTTCGATTCCGCGCTTCGGACATAACGTTCGGAATTTTTTTCTCATCGTCCATGGTCCACCAAGCGCGATCCAACTAATTCATGTAGACGCACTGACAAATGCGCTTTTGATTCTAACATCTATACATATTCGTCTTTGCGTGCTGCATCCTCGGCAGCACATTAACTTCTCCCGCGCGACATGTGGCCGATATCATAGTACTGCATCGCCGCGCCATCCAACTTCGACATTCCTGTGTCAAGACAACGCACAGCGCATGCGCGTCCTTTGAGCTCATCGCCATCTTTACACACTTGCAGAGAATCAGCTGATCATATGTAACTGGCGGTACGCACTGCTTTATAGAATCTGTCACGCTCTCGGTCACGGGGACATGGAGGGAATGAGGCTTGCGGCGCCAGCTCTGCAGTGAATGAAGGATAACATATGTTGGCGAATAAAAAAGTAACCCCTACCGCCAAACGCCACGCATAATTACGTGGTCTGCTGCAAGTGAGTAAGAAGACGTGACTGCGACAAGGAGGTTTAAAAAAAATGCTGGAGTGGCTACGCCCACTGAACCTTACCGCGATGGGTAAAGCCGGCGTTTGCCTATGGTTCAGCCCTAAAAGCTTGCCAGAGTGTCCAGAAACCCGTATCATTTCAAGCGTTCTTGATCTGCTAAAGTAAACTCTAGGCTAACTGTAACGTAAAAGCGCATTGTTTTGGATCAATGCCACGATATTGCACCCAAATTTTCGCAATGGTCAAGTTTCACCACTGCACCCTTAGCACAAATAGGCACATCAAGCAGTGTCTGTCTAGCAAAGCTGACCGCTTTAAAGGGGGTAAGAAGCGTGAGGAAAACGCTTTTTATTTTGTGCTATTTGGATGCTGTTAATCTATGCCCTGAGTAAGATGGCGGCCGCCGGCTTCACCTTTAGCACAAAATCTCCCCCCGCAGGGGCGTCTGCTTGAGCAGGCGTTTGGTGTGTAGCGACACCACGGACCCGAGCTACCCGCAAGGGTACCTTGAGCAATCAAGGTGTTGGTGAGTAGCACCACCACGGACCCCGAGCTCCCACACTGAAGCTGTCATCCGAACCGTGGCGATAGGTTGAAAGGCGGAGGGTGAGAAGCCAAGAACGGTGGTAGTCAGTGTCTTGGTCGGACACTGGCTGATGGGCTCCTAGTCCTTCATAAGGCTAGGGGTTCAAAGACCTTGCTGAGTCTATGAGGGTGAACCTCAGCTGACCTTGCATGGAACCCTCAGACCATACAACTCATATGGTATTTTCTTTGACTAAAAGAACTGATCGGCCTTCTAAGAGAAGCCGCACCGAAGTACACAACATGGTAAAAGACTCGGATAACTTTGCTAAGTATTTTGTGATACACTCTACAGATGAGAAAGTTGCGATATCAAGTAAATCAGTGTTCAGGATTGCCAAGTCGCTCGAAAATGCTGTCGGGCCTGACTACAAAGTCAAGAAACTCTCGTCGGGGGATCTGCTGATTGAAGTATTTAAGAAGACACAGAGCGATCAACTTGAAAAACTAGAAATGGTAGCTGACCAAACCGTGACTGTAACACCGCACCGTAGCCTCAACAGCACACAAGGAGTAATTTCAGAAAGAGACCTCATAAATGAAAATGATGAAGACATACTTGAAAACCTCAGGCCCCAAGGAGTCACCGCCGTCAGACGTATTATGATTAGAAGATCAGATGAAACCATACGGACGAAACACATTGTGCTTACTTTCAACCGCAGTTCATTGCCAGACAAAATAACTGTCGCTTTTATCAGCTGCCCAGTTAGGGCTTACGTCCCGAATCCAAGGAGATGCTTTAAATGCCAGCGATACGGGCATGGGTCACAGTCTTGCCGAGGAAAGCTGACGTGCGCGAAATGCGGAGAGAACGAACACTCCTCAGACAACTGTGAGAAGACTGTTCTGATGTGCTCAAACTGCAATGGATCCCACGCTGCATACTCCCGGCAATGCCCCATCTTTAAAAAAGAAAAAGAAATCATACATTTGAAAGTCACGGAGAACCTAACTTTTCCTGAGGCGCGAAGAAAACATGCCCAGTTTTCGGGTAAGTCATATGCCGACGCAGCTCGCCGGGGGGTGGAGCGGCGCTTGGTTTCTACAGGCTGCCAGTACAGCTTTGCTGACCTGGCCCTGGCTCTTGCCCCCCGCGAGCGGCCAACGGCTTCAACAGGGCCTTTGGCTCTGAACATGAAGCCTGCTCAACAGGTTGCTAAGGCAACGAGGGAACCTACCCTCTCAAAGCCTAGCTTGAGTGCTGCCGGACCTTCTGATGAAGTTTCGGGAGCGTCACCAGTTGTACAAACAAAGAAAACTGAAAGGGTCAGTGCTTCCCCACGTGGTGGTCCTGGCACCTCCAAGAGTAGCGATGAACCTATGGAGGTATCATCAGCTCCCTCTGTGCTGCCAGCACCGAGAGAGCAGCACAATCCTACAGAAAACAAGAAAAGGGGAAAAATTTTAAGGGTTACGGGTCCTCCAAAGGATCCGGTAACCTAAATTACTCTTTCTTGGGACGCAAAGCCAATGCGTTCTTTTTTGTTTGTTTTTGTTTCATAATGGCGCAAATCATTCAATGGAACGCGAGAGGCTTGCTCCATAATCTCGATGACATCAAAGACATCATATCCCAGTTTAACCCCACATTATTCTGCGTACAAGAAACTCACCTTAAGCCTTGCCATACAAACTTTTTAAAGAAATTTGCAGTATTTAGAAAAGACCGTGAAGGCGGTGCTGCTGGTGGCGGTGTTGCCATCATTGCAAACGCTGGAGTAATCATTAGCCAGCTTCACCTAAACACATCTCTTGAAGCTGTGGCTGTTAGAGTGCACCTCAAGTCACTAACTACTGTTGTGTCATTATACATCCCCCCTAACTCTCGCCCACCATTCAATGATTTATTAGCTTTGGTGGAACAACTCCCCGAGCCGTTTTTAATTCTTGGTGATATGAATGCCCATCACCCACTGTGGGGAAGTGAAAAGACAGACGCACATGGAAAATTATTAGAAAAACTAGTGGAAGTAGCAGGGTTGCATATTTTTAATAATGGGGATGCTACATATTTTAATGCCGCTAACAGGAGTTTTTCAAGCATTGACTTATCAATAGGCTCCCTTGGGTTGTCCGAGCGTTTTATGTGGGAAGTCATTCCGGATCCTTATGGAAGCGATCACTTCCCTATCATGTTAAGAAATGAAGAACCCAACAGCACACTGCACATCCGGCCACCTTCTTGGAAACTGGGGCAAGGCGACTGGGCATTGTTCCAGGAGCTTGCCTTAATTAATCACGATGCGCTTGAACACTTGCCGATTGATGAAGAAAATGACGCAATAACCAATATTATTATTGAAGCGGCATCTAAATCTATTCCCAAGACGAGTGGTAGGCTGCCAAAGTGCCCGAAGCCATGGTGGAATAACGAGTGTCGTAGGCTAAGAAAACTCCAAAGTAAGATGTGGAAAATCTTCAAGCGATACCCTACTATAGAAAACCTCGTAGAGTTCAAAAAGGCAAAAGCACGATCACGATTCACCCGACGGCAGGCAAAAAGGATGACATGGCAGAAATATGTGTCTGAAATAAATAGCCAAACCCCATCAAAATATGTATGGGAAAAGGTCAGGCGGATGAACGGGAATAACAGGGCGTTTACAATCCCTCTACTTTCTCCCGATGACACTGACACATCACTTGAGGCTCAGGCTAATATTCTAGGTGAACACTTTTGCCACGTGTCCAGTTCATACCACTACACGGAAGCATTCCTAAAATTTAAAAACGCCGCAGAGCGTAAGGGGCACAGAGTTGTCAGTGCAAAAGGCGAGTACAACTGCGAATTTACAGCATTCGAGCTGAAGATGGTACTGGCAAACTGTAAGCCGACTGCAATGGGCCCTGATAATATACACTACACTATGCTGCAGAATTTGTCTGCTAGCTCTCTGGAGTCATTACTCTCATTTTTTAACCGAGTATGGAAATCAGGCCAGCTACCCAAAGCATGGAAAACTGCAGTTATTATTCCAATATTGAAGGCCGGAAAGGACCGCTGTCAGGCTGCTAGTTATCGTCCCGTGGCCTTGACAAGCTGCTTGTGCAAAACTTTTGAGCGACTAGTGAACGCACGGCTAATACATGTTCTTGAGCAAAATAAGAAAATAGATCATTTCCAGTGTGGATTCAGAGAGCACCGTTCCACTACCGATCAACTCGTTCGTTTGGAAACACAGATCCGTGAAGCACATGCGAAAAACCAATTCTGTCTGTCTGTATTTTTCGATTTAGAGAAAGCATACGACACAACTTGGCGGTACGGCATCTTGCAAGATCTCGCCGCCTGTGGCATAGGTGGAAATATGTACCGATGTATCCAGGACTTCCTATCTTCTCGTACATTTAGGGTACGATTGGGCAACACTTTTTCGAATGTGTTTGAACAAGAAAATGGGGTGCCACAAGGAAGCGTTCTAAGCGTTACCTTGTTCATATTGAAGATAAATTCTGTTGCTGAAGTGATCCCTCATCCTGTACAATATTCGCTGTATGTAGACGACATCCAGATAAGCTACTCTTCATGCAACTTGTCCATCTGTGAGCGGCAGATTCAACTTACAGTAAACCGTCTGGAAAAATGGGCAACTGAGAATGGTTTTAAATTTTCACCAGAGAAGTCGGCATGCATGTGTTTCTCGCGGAAACGAGGCATAATTCCCGAGCCATCAATAAGTCTGTACGGGAAAGAAATCCCAGTTAAGTCAGAATTTAAATTTTTGGGTCTGGTATTTGACACAAAACTTACTTTTGGGGCACACATCAAAACGCTCAAACTACGTGCTCAAAAAGCTTGCAATATTCTGAAAATCCTATCTCATAAACGATGGGGTGCAGACAGGGTATGTATGCTACGTCTGTACAGATCTCTCGTGCGGTCCAAACTTGACTACGGATCCATTGTGTATGGCTCCGCCCGGCACTCCACGCTGAAAACTCTTGACCCTATCCACCATTCTGGACTGAGGCTGGCAACAGGTGCATATCGGACGTCTCCAGTCGAAAGCCTTTATGTGGAATGCGTAGAGCCGCCTTTAGAATTAAGAAGCCTTCTCACAATGACGTATGCACACAAGGTCCTCTCAGTTCCTGATCATCCATGTCGCCACACTTTGTTAGACAAACGCCTGGATACCTTATTCCGAAGCAAGAAATCGTGCATCCCCACGTTTGCTATCCGTGTTAGGAAAGCCATGGGAGTTGATGTCCACTCACTACAGCAGGAACTAACCCTATATGAAGAGCCCCTTGCTCCCTGGTTGTATAGGGATATTATTTGTAACTTCACCCTAACTAAATACGGAAAAAAGTCTACTCCAGAAACAATCGTACAAAAAGAGTTTTTAGAATTGCAGTGCTTTTACCGGGACTTCTCGTCTTTCTTCACAGACGGTTCAAAAACCAATGACGGTGTTGGTGCAGCTGCTGCAACAAACTCACAAGCGCACACTGTTAATATAAATGCAAAAGCTAGTGTGTTCACAGCTGAAATGTATGGAATGTTGTTGGCCAGTCAGGAAGCACAAAATGAGGAGCAAGAAAAGACTGTTATTTACACCGACTCTAAAAGCGTGATGGCTGCTCTTTCGTCGAGGAGAAAAACAAAAAATCCTCTCCTTAGAGATCTTATCCGGACGGTTAACAGGATGATGCTCAATGGAAAAGTTATACATTTTTGCTGGATCCCAAGTCATGTTGGAATATCAGGAAATGAACGAGCAGATTGTGCCGCAAAGACAGCTACACTTTCAGGAAACTATATCGGCAAAATTCCAATTCAAGACCACTCTAAAGCACTCAGAAAATCAATTCGCGCAATATGGCAACAAAACTGGGCAGCAGAAGAGCACAACAAATTACATCTGATTAAACCAATCATAAAGGAGTGGAAGAGTGTAAGCCACCGGAACCGATTTTATGAAGTCCTACTTGCAAGACTGCGCATTGGACACACACATGCAACACACAATTACCTCCTCCGTGACGAAGAGAGTCCTCTCTGTGAGAAATGTGGCCAAGCACTCACTGTGCTACACATACTTATAACGTGCCCCTTTTACGAACCAAAAAGACGACGATACTTCTCAGAAATATACAGGACATACACTCCGATCCATCCTATCCTTTTACTGGGCGAAGAGCCACACATCCCTAATGAGAACCTATTCGAATACTTAAAGGACATAGGTATCGTTCATCAGATTTGACATGTGCATGTTGGCCGCAGTCACATCTCCTCGAAGAGAGTACGACTGCGTTAACTGTATAGAAACGCCTACAGTCTATGTGCACTTGCCAGCCAAATGCACAGGAGGCTGATAGGCTCTTTTAATATATTTTAGATATTTAGATAATCCATACTTATTCATGCCATGCTTATCACCATCTTCGTGTTTTACATTCATGTCATTGAAAGTTTTACCACAGGTCATCAGGAGAGCATTTTTCCTGGCGCCTTTTGGCCTTCGTTGCCCTGGTGCCATAAAACTAACAACTCACTCACTCAGCACAAAATCTCCACTCCAGAATTTTAAAATTTTAAACCTGCTTGTGCTGCGAGTGTGAAAGGACGTGCTCGCGCACTGCGATGCTTCCACACCAGACCCACAATGTTTGATTCTGCAGCGACGCATTTTTATCTGATTTCGGCTGCCTGCAGTCTCGTCTCCCGACCTATGTTGCTGCCAGTGTGCATGCACCAGTCACACATTCCATGAAATATTTCGTAAAAGGTATGAATACTTACATTTTCTGCCAGTTGTTCTGTAAAAACAGGACAAAAGAGGATGACTTGATATAATATCCAGATTATCCCTGCACTTAGTTCCAGTTACGACAAAGATTAGAGAGCCCACACGGCGTTCACCTGATCCTCATCGTGAACATGAATTATACCCACTGTTATTTTCACATGTCATTTATAGTCTATTTCTAATACAAACTCCCAGTAGCCATCGACTGTACAATATACATGTCTGACGAAAATGTTTGATACTTTCTGTGCTGGCTGCACCCCTAAGGTTATTTGAATTTTAGTATAGAAGCCTCAACTTAACGTTACTAGAATTTTTAAAAGCTTTTCTAGAACAGCCATGTCGTCACTCTTTAGCCACAACACATTTGTTTATAGCATAGTTAATAAATTATTCATGGTATACAGTCCATCCTTTCATACAGTGCATTCCCTATATATTGATTACGTGAACTCTCCATGGTGGTTTTCTCGTAAACACAGCCTTAAATGTGAAGGGTGGCATGTGCCATGATACTGAAAGCAATATAGGCTCTGTTCGAAGATTAATTTTACAAAAGGCGCGGGCTGTTTTCGTTCGCAGAAAAGAGACAGAAGAGTGGGATGCAGCTCAGTGTTACATCTTGGGGCATATTAATGTCACAAGTGTACATTACCCCTGCAAATGAGAACAAATGATTTCTGGTGTTTAACGTCCCAAAACCACGATATGATTATGAAAGACATTGTAGTGGAGGGCTCCAGAAATTTCGACCACCTGGGATTCTTTAATGTGCACTGATATGGCACAGAAGGGCCTCCACATTTCGCCGGATGTCGCTGCCTGATGTCCACGAATCATATTCCCCATTGCCATTGCTTTTGTGAATTTTGGTGAACAAATTCAATACCGATGTAACTGTGATAGATGCGAATCGAATTGAATATAGAATGATTTTCCAATAGCTCTTGAATATCCAGTGGCCATTCTTAGAATTATTGCGAACGGATGTCCACTTCTTGTGAATACATTTAGCGTTACATGGACAAATATGGTATCTGTAGCAACAACCACTTCTTTCGTATTCACAGGTTCGAACCATGTTCCCACATTCAAATAAAAAAGAAGGTTCAAATTATAAATCTGTAGCTTGTAAAGCCATGATCCCCGAGTGAAGTAGCCTTTAAAAACTGTACTTTTTTACGTATGTAATATCACAGCGGCTGTGAAATTTATCGTGCTTTAATTAGTTTTGAGCTTATTTTGAGTGAAGAGAGGTCGTTTTATTGAGCTTGAGGGTATGGAGAACGGCTGACCAGAAGGAACATATATAACCCTAAATGACAACCCACCACAGAGAATAATGAAGAAACCTAGGTGATGATTAGTACGTATAGATGAAGTAGAAGTGCCTAATGAATGCCCACAATATTAAAAATACTGGTGTAGCACCACCGTAAATGGCATATTGCAAGAATGAAGCTTAGAATCGAAAAAAAAGGAAATGCTGAGGAAGTTTGACAGTTGTGCTATCGTTCCAGTCTCATGGTGCACAATCTCACGGCAACACAGTCCTCATGAATTTTGGTAAGAAAAGAGCGCGTGCACCAACTTAACTCGAAATACCATTTGGGTCATCTGCCGATTGCTTGGTCGCGTAACCTGAGGAACAGTGGCATCTATTGTGATCTGTCCTGATATAGGCCAGAGTCGATGACGCTGCCTACGGATAGCGGGTGCCGCCAACAAGTCCAATACCATCCGAAATATCAAGTAGGGGTGCAGGCTTCCATTCGCCGTCAAGGATTATCAGAAAAGGAGCTCAGTTGCGAATTCGGGTCATACGAAGTGCTGCGTAGTGTAAGTGACATCAAGTACAAGGTTCTCCTAGGTGGCGCCATGCCTCCCGTATAGCGCATGCTTCCGACTCACTCTCTCGTGCGGTAGTGCGACTCTGTCTTGATCTCGTTGCCTTTCATTTTTGTTCTCACTTTACGTTCGTTTGTTCTTGTCAGTCTGTGTGTGTCTAATCATACAAACAGCGGAATGATGTCTGTATGTATTCGGAGGGGAGACCTCATTCATCAGGCGCGGCGAGCACGAATTAGCACTCAGAAAAAGAAACGAAGGCAGCTGAGCAAGTGCGCCTGGCGCTTGGTTAGTGGCATTGCCAGGCTGTAGTGCTCGTCTTTTCGACTATGCAGTGCTTCTGGTCATAATACGTTCTCTAACACTAATTCTAGCCGGGGGCTAGAATTATTGGTTCTGTGATCCATACTAGTGAGCCAGTGATGTCTGCTGTAACGCACCTTTGTCTGCATATACAGTTGCGTTGCAGGGATAAGTTGGGCCCAGGACAGGGTTAATTGGAGATCTATGGGAGAGGCCTTTGCCCTGCAGTGGGCGTAGACAGGCTGATGATGACAGTCGCGTTTGGAGATGGCAAGACAAAGTTCAAGTGAGCAGAAAGATCTTCAAAGAGAAATAAAAAATTAAATGTTCGGGTGATTGTTAACGCTATCGCTTATCAGCATTGCGAAGGTACTCCTTAACGACACTCGCATTTAAGCTTTTCTGTCATAACATTCCTTCTTTGCTATTGGACAGCTTTGTTAGCAAGTACTTCTCTGATGCAGCATATACAATATTTCGCAATATAGATATTTTAATGCTGGTCATTGACGCACGCTGGTGGGCAGAGCTGAATTCCACAGACGGGCGAACCGACCATGCCCGAAACTCTAGGTAAAATAACGAGCATGGCTTTCCGTGTTGCGTTATGTGGAATTCCAGGCTGTGCGGGGGCACTCAAAGAACCATCCAACTAAAACAGAACTCTGCACTTGTGAAAGCCCTTAGAACACTTTGATTAATTACAATAAATATGTGTACACTTACATTTACAAATTTCTGGAAGTCCACATAGCGGTGGTAGTTGTAATAAGGTTCTTCGATCCACCTGGACATGAAGCATCTGTAAGGAGGCTGGCTAAATATGGTGGTAGACAGGCCCACCATAATGAGGTCTTCTTTTAGAGTAAGGAACTGTTTGGAAGAAAGTAAAAAAGATATAAAGAAGACTGAGTTGTATAACATTTAAATACGTCATAAAGTATCCTTTCATTGGTGCACTGTATGAAGAGATGTTCTATCTCAAAAATATTTCGTGGAAGGTTACCTGAGATTGGCATAACTAAAGCCGAAAACGGAATCCAGCAGAACACACGCATTGTAAATCGACGTCATGTGAAGCAGGCAGCAAGGATATTCCTATGCGGAATCATTTTGCTATTGAGCAAAGTTATGGAATTTGTACAGTGTCTGTACAGTGTCCGTACAAATTCTTTAACTGCGTGCTTATACCAGAGGCGTCGATAGCAATGTGGCGACTGAAGGGTAGTTCATGGTACGACGCGACGTCGGCACTCGCATTAGGACGCAGACGTCTGATTCGTCGAAGAGAATCGATGATATCTGCGGTTTTTACGTCCCAAAACCAGCTATGATTATGAGAGAGGCCGTAGTGGAGGGCTCTGGAAATTTTGACCACCTGGGGTTCTGTAACGTGCACTCACATCTCATAGTACACGGGCCTCAACATTTCGCCTCCGTCGAAATAAAGCCGCCGCCGCTGGGATTCGATCCCGCGACTCCCGGATTAGCAGCCGAGTGCCATAGCCACTGGATCACCGTGCACAAGGTGTTGCATCGAAGAGAAATGCACGCTACTGTGCGCACATGTGCATATCATTAGCACCACTCCGTGCAGTATCCCGATGGGGTCGAACAAAGGTGTACTAAAGGGAGCTTTAGTAGTTCATATTTTTTATTACAGCGCTATAAGAGCGGTTAACACATACTACAAGGGTAAGTGGCGTTAGACAAGCACCTATACTGCTAATGCAATAATTTGTTTTGCGATATGTAACGCGCGTAGAGAGAAACCCCGTGGGAAAGTGGTAGTGTAGGCCTGCTTGGCACCTCTGCGGTCCGAGTTAAAGGGTCCCTTAAACGTTTTTCTTTTTTAAAGCAAATCACCTTGTGCTAGGCAGCTATGGGCTTATTTCTGTAGCCTTCCTCCTTATTGCTACTGTTCCTTCTCAACTCGATCAGCTGCGGAGTGCGCGCTAGCGACAACTGCGCCTCCCACGTCAGCTGCTGTGCCGAGCCCTCCGTAGCACGGCCGGTCTAGACGCGCGCGCTCGCTCTCTCTTTTACGGCCTGAGCAGCTGCCACGACTACAATGGATCTGTTTCTATACAGGACGACGGCGCGTTCCGCGCGAGGGCGTTGCGAGCCAACCCCCCAAAGCGCGTTGCTCTGCATGCGCTTCGTATGGTAAACCAGCTGTTCCCGGCCACTTTACCGTGCTAATTATTTTTTCCGCGTGTAGAAAGTGGTGGAAGCAGTACAGGTGCGTGTGGGGACAGTCTGGCTTTCTAAGTACTCATGCACTCGGCAAAAGAAGAGGCACACTCAGTGCTACTAGCAACAAGAATGGGTTGGTTGGTTGGTCAAACTTGACCATCTTATATTTGATGGAGGCGAAAATGCTTGTGCGCTTGGATTTAGGTGCACCCTAAAGATTACCAGGTGGTCGAAATTCCCGGAGCCTTCCACCACGGCGTCCTTCATAAACATAACGCAGTTTTCGGATGATAGATGGCATGCTGATGCAGATGTCCCGAAGTGCGTCCTTTGCTTAGTTTCTACAATGAGACGGATTTGCTCAGCCTTGTGGCGAACCGCTCAATTGTGTGATTGTCAAAATGTTTCCCGGAACCATCATATGAGATTGTGACGTTTTTCGAGATGGCAGTGAAATACCTTTACCGAAAGAAAATCCTCGAGACACTGCAATTTACTGTTCAGTCATATCTTGAAGATTCGCCGTGTCACCAAACCCGTGCTATGATGTACGGGGCGCGATCGCCGGAAATAATTCCAAGAACCAACGTCTTGGTTCCCCGAAAAAGATCCCACGAAAGCTTGGACAATAAGATTTTTGGTCCCCTTTAGCACACTAGCAAAACGCCAGCAGTGGTTCAGAGACCGAGTCAGAGCCAAGGGTGGTCAAACAAAACAAATATATTTTCATCAATTAGGCAGGCACACAAACGTACACAATACGGCTTTCACAACTCAAAACACAGATGGGTCGCAAAGTTATACAAGGCCAACCAACACGAACAAGTTCATGCACTGCAACAATGAACAAAACACAAAGAGTCCTATTCACCAAGACATTCGGCGTCTTCTTGCAGGTGGCCTGTCAGCTGGCTCGGCGTCTGAGTCACGCACGACTTCTTGCTTCTTCTTTTTACTTGCAACTCTCTCTTCGTCTCTTCTTCGCCCCTCTTGCGCGGCCCGTGTCCGACCGCTTATATAATCCTGGGAAAGGGTACTAGAAGGTTCCGTAGGGCCACGTGACCCAGAGCACACATACAATTGGGAACCTTCTCGCCCACTCTCGAACCTTCTTGGTTGGGGCGGCGCCTCTCTCTCTCTCTCACTGCGCGGGGAGCGTCGGTGTGTACTCTCCGCTTCCCTTCTCTCCTTACGTCTGTCCCGCGCGCGCGCTCTCTGCGATAAGAAAGCTTCTACAACATTCTGGCTTTTTGTAGGCGCGGCGCGTCTTTCGGTGCCTCTTCCGCGCGCCGTTTTTCTTGTTGTTGTTTCGGCCTTTGGACGCCGGGTTTTTATTTCGAAATGGGCACTATTTTGTGACACTGCCCCCCACTTTAAGAATATTATGAATTAATATTCAAAATCACACAAAATAGTGCTCACACAAAATTAACCACACAAGGTTTCACAAGTCTTCTCACAATCAGTAGCACATAAGTCCACTTGAGAGTTCAAACACATAAGTCCATGCACGGAACGTCGCGACACTTTCACAATAAATCGCGCACACACACGTCACATAAAAATACATCACTTGAAAGCATCACCACTCTTCGCGTACACGCGTAATACAATAACAGTGAATACATGCATTTCTCCAAGTTTACAAAATATCCAAATGTGACACACACACATCGATACATGAAAACATCGTTCACACATCACCAACACTTGCAATCAATCACAACTCATGCGGTTCCACCCTGCGACCGGACAGTTAAATTCAGGATCTCGAGACTGCCTTTCTCTTACGTCGCTGTTTGTTCCTTTCTTTTTCTTGCGGTGGATCTTGGCGTTGGCTGTTGTGGTGAACGCACCTTACTCACTTCTCCACAACGCTGTGCTGGCTCCGATGCAATTTGCAGTTCTTTCTCGTCTCTGGCGATCTCCGGAGTCTCCTTGCTCGGTGCTTTATTCTCTTTCTCCACACTTGCATCAAAAGTTGCGCTGTTAGTGCACACCCCAGCTGACTGTACTTCAATGCGCGGTGTCATGGGTACAGGAACCTCTCGCCGTTCGCGAGGCTCGTTGGCTTCGAATGAAGCTTGTGCTGAATTCTTCTCGGAGTCCGGCATTACAGAACGCTCAACAGGCTTCTCTTCGAATTGAGCTCGAGCTACAGCTGCTGGTGGCTCCCGATGAGGTTCATTCCTCGGCTCTTCATATCGAGGCTTCGGATCGTTAGGGCCTCGTGCACCTCTGATATTTCCCACGATCAGATCATAAAGTGGGTTCTCCATACACAGAGCCGTAACCATCCCACTGTAGTAGGGGGTTTCCACCTTGATCCTCGCTTCAGGGAGCCTCCTCGCTGTACCATCAATTAGGCAAACGATACCTTTCGCGCCTGTGAGCTCGTGGTTCCGGACCAAATTCCTTCGCACAATCACTGTGCTGCTACCAGTATCCCGTAACACGCTTACACGCTTTCCTGCTACTTTTCCAAAAAGTACTGGCATATTCTTATCCAGTGCTCCGGGGCGTGTAGTCGTTATGGCACCGACGATTGGAACTTTCTTTCCATCCTTAAGTTCCAAGAAGCCCTGAACTTTCTCATCCTCTTCCTGTTTCGGCGGGGCATATACACAGGATACCTGCTGAACTTCTTTCACTTCATTCCGACACGTGTCAGCTTTGTGACCGGTCTGCCCGCATTTAAAGCACTTCGCACTCGGGCGAGAAAAATTAGTTCGGCAATCACTAGCACGATGTCCCAGCCGATTACACAGGAAACACCTCGTAACAGGTTTCGGAGGGATTCTTCTTTCCTCAAGTGCCGATTGTTTCACATCTTCCATTCCCTCCCTTCTGATCTTGCCAAGATTGGTGCCTCCTTGCGCTTCCAAGAATTATTTTATTTACTTATTTTATTTATTTTATTTATTTAGAGATACTGCAATCCCCATAGGGGATTTTAGCAGGGTGGATATACATCGTCATGGTAAAAAAAGAAAAGTTTAGGCAGCAAAACAACAAAGGGTAGCAAACATTGCTTCCAGAAAATACAGAAACATTGCCTCCAGAATACAATACAGATAAATACAGAGCACGCATACGTAACATCAACTACATAAAAAAGGCAAAAAGAAACAAAATACATATTTGAACGAGATCGTGCTGCAAATTAGAAAGTAATTAAGAGATATTTGCAGCAAATGAAGACAGTGAAGGTTGAGCAACTTGAGTGTTAGTTAGGTTATTCCATTCAATCACAGTCCGTGGAAAAAAAGAATATTTGAAACAGTTATTTTTTACGCGGAATGGAGTTAATGTTAGGTCATGCCTTTGTCTTGTCGCATATCCAGAAGAAAAAGTAATGATGTCAGAAATATCAATATTATAATGTTTATTTATAAACTGAAATAAGAATTTTAATCGGGAAACACGATGCGTTCCATAAGTGTGGGCAAATTGGCTTGTTTTAGGAGTTCTGTTGCAGAGGTACGGGAGTAGTTATGGTAGATAAAGCGGACTGCCTTACGTTGCACCCGTTCAGTTTTTTTATGTTAGTTTGAGTATATGGGTCCCAAATAATTGCGGCATAATCAAGTACTGGGAAGTATACCTGCTTTGTATGCTAACAAGCGAACGGAAGGTATTGACAGTTTGAGTGCCCTCCTAAGAAAAAACAATCTACGGTAGGCATTAGCGGTCACTTTTTCAATGTGTCGATTCCATTTTAGAGTGTTTGTTATGTGCAGGCCAAGGTACTTTATTCTGTTACTCAGAGAGGAAAATATGTTAGCCGAGTAATAGAAACTTAGCTTGTCTTTTTGTTAGTAATGCACATATAGAGGAACTTCAGAAGTGACACGGCAAGTCTGAGGCAGCATTCCAGCGCGCGCTAGCCTCCGCAACGGCCGGGAGCTGGTTTAGAGAGGGTTGGCTCGGAGCGCCCCCGCCAAGTTGCGGCGATAGGTAGCAACAGCCCCCCCCGTGCGCAGGCCGTAAAAGAGAGAGCGAGCGCGCGCGTCCAGACCGGCCGTGTCCGTAGCGACATAGCGCCACGATGTCTTTACTGAGTCGCTGGCCTCGGCCGTGCTAGCCTCTGTAACACTGCGCGGGTACTCGTGTGTACGCCGCCAGATGCCGCGACGATACCGTTGGTGGCCCTTCGGTGCTCGTGATGTTGCGTGGCTTGCGCTTCGTGGCAGCCACCGCATGTCCCGCGGAAAGGGGCTGTTCAAAACGCTGAGTCGAGTCGCGCGATCTCTGACGATGTGCGCATTTAAAACTTTGTAGTAATTATACTCTTACACAGAGTGCTGATATTGTTGTGCTAATGATCAGGAGGACTCGGGCTATCGGTGCAACGCATTTGTACAAAATCAGCAAAACCCTTTCAGGGTCCCTTTGCTTTCTTACACCCTTACCGTTCGGCTTGTGGCCTTTCGTCATTACGGCAGCTTTGTCTGTGCTTGTTGTGTCTATATTTCTATCACAAGCTACACGAAGCGGCATGTAACTATCTTTAACCCACTCAAAGTGTATATTTTGCCTGCCCTTGATCGAGATACCCCCTATAGATTATGGTTAGCAAATCGGTGCTTCTGCGCTTCTTACCACTATACCGCCGCAGGCCAAGGGCGTATTTGACACTGCTGGTTTAGACCAACCGAGCAGCTTAGTGTCCTGTGTCAAGTTCCGCAATGAGAGAAATCATGCGCTTCGCAGGCAAAGAAGACTGGCAAGCGCTGAGCACTAATTCCCGCTCCACTGTCCGGTGCGGGAATTGTTTTTCAAAATAGACCGTCCTCCGTAGTGCACAATTCTGGGATATGCGCAAAATTGATCGCCGTAGCCTCCGCAGAGAGGAGCTTGCTTGGACTTGCAGAGCAAGCTTATTACAGTCTGGGCCTGTTTACTGGCCTTCATCATTGTGGCTTTAAGAATCGGGAGGAATATTGCAGTATGTAGTGGTCGTCCGACGGGTACATTTGAAGCGCGTGCATTTTAGCCGGGGTCGTCCCTGGGTCCCAGCAACAGCTTCCGCAGGTACAAACTGATCAACGGTAGAACGCCATCTTCCGTGACTGCCGCTTGTAGCAACATTTGCTCTAACCATCCGTGGTGCAGCAGTCACGTGGTCGGGCAGCAACGGGCGGGAGGCAAAGGTTCGATTTTTGACCATGATTGCTTCCTTTGGTTATACTCTCGCGGTGTAGAAGAGCTAAAAAGCATCTGTTAAACTGGTTTGTCTAAACGGTTGGTCTAAAAATTAACATACAAAGGAATAAAGTATTGTTCAATAGCCTGGGAAATCGCAGTGGTTTGAGATACGTGGCAAGGCACTGGAAGTGTAAGCGAATATGTCTACTTAGGCTAAGTAGCGACCCCTGATCAACCACGAGGCTGAGATAATTAGAAAGGGGTGGAGTCGTTCGGCAGGCATTCTCAGATAATAAAAGGCAGCTTACCATCTCTCTTAGAGGAAGGTGTATGACAGCTGCATATAGCAGGTACTTGCTTCGATTCAGAAACTTGGAGGCTACGAGGCTTCGATAAGTAGAGGACGACGCAGCGAGCATGGAAATCATAGGAGGAGTAACGTAAGGGGCATGAAGAGAGCGGAGTGGGCAAAAAAACCAACGGTTGTTGAGCACATATTAGCAGAAATTAAGGGATGAAATGGGCCTGCACAGGACATATAATGCTAAGGAGTTAACCATTTGTCGTTAAGGGTAACCGAGTGATACTTAGGAAGGCAAGCATGCCGGAGAGGGGCAGATAGTTTAATGGGCAGATGAGATCAGAAAGTTTTCGGGCATCCCCAGGCGTCAACCTGCCATACACACTGAGTGCTTCTCCGCTCAAACAAGTACTCAGTGCCGTTGCCCATTGCTCTTCCGGCCAATTCTGACTTCTAGCAACGGTTTCAAATCTGTGCAAGTAGGCGTCCAAATCATCCTTTCTCTCATCGAACGCCACCAGTAGCTTGCTTGGATTCAGTCGGAACGAGCACTCTTCTCTTTCCGTGCTGTCGACTCGAACAGGCGTGTCACGCGCTGTTGCAATCGGAGATGTTCAAGCTCCAACTCATGCTGCCTTTGCCTTTCTCTCTCAGCCATCTCCGCTTCTCTCTGTTCTCTTATCTGGCGCTCATTCGCCTCTCTTTCTTCTTTTGCTCTTTCAGCCGCTATCCTCTCCTTCTCGATCTCCGCTTTCAGTTGCTGTTCCATTCTTTCTCTTTCTTCTTCATTTGTCTCTCTTTCAACTTCCCTTTCTTCTTTCATTTGTCTCTCCATCGCTTCCCTCTCTTCTTTCGCTCTTTCAGCTGCTAGCCGTTGCTTCTCAACTTCTGCTTGTATTTCTCGTTCCTTCGCTTCTCTGGCTTCTTTCTCTTTCTGGGTAACCCACTTCCGCAACTCAGCTCCGGCCAAACCCATCTTTTCACCAAGGGCAATCAATTTCTCAAGATCCATGGTGCCCTTCCACAAAATCTAGCCGCGTGCACAAACAAATATCTGCCTATACCTCAGCTCTCAAATATTCTCTGCACACAGGTTAGCGAGAACGTGGTGCAACACACAATACGTATACGCCAGCACGTACACAACCCAAGCTCGTCCTCCGTACTTTGAACACACTTAAGCGCCAAAGAAGTCCTGTCGCGGACGCCAGAAATATTGTCACCAAACCCGTGCTATGATGTACGGGCGCGATCGCCGGAAATAATTCCAAGAACCAACGTCTTGGTTCCCCGAAAAAGATCCCACGAAAGCTTGGACAATAAGATTTTTGGTCCCCTTTAGCACACTAGCAAAACGCCAGCAGTGGTTCAGAGACCGAGTCAGAGCCAAGGGTGGTCAAACAAAACAAATATATTTTCATCAATTAGGCAGGCACACAAACGTACACAATACGGCTTTCACAACTCAAAACACAGATGGGTCGCAAAGTTATACAAGGCCAACCAACACGAACAAGTTCATGCACTGCAACAATGAACAAAACACAAAGAGTCCTATTCACCAAGACATTCGGCGTCTTCTTGCAGGTGGCCTGTCAGCTGGCTCGGCGTCTGAGTCACGCACGACTTCTTGCTTCTTCTTTTTACTTGCAACTCTCTCTTCGTCTCTTCTTCGCCCCTCTTGCGCGGCCCGTGTCCGACCGCTTATATAATCCTGGGAAAGGGTACTAGAAGGTTCCGTAGGGCCACGTGACCCAGAGCACACATACAATTGGGAACCTTCTCGCCCACTCTCGAACCTTCTTGGTTGGGGCGGCGCCTCTCTCTCTCTCTCACTGCGCGGGGAGCGTCGGTGTGTACTCTCCGCTTCCCTTCTCTCCTTACGTCTGTCCCGCGCGCGCGCTCTCTGCGATAAGAAAGCTTCTACAACATTCTGGCTTTTTGTAGGCGCGGCGCGTCTTTCGGTGCCTCTTCCGCGCGCCGTTTTTCTTGTGTTGTTTCGGCCTTTGGACGCCGGGTTTTTATTTCGAAATGGGCACTATTTTGTGACACTGCCCCCCACTTTAAGAATATTATGAATTAATATTCAAAATCACACAAAATAGTGCTCACACAAAATTAACCACACAAGGTTTCACAAGTCTTCTCACAATCAGTAGCACATAAGTCCACTTGAGAGTTCAAACACATAAGTCCATGCACGGAACGTCGCGACACTTTCACAATAAATCGCGCACACACACGTCACATAAAATACATCACTTGAAAGCATCACCACTCTTCGCGTACACGCGTAATACAATAACAGTGAATACATGCATTTTCTCCAAGTTTACAAAATATCCAAATGTGACACACACACATCGATACATGAAAACATCGTTCACACATCACCAACACTTGCAATCAATCACAACTCATGCGGTTCCACCCTGCGACCGGACAGTTAAATTCAGGATCTCGAGACTGCCTTTCTCTTACGTCGCTGTTTGTTCCTTTTCTTTTTCTTGCGGGTGGATCTTGGCGTTGGCTGTTGTGGTGAACGCACCTTACTCACTTCTCCACAACGCTGTGCTGGCTCCGATGCAATTTGCAGTTCTTTCTCGTCTCTGGCGATCTCCGGAGTCTCCTTGCTCGGTGCTTTATTCTCTTTCTCCACACTTGCATCAAAAGTTGCGCTGTTAGTGCACACCCCAGCTGACTGTACTTCAATGCGCGGTGTCATGGGTACAGGAACCTCTCGCCGTTCGCGAGGCTCGTTGGCTTCGAATGAAGCTTGTGCTGAATTCTTCTCGGAGTCCGGCATTACAGAACGCTCAACAGGCTTCTCTTCGAATTGAGCTCGAGCTACAGCTGCTGGTGGCTCCCGATGAGGTTCATTCCTCGGCTCTTCATATCGAGGCTTCGGATCGTTAGGGCCTCGTGCACCTCTGATATTTCCCACGATCAGATCATAAAGTGGGTTCTCCATACACAGAGCCGTAACCATCCCACTGTAGTAGGGGGTTTCCACCTTGATCCTCGCTTCAGGGAGCCTCCTCGCTGTACCATCAATTAGGCAAACGATACCTTTCGCGCCTGTGAGCTCGTGGTTCCGGACCAAATTCCTTCGCACAATCACTGTGCTGCTACCAGTATCCCGTAACACGCTTACACGCTTTCCTGCTACTTTTCCAAAAGTACTGGCATATTCTTATCCAGTGCTCCGGGGCGTGTAGTCGTTATGGCACCGACGATTGGAACTTTCTTTCCATCCTTAAGTTCCAAGAAGCCCTGAACTTTCTCATCCTCTTCCTGTTTCGGCGGGGCATATACACAGGATACCTGCTGAACTTCTTTCACTTCATTCCGACACGTGTCAGCTTTGTGACGGTCTGCCCGCATTTAAAGCACTTCGCACTCGGGCGAGAAAAATTAGTTCGGCAATCACTAGCACGATGTCCCAGCCGATTACACAGGAAACACCTCGTAACAGGTTTCGGAGGGATTCTTCTTTCCTCAAGTGCCGATTGTTTCACATCTTCCATTCCCTCCCTTCTGATCTTGCCAAGATTGGTGCCTCCTTGCGCTTCCAAGAATTATTTTATTTACTTATTTTATTATTTTATTTATTTAGAGATACTGCAATCCCCATAGGGGATTTTAGCAGGGTGGATATACCTCGTCATGGTAAAAAAGAAAAGTTTAGGCAGCAAAACAACAAAGGGTAGCAAACATTGCTTCCAGAAAATACAGAAACATTGCCTCCAGAATACAATACAGATAAATACAGAGCACGCATACGTAACATCAACTACATAAAAAGGCAAAAAAGAAACCAAATACATATTTGAACGAGATCGTGCTGCAAATTAGAAAGTAATTAAGAGATATTTGCAGCAAATGAAGACAGTGAAGGTTGAGCAACTTGAGTGTTAGTTAGGTTATTCCATTCAATCACAGTCCGTGGAAAAAAAGAATATTTGAAACAGTTATTTTTTACGCGGAATGGAGTTAATGTTAGGTCATGCCTTTGTCTTGTCGCATATCCAGAAGAAAAAGTAATGATGTCAGAAATATCAATATTATAATGTTTATTTATAAACTGAAATAAGAATTTTAATCGGGAAACACGATTGCGTTCCATAAGTGTGGGCAAATTGGCTTGTTTTAGGAGTTCTGTTGCAGAGGTACGGGAGTAGTTATTGTAGATAAAGCGGACTGCCTTACGTTGCACCCGTTCAAGTTTTTTTATGTTAGTTTGAGTATATGGGTCCCAAATAATTGCGGCATAATCAAGTACTGGAAGTATAACTGCTTTGTATGCTAACAAGCGAACGGAAGGTATTGACAGTTTGAGTGCCCTCCTAAGAAAAAAACAATCTACGGTAGGCATTAGCGGTCACTTTTTCAATGTGTCGATTCCATTTTAGAGTGTTTGTTATGTGCAGGCCAAGGTACTTGTATTCTGTTACCTCAGAGAGGAAAATATTGTTAGCCGAGTAATAGAAACTTAGCTTGTCTTTTTTGTTAGTAATGCACATAAAAACAGTTTTCTCGAAATTAACCGACATTTGCCAATCTTTACACCAGGCAACAACTTGCTGAAATGCATCATTTAGTAACATTTGATCGGAATGACTATCAATTGTGGAGTATAGGACACAGTCATCGGCATATAATTTAATCTTAACAGGTAGGTCATTTGCCATATCATTTATATATAGCAAAAAGAAAAGAGGGCCTAGAACCGAACCCTGGGGAACACCAGAATCAACAGAAAGTTTATCAGAGTCGTGATTTTTAAAGGTAACGAATTGACTACGTCCACTAAGGTAGTCAGAAATCCAATTAATCAGCTGCGGATTATTAAGAATTATGTTTAATTTATGCAGCAGTTTCTGATGCGACACTTTATCGAAGGCTTTCGAAAAATCCATGAATATGGCGTCTGTTTGTTTCCCGTTGTTTATATTGTTTGCGAAGTCATGTACAGTTTGTACCAATTGGGTTATTGTCGAATAGCCTTTACGAAATCCATGCTGATGGATTGTTAGAAATTTATGTTTCTCGAGGAATTGGTCTGCTAATTCCAGCATGTCACTGAGAGACTCGGCTTTTCTCTCTTTCAGATAAAGAGACAGGCTCGGGTGGCAACTGACGAGAAATTGCTCCTTAATGAGAAGCTCTCTAAGCGCACCGTACTCCTGTTCAATTCCCGAAAGTTCAGTCCACCGATCAAAATAGTGGCTGAGTCGCGCAGCATACTGCGTAGCAGTCTCTCCATCGGCGGGCTTTCCCGTCCTGAACTTGTCTCGGAAGCCTTCTACAGTAAATCTGAATCGTTTCAGCAGAGCGGCTTTAACTCTTGCATAGTTCGAGGCATCCCCAGGCGTCAACCTGCCATACACACTGAGTGCTTCTCCGCTCAAACAAGTACTCAGTGCCGTTGCCCATTGCTCTTCCGGCCAATTCTGACTTCTAGCAACGGTTTCAAATCTGTGCAAGTAGGCGTCCAAATCATCCTTTCTCTCATCGAACGCCACCAGTAGCTTGCTTGGATTCAGTCGGAACGAGCACTCTTCTCTTTCCGTGCTGTCGACTCGAACAGGCGTGTCAACGCGCTGTTGCAATCGGAGATGTTCAAGCTCCAACTCATGCTGCCTTTGCCTTTCTCTCTCAGCCATCTCCGCTTCTCTCTGTTCTCTTATCTGGCGCTCATTCGCCTCTCTTTCTTCTTTTGCTCTTTCAGCCGCTATCCTCTCCTTCTCGATCTCCGCTTTCAGTTGCTGTTCCATTCTTTCTCTTTCTTCTTTCATTTGTCTCTCTTTCACTTCCCTTTCTTCTTTCATTTGTCTCTCCATCGCTTCCCTCTCTTCTTTCGCTCTTTCAGCTGCTAGCCGTTGCTTCTCAACTTCTGCTTGTATTTCTCGTTCCTTCGCTTCTCTGGCTTCTTTCTCTTTCTGGGTAACCCACTTCCGCAACTCAGCTCCGGCCAACCCATCTTTTCACCAAGGGCAATCAATTTCTCAAGATCCATGGTGCCCTTCCACAAAATCTAGCCGCGTGCACAAACAAATATCTGCCTATACCTCAGCTCTCAAAATATTCTCTGCACACAGGTTAGCGAGAACGTGGTGCAACACACAATATCGTATACGCCAGCACGTACACAACCCAAGGCTCGTCCTCCGTACTTTGAACACACTTAAGCGCCAAAGAAGTCCTGTCGCGGACGCCAGAAATATTGTCACCAAACCCGTGCTATGATGTACGGGGCGCGATCGCCGGAAATAATTCCAAGAACCAACGTCTTGGTTCCCCGAAAAAGATCCCACGAAAGCTTGGACAATAAGATTTTTGGTCCCCTTTAGCACACTAGCAAAACGCCAGCAGTGGTTCAGAGACCGAGTCAGAGCCAAGGGTGGTCAAACAAAACAAATATATTTTCATCAATTAGGCAGGCACACAAACGTACACAATACGGCTTTCACAACTCAAAACACAGATGGGTCGCAAAGTTATACAAGGCCAACCAACACGAACAAGTTCATGCACTGCAACAATGAACAAAACACAAAGAGTCCTATTCACCAAGACATTCGGCGTCTTCTTGCAGGTGGCCTGTC
Source organism: Hyalomma asiaticum (assembly GCA_013339685.2). Taxonomy (NCBI): domain Eukaryota; kingdom Metazoa; phylum Arthropoda; class Arachnida; order Ixodida; family Ixodidae; genus Hyalomma; species Hyalomma asiaticum. The sequence continues at coordinate 41,852,001 of CM023487.1, read as the reverse complement.
AGCTGGCTCGGCGTCTGAGTCACGCACGACTTCTTGCTTCTTCTTTTTACTTGCAACTCTCTCTTCGTCTCTTCTTCGCCCCTCTTGCGCGGCCCGTGTCCGACCGCTTATATAATCCTGGGAAAGGGTACTAGAAGGTTCCGTAGGGCCACGTGACCCAGAGCACACATACAATGGGAACCTTCTCGCCCACTCTCGAACCTTCTTGGTTGGGGCGGCGCCTCTCTCTCTCTCTCACTGCGCGGGGAGCGTCGGTGTGTACTCTCCGCTTCCCTTCTCTCCTTACGTCTGTCCCGCGCGCGCGCTCTCTGCGATAAGAAAGCTTCTACAACATTCTGGCTTTTTGTAGGCGCGGCGCGTCTTTCGGTGCCTCTTCCGCGCGCCGTTTTTCTTGTTGTTGTTTCGGCCTTTGGACGCCGGGTTTTTATTTCGAAATGGGCACTATTTTGTGACACGCCGCTTCTGGACTGTCCGGAAGGTGTGGACAAGGGTCACGCCAGAGTGTCGGCGCACATCATCTCTGAAAAGTTTCTCCGGATTCTTCTTGTGAACTACACAAAAAAGTTAACAGATCAGAATGACAAGCCCTCTGGCTATATTCACAAGCCCACGCGGAAACATTTCCGGCTGTGAACGATGTGACTACTTTAAACTAGCTGTAAGCATCACGACAGTGTTTTACCAGCAGTGCTTTTCTTTTTCTTTTCAGTTCTTCTTGTGCATTATATTATTTTAGTACAGGACAACATTCTGTATGATGCTGAACGGTTTCTGTGAAAGTTATTTATTTTTCTTCGCCTGCGGATTACGTTATTGCACAAAAAGATTTTTCTCATCTCTTGCACGCTGCAGCTCTGGACACGTGAGAGCTTGGGGAATTTATATGCATGCAGGGACTCAGCGTGGGGTGGTGCGAGTTTATTATTATTATTATTATTATTATTATTATTATTATTATTATTATTATTATTATGTTCCTTCTGCTGTGATTGCGACTCACGGCTACTTGTGGGGAGTGTGACTTTCCCCTTTTCGAGGTATTTATTTTAATAATAAAGCAAGAATTGCGACAGCTTGAATAAAAATGACCATATTTTATCATTTTCAAGCACATTAATGGTTGGCATATGTGCATTTGACGTCAACGTTTTGGAAACCAATTTCTTTCAAAAAAGAATGTTTCGTGTCATTTGTTCTGACGGTCGGTGACGAATCATGCGGCCGAGCCTTCTGAGCGCGACGCGCATCGCTAAGTGCTCTCAGGAGCGGCAGAAGCGGGCGAATCAGTGGCTTGTGCCTCTCCCTCGGAAAAGCGGAAAGCACCAGAGTTGCCATATATATGCTTGCTACCGTATTCTCATCGCATTGGTACCATGCATAGCATATAGAGGAACTTCAGAAAGTGACACGGCAAGTCTGAGGCCGAGCATTCCCAGCGCGCGCTAGCCTCCGCAACGGCCGGGAGCTGGTTTAGAGAGGGTTGGCTCGGAGCGCCCCCGCCAAGTTGCGGCGATAGGTAGCAACAGCCCCCCCCGTGCGCAGGCCGTAAAAGAGAGAGCGAGCGCGCGCGTCCAGACCGGCCGTGTCCGTAGCGACATAGCGCCACGATGTCTTTACTGAGGTCGCTGGCCTCGGCCGTGCTAGCCTCTGTAACACTGCGCCGGTTACTCGTGTGTACGCCGCCAGATGCCGCGACGATACCGTTGGGTGGCCCTTCGGTGCTCGTGATGTTGCGTGGCTTGCGCTTCGTGGCAGCCCACCGCATGTCCCGCGGAAAGGGGCTGTTCAAAACGCTGAGTCGAGTCGCGTCGATCTCTGACGATGTGCGCATTTAAAACTTTGTAGTAAATTATACTCTTAACACAGAGTGCTGATATTGTTGTGCTAATGATCAGGAGGACTCGGGCTATCGGTGCAACGCATTTGTACAAAATCAGCAAAACCCTTTCAGGGTCCCTTTGCTTTCTTACACCCTTACCGTTCGGCTTGTGGCCTTTCGTCATTACGGCAGCTTTGTCTGTGCTTGTTGTGTCTATATTTCTATCACAAGCTACACGAAGCGGCATGTAACTATCTTTAACCCACTCAAAGTGTATATTTTGCCTGCCCTTGATCGAGATACCCCCTATAGATTATGGTTAGCAAATCGGTGCTTCTGCGCTTCTTACCACTATACCGCCGCAGGGCCAAGGGCGTAGTTTGACACTGCTGGTTTAGACCAACCGAGCAGCTTAGTGTCCTGTGTCAAGTTCCGCAATGAGAGAAATCATGCCGCTTCGCAGGCAAAGAAGACTGGTCAAGCGCTGAGCACTAATTCCCGCTCCACTGTCCGGTGCGGGAATTGTTTTTCAAAATAGACCGTCTCCGTAGTGCACAATTCTGGGATATGCGCAAAATTGATCGCCGTAGCCTCCGCAGAGAGGAGCTTGCTTGGACTTGCAGAGCAAGCTTAATTACAGTCTGGGCCTGTTTACTGGCCCTTCATCATTGTGGCTTTAAGAATCGGGAGGAATATTGCAGTATGTAGTGGTCGTCCGACGGGTACATTTGAAGCGCGTTGCATTTTAGCCGGGGTCGTCCCTGGGTCCCAGCAACAGCTTCCGCAGGTACAAACTGATCAACGGTAGAACGCCATCTTCCGTGACTGCCGCTTGTAGCAACATTTGCTCTAACCATCCGTGGTGCAGCAGTTCACGCGGTCGGGCAGCAACGGGCGGGAGGCAAAGGTTCGATTTTTGACCATGATTGTTTCCTTTGGTTATACTCTCGCGGTGTAGAAGAGCTAAACAAGCATCTGTTAAACTGGTTTGTCTAAACGGTTGGTCTAAAAATTAACATACAAAGGAATAAAGTAATGTTCAATAGCCTTGGGAAATCGCAGTGGTTTGAGATACGTGGCAAGGCACTGGAAGTGTAAGCGAATATGTCTACTTAGGCTAAGTAGCGACCCCTGATCTGAACCACGAGGCTGAGATAATTAGAAAGGGGTGGAGTCGTTCGGCAGGCATTCTCAGATAATAAAAGGCAGCTTACCATGCTCTCTTAAGAGGAAGGTGTATGACAGCTGCATATAGCAGGTACTTGCTTACGATTCAGAAACTTGGAGGCTACGAGGCTTCGATAAGTAGAGGACGACGCAGCGAGCAATGGAAATCATAGGAGGAGTAACGTTAAGGGGCATGAAGAGAGCGGAGTGGGCAAAAAAACCAACGTGTGTTGAGCACATATTAGCAGAAATTAAGGGGATGAAATGGGCCTGCACAGGACATATAATGCTAAGGAAGTTAACCATTTGTCGTTAAGGGTAACCGAGTGGATACTTAGGGAAGGCAAGCATGCCGGGAGGCGGCAGATAGTTTAATGGGCAGATGAGATCAGAAAGTTTTCTGGGCTAAAGTGGCCTCTGCACAGGACCGGCATAATTGGAAATCTATGGCAGAGGCATTTGCCCTTCAGTGAGCGCCGCTGATGATGATAATTATGACGACCGAGGTCTGGCAGACAACTCTCCCTGTATGCTCCTGCTAGGCTCATTGGGAAAAGGAGACAAATTATGGATGAGGGTCTGCATAACACAACTTTTCTTCAAAAGATAAATGCAATGGTCTGCTTACTGTGCTCAAATAGTTACTCACTTTTTCTGGATTGTGGGACCTGAATTCTTTAGTTGCATTCGATGTCCACATGTTTTTATGGAAAAAAGAGAAACGGTATAAAGTGGGTAAGAGAGAAAATTCATCGTCCAGGAACAAGCATATACAAAAAAATAACTGCACAATATTTGCTGAGACGACGGAGAAATAACTAGAATGACTGGAAAAGAACTAGCTAACTGAAAAAAATAACTTTTAGTTATTTCATTTTCTGAGTAACTAAATAATGACGGAATTAATGCTCCTTTTGACGTCAGGTGTAGAAACAAGAGCAGGCAGTTTCCAGCCGAATTCGTAAACAAACTGCGGATTCCCTGCTCCATGCAGCACACTAATACCTGGCTCACGTTCTCACGGGAGCCTCCAGAATTGACGGGTACTATTCTCGGATTATGTTGCAGGGGCCCTGTAAATTTTATTGAAGTGGTAAACCTGGTCTGAGCGAAGTGTAACGACACAGCAAATGCTGGTCTTCTGTTGGCTTAATGCAGTCATTTAACGTAAGTTAACGAAACGGCTATGGGATTTTCCATAAATTATAGAAACGACGTAAGCGTCGCCGAGTGCCCAACGAAAAGAGAAAGCAAAAGAAAAACGTCATCTTCAGCGAATGCAAAACATCGGCAACTCAGCGGTATTATGGAACAACGCGCATTGTTCCCACACATTCAAATAGGACCCGGCGGGCCATCACCATCACAGAAAGGCCACAGACGGGCCCAGACCTACCTGAAATGTCGAGGCGCATATGCAGCCATCTATTCGGTCCGGGCATAATGGGCTGCCTAGGTGTTCAAACTGCTATCCCTTTCTTGGGACCATTCATTGAAGAACCTCCACACACACGCACACACACATTGTGCATTCTCTTCTATCGTTTTTATATATATATATTTATATATATATATATATATATATATATATATATATATATATATATATATATATATATATATATCCACACGCCGGCCTCGCGGCCGGAACGTCGAAATAAATGTTTTGTTTTTCAACGTGATCCCTCGGTGATATAATTAACCTGGTGCCAAGGATTCATCTTGGAACTATATATATATATATATATATAGCAGTTGAAATAAACGGAAGACCATGCGAGAAACTTATTTTCAACGTTTTGGCGTCAGGGCAATCGAGGAAGGCCGGACAACCGGCCGAGACGTTGTAAAGAAATCAATATCGGGCACGTTCGTGTATATATAAGAAAAGAAGCGTGTACACGCACGAAAAAGCAGTACTTTTATGCCCAACGTTTCGGCCGTGGCACGGCCTTCATGTTGACTACAGAAAGGCGGAAACACTTGCGAAACGCACGTTCGGAGCCGCAGGGCAACCACCGCTGGGCAGGCGAATGGCGGGCGAGAGAAACTAGAAGAGCGCAAAAACAAGTTGTGCGTCGCTTTCGCGACGTCAAGGTCATGTGATTGCGCGCCGCAGTCACTCAGCATGGCGGATGCACTGGCTCCGCGGACAAGGGGGAGAAATCGAGGAGGTTGACGGCTCCGGCGAGGGTGTCGCGGCGTAGTTCAAAGAGTGGCGCTACTTTCCAACATCAAGGGGCTTTACGCTGCGTGAGATATGGACGCCATCTCGCAGCGCCGTCGGGAAACGTGAGCTTGCGCAGAATCCCTGGGCAACTGCCATGTGGCAGCACCAAATCGTCGGCAGAGACCTTTTTCGTGCATAGCGTCGCATTTTTAGTGCAGCCTAACAAACACTAGGGTCTTTAAAATTACCTATCTGTGTATTTTCTAGCAAAGGAACACACCACCTAATACTTGTGTATTGATGTTGCGCCTCAGATATGCGTAATGTTTGCGTTTTTAACGATAATGCTCACAAGTATGAACGCAGCTACCAGTTCAAGATGGCTGGGCGTTAGGCAAGTGCTTAAACTTTGGTCGTGTGGCTGAATCGTGTCACAGACAAACAGACAGACCAAAATTTCTGCGTTCAAATATACCAAGACTATCATCTTTAAAATACATGTTGCAGCTTCAGTTAACCCACATTGTTGATAGCGCAGCATTAATTGTACTTACCGCAGTCTCTGTGAGGCACGCAGTAGGCGTCCGAGCGTTGGGAGGTTCCATTCACGCACGCGCATCTTTTCTTCGTACCGCTACATGGCCATCGTTCAACGCCGGGGCATAAACTTCCAGGGACGCCCACGTTATGGTAGCAGTCAACTTTGTGCTCGTTGTGCTTGCATGCTGGCGCAATGCGATATTAGTAAATATTAGTCCGATGGCATATTTTTTGTGACAATGTGAAACTGGAGAGATATTGTGCAAAACACTTGTCCACGCGCGTGAATAGAAGCGTGCTTTGAGTAAGCCTTTTTAGATCGTAAAGGAATGCTCATATGTAAAACCAATTTATGTACGTCACGTGAATATTGAAAAGCAGAGATTCAGCGGGCGGCGAGTACGTGCGGTACATATACGGTGCTAGTATAGGGCGACAGCATGTGCATCTAGAATTTCGAACACGTACAGGGTGCTGCGGCTAAATTCCGCCACACCTTTAAAAAACCACATGCACGTTACGGGTGATGAAGCTAACTTAATGTTATTCACTGTCGTCTAGATCACATCCACTGCATTTCGGAAAAGCTGGAGGTAATTAATCTTAATTATTTACTAGCTTCTATACGGTTGCTTTAAACGCAGCATGACTAACGGTGAAGCTGTAAAGCATGGTAATTTGTGTGCAGTTGATGCATTTCTATGATAATAAGTTCTCTAGCTTTAACTTTTCCGGGCTTCTAAGAAAATGTGCGAGATTTCAAAAACTACCATACGGCTAGTGCTTGTGTCACACACTTCGCTCAGGCACGCCGTTCAGTAGCGGCGTTTCGGCAGACCCGTAGGCTTCCACTTACGCTTAGGCCTGCGGCGCCCTAAAAGCCTCGAAGTGGTACACTTAGTTTTGAGTTCGCCGGCCGACCCGTGCGGTTGGCACGTGTGGTGGTGTTGGTCCTGACTGACGCACACTCAGACAGACACGGATAGGTGCTTAGAAACAAAAGCAAAAGCATTTAATAACGAGCAAGGCAATAGGCAATTACAAAATAAATGAACTCAGACTATAGGAACACGCGCGACAGGAACTCGGAGGAAATACATGCGACAAGGTATCAATATAAGTATAAACAACGCAGGAGTTAACACTGGTAATAAAATAACTAGATGAAAAGAAAACGTAACGAGAACTAACTCGATGCACTATCTCTGGTGCGACGCAGCGCACGCTTCGTTCTGACACCGAAATTCGGTGTATGTAAAAAGAACATTAAATGAAAATAATTATGCCCTACGGAAATGTCCAACAATAACGGTCGTGACGCTTACGTAGAGGAGTTGACGGGTGTCACTGATGTCTCGCCGGCTTCGGTAGACGAAGAGAGTGCCCGATGTTGTGCACGACTGTTTTCGTCACTTCGGCTGCTCCATACCCGACGACTACGCGAGACTCGCGACACCGCTGACTGCTCTCTTGCTGGTCAAGACGTCAACTGCCGTGGCAGCGAAATCGGGCCAGAATCATCGTCTCCTTTTCGCGTGATGAACAAAGCGCGCCGCCCCGCTGCGGGGGGGCCCCAGCCCGACGGCTGCGTTTCTTTGGCGGTGCCGGCGGCATCCCGAGGCGTTGGCGATAAAATGGCCCGCAAGGCCAAGCTTTTCCTCGGGAGGCAATTAGCGGCTTTTCCCCTTTTTCCGAAGGACGCCGAACCTCGCTCCGCACATTCCCACGCCGTATCTTATCTCGTTGGACACGAGGGCGGCCGAGAACACCTGGCGGCTGTGACACTGCCCCCTCCTCAAGAATATTGATCCTCAATATTTAAAAAAATCACAAACGCGCAGTGTTCGAGAAGGTCATCAGTGTCCAAGTCGTGCACGATTGCACCTTCCGCGCAGCAGTTCTCTGACGGGACCCGATCACGCATAAACAATGAAGATGCACTCACTGGCACAAGATGTCCGACGTCACATATGTTGCGCACCAGTTCACGGTCAAACACACAAACCAGCAAACACCGACACTGTGTTCATGAAAAGCAGTAGATTAACAACACTCTGTATAATTTAAACACACGGATGTCACTGCAGTCATCAACGATAAGTGTGAGATAACCTGCCGGCAATTGAACAATGCACAAGGCATGCACACAACACACAAAACAGAAATGCTTACAAATCATTAAGATATATCGACCCAACCGTGAGAGCTATAGAGAGTAAAAGCATACGAAAAATAACTCACTAGGTCGCACTGCCGTGTAAGCATTGCGGTATTCCGGGAAGTGTCGAGGGCAAACGCAGGTCCGCTTTTTCCTTCTGCGCAACCCCAAGACCTTTCTTTCGTCCTTTCTTTCTTATGTGTTGTTTGCAGACGCGAGGAGACCACTGACCACTTGTTGTGCCACTGTCCACAATTCGAGGAACATAGACTGTCTGTGACCGAGTCGTTCAAGAAGCACGACGATCGTCCTCTAAGTGAAGGGATGATCTTGGAATACCGTCCTCACCGATCAATGGCTCAGAACGCAATGAAAGCGCTTTGGGGCTTCCTGTAAACATCAGGCCTTACCGAGCGCCTTTAAAAGTGCAGGACTGTCCTCTAGGTTTCACGTTCCCCATCTCTTCTTTCCTTCCCTTTCTCCCGTCCCCTAGTGTAGGGCAGCGGACCGCTCTCCTGATTGGTTAACATTCCTACCTTCCCTTCTTTGTTTCTCCGTCTCTTCTTTCAAGCTTTTTATTGCGATAGCAATTGTGTGGATTGTCTCGGCTGGTTTTTGCTGCCCCGTCGCCGCCGTCATGAACATTATATATATATATATATATATATATATATATATATATATATATATACACAAAAGTACCAAAGAAAAATAAGTCAGATAAATGCTTCCGAGCCCCGCCACGGTGGTCTAGTGGTTATGGCACTCGGCTGCAGATCCGAAGGTCGCGGGATCGAATCCCGGCCGCGGCGGCTGCATTTCGATGGAGGCGAAATGTTGAGGCCCGTGTGCTGTGCGATATCAGTGCACGTTAAAGAACCCCAGGTGGTCGAAATTTCCGGAGCCCTCCACTACGGCGTCTCTCATAATCAGAGCTGGTTTTGGGACGTTAAACCCCACAAATCAAATCAAATGCTTCCGAAGCGCGGAATCGAACCAGGAACCTCTCCCTCCGCAGCGCGTGGCGCTAACCGCTACGCCACGAAGAGCATATCCTTCAGGGCGCTAACGGCGAGCCTTAATACACACCCTTTACCGCTGACAGGACTCAGAGACGGCAGGCGCTTATAAGCGTTTCTTCATTACCAGCGAGATGGCGCGAGGAGCGCAGCGGCCGCATTTAAATGTCGGCCAGCTCGCTCGCTTCTTCTATTTGCGCAGGGCCTTGCCCTTGCGCTGTCTGCTAGCGCGGTTGTCTCGCGGTGAGAGGAAGATGGATGTTTCGAGCTTTGACCGTGATGTCCGCGCTGATGTTACGGGAGCGTACGAAAGTCACTCGAGCTTAAGGGATGCCGCTAAACGAGCAAACAGAAGATGAGCGTGAACTATCAAGTGTCACAGCTCGACACTTGAAGCACGCTAGTTTCCTTCCCTGCTTCGGCCTGCCTTTACAACAGGAGCGCTGTTCAAACTGAGAGTATCCATTGTGACAGCTTATTCGCGCTCGTTCGGTGCATATCTGTGCGTTCGTTTCGTGCCTGCTTCACTTGATAGCTCGCGCTCATCTTCTGTTTGTTCATTTAGCGGCCTCCCCTAGCTTTGTATGTGTAGCTTTGTGACACACAACGTATAAAGCCCTTCGTACCAGCACGCGCTGCCCACGGGAGTGAGACACTTGCGCTCACTTAGCAAGTGCTTGTTTGCTACAATTAATATTGCTCCTGAAGCTGCGAGCATCACTTCGTATAGCATTACAGTTTCTTGCTATCGCATTCATTGCTTCGCCCTTGCGGCGAAACTGTGACTTATTTTCTTTTGTTCCTTATCTCCTTTTATACTGTCCTTCGCATAGTCAGTATCACGTAGCAGTGTGGGCGGTGGGTCAGTGTCCCTAAGGAGCTCCGTTCTTGAACCAAAGCCGCGCTAAAATAAGGGCTCTTCGTGCTGCAGATTGAAACCGTCGGGTGTCGAGAACAGCACCCTGAGCGATTCAGCCACTGTCGGTTGATTTATTTATTGATTTATTTATTTATTTATTTATTTATTTATTTATTATGCTAGGGAAGTGTCAGATTAAGTCACTGCCGTTTCATCGTTCGCGTGCTTTAAAGGGCTACTAAACAGGCTCCTACTTTTTTTAATCGGTCGGCCTCCCCACCCTTCTCTGCCGAGGAGAGGGTAGGCGCGGCGCGCTGTCGAGACTCCGCCCACTTACAGAACGCGCGCCGCGTTTCAGGAACGCAGATCCGACTTGCGTGACGTAACTGACAAGTAGAGGAGGTGATGCGGAGGCCTTTTCTTCTATTGGCTCACGCCGGTGGGATGGCCACAGGGTCTGACAACAGACCTGATTTCGACCAATCAACGAGCTACAACTGCGCAAAGTTGTTCACGGCGCAACATGACGACACCTAGGATGTAAGGACGGCTGGTCAATCGCAGGAAAGAGACGCGGGAATTTTTTTTGAAATACGGCGTCTGTGTAGCGCGCAACGCTGCCATCTGCGCAGAATGTGGTCGCCGCAAGCGTCTCTATGATTGAGTCAGCTTGTTTGGGCACGGCCGGTCTGGACGCGCGCGTTCGCTCCGTCTTTGAGCGAACGCGCGCGTCCAGACCGACCGTGGTTTGGGTTAAAAAAAAGTAGGAGCCTGTTTAGTGGCCCTTTAAAGCGGGGATTTTGTATGTACGGAAGAGTGCACACAGCGCAACACGCGCCCCTAAACAAATGTGCGCTCTTCAGTGCACACTCGGCACATGAAGATGTGAACGCGTATATCTGCGTTTGCGCGTATTTGATGATGATGGTAGTGGTTCAGTCAAGGAAAAGACGCTACTTTCTGCAGCCTTCGTCGGGAGCACGGCTAAGCGCCCGCGGGGAGGGCGGGGAGGTAGAAGGTACGGAAAGGGGATGGAAGAGATGGAAAGGAGAGAAAAGAGAAAAGCTGTAGCTGCAGTGGTGGTCTTCGAAAATTTCGACCACCTGCGGAGTTCTCTAACGTGCACTGACAGCGCACAGCGCACGGGCCTCTGGCATTTTCGCCTCCATCGAAAATGCGACCGCAGTTGCCAGGATTGAACCCGCGTTTTATGGGTGGCAGCCGAACGCCACAACCACTTCACCGCGGCGGCGGTTGGCTGGACCTAGCTTACTATGGGCAGTGGCACACACCCCCTCACTCTTGCACCGTTGTTTGGCACTTTGTGTTCTCAGCCAGAGCTCCGATATATTAAGAGCGGTCTGTGAGGGCCTGTGAAAGGAAGACGGAAAGAAAGCACACGCCAAGGTTCGTTTGCCCCCATTTGAGAATGAGGAAGGGGATAATTTTCTCCTCGACCCATTCCTTGTCTTCGTTTATCCCAATTAGCAACGATGCCTCCGGCTTTTTAAAGGGACTGTCTACCGTCCCTCATCGCTCTCCCGTTTTTTGGCTCAACAGAAAGCGTACCTTTCGAAGTGTCCCAGCGTGCAGTGGTTTCTCCAGAAACTCAATAGAAATTATTAAAACACATTTTTTTTTTCATCTACGAAGGCACTTCTTTCCTAGTGTAGGCATGCTAGCAACTATGGTTACTGCGCAGGATGCGTCGTCGTCTCCCTGGAAACCCTTTCGGGCGCGGGAGGCTTCTCAACACGAACCGGTTTCAAGGTCGACATTCCAGAGGTGACGAGGAGGAGGAGAGGCGACGGAAAGTCGGCGCGCGGGGGTGCGCCTCGGACATGCAGCGCCGCATGCATGACAAGCGCAGTACTACACGCCTTTACAGGCAGACGAATTCGGAGGCAGCGCCACCTGCGCCACCGCGAAAGCAGCGAAAAAAAGAATCAATTGCTATTGCACGCTATAACAAAGTGTCTCATAGGGTGAAGTACGCTTGTAAGACATACATAAAAGTTTTCCAGAAGAATATGTATGCCTGCGTGGGCTGGTTCTCGCACTTGGAAAATGACGAACACGCTGTTGGGTGTCGCTAGCGGCTTTTTCTGCGCCACTTTCAGAGCAAAATTAAAAACCTAATTCCTTTTTTGTGGGGTGAAAGCGTGCTCGTTCCCGTAAATGTGCCGCACGATCTGGCCAATTTTACCACAATCCTAAAAAATTTTCCGAGCGGTAGACAGTCCCTTTAAATATTACGATAAAAAAACTAGAGCGACTGTTCACGTAAGGAGAAGCGATGTAACGGAGGTGCCTTTATATAAACTTTCTGTAAACTTAGTTTATATAAAGATAATCGAAAGGGAAACAAAAGCAGTCAATTCCCATGTCACATCATAAAAATAATGCAACATCACGCGCACCCTTTGTTTATACTTGCAAAGTGTCAAACATAGAGATATTTAGGACAGTGTCCATCGGTAATCTCGAATGAAACCATCGATATTGAACGAAGGTGGAGCGTTCCGCAACGCATAATACTGCCGGCAATGCGCCACCAGTGCGATGGCTCCTGTATGTCCAAGCGAAAAGCAGTCAGAATTACAGCCGTTTCCAGCTATTACCAGTGGGAAACAGCTTCATTTTAGTGAGACGAACTCGTTCACAAATGCAACCGAGTCCTTTCTCTGTGACTTCATCGAAGAGCCAGTGAGTGCTAGCGTGCACCAGTGTAAGCCAGTGACGCCGGTTTTTGTACTAGGACCGTATCCTGCCCACCTATATAATCTGTGTCAACGGCACAGTCATGAATACGGCTGTTCTCTCTGTTAATTTTATTAGACACTAGACATCCAGAATTCCACATTCGCCTGTTGCTTATCTCATTCCTGAGAAGCGAGCATCAGTGAAGGAGTGTGGCGAATTCACCACACCTCTGCAAACGTATCAAGGTGGATGTGTCGAACATGGTGACCGGGGCTCCAACAAATTTTCAGCAAAAGTCGCTATGCATTTATATACCGGAGTTCTGTATAATTCACGTCAGGCATGGGTGGTTCAGAAGACAGGATCCTTTTTACCGCTTTGGGGCATATGCTGTAAGATTCTCCATTCAGTGAGAACTAGCGGATTACCGCCGTGCTCATGGCTGTAATTTGAGTAGTTTTCGCCTGGCTTTACAATATACAAAGCAAAGGTGTAGACGGGTCCGTCTCCAATATCTGGTCTCGGAAAGGCCGACTGAAGTCAATGTGGCACTTCTTAAAATTTGCAAGTGTGCTGACTACAGTTAAAAGCAGTAACCAATGAATGCAAGTTCAATTTTTTTCCATATCAACGCAGTTATATTGTACGTCTACTTGGAAATCATGAACATAAATATTGAATAACCTTGTGTCAAGAAACATGTTTGCTAGCAATATAGATGTTTAATTTTTTTGAAATTTAAAAGAGAGGATGCTCACCTAAAACAATGCACCATTTGGAAATGATTACAATTAACACAACGCTTATTTCCGTGATTGTGGCCATGCTTGCCGCAGGATGTGAAGAGATGCTGAAATAAGAAACAAGCAAGAAGAGCGAGACTTGTGAGAGTGGAGTGACGTATCTTACATGTTCCAAATATGTACGAGTCCATTATCACGTGGTTGTTACGCTCGAGGAAAAGGAATACAGACCGCTGAAAATCAAACTCTTTATCGGCGAAGGTTTGCTTACCAAAGAAAAATTAACTGCACAAAAAGTAGCTGTGAGCACATTGGTTGGTCGTCGCTAATCGGTTTAGCGGTGAAACGTGTCGGCTTTTTTGCGTGCGTCTTCGTACACCCTAGCACTGCCGATGTTGGTAACGTAGTCTGGAACGTATTCAATTGCACGCGTCATGCGCACTCAGTTAGTCGAACACTCGCAACGATGCAGGAGGCTTCGAGAAAGTTCTGGCGTCGCTTGCGCCGAGTTACAGAGCTTGTAACATTGAAAGGCGGTCGTCAGACAAAAGAAAGGAGGGGAATATGCGTGTCCCTCTCGGTAAGCTCCGCACATGCGGAACTCCTCAATACAGGAACGTCTTCACGGCTGCGTTTGATAAACGTGTCATTCTTGAATCGTGTGTCTGGCGCCCGGAATAATTTGCCTCACGGACGCACATTATATATATATATATATTATATTATATATATATATATATATATATATGTAATTGTTTGTGGGATTGCCGGAACCGACCGCTTTTATTTTGTTCCTTGCGGTTCCAACTGATGTCTGTTATAAGGTATTTATTTATTTGATTGATTGATTGATTTGTGGGGTTTAACGTCCCAAAACCAGCTCTGATTATGAGAGACGCCGTAGTGGAGGTCTCCGGAAATTTTGACCACCTGGGGTTCTTTAACGTGCACTGACATCGCACAGGCCTCAACATTTCACCTCCATCGAAATGCAGCCGCCGCGGCCGGGATTCGATCTCGCGACCCTCGGATCTGCAGCCGAGTACCTTAGCCACTAGACCACCGTGGCGGGGCTATTTATTTATTTGGAACGTACTACCAGTCTTAATGGGGGCTCTTGTCGAGGGCAAACAAATTAGAAAAACACAGACATACTCAGAGTAGTTAAGTGCGAATACAGGGAACAGAGAAATTACACAATGTTAAATTTGGTGATTTATAGCAATTCAGTAACGTACGCACCAACCTTGTGGCAAAGCAAAGAAAACAAAATATATAAACAAATTCAATCGTTAGGAGTGCGTATGTGTTCGTCAAGTAACGTTAGGAACTTATTGAACTTATTTACATGCCAACAACTATAGTTATCCAGTGTGGTAAACTATTGCATTCCCTTATCACCTGTGTAAAGAAAGGAATATTTGAGGCAGTTAGCTTTGAAACGGCATTCCTGTAACGTTGGAGGATTTTTATGTCCTGATTCTCTGGTTTCAGACACAGACCCTAAACTGTCGATTTTAACCTGCTTATGGTGAAGTTGGAGGAAGATTTTTTGGCCATCCTGCTACAGCGTACTTCCGAAGATACGCACTCTTGAAACGCCCGCGTTCGACGCAGTCCCTCCTGCATCGTTATTTCGGGCACCAATAAATACATTAACGCCATCGTAACAAAGCAAAATTAAGTCGCCGAGACACAAGAATTCAAAATCTGGGCATGAATAAAATCGTAACTCACGCTGCGCGAAGCAGACGCGTGCGAGCCCACAGAGTAGGTACTCCTGTACTAATAAACCTATTCGGTGCGGGTGTTTACTGCTGAGAACTAACCCGACCTAGGCATCACATTAAATGGACGAATCGGCTTGTAATTCTCTCCTTACAAAATGGGCGACCTCTGTGACATTACCGATGATAAAAGTCGTTCGCCCGCGCACAGCAGGACTGAAACATCGTCGTCACTTCAGCGTCTTCTTGACAAGTTAAAATATCACCTTTTAACTCGGCGAGCTGTCCGCTGTCGTCACTTGCATCTGCTCCTTGTTTCTGCGACACTGAGCCGACATGCAAATCTTCCTAGAAACAATGTTCACTGGCGAGAGGCTTGCCACATAATTGCTGCTGTACACTAGCGCATTACGGTGAGGCTTAGCGATTGCGAATCCTGCTAAAAAAATGAAAGTTCTTTTCTTTAGAACCAACTGTGCACGGCCCTAAGAAGCGTTCTTGACAAAGATACTAAAAACTTAAGCAATAAAATTTGCGGGAGAAATAGACGGGTTCGTACGATCAAGGCCAATAAAAATTGTAAAAGCAGGACTCCTTGGCACCCCATTGATGTTGCTGGGACTCACTAAGCATCTGAACGCGCCTCCATTTATACTGGACATTGTTAAAGATGTACTAAAGTGTGACAACGAATGAGCTTGAAATCCTACACTAAGATTTTAAAGCTCTGATATCGTCCATTTCACCATCACAGGTCGATTGCTCAAAAAGAAACGTCTTCGGAACGACTTTTTCAGCCATGCAACCAACCTAACAATTGAGAAGTTCGTTGCATATAAGAAACCTCTTATATAATCTTTATAAACTAAGGGAAGGCATTTGATTCCAGAGAAACCTAAGTAGTCCTAGAAGCTTTGCGTCGAGAAGGGGTACCGAGCGTGTACGTGCAATCCATAAGTAACATATATAAGGATTGCACAGCCCCACTACTCCTACATGAGAAGATCTACTCATTGTTATTCACAGTTTGTCTAGAAGTCGGTCAAACGTCCAGACTGGGAATACGAAGAATATCTCAGCAGTTTACGGTTTTCAGACGACATTTTTATCTTCAGCAAAGACGGTGACGAACTACAAAACGCGATTGAGGACCTCAACCGGGAAAGTCTTAAAATACGACTACGAATGAATAGGCAAAAGACAAAAATTATGCTCAGCAGTCTTTCTACAGAACACGAACGTAAAATTAACAATGCACCCTTAGAATGTGTGAACGAACACGTATATCTGTGGCAGTTACTAAAGGGGACACATAGGCATCTAAAAGGAAATCCTCCGTAGAATAAGGATGGGATGGAGCGCACTCGGGAGACATTCCCAAATCATGACTGGAAGTTTTTCACTGTCACTAAAGCGAAAAGTATTTAATCATTGCATTCTGCCAGTACTAACGTACGGTGCAGAAGCATGGAGGATAACTAAAAAAAGTAGATAAGAAATTAAGGAGTGCGCAGCGTGCAGTGGATAGAAACATGATTGGTGTAATGCTAAGAGATAAAAAAAAAACGAGCGGAGTGGAACAGCGAACAGACAAATGTAGCTGATATTCTTATATCAATCAAAAGAAAAAAGTGGACCTGCGCAAGGCATATCATGCGGAGTACGCGGACAACAGATGGACAGCAATAGCGACCGAATGGATATCAGGAGAAGAAAAATGCAGCAGAGGCAGGCAAAAGGTTAGATGGAGCGATGCAGTTAGGAAGTTCACGGGCACAAAGTGAAACCAACTTATACTTTCCTATACACTTTTCTTTTTGTCTACCACGTGAACGAGACGACTAGGAGAGCAGCAATACGCAGGCGGCTAGATAGATAGATGGGGTCAAAGTGATTCAGGCTCACCAGAAAATACATTTCATTTAGTATTTTCGGGTTAAAAAGCAGAGAATACTTCAGGTATCGGTGCCAGCTAGTGCAGGTTCCAAAGGATTTTTCACACGAAAGTGTTTTATGCCGGGGTCCCCCGAGAAACCTGTGACGTACTTCCGTAACGGAAGTAGATGTCTGAAAAAGAAAACACGCCTTTGAGTTTGAAAAAGTACCACCCGCTGGGATTCGAACTCACAACCAGCCAGCGTGTTACAATTGGAGCTGGAAGCGCTACCGATCACGTCACCGACACACTCCACATGTGGCGGACAAAGGCGACCCTTATATATTTAAAAGATAGGACAAAGGCGAGCCTTATATATTTAAAAGATAGCTTTACCATCTGCATCTGATTGATGCCCAGTCAAAGCAAATGTATTTGGCAAACAAAGTCACTCAAATTAACATCACCTCCCTGTCACTCCACTCACGGTTCTCAGCCGTGGTGCCACCACCTAGGAACGATGGAACGAAGTCGTTAATTGTCGCGTTAATGTGCGCGCTGACAGCGTTTCAGTAGTTTCGACTCCTCTATCGCTGCGCATGCTTAGGCGTTCTGCCGACGCGTTGTTTCAGCCACGGCCGCTGCTTAATTTCTCTTGTGTGACGTATATGATAGCCAGTTGCGTTGTCACGCGGTTTTCTCCAGGAACGCAAAGACGGCTTTCGACAAGCAATTGATCCACCTTTCGCAAAGCGAAGTGTGCGTTTACAAAACGATCCGCCGACAAACAGTTCGGTTACGTTTGCAAGGTTTTACCGTTTGCGAACGCTCCTCGTTTATGGCAGGTTTGCGCAGGCCGCTGGCGCGTTCAGTGCATTGTCTCTGGAGAAATATGTCGTTCGAGAGCTTTCGCTGGCGTTCAGCTGTCCAAGATCCCTGTACAGTGTCGAGGTTCTTTTGATGTGTACACGCAAAGGGGAGTCCAACCTAACCCATCTCCCGCCTTTCTATTCGCCAGATTGCCGCTTATCTGCGCAGACAAGTTTCACTTTCGTGTTATACCGATTCCTATGACAGAAGTATCAACCACATGTTTTTTTTTTCATGACCCGTCTGTGTAGCCTTCAGCGTGCTGGTCGGGACGGAAAGAAAGAGCTCGGATGACCGAACTACGCTCATACTTGATGTAGTAATTTCGCTAGCGTTTCACGCATCAAAAGCAAAATTGTGAGAGGGATTCAGAACGCCATTAGGCTGTTTTGGTACTGCCATGTCAGGAGCATGTTTCCAAATGAAATTGTCGAATTAGATGCGATGGATGACTTTGCTGCATAACTGGAGCCGTGTTGTGACTGCGCACAAGAGCATTAGATCATCAATCACATAAAGCGTTACATGTACACGTCCAATTGTGTGTTTCTGTAGGATGTGAAGCCTGAATATTGCAATATGTTCGTGAGTGACATTTATTTTAACCATCATTGTAGAACTGTAAGATTTCATACTAGTAGTCTTAGATTTGTTACAAGTACCATGTTCATTTTAACATGGCAAGTTCTTGTATTGATTGCCCGGCTAACGGTTGCTATTTTTTGTATTTCTGTTATGTATTTGTTCCTTGTCATTCCCGTGTTTATGTGTATTCGAATAATCCAATTCTTGTATAGGCCTGTGAAAAGGCCCGCAGTATTGTTAAATAAATAAAAATAAACACTTCCAATAATGCTGCCAAACTTCTTTAAACCTTTCGGTCCTGAATTTTCTTTCGCTTATATTTTTCCTGCCGTGTTATTACGCTTCTATATCGCTCACAAAACCAAAGCTTTTCGGAGAAGCGTCCGTCCAAAATGTCACGCATTGTTTGAAATCATGTCCTCACATGAGGACGCGAGGGCTGAATGTCTGAAATGGAGACGAAAGTGAATCTTTGGTGACAGTTTCTTTGCAGCTCACAGAAATACTTTGAGTTTTTAAAGGTTGCTAAACTAGATAGTAACCTTCGACGTTCTTTTTCTCGTAAGGTTTTCAACAAGACAGAAGACGGGACTCGTAGATCAAGACAAAGGCAGAAGCCTCTGAGTTAACACTTGTGAGCGTGGGACAGAGGCGTCGCTGACAATCGTTTTGGTAAAACATTTTCAATTCATTCATTTAAGATCGCTGTCAAAAGGCGCGGAATCCCTTAAAGCAACTTCTTGCATTGTTTTGTACGACAGCCACGAACATTGCACTTATCACATTCGGATCTCGCCTTTCGCTCACATCCGTCAGTGACGCAGCGCTGCTGCTCAACTTTTTCGACAAGCCAGTGACCAACATGTTCGTACTTCATATCTGCAACTGGCCTTCGCTTGCGCCCCGCCGCGGTGGTCTAGTGGCTGTGGTACTCGGCTGCTGATCCGAGGGTCGCGGGATCGAATCCCGGCCGCGGCGGCTGCATTTCGATGGAGGCGAAATGCTGAGGCCTGTGCGATGTCAGTGCACGTTAAAGAACCCCAGGTGGTCAAAATTTCCGGAGACCTCCACTACGGCGTCTCTCATAATCAGAGCTGTTTTGAGACGTTAAACCCCACAAATGAATCTTCGCAGTTGCTTTTTTTTTGTTTTTACCTGGAAGTTTGGCGCAACCCACTACGGGGGATCGGCCATGAATCGCGCGGCAGGAGAAGGCCCTTC
>CM023487.1:41799671-41832444 GCA_013339685.2 Hyalomma asiaticum | reverse complement strand
ATATATATCAGCTCCGCGGAAAGGAAGCGCAGAAGAGCCCACGCAGGCCAGCGGGGGTGCTGTCGAGGGACAGTGCAGCCTCCGCGCTGGCAACAAAAGAAAGGAGGAAATAAAGAGTTGAACGGGAAGCGAGCCGAGTAGAGAGAGAGAAGCGACGCACGACGCCGGGCTTCAGTCACAGCTTGACATCAGTACGCGTCCTTTGCTGCGGCTCCGACAGATGCTACTGAAGGATGCTTTTGTGTGCAACCGCGTTCGGGTTACAATTATGGTTCTCGAAGCGTGCAGGGTTTCAACGACGAAGGTCGTTGAAATGAAAAGACGATGACAGGCCGAGATGAAAAATGACATGTCGTTAGCGGACAGGGCCGGCAAATATTCTCACGGCTGTGTGGCGGGTTCTGGAAAGAGACGTGGTGCGCGGGTAGGATAGCTAAGACACAGGCGACAACGTAGGAGAGAGAGGGAAATGACGTGTGTTGCGCGGTGAGCCTATCCCCTTGGGTGTTGTAGATTGTGACGTGTGGTTGACCAATGCCGTGTGTGTCATAAAAGTGTTTGTGCCATTGGTTTGCGTGATGCCAACCCCCAAGTGTGATTTGCTTGTTGGGGGACTCTTTGTCGAACCGAGGGTTGAAGTGACGACGCATGGGATGTGAGGGAGAGGGAGGTTCGGGCTTGGACCCGGGCAGACGCCCAAGTGTGCAATAAAGCTTCTCTTTACCGGGCAACGGCTCTTCCTTCGCGCTACCATCGAGTACTCGAGCCATCGAGGGGCGCCGATTCGAACCTTCAAACACCTTCCCTCCTCAGCTAGTGTTGAAGCTAGTGGAGTCTGGGGAAAGGAAATCAACTCACGGGCAAGACGTGCGCCCACTAGGAGCAGTTTCGCCAGTGTAGTGCTGACAGCATGAGCTCAAGAAAACGATCGCATGTCCGAACGCCCAACATTGGGCATTGCATAGAAGTGCAGAGGCACTCTTGGGGACCAACACTAATGATCGTGATAGCTTCGTAGTGACCAACGGTGTACTCCAGTCAGCATAAACAGCTTGGCTCTTAAAAACGGGTTTTATGTCGTGATTGCTTGAAAATATGACACTTCAGATTGCAAGGCGTTGTAGAGCAGGCACCATCATGTACTAGATCTACTTTGACGTGTTCAAATATTACATCTGTTTATGTTCGTTTCATTCAGAACAATTGCCTGCGACCTGCAGAATTCGTCGAAAAAGAAGTCACAGCGCCACTTTCGACGTCCAATTTGACTCCTGGGAACCCAGTATGTACATTCCGTTTTCTCTGGAAAAAATAAAAAGGTGTAATTTAATTAAACACATAATGCTCGCTAACAGAGCATAGGAGAATACTGTATGCTCGATCTGAAACGAAATCACACGCACAGGAAGGAACATGAGGGCACTGAGTGCTTTCACTTTGTTCGTTTCGCAGACAGATAGGCTAACTTTCAAGGCCATTGAATCTAGTGCAAAATCAATTGATTTAACACTCGTAAAGGTATCGAATGCACATTTACAAGATGTGTTCTTGCCAATGAGGTTTGAAATAAAAAAATTTTCAAACCTCCTTGGTGTTTGCATTACGTGCGCCTGTTTTTCATGCAGCCTAGTAACTATTCTCTCGTAATGTAGGATCATTGGGGTTCCATTGACACTTACCTACTTCGGCGCATTTTATTTTGATTTAGTTTTCCCTGGATTGTGTTTCGTGAAGTGTAGTATCGGCACAGCCGACCTTACCCGGTTGTGGCCAGACCAGCGACTTTTATAGATGCAATATTGGAAGATATTTCTTTACAAAGATGCATATAAGGAAACGAACGGCATAGCAATAATAACGATAAACCGAAATTAGAGCGATGAACAGAAAGGAGCAAATGAAGTGAAATCCTGGGCACTGAGAAATGACAAAAGGGAAACAATCTACTGGGTGCTTGTACAAAGTATACATGAAATATTGCGTTGTCAATAATATAATTCTGCGATAGCAAGTCTGGGTCAGACTAATATGCGGCCCTGTAGCGTCATCTCTCCATTTCTGCATTTAGGGCCAAGGAATTAAGAGCCATGTTAAATATGAGAGGAGCCCGTGTAGCAGATTTAGGCGGGCACAAAAAGAAAATAGACACCGAGAAAGAAACCGCTAAAGAAGGGGGCGGAAGTGCAAAGCACCATTACATGGAGATCTCAACCAAAATGTCCATAGCTGTGCGCGACGAGCACAAGTTAAGTAACGCAGAAGCACCTTCAGACACATGAGGCACATACTGGAAAAACCGAGTCCAACGAAAGCGAACACTCAGGGTTTGGCGAGCTGGTGGGTGTTCATGATGAAATTCGTAGCGCGCACAGAGAGCAGAAAGAGAGAAGAGAGACAAACGAAGGCTGAGTTAGCGCTCTTTGTCTCTTTCCTTTGTGTTAGTGGTTAAGGTACTCGGCTGCCACCCGAAAAACGCGGGTTCGATTCCGGCCGCGGCGGTCGCATTTTCGACGGAGGCGAAAATGTCGCAGGCCCGTGTACTGTGCGTTGCCAATGCGCGTTAAAGAACCCCAGGTGGTCAAAATTTCCGGAGCTCTAAACTACAGCTTTTCTCTCCTTTCTATCTCTTTCACACCCTTTCCCTTACCGCCACGGACGCTTAGCCGTGCTCCCGACATGGGCTGCAGAAATTAGCGTCCTTTCCTAAACCGAACCACGATCATCATCATCAGTATATTTTCTTTGTGTTTCTGTTCACTGTGTGCGCTACCAATTTCATCATGGACACAGGCATGTTAAAAATTTCAAATATTTTTTTTAGTTTCAAAATATTTCATTATATTCCTTTAAATTCGGCAGCCTATGTATGATGGGCAGAGGGCAAGGTTATGCTGTTTTTTTTTGTTTTTGCTCTTTCTAGCTCCTTTGTGTGGTACAGGCAAACGTGCTTCCGTTACAATAAAGGCATAAATTTACTTACTTCCGTACGGTGGCAACCTTGAAAGAATCATGCAGTGCTCGTTGGCGTGCAAAACTGGGAAACATTCCATTCCGTAAGGCATTAAGTCATTCTCTGTAAGAACACCACAAAAAAAAGCGCACGCGTTTATGTCTTGACAATAATAAATATGGGGATTAATCACCGAGCACTGCTGTATAACACGTCGTAACACTTCGCTCTATAAGTTCGCCCTATTCGGCGAATTGGTAACTTGCGCCAGGTTTTTTCCATGTGCGCATTACGAGCATGTAAACGTCTTAGTATTGTTTATAGTTGTAATTACCATCTTTGTCTATTTTTCAAAGCAGCTCAGGTAATTTGTTAATGTTTTGCGAACTAACTTTTAAACTGTTGTATTCAATGCAAAATGTTCAATGGAGAAGTTGTAACGTCTGTTACTGAGAGAGAGATAGAGATAGAGATACTGAAGAAAATATGGTGAATAGTGCGTGGTAACTGTCTCTCAGTGAGGACACCTCAACCGATAGACTCAGCGGGTGGGGGAATTAAAGGGACAGAGAGAAGAAAGAAAGGAGGCAGAGGTCATCACCACAGTGAGTGCACGGACAATGAGTGCCCAGATAATGAAAGGAGATCAGAGTCCCAAACCAGCCTTCATTTCCTTTTATTCTAGAGCTCGTACTCGTCCTCCTTCTCCTCGCTTATCCTTGAATCGCCGCCTGTCCGCAAAGTTCAACATAGTCCAAGGGGCGAAAGTGGTTACTCGAGAGCTGGTTCTTCGTGATTTGCTTGAAGGCACACTTCTGAACAGGTCGGTTGAATGCCTGTCAAGAGGTTAGCCGGAAGGTACAGACGCTCGCAATACCGCCCCTTCCTGAGTGCACTGACGAAACTCTACCCAGCCTTCAAATGACGGTCGTGCGCCGTCGTCCTGCGCAAGCGTAACTTCACCTTACGTAGCCGAGGCGGTTCACAAACAGGGCCGTTCGCAGGCTTGCGTAAAAGCATGTAGGATCGCTTACACAGAGTTGTGGATGGTGGCCCTTTTCCTGCTCGCAGCACTTTTACCTATTCCGAGAGCATCTCTTCTTGGACGTTTTGCATCAGTGTTACTGTGCCTTGTAAGTGTGTGCAGTGTACGACAAGGGCGATTCCATGAGCTCCTTGCTTCTCCTTGCGGGCATGTTCACTTTCTCGCGGTCTTAATGCGCTAGCTTTGAACTTTTTATGAGCTTTCCTCAAAGATGCTCCTTCTTCTTCTGTATTATCCGATTGCGAGATTGCGCACTTCAGTATGTTCTTGCCTCTGGAGGCTGGATGTGCTTTCAAACTGCCGAGTTCTTTCGTCTACATTACGCTTCGCGTTCTCTCAGCTCCCGCTGGAGTCGCCCATTAGGGCTACGTCTGCAGCGAGCTGCCTTTCAAAGAACTGGAAATGACGTCGCAGGTACGCAATAGCGAACGAGGCGCTTTCGTGCTGGGCGATCAACGTAAGCTCTTCCGCGGGAACCAGCTTCAACTCCCGCTGCTGTACAGGCGTCTTACCTTCATGTGCGGCAGTGAGAACCAGCGGTGCCGGCTACAACTCTTTCGTTTGTTCTTGGAGCTTTTTCTGTCGTTCAGTGACATTTTCGAGTAGACCGTCGCCATTTTCGGCTGTACAAGGGTCAACCGCGTTGGTGTCTAGGCTCCATATCTCTTATGCTTATATGTATTCTACATTACACAAAGTCAGCGCGTCGCACATTAAGCCACCAGTACCTAGTAGAAGTGTAGTGGTTTTCCATAATAATTCTTTGGTTTAAGGTATTTACATGCTCCAACCTATGACGTGTCGGGTCTCCTGACCTACACCGGAAACTTACTGATTGATTGATTTGTGTGGTTTAACGTCCCAAAACCACCTCTGATTATGAGAGACGCCGTAGTGGAGGTCTCAGGAAATTTCGACCAGCTGTGGTTCTTTAACATGCACTGACATCGCTCAGCACACGGGCCTCAACATTTCGCCTCCATTGAAATGCAGCCGCCACGGCCGGGATTCGATCCCGCGACCTTCGGACACCAGAAACTAGAGTGTTGTCGTATTTAGCAAGTGAACATAAAGAGAGGCCGCAGCACTTCAGTGAGATATATTAGGCGAAAAGTCTGTTGAAGCCTCACCTTCTTGAACTATAAGCCTCTCTCCGTAGAGCTCTGTGATGATCCTCAACTCAAATGTCCTGAAAAAGTAAGTACAGACTATACATTGCACAAGGTTATATATATAGAATACACAAACCTCCATTTATGCAGGTGGGGCAGCATTCAAATGTATTTTGAAATGTGTGAGGTTAGTGAATGTGTTGTTGCGGTGAAGTAAAGGAGAGGGCTTTGACAACCGTGAATGAGAGGAAATTGTGAGACAGCCTAACTTCGCTGTTAGCCGTTTCCGTGAATGTTTTATCTCTTGTAAATGCATCCTGCAAGTTGGTTTACACACGCGACCGTTTAATTGGGTGGGGCTACAGAAGTTGGCGATACAGGTGCAGGTAGGCAGCGGTGTCGTCGGCAGCATAGATGCCCAAAGGCTGCATATTACATCTTCTATCCTGTTACGCGGCTAACAATGGTGCCGGTTGCTTCGCTGATCCAGTGTCGAGGAATGACAAAGCATAACTATTTCTGACGACTGTTCTCGAGACCTGCTTTTTGTTTTCTTTTTCAAAAAGTGCAAACTTGCTTTAGATGTGTTTTTATGTTATGGCCCCCTATGCACCCGAACCTCGTTGTAACGAACGCCTATATAGCAAATTATCGGTTATAGGAAATTAAATGCCAACATTCGCTGGGAACTCTTGATCTCGGTGTCAGTTGGTCTACATGCACAAAACTGGGTACCTGAAAGCAGCCGCGGTATTGCCTGCAATGAAGACACATCGGTATCGCGCGAGACTGAAAACTCGGAACGTAGCATAAAGAATAAAGTGAATATTTACAGGATATTCGAGAACGACAGTTTTAGAAACAGCCGCCCTGAAGTCAAACCAGCTTGTAATTTCACCTTCTCGTGCGCTGGCCAATTTTTTATGAAATGCCAAAAGGCTGCAGGTCAGGACTAGCTTGTAACCTGGAATAATGCGTTGTTGCAACCAGATTTTTTTCAGCCAGCAGACTAGAGATTTGTTAGAGCCGACTTTTCTCTCTAACAGCGAGTATCGCATATAACGGAATAATAACGGGTCCCGGTGCTATTTTGTCATAATGAGGTTAGACTGCGCTCCAAATTTGAGTATATGCGGTTATTGGCTGTCGCAGCAAGTACCCGGTTTAATAAATTGCTCTCATACCTGTTCTCGTAGGTGAAGCCTAACGTATTGTGCGTTCGCGTGTCAACAGAATAAATGACCGTAGTAATAATAAAAAAGTTCACGGCATATCCAAGGAGTGAATGATGATGAGTGGGCGAAGCTCCGGAGGTCCATCGTAGATCGTGCCGAGTTCCGGATTAATTTAGTTAACGCGCACGCTACTAATCCTTATGGTTCAACTACGCACAAGTGAAATCTCCCACCGGCACTTCATTGCAAGTCAAGATCCAGCGCCTATATATATATATATGGGTGGCCGGTGAACGGTTCTCCAGCGCGAGCAGTCGGTATTTTTCAATAAAGAAACTCGCTAGAAGGCGCTGCCTGCGTCAATTGTCTCGCGGGTGAGGGCGCGTTCAGGCTTCTTTGCGAGCTGGTAGCGCGTTCATCGAAGAAAGAGCGTTTCCATAGTCAACGCGCGCCTTTCGCTCTCTCTCTCTGTCTCTCTCTCTCTCACAAGACAGCAGATGGAAGAGAGAGAGCTCGCGCGCCGAGGGCGAGCCCGAGCCTCCTGGCGCGCGAGCTCTCGAGCGCGAGCCTCCCGGCGGCGCGAGGTGGCGAAATACATACATACTACTACTACTACTACTACTACTACTACTACTACTACTACTACTACTACTACTACTACTACAGAGGAGGGAACGACCCACACCCTAAGGAGCTTCGCCCCTAAAAATTACGCCATCTGACGCTAAAGGGGACCGTGAGGCGATGCGAAGCAGCACGGGGGGAGCACACCGCCTTTGCATCGGTTTGACTAGGTGTCGCGTTTGCATCGGTTTGACAAAAATAGAGGAGTCGCTGCTTTGACGCTAGCAGACGCTGCCCGCGTGAGCCTTGTCTCTCGCGGGCGAGGGCGCGTTCTCGTTCCTTGAGAGCTGGTAAAGCGTTCATTGAAGAGCGTTTCCATAGTCAACGCGCGCCGTTCGGAGAAGAGAGGAGGAATGCCGAGAGGACAGATGAGACAAGGAGAGGAGGGGGGAGGATGCGCATTCGCAGTGCGGGTGTGGACGCCACACGGCGGTTGGAGGGAGGGATGTGGAACGCCTGTGGAAAGTTTACAGAAGGAGCGTCGTTCCCTCTGCCGTTACTATTAAATGTAACGCGTTACCGTTACAGTTCCACCAACCTTTAAAGTAACGATGGCGTTCCTTCGTTCCTCCAAAAAGGAACTAGTTTCAGGAAGGTCGTTCCTTGGAACGACGTTCCGTACAACACTGTAACAGAGTTTGGCTCGTGTGCCGGGTAAATACCAGGGACCCTGAAACGGTTTTGACGATTTTGTGAAAACATGGTGATCTGGTAGAGCGAGTCATTAGGATCATTAGAGGACAGATTTCAGAGCTCTGCGTAAGGTGTGTAATTTACAATAAGGCGTTGAACACGCGCATCGCTAAATATCGCAGCGGCTCGTCTAAATGCGTTTTCAAACGCCCCCGCCTATCGAACGATGGAATGGGAGGCCGCTCATTGGCCCCCTAACAAGTGCTCCTTCGTTTCAGCCAGCGGTATCGTCGCGGCATCTGGCGGCGTACACACGAGTCGCCGGCGCTCTATTACAGAGGCTAGCACTGCCGAGGCCGGGGAGCTCAGTAAAGATATCGGGGAGGGCTCCGCAGGGCGGCTGACGAGGGAGGCGCAGTCGTCGCTAGCGCGCACTCCGCAGCTGATCGAGTTGAGGAGGAACAGCAGTGGTAAGGATGAAGGCGACAGAAATAAGCTCATAGCGGCCTTAGCGCATGGTGCTTCGCTTTATTTATGGCGTGAATGATTTCACAATTGTGTTACCTAATCAGTGACGCAATGTAAAAAAAAAAAAACGTTTCAGGGACCCTTTAAACCCCAGAAATCAATCAAAGCCACCTGTAAGGTGGAAAAGCAGCCGGAGGGAAATGTTTAGTTGTTAGGCCCATGTACTGCATATTCATTGCTGCCTATGGTGTCCCTGGCAGCAAAATAACTTGCCACACCGACGGCCCAAATCGGATAAGGCGACATCGCTGCGCCATACAACTCAACTTCGAGCGCGTGGCTCTATGCTCCTGGTGTCGAGACGGCGCATGCGCGTTCTTTCGAGTTCACGGCTGTCTCGTTTTTAATGGCTCGCAGTGAACGAGCTGACTTGAGGTTTGAGTATAGTGATGTTGATAACTGCGGTTCGGTTAAGGAAAAGACGCTAATTTCTGCAGCCCATGTCGGGAGGAGAGACAGGGAGGTGATTCTGAGGAAAGAAAAAATGGCACTAGCTTCTGCAGCACGTGCGGGAGTACGTCTCAGCGCCATGGGGAAAGGGCATTGGTGTAGACAGATGAAGATAGTAAAGAAATGTGGGAAGCAGGAGGACCGCTGAGCGCCCGTGGGTGTAGGGGAAAGGGACTGAAAGGGGCCGAAAGGAGAGAGAAGCCGCAGTGGAGGGCTCCGGAAATTTCGACCACCCGGGTTTCTTTAACGTGCACTGACAACGCACTGTACATGAGCCTCAGGCATTTTCACCCCCATCGGAAATGCGACTGCCGCGGTCGGTATCGAACCCGCGTTCTTTTTTTTCTCGGGGGGCGGGGGTTGGAAGCCGAGCACCATAACCACTACACCACCGCGGTATGGGTCGCTTGCTTTATTTAATCCATCACGCTCTACGCTGAAGTTTGCGGTGCTCGCTTTAGCTTGAATGAAGAGATAACATATATCTTGTCGCAGTTGGGGATCGGGTAAAAAAGGTGAACTGTGCGACCAAACGCTACATGTCGTCCACTTCTGGCAAGTAAAAAAGACGTGGCGGCGAGCGTGAAGGGACGCGCACAAGCACTGCCATGTCTCGACAGCGCACGGTCAATGTTTGAATGCGCGGCGATGCAGCTTCATCTTATATAGGCCGCAGGTGGCGTGTTCCGAGTTATTTCGCTGCCAATTAAGCTGCCGTGTGCCACATATGGTGGACATGTACAGGTGGTTTCACAAAATGTATCCACAGATATTGCAAATACAGGAAGCCAGATGTCTGTGCATTTTTTTGCGGAAATGCTTCTTTAATGATGGAACACATTGTAGATGTGTCGGAGCGAAAATTTCACAAAATTAGACTAACTTTTAAGCCAAGATCTAACTACACGTTGAAACCTAACTGCAGAATGGAAGTTCTTCATACAGGGAATCTATTATCCGTTGTCTTACTTGCAAAAGGGCGACGCTGCTAATTTATACTGTTTTATGAAATTCGAATAATTTCGCCCAGGAAACCGAAACTGAGTGGTGAAAGAGTACAGTCACCGCTACCTTCGGCAGTGGCCTGCGTGAGACACTCGTTCCCCTTCCATTGCCGATGATTTGATTTGATTTGTTGGGTTTGACGTCCCAAAACCAGCTGTGATTATGAAGGACGCCGTAATGGATGTCTTCGTAAATTTCGACCACCTGGGGTTCTTTAACGTGCACTGACATCGCACAGCCCACGGGCCTCAACATTTCGCCTCCATCGAAATGCAGCCACCGCGGCCGGGATTCGATCCCGCGACGTTCCGACCAGTAGCCGAGCGCAATAACCACTAGACCACCGTGGCAGGGCTCTCCCATTGCCGAGCGGCGATGAGCAAGTATCTGTATCGTTTATTTGCTGCGCCTTACTGGGCTTGCCGAGCTAATGGACACTCGACACCGACGCATGCTCGCAGTCACGCGACGTTGTGAGGGGATCAACAATACTACACAGGGCTCTATACCAGGCAGCGACAGCTACTCTCGTTGACCATTCAGTTTTGGTTTTCCCTCAGACAGATTTAATCGATCTGTAAAAACTGACAGCGGCACCTTCGCAAATATTAGGACGGATATAAATTCCGTGTATATATCTCTCATTTTTCAATTTGGTTTGAGCATTCTATAGCTGTTCTGGTTTCACAGTTAATTAGCCTAATCTATGACATTAGGTTTGATATATGTTTACTCCGACATGTTTTACAGCGCGTCCTACATGAGCAAAGCAGCTCCATAGAATTTGCGCAGAAATCTCATTTTCTGTATTTATAATAATCGTTGACACATATTCTGAAACAGCCTGTATATAATGACATTTTCCAAAAGAGCACGAACACTTACTTTTGCTGCCACGAACCCTGCAAAAGAAAGGACAAAAAAATACGATACAGTTTTTGTGCGCCCCACATTCTGCTGCAGCTTATGAAGATTATACAGCTCCTGAGAAATTAATCTGATGTTCATTGAGGGAACAACTTATATTCGCTTTTATTTTCTGAAGTCAAATAAAGTTTCTGTCTAGCGGAAACTCCCTGAATAGCCGCGCACGGTAGAATGACCTGCACGCCCGACCGCAAGTTTTTTGTGTTTTCTGTGCGGGCTGGCCATTCGGACGCCTGATTGACATTTAAAAAAAGAAGAACGTCGTGTCGTCGCCCTTTAACGGTGACTGATCTGCTTCTAGCAGAGTTTCTTTAAATCATTCGTGGCATAAAGTCCATCTTCTAATACCGTGCATCCCTTATCTATTTATAACGTGAACCCTCCATAATATTCTCTTGAGGTCACAGCCATAAATATGAATAGTTGCATACACCGCGGGACAGTGCGGTATAATCTGCGCAGCTAATTATTTAACGAAATGCACGGGCTCTTTTATTTTCCCTTGCAGAGAAGAAAGACAGCACGCATGGGACCGAGCACAATGTTATATCATTAGGCACATTGTTACAAGCGCACAACGTTTAACATGATAATTGGAATAAAACAATTGTCATATTGAGGAAATTTTGTTCCTTGAGTGTCAAAGCTATAGATATCGTAACATCGTTCAATTTAAGAATTGTTGCCATCGCCACTTAGCGTGCCATCCACTTGAAAGGAATTATAAGGATGGCACCAGTCCAGTGATAAGCTTTAGCAAAGGAAATATACATATATGGGGTGTCGCACACAACATTTACCCAGCATTTAACATTGAAGATCGCTTTGGAAGTGAATTGAACCGAGCTAACTTGCCTAATATATATATATATATATATATATATATATATATATATATATATATATATATATATATATATATATATATAGGGTTGAAGAGAGAGACACACGTTCAAATTCTTGTTTTATTAACGTATCGGCCGGTGGGCCGGCCTTAGGCCGGCCCACCGGCCGAAACGTTAAAACAAGAATTTTGAACGTGTGTCTCTCTCTTCAACCATACATTGGACCGGACCCATCGAACTTCAATCTTAAGATACTATATATATATATATATATATATATATATATATATGTATATATATATATAAGCATGAGACGTAGCACTTCAATGATATGCCAGTTATTGTCGACGTCTCGGTCTGAGAGCCTGCCCGAAACGTCGACAATAAATGGCATATCATTGAAGTGCTACGTCTCATACTTATGCGGCAGCCGAAGCCACCTACTCCGCCAAACTATATATATATATATATATATATATATATATATATATATATATATATATATATATATATATATATATATATATATATATATATATAAAGTGCCCAGACCACAGGGCACCTGTGGGCTGCTGCTGTTATGAACTTGCCGTATCGACGCCCTTTAGCGGTGACATGTTTTCTTCTAGCAGAGTTCATAAGTCCATCTTTCGTGCACTTGGTAAGGAAGCTTAAGGCGCTGTGAAGGTCATATTACGCACGTTGCTTTCATTGTGCGTTTGCTTAATGTGGCACACAATGATGGCGTATCACAAGTGGAAGGGTTGAAAGTGGCACAAATAACGCGTAGTGTATGTTAACTTGTACGTGAAATCGGCGTCCGGGCTTATTGCTGCGTCGTACACGCGTGGTTTCGGTGAGCGGATGCGAATTTTTATGCCGATTATTCTGCTAGTTCTGACTGTTCGATAACAGTCGGCAATAAAAATATGCATCGCGCTTACTTCTGTGACACGAGACAGCAGTACGAGACCGCGGGATTACCATTATTTCTACTATGATCCGTACTGCCAAGCCCGAGTGATGTACTCGTATACTAAAACGCGCCTTACTTTGTGCACATAAGTGCATTTGCAGAATGTTAAACTTTCAATGTTAGACTGAGTGGGACGGTTTTCAAAGTAATAATAAGAAATGAAAATTTCGCCAAATCTCCGAAACTTTCACTTAGCAACACGACGAAGGCTCTGTTCCTTAGAATTAATTGCCGTTCTGGTAAAGAGCGGTATCGACAGCAAGCACTGCTGTGACGGAGCATCGCAGAATGGCATTCGTTATCTTTGATATGTTATTAGATATGTTTAGTTTATCAGGCTTAGCATAGTAGCGGAGTTATCGGAATAACGGGATGGAAATGCGCAGGCGCAGCAGCGTGAACGGCGGATTCCGTTTAGCGTGCCCACGGTATTTCGCAGATTTTACGTTACCGTGTTTGCGTGTTTATCGTATAGTTTACGTAAAACATGACGACGGTTTCGGACGCCCGCTTCCAACTGAATTTGTCGATGCTGTGGTAGGATTCACTTCGTTAGCACCAAACGACTTCGTAAAATGGCTTCACTTGCCTTCAGGTAGCTTCGACGACCTAGTGTTAGAGATAATATATATTTTTAGTTTATCGGGCTTAGCGTAATAGCGTAGTTATTGGAATAGCGGGATGGAAGTGCGCATGCGGAGTGCCGTAAACGGCCGATACCGTTTAGCGTGCACACGGTATTTCGCAGATTTAACGTTACCGTTTTTGCGTGTTTATCGTAGTTCACGTAAAACATGGCGGCGGTTTCGGACGACCGCCACGAGTTGAATTTGACGTTGCTGTGGCAGGATTCACTTCGTTCGCAGCAAATGACTGTGCAAAAATGGCTTCGCTTGCCTTCAAGTAGCTTCGACGACGCAGTACAAGGGATAACTTAGCCGAATTTTCAAGATCGCTTCCCATTTCGAACGTTGCTAGGCCTAGCGAGAGAGCATCTGTTTACATTTCTCCAACATGTCAATTTATGCTCTTGACGCTTGGTTCGTATATATTTATTTCTCTTTATTCTCGAAAAGTTATAATGCCACTGCACGCGGGAGTGTAAGTGAACATTTCAAGCTTTATTTATTTTCACCTTTTTTAACGCATGTATCCTTCGCTAGATGGCGCCACAATCACAGCTATCGGGCCGTAAACGGTTCTCCGATTAACTAAAGCTCGTTTCTGCAACGAATGTTTGCGGTACGATAACGCTATTCCCATAGCTCCGCTATCACGCTAACGCGGTAAACTAAAAATGTCTAATGTAGCCGCGTTTTCCAGATCGTCTCTCACTTCGAACGTCGCTAGGCCTAGCGAGTCAACGCCTGTCTACATTTCTGCAACATGTCAATTTCTGCTCTTGGCGCATGGTTCATATATATTTGTTTATCTTTATTCGCGAAAAGTTAGAATGCCGGTGCACGCGGGAGTGTAAGTGAACATTTTAAGTTTTATTTCTTTTAACTTTTTAACGCATGTATCCTTCGCTAGAGGGCGCCACAATCGCAATTACTGGACCGTAGACCGCGTCATTGCCATAATTTTATTATTTGTATATTTTATGCACTTTACAGTAACTGTTTTAGGCCCATTTACAGCCATGCCACATTTGTTTTATCCACATTTCACAGTTCCACAGTTCAAGTTCATGTACCACTGACAAGTCATTATCATCGTCCTGGCGCTCTTTGGCCACCTCTGGCCCTTGCGCCAATAAACCCCACTAATCATCATCACCGTAGACCGTAAACGAGCTTTAGTCCTTACTGGACTAAAGCTCGTTTCCGCAAAGATTGTTTTACGGTAAGGTAACGTTATTCCCGTAGCCTCCGCTATGACGCCAACGCGCCAAACCAAAAGTGTCTAATGCTGGCCATTCTCACACGCTACACGGCGAAGATGAACTTACAAAGGTAGACTAACTAAAATTGCCCGAAACTGTCTTACGTATCAAACAGCGAAACAAGAAATCTGGCAGAGACCGCATTTTATGAGAATCGGTGTAATGCGAATAAGGTAGCGAGGAAAATGCCTATGCCAAATCGCTTGGCATTGAGCCGAATGTCACAAGTGAGATCAACGTCATCGTTCAGATTGAGTGGTTTTCTGTGTAAAGCGGCGCATCTACAGTACTTTGGCGACCTTTGGCTCATCGTACGACGTATGGTCAGTACTTCTGTGACATGTGGAGGCTGCGGTGTACGCACGTAGGCGTCACTTGCGTTGCTTGTTGAGTATTCATCCAAGATCTAGCAGATGTGAACGTTAGCATGTCCAATGATTGCTGAAGGTATGTACTGTTTATTATAATGCTATAAGAGCTCTTAACACGCGCTACAACCGCGATTGTTGCTGGACAGTCACCATCAGCACCACAGCTGTAGGATAATAAACAGTGCTGATGTGATATATGTTTATTTACGGCATGTATTGCGTGGAAAAATTTGCCTTGCATGACTGGTGGAGTGCCTTCTTGGTACCCGGGTGCCCGGGTTTGATTCCTGCCGCGTCCGTGGTTGCCTTCGGTCATTATGGCACGTTTGCCTGTGTGTTTGTATAGTTCTGCAATAACAGATACTTCGTTTTGCTCAACCGACGTAAAGGAGTGTTCTCAGCAAATATTTAATGTCTATATTCTGTGGTCCTGTGTTCATGTATAACGTAAGCGTTGAGGTACCCATGACGCATACCGCATACCCTGAGCCAATGACAGCAGGTACGAGCCACATGTGATCCTACTATCGTTAATCACTACTATTTTATGTTAGCGATGTGTATATTGATATGAGACGATTCCCTGCCACCCTCATTTTCGTGAATACCAAACGAACGAGACGACTGGGAGAGCACCGAGACGTAAGATAGATAGATAGATAGATAGATAGATAGATAGATAGATAGATAGATAGATAGATAGATAGATAGATAGATAGATAGATAGATAGATAGATAGATAGATAGATAGATGTGGACCAAGTGCTTATGGCCGCTAAGAAATGCTGTGCATTTACTTAATAACAGGCAGTTCTATCCGTGTTGCGTTATGTAGACTTCGCCGCTGTGCAAGGCGCTGAAAGAACGCAATCAAAGAGCATAAGTCTTGCGTTAAAGCTGTTAGAACACTTATAGTACAGGACCAAATACACTTACCTGTACGTTTTTCTGGAATGTAACATTGCGGTGGTAATTGTAGTAAGGATCTTCGAGCCACTTGGACACAAAGCACTTGTAATCGCTTTGGCTAAATATAGTGGTAGACAGGCCCACCATAATGAGGTCTTCTTTGAGGGTAAGGAACTGTATGTAGACAAGATAATTTTGAACGTTTTAAGATATCGCTTTCATTAAGTACGTCATAAAAATGTCGTCAGCTGAGCACGCTGGAGTAATAAGAATAAGGGTGTTGGTTCTGTCGCAAGATATTTCATGCCAGTTACCTAAAGCTGACAAAAAAAATCTGGCAAATCCATTGCGGTGCGCGAATTTATGTCACGCAAAGGAGTCGACGAGGTTATTGCGTATGCCAAATTGTCTGGTATTCAGCAAAGTCTTACTAGAAGTACCAGCGTCTTTGTACAAGTTTTGTGTTTTTTGTTTGATGTGCACTTACCAGACATGCCGACAGCATTATGGCGATTAAAGGGTGGCTAAGGCTGTCACGCGATGGCGGTACCCGCATTACGGCACAAACGGTTAATCAAAGAGAAATATACGCCACGGTGCGCTGCTGGATGTGGCATAAGCATCGTTCTCTGGAGTGTTCATACGGGGTCAAGGCACGAGCAAAGCTGGACAAAAGCATGCTGAGATTTCTCTGTGCATCCCTATAGGACCCGGTAGCGCTCTACAGCGACAATTGACGTTACACAGGCGCCACAACTGTCAACGCAACACGTTAAATGTCCCGGGGCACCAACTATCGCGGCTGAAAAAAGCATTGGTAGTCTTCCGCAGCAAGGGCACAGCAGACCCGTTTAAGATATATTTTCACTCGCTTCCAAAGAGTGCTTTTGTGCTCGTTCTCGCGCTCGAGACCCACAAAAACGTAACTGGCACCCAGGTCACTGGGTTGGAAGAGCAATAATGAGAGAGGTTTATTCACAGAAAGGCATAGAGGGCGGGTTGAGCAGTAATTTGCTCCGGCCTGTTACTGTACGCTGGGGAAGTTGATATGGGAAGAAAAAGAGGAAGAATGATCACGGTTAGATAAGGAAGGGAAGAAGCAACAAAAGTTCTAGTGACAGCACACCACATCAGAGTGACGTGCAATGAGCGGCGAACCTCGACACTCGGCAAGCCGAAATAATTCTCCTGTTTTGTGGTAGTAGGGCCGTTCGCAAAAAAAGATGCATATACAACTGGTGCATCATGATCGACATTACATTACTTTTCCTCCGAATGTAAATGCTTTACACGGCTTAGTGCACAAGAAGAGTTACTCACTTTTTCTGGATTGTGCGCCCTGTCCTCTTTTGATGCATTCGACGTCCACATGTTTTTACGTAAAAAGTGAAACGGGGAAGAAGCATGTCAGAGACAAAAGTTATCGCTCTATAAGCATCTGCCAAAATAACTGTGGACTAATGAACTCTACCCGTGAAAGTTTCGTTTTCTCCCAAACGGTTAATGATGCAATGCAGGTTGTCTGTAAATTTCATTGCGATGTTAAGCTCGGTGTGAGCGGCTCGGGAGCTGTTCAAGTCCAAGTTCAAGCTCCTTTATTTGATCATGTGTTGGCTAAATTTCATCTTTGAAGATAAGTTAATATGGCAGCTATTGGAATATCTGTAAATGAGAGAAATGGCGTCAGAGTTCTCCAGTGTTCTAGGAAAAGCGAAAGGAAATAGAAGAAAAAACGCCGCCTTCAGCGAATACAAAATTTCATGACAGATTAAGAGA
Source organism: Hyalomma asiaticum (assembly GCA_013339685.2). NCBI lineage: Eukaryota > Metazoa > Arthropoda > Arachnida > Ixodida > Ixodidae > Hyalomma > Hyalomma asiaticum. The sequence goes on along the minus strand of CM023487.1, from coordinate 41,815,233 downwards.
CAGAGCATATCATGCGGTAGTGTAAATTGAAATACAAGTTCCAGGCGATATGGATGCTTGAAATTATTTCAGCACGACATGTATTCCTTTTCCCACAAAAGTGAAGCGTGACAATAGCAGCTGAATGCTAAAAAAAAGAACGTGTTCATTCCTGTGTGACAAGTGGGGCTCGATAATTGCATTTGAGCTAAGAGGGTGCTTGTGATGATGCCTGGAGCCGCTCGAGAAGGGAATGCGAGGTTACGGTTCTCCACTGCCTCCCCTTCACTTCTCCAGCGGCACCACGCATGGCAACGAACACTTTCTTTGCTTCCATGCAAAACTGGCTAGTTTACAGGACAACGAAGAGAGGACTTGGACGATCAAGCTCCTGGCTTCACAGGATCATCTCAAAAGGCTCAGTTATTGAATTATTCCATGTACCCGCGCTTGTGGATACTGCGGAACTTGTGGATACAGCGGCTTCTTCAGCTGCGCAATCGGCTTCTGTGCGCTATTCATAATGTCAGTTCGCACGGTTCGTACTCAGTTAGACAAGATCTTAAATTCTTATTGGCCTAGAGATTGGCGAATACAAAGACCTGAGTAGTCGGTATTTCATTGGATACCAAGCATATACCTAATCACAACATGGTTCCACGCTCCCCACACTCCTTAATAAATCCTTGACTCAATTCATGACTGGTCAAGGCCAGTTTCAGTACTATATAAGGCGTTCTAACTTAACATCTGACACATGTGCCTTTGGATAAATTTGCACTTACGAACAGCAATACTTCAGTTGAATGCACACTCACGAAACATTTGTTCGCACATTTCCGTTTCACTCACAACCATAAAACAACACGTGAGGTATACCCTAAACTACTGCAAAACAAGAGAACACACGCATGTCTGTTACAGATGATATAGATCATGAAAATTCATCTATCTCTGTCATTATCCTCATATGCTTACTGATATTTTCGCACCTCAAGCCGAACAAGGTGGGGATTCCTCTGCAATAATAGCAGAAGCATAATCGCCACGTATTCAAACCACCATTATATCTCACGTCGTCACCGTGCCGCGAAAGCCTACAATATCGCTACACTTGCAGGAGATTTACTAAAAAAAGCGTTTCCTAGAATGGCGATGCAGGTTTCACCGCCCAAGAGACAACTCGGCTCCAGCCAACAAGCATCGTTCGTCCACTGTCCAGTATTACTGAGTGAATGACACCAATGGCCATATTTACCCAGAGAGGAACCAGGCGCTGTTACACGGACTCATCTTCGGCCTCCTCTGCCTCGCACATTACATTCAGGGGTACCAAGACTACTTTAACGGAAGTACACTAATACGCCACGTTAGCACTACCTATACTAGAGTAACATTAACCTCATTCACACTACCCTAACACAATGTTAGCCACTAGCTAGAAGCATAACACTAATACACAACCTTCACATTTGGGGCAGGTAAATGCTTACTGTTTATGGCCTAACCTGCACATCTGATCAGCTCAACTTTTTCTTTTCATGGCGTTTCGATTCCCTAGCCCTCACCTCTCTTTTTTTTTTTTCAGCTTTCTCTAAAAAAACTTTGGGAAAACGTTTCCCCTATTCATTAATCTTTGATTGGCTTAAGCCCGTTATACCTCACGGTGGTGCGGGCGACCCCACGTTATTTTCCGTTCTTTTTCACTCTGGTAAAGAAAATAACACGCACGCACGCACGCACCATGGTTTAGTTATATCGCTTTTCAAAACAACATACCGTATGCGTGAGTTACCTTATCGATCGTTACTGCCCAGCATTGCCAATTTCAGTCTGGGAGCTGCAGTACACATATAGGACTTGGCATTTCATATGCTCGCGCAGTATTCTTTGAGGACCTGTATCATATATAAGGAGTTCATCATCGACCCGAGATCTGGTATAACGTCCCGGCGCTTTGCTCGACTCTCATTATTTCCGCGCTTAATTTAGAATGATTTTAACTGCAAGACCGCTGCTTTTATTTCGCCCTTGAGACCTCTACGTTGCCGTGCAGTTCCAGAGTAAAATAAATAAACCCTGTCGCGTCATTAAGTGACATTGCTGAGAGCCACCCTTTTCACTTACCGCAGTCTCTGTAAGGCATGCAGTAACCGTCATAACGCTGGGCGGTTCCATCCACACACGCGCATCTTTTTTTTCTGCCACTACACGGCCATCGCCCAACACCAGGGCATAATCTTCCGGGGATGCCCACAGCGCTGTTGCATTCAACTTTGTGCTCGTTGTGTCTGCAGGCTGAGGCGTTTAGAAATGATCAGTCATTAGTATTACGTAAAGCTACAGACTGACAAGAAAATGCGTGCAGAAAGCATTGACGACATCTACCAACGCAGGTGAGTAGGAACGTGCCTCCAGGAAGTCATTGTATATGTTAAACGAATGGTGTGCAGGATCATGAATTTTATTTTCAGCGAAGATGTTAAGGTGTCATTTATGCTTTCATTTCGTAACATTGAAGAGTACAGAGCCACTAACCAGCACATAAGCAGGGTAGTATACACCGAGAGGGTGTGTATATCGAACGCTGGTAAGAGTTTGCGTACAGCGATAGATTCGCTTTGAAATGTGCCCGAATAATTAACGGGATATACGTGTCACAATGTCTTCTAAATCAGCCTAGTTTGTTATGACACCGGCTGCTTGAGTGGCACAGCGGGGCGTTGCCCGGATATTAAAAGAGGCGCACCAAGCGAGAAACATAGGGAGACCAGCATAGAAATTGGTTTGCCTCCACAAAGAATAGCGATCTTGCCGACGTGCTACATTTCTTCAACTAATTCAGGCTCTGTAGCTCGCAAACATGTGTTTGCGAGCAAAAAAAAAAAAGATTTTTTTTATAAATTCAAAAGAGGCAATACTTACCTAGAACAATGCACCATTCGCAAAGGATAGCCAATAACACAACGCTTGTTTCCGCTATTGTGGCCATGCTTGCCGCACGATTTTAAGAGATGCTGAAATAAGAAAGAAGCAACAACAGCGAGATTTGAGAGAGTGAAGTGATGTATCCTATGTGTTCCAAACAACTACGAGTCTGTTATAACGTGCTTATGACTAGAGGAAAGAGAACACACGCTGTTCAAACTCAAACTCGGTATTCTGCAAGCTTTGCTCAGAAAAATTAGCTGTAGGAGCACAAAAATAGCGGCGAGCATATTATTCAGTCGTACCTAATCTGATCAGCGGCGAAATGCGTCGGCTTTGTCTTCGTGCACCATAGGCTCTGTACAGTTGACAGGCGGCGCTGCTGAAACAGCATTGGCGCCGCGGCGTTCAGAGCCGCCTGTGGTGAGCGGCGCGTCACTGAGAAGGTGCGAGACGCGGTGGAGATGGCGAAAACCGCTCGAAACTACGCGCGAAGCTCCGCACGCATACCCGCGATCCGCTGTTTTTTATGCGTTACGGTACGAGGCTGCTCCTTGGTGATGCCCAGATATTTTTTCCGGGGTTTTGGCGGATTAAAGGAGTCAGTGGGCACTTTCATGCTGCCGCGTTAACCAGCGAAGAGTAGCTGTATGCTGTATCACCCGTGATCGACGTAAAGGAAGTGGACGACCCGAACGTTTCACGCCAAATGCCGCTTGCAACAAGGAAAGCAATTGCATGAAGTCATCCTGCACGTGAATGAAACCCACTGTGAGAATCAAATTAAAGTGACTGAACTTTCACCTTGAAGACGTTGTGTTTTGAATATAGGTTGACCAAGATTTAATGGATGCCTCTGTTGGCGATGGATTCCTCATTTCCCTTTGGCGCGTTGTACGCCGCGGCCTATCATTTCATTCTCCCCGTCACATTGACTCTTCAGATATACCCTTCGATCTGAATCACAGCTATACGGTTACTTTGGATCGTGATTTTCGTAGATCTCTTTTCAATCATTTGCCATCCGCACATCGAGATGGAGCTTCGCGATCGTAGGCTGTTGCCAGCACCGTCATGTCGAGTGGAGTAAGACAACTCGAATGCGGCTTATTGGCCCGTGCAGCGGCGTCCATGCGTGATCGAAATTGAGAACTACCTTGATTGAAAGTGCCTGTGCGACACCGCACGGTGCTCTACGTCGGCGTAGTCTGGCGCGCCGCCAAACAAAAGCTTTTGCAGTTTTCAAGCAGTTTTAAGTAGCCTATTACAGCTCACTGGTGAGCACAGAACCGAGATCTACCTGCCGACTTAATCGGCGCAACTAATGCGAGTCACTTCGCGCAAAAAGTGAGACAAAGCGCTCGTTTATTCGATATTTTTATTCATAAGCACTCTAAAGCAAATACTCAAATTCACTGGTACTGCTCGCGTTGATGTGCAGCCTAGTAACTTTCGAACCGCACAGGTATGCTCACGTTGCCCCTAACAAAGCAGCTGCAATAAGCCTTCACCTAATTTGATTCCCCAGCGCTTTATCAGACAAGTATGATTGACTTTGCACATTCATTGAGACTCATTAGGCCCCTTTCCCAAGGTCCGATTTAGCTTGCGAATTTCTTTACATGCATATGCATTGCCTTCTCACTGCAATGTCGCGAATTGAAGTTCGCAATATAAATCCTGCGATGTGAAATGGAGCCTCTGACTGCAGCGTCCGGAACAAGCTCATGTATGAGTTAGCGCTCGACAGCACAAAATAACCTTCCTGGAGAAGATATTGCTCATCGCACGATCGAGTCAGTGTAAACCTCAAGACACCGAATACAAAGGCTACAGCAAGGGGTTCTCAAATCAGCCCAGCCGTGTCAAATTTTAAAAAGCTGCGCCGCCGGTTTCGCACTACAAGCAGCATGTGTAGCACGATGTGCAACACAAACCCCTCACACAAATATGAAAGAAGCTGACTTTACTCTCATCACAGCTGCGATTCACTTCTTTCGCCGTTATAGGTCGTAAGCTCTGCGAAGAAACCAGTACAACTTTATCCCGGGCTGATCTTTGCGGTTGTGACAGTCTTTCGCACAGCCGTATCGCCGGTCCCACGTCTTTCTACTTTCTTTGCACTTCCGTCACTTTAGACGCTTGCCTCCGAAGCACAAGCCATTTCACTGTCTTAGCACGTATCCGAAAAACGGTAAAACAGAAAAACTGGCTAGCGAAAACAGCAAAATGGCCCCAAACGTGGTCGACACCAAGTGCAGCGCGCGGAAAGAAATACACGTCGAGACGGGCCGCGCCGCGGAACCACCTTCCCCATACTGTCGCGTCGCCGCCGGCAGACGGCGCCAGTGTAGCCGCAAACTCGACTGTACGGAGCCTATGGCGCTACCGATGTTGCTAGCGTAGAATCAGGAATGTGCTCAAGTGTACGCGCCATGTAAACACAGTTAGTAGAATACTCGTAAATATTCTGGAAGCGCCACGAAAGTTCTGGCGTGGCTTGCGCCAAGTGGCAGTACTAGTAACATACATTGAAAGGCGGTCGTCAGGGAAAAAAGTCAGTTTATCCAGAAGGGCGAAAGAATGGATACAATAGCAATGCATGACATCATATATACGAAGGAAGACTGGCATCCTTAAGGGCAGTCGGAATTGTACTGAACGTGGGCTTATTAAGTAAGCATGCAGGTTTGCTTAAGCATGGCGAGACTCGCAGGAAGGGAATGGATTATTAGGACATGCCGCTCGCAGAAGAGTGGTACTGAGGAGAGACGGCGCCCGTGGGCAGGCCGTCAAAGGTTGCTTACGTTCCATGTTGCTATGTTGCTGCTATAAGGTCAGCATTGCCTGTGTACCACGCTGTAGTAATTGAACAGAGGAGAAAGCGTGTACTTCCCGGCACGGGGGAAGATAGCGTAAGGCGCCTAGCAGCGGCGTCGGCTTGCTGTCGACCTCCTATGGCCGCGCCGCGTGCCACAGTAGACCACAATTCACGCAACCGTGGACGTGGAACCCGAGGCACATTTGCGTGCAGTTGCTGCAGGTACGGGCTCGAATGTGCTTTGAACGACAGTGTTGCAATGATGACATGAGAAGTGAAGCGTGCCTTGCTTCAGCGCGACTAGCATTCTGCTGGAGCTCTTCGGCAGGCGTTCTGATGAGACGCGGTGCCATGATGGCGTAAAGTACCATGTGACGGTTGAGCAGCAGAGAAAGCGGCCCCGCAGAGTTGCGATGTTGTTTGGATTTCTTCTGGCATTCGCGACCACGTTAAGCAGCGTGAACACTGCACTTCGCGCTGTCGAGAAGCTTGGCAAAGCACACAACGGCGTCAAGCGAGCGCGTTCTTTCCGGCACTCGCAGACGCATTCGTGCGAGAGCTACATGGCGAGGGAATTGCTGGCGTTGCGACGATATGCGAGGCACCTGGAACGAAGCGCGTAACGAAGGCGCTGCTGCGCAGCGGAACATATCTTAGAAACGCAGTCGCCGACCAACGCGATGTGGTCCGTTAGCCGGCAAGAGTACCGCGTCCCACTTACGCTACCCACAATTACCTCCTGGCCGGAAGCGAACCTCCAACCTGTAAAATGTGTGGAGAAGCATTGACAGGGGTTCACGTTCTAATAGAATGCCAAGAATTAGAACATCTGAGAAAGAGGTACTTTAGCAGACGTTACCTAGAGAACATTCCTTTTCACCCTGCCATGTTTTTAGGTAACGAACCTATCTTTAAACAAGAGGCAGTTTTAGCATTTTTAGAGGAGTCTAAGGCACTAGAGGTCATACACACCTGGAACTCCTAGCACACCCTCGTCAAGAGGATGTTGCTACGGCTGTACTTACGTGTATGCACTCGCCTCGAGTCCCTTGTTCGCAAGGGGACTCTGAGGCTGTAGTGTTTTTAATTATCTATGACGTAACTACGCGATTTTAAAACACATTTAGACACATTGCACACGCTCGATTGGCATCTCCACCATAATTTTATTACCTGCATTCATTTTAGGCACGTTTGGTGCGCAGGATTTTAGGCCCCTTTACAGCCACTTCACATCAAGGCATTCTCATTGATCACGTCATTGCTTACACATTTTCATTGCTCTTGGCGCTCTTTGGCCGTGATCGGCCCTTGCGCCAATAAACGCCAGACATCAATCAATCAATCAAGAGTACCGCGTCCTCTTCAGTGGAACTACGTGTAAACACGGGCCTGTTCGGCAGAAGGCAGCTGCAGTACCCTCGTCTGCAACAAGATCCACGTCTGCCGCTGAGACCCACCTGAACATCGAGCCTCTTCGGCGGAAGCCAGCTCAGGATATTCTGGTACGTCGCCAGCTTCTAGGGCAGCGCATAACCGGATGTATGGATGGATGGATGGGTGCTATGAGCGTCCCCTTTATAACAGGGCGGTGACATGTGCGCCACCAGGCTCGTAAAAATGTTTAAGAACTTTTCATTTTTCTTCCCTCTCTCTTCAAGTTGTCCCTCATGCCTTTTAAACCTACTTCAATTAAATCGATCATACTATAGCAAAAAAAATTACAGCATATCCACGGAGTGAATGATGATGAGTGGGCGAAGCTCGGGAGGTTCATCGTAGATCGTGCCGAGTTCCGGATTAATTTAGTTAACGCGCACGCTACGAATCCTCATGGTTGAACTATGCACAAGTGAAATCTCCCACCACCGGCACTTCATTGCAAATGAAGATCCAGTGCATATATATGTATATATATATATATATATATATATATATATATATATATGGGTGTTGCCCCCGTGAACGCTTCTCCAACGCGAGCAGTCGGTATTTCTCAATCAAGAAACTCGTTTGGAGACGCTGCCTGCGCCAACGTTGCCTCTCGCGGGTGAGGGCGCGTTCTCCTTCTTTGCGAGCTGGTAGAGTGTTCCTCTAAGAAAGAGCGTTTCCATAGCCAACGCGCGCCTTTCGCTCTCTCTCTGTCTCTCTCTCTCACACAAGACAGCAGAGGCGCGCGCCGGGAGGCACGCGCAGAGGGCGAGCGCGTGCCTCCCGGCACGCGGGTTACGCCTGACGACTGACGCGTGACAAGGTTAGACTAAGAGGAGCTTCGCCCCTAAAACGTAAATTCATAGCCCAGTTCTCTGCCACTTATGGCAGAAAGACCACTTCGCTTGGGTTGCGCCATCTCGTGATGGAAGCAGAAACGAACCTCCGGCTCCAACAGCTATATGTGAAATGTGCGCCGCAAGCAACGCTTGCGAGGTTCCTTCGTGGCGTAGTTGTCTGAGGCGGTAGCCCCGGCGCTCGCTTGGTAATCGAGCGGTCGAGTCCTAGGTCGGGCGAGTCGCGAAATATTGCTGTAAGGTTGCTTTCTCTCAGAGATTTCGATTTTTGTATATGCGCGGAGAAGTGTGACAGCACATCGTCATGCGCCGTGAGAAGATCTGTCGTTTTTGCACGTATAGTCTCATGCACGTCGCGCTTCTTAGGCGTTCCAGTTGAAACAGACTGTTTTCTGGGGTTTTACATTCAAAAACCAGGTGCGATTGGGAAAGACCTTAGTGAGTAGCTCCGGAAAGTTTGACCACGAGGGGTTCTTCAACCTGCACTGACATCGCACAGCACACGGTCTTTCACATTTGGCCACCATCGAAATGGAACCGCTGTGACCGAGATTTCACCCAGCGACCCACGGATCAGCAGCTGAGTACGTTAGCTACCAGACCGCCGTGGCCGGGCAGCTGAAACACAGTAAGCAGCGGCTGATAGTAATCATCGCTCGGGGTTACGCTCCACGGTCAGTATATTATTATGAGGCAAGCCGTAGGGCTCCTTAAATTTTGACCACCTTGGTTTCCTTTAACGCACGCGGAAAACGCAAAAACACACAATACACGGGCCTCTAGCATTTCGGCGTTTCCGGAGAATACGACCGCTATGGCTGGGATCGAACCCGCGTCCTTCGCGTCGCCAGCAAGCAGGGAGTTATAGTCGTCGCTGTATCTTCGTCACTCCACACTGTATAAAGCATTGTCAGACGCTTCCGTGAAATTCTACCGACCATCCTGCTATAGCGTACTTCCGAGGATACGCATTCTTCAAAGGCACGCGTTCAACGCAGTTCTGTCTGTGTATCGTCTCGCGCAGCAATAAATACACAAGCGTCATCGTAGCAAAACAAAATCAGTCGCCGACACGAGAACCCAAATATGAACAAGAAGAAAATTGAAACTCACGCTGCGCGAAGCTGTCGCGTGCCCGCCGTCGGATGAGATGCTCCACTACTGACTGTAATAAGCGTATTCGGTGCGGCTGTTGACTGCTGAGAATGAACCCGACTTCGGCATCACATTAAATGTGCGAATCGGTTTATAGTTCTGCCCTTCTTAAAGCGGCGACTTCTTTGACATTTCTGATTATAAAAGCCCTCGTGAGCTTAGCCAAACTGAAACATCGTTGTCAGCACAGCGCCTTCTTGACAGGTAGAAATATCACGTCTTTGACCAGCTAGCTGTCCACTTTCGTGACGTACATCTGCTCCTTGTTGCTTCCACAGTGAGCCGACACGCAAGCCCTCTTAGATACAATACTCACGTGCGATGGGCCCCGCCATGGTCTTCTATTGGCTATGGTACTCGGCTGCTGATCCAAGGGTCGCGGGATCGAATCCTGGCCGTGGCGGCTGCATTTCGATGGAGGCGAAATGTTGAGGCCCGTGTGCTGTGCGATGTCAGTGCACGTTAAAGAACCCCAGGTGGCCGAGATTTCCGGAGCCCTCCACTACGGCGTCTCTCATAATCATGTATGGTTTTGGGACTTAAAAACCCAGAAGAAGTTGTAAAGTCATCCCTAGTTCAAGGGCAATTTACTCATGCAAGCAACAATGATTTCCTATCCTTATTTATGTTGTACCCCGATTCCGTATTCACGCCCCTGTGACGTGAATTTGATGCATTGGTTTTTGGTAGTAAGAACTCACAGTTCGAGTCGCACCATCTCACATTGACAACAGTCCTATTCATGCGGCAAGCGCTACGCTGACATCACTTTTTTTTTTCATGCGTACATATGTGTGTCTCTGTGGGTGACGTATGCAGGATGCTTGATTCCTGACGCATGCAGAATTTGTGATTCCACATGAACTTTTTTTTTGCATTTAAGAGCAATGTCGGGAGAAACACTAAACCTGTGGCGTGCGAATACAAACTATTTGAGTACAAATTGAATAGGATTATCTAGCGTCGAATATCGCTGCGAAATTGCGCCTTCAGTAGTATTTCGTTTAGCACATAATTATATAAAGAAAGCGCTCTAGTAACAGTGCAGGCGAAATATGTTCCTTTCGAAGACAAATTACCCCGACTAGCGCGTGACATGGTAAGTGCATTCATAAAGTGCGATTGCAAACAGCAACCAACAGTAAATATTATGACGTCTCGGTAGCAACGACGTTTATTAGGACCGCACACTCAGCATTGAACCAGCCAAGGCCCACACACACGATAATGATGATGCCGAGGCACTGAAGATGAAGATCAACCACAGCAGGATGATGATGATAATGTACAGATGAGGAAGAAGTGCATAGTAAATGCCCACAATATGTAAGACTACCAGGAAGGAATATTACTTGTTACACAGTCAGGCCACTGCTGTGCATACTGTTGTGATTAAATTTGACACAGCCATATCTTTCAAACGAACTTCGATCGCACATATTTTCGGTTAAGCCCACCTACCAACCCAACGTGCACAGACATTCCTAACACGCCTGGCGATTCTTCGTGTGCGCGGAGTATGTGCGGCACGTGTGAGCCCTTCGCTCCTCCGTCAGACGCACACCCCTATCCGCTGACGAAGAAGCGAGAGGGCGCATGGATATGCACCAAGCTTCGACGTGTCCAGGCCCGTGTACTGTGCGTTGTCAGTGCACGTTAAAGAACCCCAGGTGGTCTAAATTTCCGGAGCCCTCCACTACGGCCTTTCTCTCCTCTCTATCTCTTTCACTCCCTTTCCCCCACCTCCACGGACGCTTAGCCGTGCTCCCTACATGGGCTGCAGAAATTAGCGTCCTTTCCTAACCGAACCACAGTCAATCAATCAATCAATCAATCATTGGAGTAGCTCAAGAAAGGGGCAGGAAAGAAAAGGGAGCACCGTCGCCGTCATCAGTGGTGATGCCAGCCCTAGGGATAAATGTCACTCAGGGATTTAGCGTCCTTGTCGCGAAATCTAGGGAATTTTTGTGAGGTCGCCTAAACAGAAACAATTTTTCAACAAGTGAAACCAAAATGCCGATAATTTTCGCTGTTTTTTTTTTTTATTTTTCACTTAACGAGACGACCGTAGTAGCAGCGACAACGCGAGAATCTTCTGGCACCAACTGGGACGAAAAACGAAACTTTCTCTTCGTGACTGTTCAGCAGGTGCGCGCCTTTATATTTTGAGCGCCGTGAGTCATGATTTCTCTGTGGAACAGAGAGCCTTTTGCGTTCCATGCACGGGAAAACCGCACCTAATTCACGCTCGCCGGGTTCCTACATTGTACTGTGCTACGTTGAAGAGCTGTAAACTGGACTTGTTCCTAGATTGCAACATTTGTACCTAATAACTGCGCCCGTCTTCGCACAGTTCGCTCAAAGTTTACCTTGTTGCTCCACGTCAGATGGCAGGTTCTGGATCAACAGAATTTGAACACGGTGAACCAAGTAGAGTGAAAGTGAAAGTATGTGACCACAATACTTGGCCAAATGGGACGCTGATACAAGTACAGAGGATAGCTATATCGAGTAATACAAGGCCCGGTATGGGAAGCTGATCAAAGTTGAGGGCCACGAAAAGTTCAACTTAGCGCGAAATACGCAGGGACACAAGAAGAAACGAAACAGACAGGACGAAAGAGACAGCGCCCGTCCTGTCTGTTTCGTTTCTTCTTGTGTCCCTGTGTATTTCGCGCTAAGTTGAACTTTTCGTGATGCATAACCAACTAGACCAGCAGTCTGTCCTACTAAAGTTGAGGGTGTCCACTTAGCAGTAAAAAAATGCCCTGCATTTCTATTGCAGATCACGCAACACAGATTTTAAATGCAGCCAATCAGACCTTACCTGCCATTTTTCAACAGAGCACAGGCCTCTGCTGGCTCTCCGAAAGTGGCACTGCATGTCGTAGACTATGTCGACTCTCCGGAGGTGCACTATTGTAGACTCCACAGGAAGTATATTAACTATATGCCGCAGGAAATGTAGGAAAAGAGCGGCAGTTGCTGTTCATAAGCTAATTTCTACCTTCAACATGATTGACAACAAAACGGACCAAACGGAGAATTACGTATAGACGTCCTTGTATGTCAATTAGCCAAATTAAAAACGAAAATTACAATCTAGTGATTTTTCTTACAATTAAGGGATTTCCAGAGGCTCAGTCTAGCGATAAAGTGGTGACTTAGGTTGGCATCACTGGTCATCAGTCACTGCTGTTGGCTGCTGCGGCACACACGTTTTGTACTGTTCTTTTCAGTCCCTCGCTCTTCCATAGCTATGCATTGAACCTCTGTTGTTTATTTTTACGTCGCTTCGTCTTTCCTGCTGACCCTCTTCGATGGTCGACCTGGTTCGGTTTCCGTGTAGATGCTGCTGAAAGTCTGCGACCCCACTCTAACCTAACAAACTGGCTGGCAGCTCGGTATGTGGATCTGTGGCGCGTCTAGTGTCTAACGCCTGCAGCGTAGCGAAATGTCGTGGTTTAGCGCGACCTAGAAAGAAAACACAGACACAGGAGGTACACAACACGGGCGCTATTAGGAACTTTAATGGAACCTTGCAAGAACATATAATATATACTTATTCCCACGCGCGGCGCAGAAGGCGCATCCAGCAGGGGCGCTTAACGAAGGCAAACATTATCGCACAAGATACCGAAAAAACCATGTTTATTTGTGAATAAACCCACCGACCTTTGACTTATGCAGTCATTGCCCTTCCCCTTAATATATTGAAGTTTGATCCTTGGTCGCACTAATGCGTTCCGCCTCGCGCTGGGGGGTCTGTTGCTACACTTCATGCCACTAAGACTACCGAAGGGCAAGCTCACTGCCGGAGTGCCTTAGCATCACAATTCGGTGCGACTTCGGCGAACCAAAAGTGCGATGAAAGCCGGGATAGTTAATTTATGTGAATTTTGCTTGTTAAAGAGTTTATTTTTAACTGGTCGTCAGTCCAAATGGAAATTGGAAAGCGGTGCTGTAAAGATAACAATACCCGTTTCCTCGGGATCTCCCACATGTTTCGGTGGCACAGTGGATAGAACAACGCCCAGCAGCTATCGTCACACCCCCGGCACGTTGTTGGTTCGAATCCAAGTAATGCCAGATACCTTGTCATGTAATCGCGTGAAAGTTTACCACGCCTCTTTCGTGACGGAAACGCCGTTAGCGAAGTCTTGGGCGAAGCCGGCATAAAAAAAATCCTGGATATCTCGCGCAATGTGGGAATCGGTGTCATTCAAAATCGTCAGCGAGAAAACTGCCTATGAGTCGTAGCACATGATGCGTGCCCATCGAGAAATTGCCTTTGTTATTCGTGACACGTAACATTACACTTCCTGTATGGGCCTGTGAGAAGGCTCGCAGTGTGCTAAATAAATAAAACAAGCGCTTGAAATAATGCTGCCAGACTTCTTAAACTCTTGAGTCCTGAATCTTCTTAGCGCTTATATTTTTTCCTACAATGTTATTACTCTTCTTTACCGCTCACAAAACCTAAATTTTCCAAAGAAGCGTCCTCTCTAAATTGTCGCGTATTGTTTGAGAAATCATGTACTCATATGAGGATACCAAGGGCTCAGTGTCTGCAGCGGAGACAAACGTGAACCTTTGGTGACACTTTCTTTAGCAGCTTATAGAAATAGTTTGAAGTTTAACGGTTCCTAACTAGATGCTAACATGCGACGTTATTTCTCACAAGCTTTTTCAATAATTCAAAGGACAGGATCCGTAGATGAAGACAGAGGCAAGCAGCTTCTTGGGCGTGAGACAGATGCGCTGCTGACGCATGTTTTTGGCGACATATTCTTCTTTAATTCCTTAGTTTAAGGTCACCTTGGAAAGGCGTGGAATTCATTAAAGCAATTTCACACATTTGACGACAGCCATGAACATTGCGCGTATCACATTCGAATCTCGGCTCTCCCTCTCATCCTTCACGCATGCAAAGCTGCATGCTGCTCAACTTTTTCAAGCCAGCGAGCAACATAGTTTTGCCTCATATCTTGAATTGGCCTTCGGTGGCCGTACTACAAATTCGTAGTCGTCGTATTCCTTATATAAGAGAAAATTTCGTCCACACCTTCGAGTGGCACAAATTGAGACTAATGGATGCTCATTGTTTCGTAAAATGTACATAAAGAATAAACACAAAGCGCACTACTTCAAGGCGGTCCGCGGTCCGCCTTGAAGTCCTCGTCCATTTCTCCCATACTTAGTTGCTTAGTTTCTCGTATCTTTGTCAAGGCCGTGTCTGCCAGCAGGATCTGTGGTTCGACGCGAACGTCTTCACGCTGAGCTCAGTGCAAAACTTTAGCGTTCGGTGGACGTTGAAGTTCTTTGCGGCGCGTTTTCCGAAGCCTCCGAGCACGACGAAATGTGGGTGTGCTGGAAACCCGGACCGGACAAGTGCCCATCGCTTCGCTGCTGCTCTGTCCTTGACAACTAGTGCAAGCTTTATGATTTTCTGTTTCTCTGTTATACGTAGCGCAGGCAGCAGCTGAGGCGCTTTGTCCTTATCTGGGGACACCTGGCCGAAGGGGCTAAACATTCCACAATAACCTAACTCCTGAATTAGATACCCATCCTACGTAGGTAATGCTTGTATATTCAGTGTGTCGGAGCGTAGCGATAACCGGAAACGCAAACAAGAAAAAAAAATGGCTGCGTATTTGCGTGCTTCTCTGCAAGTGTCGTCGAAAGACGATAGTCTTCTGCCGACCGTACTACACTGCGTGAGATATGGAACCATGTGGCAGCGCCGTCGGGAAACATGAGTTTGTGCAGAATCCCTCGGTAACTGCCAGGTGGCAGCACCAAATCGTCGGCAGAGGCCTTTTCCCTCACAGCGTTTTTAGCGCAGCCTAACATTTAGCGCAGCCTAACAAACACAAGGGCCTATTTAGCGCAACAAACACAAGGGCCGTATTTAGCGCAGCCTAACAAACACAAGGGCCTTTAGAATTACGTATCTATGTATTTCCTAGTAAAAGAACACACCATCTAATACTTACGTATTGATGTTGCGCCTCAGATATGCGTAATATTTGCTTTTTGGTTGACCGTGTTAACAAGTAGGAACGCAGCTACCACTTCAAGATGGGTGGCGTTGAGGAAGGGGTTTAAACTTCGCCATTCTACTGAATCGAAAAGCCGGACAGACACACACACAGACAGACAGACCAAAATTTCTGCGTTGAAGTATCCCAGAAAGACTATCGTCTTTAAAACGGACATGAGATCAGTGAGCGTTTTTAGTGTCTTCGTTTCCCTGACGGATTGATGTCAAGGCTTCCATCTTCTAGGGTAGTACATTGATGTACAGGGACCGTCCGTACCACACGGAAATTATTTTTCGGTTGCGGTGGAAATGTAAAGACCGTTCCTTACATTGGCGGAAATGAGCGCG